>CM060901.1:1544582876-1545832876 GCA_030737815.1 Allium fistulosum | reverse complement strand
CTAAATTGAAAGCCTTCACATTGTTTATTACTGGTAAGGGCACCTGGTGCCTATGACTCCTTTGAAACCTTCTTAATGCCTTTCAAACGTCTTCTTGTCACCTTTGTCGAAACCCATCCTTGTAACTCCATCAAAGCCTAATATTCTCATTAACCTTCTTTCATACATCTACTCTTAAGTGGATTTTATAGCTAAAATTTTGCCCCCCCCCTGGATGAAAGAAGCTTTTGTTCTTTAGGACAAAATTTTCAGATCTTCCTTGCTCTTTATAACCTTATTTTTCCTGCAAAGTTCAAGGTAAGTGACATTTTCTATGGCTAACTCATTATCATATTTATGCATGCTTCATGATAAGTTAGTATATTAGTACTTTTATATTTAGACGGTTAGTGTAACGACCCGTAAATTTTATTGATTTTTATAACGTCGTTAATTGTTTTTTTGTGAGATTTTAAATAATAAAATTTTGAAATAAAAATTTAATATTTGAAATACGTCTATTTAAACATAGCAAATGGTAAATTTTCATCTGATAATGTAGAAGTTTATTTTATTGTGTAGTTTTATTTAAATTCAAATCAGTTAATATTAGATGATAATAAAATGTTTTCCAAACCTGAATATTTTTACATAATAAATTTGTAAATCATCTTCGGAGTGAGACGTCATATTTCGTTTCGTCAAATTTGGACTGCTATTGCCCCGTTTATCTTATTTCTGGCATATTTGCAGCATTTTTCGGTACCGATATCGAATTTTTATAATTCGATCGTATCCTTAATATCTGTGTACCATTCTATTCGTCTCGTCGTGCTGATCTCAGCAGTATATTCATTTCTGCATTTTGAGGAAAACAGTGTCGTATCGGCACCGAAACCGTGACCTTTTGTTTCCTTGCCTTTTCAAACTCATGGCGTGCTGTCCAAACAACAAAATTAATTGCTTTAAATTTTCAGCTGAATCATTTTGACCGTTGCATTTCTTTCGCTTTATATTTATTCTTCTTCCTCTCTCCTTTTACTATTCTGCTCTGAGAAATACAATACTACAGATGCTTGCTCATCAATTTTCCCACCTGCTCCTATTTTGCTCGCAATCTCCACATCTTCTTCCTCCAACCTTCCCTTCCACCTTCGAGTCTTGCCGCCCTGCTTCCTCCGCCCGCACCCACCACCATGGCCACCCCAAGATCCTCATCAATGGCCGAACCCATCAACTTTAGCCCCTCCTTGCGACTGCATACATCACTGCCACACTCTTCTCTCCGCACCCACCACCATCGGCTCCTCCCCTCTCTGTCCTCCCTCCGAACCAAGCGTCACTGCCTGGTCCTTCCCATCACTCCGCCCAGAGCAGCCGTAAGTTCCCTCTCACTTGAATTTATATATACATACTTCTAAGTACTTTATGTATATATTATTATGTAAAAGTTATGTATTGTTTATATGTATTAATTTATATATATTATTATAGCCTGCATTCGTTTAATTTATGAGCCTGCTTTGTTATATTTGCCAGTTTATATATATAAGTCCGTGCTTTGATTTACATTTATACAAACCCTGTTGTTTGAATATATATTATATAAGAAGTATCACATATATATGTATGTGTTATATAAAGGAGGTGTATATCTGTTTGATGTATACTTTAGGTTGCATTTTGCTATATTGCATGCTTACAGAGTAATATACTATCGTACATATATTTGCATTTGACTTTATTATAGAGGAAATTATATGTTTTCTTATATGAAGTTTGATTTGGCAACTTTTAACTTACATTTTTTATACTATACAGGTATACATGCATACATATACATACATACATACATATATATTTTTACAGAATTATATTATATGATTTGTTATATTTATATGTTAAGTTAAATATATATACCCTGTGTACAAAAGTATATACATCTTGTTTGCATGTTTTATTGGAATGTGTGTGTGTGTGTGTATATATTTTATAAGTTGCATACATATTTTCCTTGCCCAGTTTTCTAGCCTGCGTATATATATTGGTTTGCATATTTGCTCGAAGTCTACGTATATATCTGTATTAGTGTATATATGTTCTATAGTTTATACATGTGTATATATATAGGGGTATATACATTTATTTTATGAGTTGTTTCAATATATATATAGATATTTTATATATATAACTATGCTTATACAGTAGTTTGCATTGATATTGTTGTGTGGTCGAAATATTATGTATGTATGTTTATATTACATATATGGATATATATATATATATACTGCTTGTTGTTAAATTAACCTGGTAAGTTATACATACGGTTGTATGCTAGTTATGTACTAGTTTATATATATACTTGAACCTAGTCTAGTATAGATTTTTATGTGTTTCGACTTTTGAAGTGTGTGTATATATATAGTTTTCTTTTCAAATAATTGGCAGTAGGGATGTATGTCTGCTATAATATGTTTGTGTGCATATATAAGTTACAACATATATATAAGTTGTATAAATATATATGTTAAGTTTTAAAAGTATTGATTCAAAAATTTATTATTATTATTATATATATATATATATATTTAAATTTAATATTTGAGTTTAGTTTAAAACAATGGATTTTGAAATGCATATATATTTAATTTAATATATGCTTCAATTTAGAATTTGATTATATTTATATAATTATATATAGTTATATATATGTTCATTATGCCAATTTTCTTCATCGATCCAGTTCGAATTTGATTTTTGTCAATCCATATTTATCAGCTTTGTCCGTCATGCCTGTTTTCTTCATCGAATCGTGTCCATCTAGCGTTGCTTTGGAATTCGTATCTCATTTCTTTGTAAAATCTCTCTAGCCTCGAAAGGTGAGCAATCACTCATGATTAACGTTCTTATATTTATTAAATTTGATTTCAATTGAAATGACAATTGAAATATACGGCTAAATTGAACTGTTAATTATTTAATTGTTATATATATGATATGCTATTTATCTGTAATTGTTCACCTGTGGAATATGACACCATATCATGTTGTTTATATTATATGTGATTGTTCTTGATATTATATGCCTGTTGTTGATATATTAAATTTTTATCATATCTGTTCTCACTCTGCAAGTTCCCTATTCCCTATGAGTTGAAATGATACATACCCGAACGATTTTGTAGAATAGGGGAAAATCGTTATGGGTTGAAATGATAAACCCAAGAGATTTTCATTGAATTGAATTTGGGATTGCGGGTTGAAAAGATATATACCCGTAGATATTTAAATTGCGGATTGAAATGATAAATATCCGTATCACTTGACCATAGGATAGAAAATTTTATACAGGCACCGTTGGTCTATATATATATTTTAAAAAAAAAATGATTTCCAAGGTTTTGAAAAGAAATATATATGGTTTTAATAAATATTGATTTAAGATATTATATCTTTAATATAGATTTGATAATAATTTTAATAAATTAAGTTGGAAAGAGAAATGGAAATTAATTTGAAATTTATTTGAATTTTACTTAAATAAAACCGATTTGAAACTTATTAAATTTGAGATTTTATAGATATGATTTATAACTTGATTTCTGATTTAAAGTGGTTAAATGAATATTTCAAGTAAATAAATAGAAGGGAATATTTAGTTTACATAAATTGTAATTCAAAGTTTATTTAAATGATATTAGATTGACTAAGTGAATTTTTCAATATTAAATAATGGTAAGGTTGAATTTTGAATATAAATGAATTTAAGCTTTGAAATCTATTGAAATTGAAATGGTTTAAATTGTAGTTTATATATGTATTTGAAATCGATATAAATTTTAAATGGTTTTGAACTGAATTGAAATTGGTGAATTGAGATTAAATTAAATTGAATTTTGGAATTCGAGTTGATCTGAATTGATTTGTGAAATTTGAGGAAACTATTTTATTATATAAAGTATTTTAAAATATATTTAAAACTATTTTTAATATTTTACCTTATAAATAAATTAAATATAAACTATTTTAATTTTTAACTATTTTTAATATACTAATTATTTATTTTATAAACTATTTTATTATATATACTATTTTAATATCTAAACTGTTTAAGTGGGAGTGCTATGAATTTTCAAAGTGTTATGATTTCCCAGTGTTATGATTTCCTAAGTGTTATGGTTTCAAAAATGTTATAATTTTAGAAGTGATAAAATTTTGGAAAGTATTATGATTTTGGAAATGAATATTATTTTGAGTGAATAACGATATCGTATTGATATTGTTTTGAAATAGATATGATATTTTGGTTTTGAAATATGATTAGAAATGAAATGACCATGGTGTTATAATAACGTTTGGTTGTTAAAGAGACCAGGATCAGATATTGTCATACTCTCTGCCAATACCGAAAACCACTTTAACAACTGTGTACGTGGTGGAGATTCCAGAATGAAGTAGGATGGTTTGGTGACGATTCTATATGGTATTTACGTAGCCCTGACTCCCGTGAGTCAGCTTGATGCGGCTAAAACAGGAGCTACGCCGGGCCAAGTGAGGTCATTCCTCCTATCGAAGACATTTCTTCGATACCATTCTATTGCTTTTGTGATTTGATTGGGTGCACCCTTTGATTTGGTAGTGTGTCACGAGGTGGGCGGTAGTAGCTACTATGCGTTACCACCAGTCCGGATCTGCAAACGGTATATCTACCCTGGCATTACCTCGAGTGCCC
This sequence comes from Allium fistulosum, assembly GCA_030737815.1. Lineage (NCBI taxonomy): Eukaryota > Viridiplantae > Streptophyta > Magnoliopsida > Asparagales > Amaryllidaceae > Allium > Allium fistulosum. Next base: position 1,545,828,165 of record CM060901.1, on the reverse strand, counting down.
TATCGCATGCCCTATCGCGCCTTCGACGAGTTTGGTTTGTACCATACCTATGGAGTGCCCTTTGATAGCCCTTCAGTTTACGGAGGAATTACGGTAGTGTATAGACTATGAGAATATATAAAATGTGTTAAGGGGGATATGGGTAACGCCTTAACACTATTTTAATACTTTTACTTTACTATAAACATATTATAACAGCGTATATTACTACATAGTAGATAGTTCCACGGATCTTTAGAGGATGAGTATCCCAAACATCCTTTAAGTTACTTGTATTTCAGTCGATATTTCACTTGAGTTGGATTTATTGATATAAGAATGTTAATCCTGACTCGAGTGTTTTGTGTTTTGATTTACGCTCGGGTCAGACTAAGTGACATAGCATTGAGACTCACCTTTGGAGTTTGGAGCTTCGCTTGGAGATCCATCTATATCTATGCAGCTTTCAGCTATCCAGTTGTTCTGTCCAGACTTGTCATATGTTTCTATTCGAGACTATATTGTATTTGAGATATGCTGTTGTATTTTTGTTTTAGACTCTGATGTTTTATATAGTAGCTTCATGAACTACTATTTATTCTATTCCGCTGCTTATTGTAATACTATGTATTTGTGATTCTGTGATTTATTTATTTACTGTATATGCTAAGTTTTGCCAAATATAAATTAACAATATGATATTTTGAGCAATTCAAGTCCGACATGTGCGGATGCGAATGGCACGAAATAGCAGGTCGTTACAGTTAGTTGATCATAATCCCGATTTAATAAAGGATATGAGGTTTGTAACTGCTAATCATTTATGCATATGATAATTGTAGTCTTCGAACTCCTTGTGGGAAACAGCCAAAGGCTGTAAATAGGGGCCATAAGCTATTATCTGGAAATAAGCATTTGTAACCCATCCTTTTTAATATATATATTTGGAAATTCTTTCGGAGATAAGGATGATCCCAAAGTCTTCATCTAGATATTGGCGAGCATCATTTAGAGTTATAACTCGTTAACCCTACTTTGGGTATCAAGAAGACAAGTTTGAAGTTTCTGGCTGATGATTTTGACGTTTGTTACAACTTCAACTCTACCACTTTATACCCCAGATTCGGGATTCGGTAAGAATTTAGGAGGATATGAAACCTAACCCAGATTAACGGTAAGAAATCTAGAACCCAGATTCGGGCCTTAATAAGCAAGAACTAGAAGTAGTTTTTAGAATGGAACTCTCAAACCCAAATTCGGGTTGCCTTCATGTCAAAAATCCCAAGCCCAAATCAGGGCATATACTGAATAATTAGAAATTCTCAGCAATTATCTTTGTGATAGGAATCTCTAGCCCAGATTTAGACATACATGGGATAATCAGTATCCCATAATAATCATCTTCATAATAGGAATCCTTGGCCCATATTAGGGCATATGTTGGATAAGTAGAAATTCATGGTAATTGTTTTTATAATAGAAATCCTCATCCCAGATTAGGGCATTAAAGTGAAGTTGAATGATAATCCCGAAATCTATATTCGGATATAATAAAGGCTATAAGTGATTGATAAAGACCCAAAACCCAGATTCGGGTATTAACAGATGAAGTTAAGAAATGAAAGTCCCGAAACCCAGATTCAGGTATTTAATAGACGAAATTTAGAAATGAGAGTCCCGAAACCCAGATTCTGGTATTAATAGATGGAATCTTGCTTTACTCCTTAGATTGTTTCTTCTTTGACATGCATAAACTCTTTAGGCTTTGTACAATAGTAATCTGATGGGCTACTTCTCGAGCTTGGACATCTTGTCCATAATTTAATGTGCCACTTCTTGGGCTTGGACATCTTAGTCCATTAGAGATATACCGCTTCTTAGGTTTGAACGTCTTAGTCCATTGTTTGTTGAGCCTCTTTTTGGGTTTGGACGTCTTAGTCCATTGTTTGTTGAGCCTCTTCTTAGGCTTGGACATCTTAGTCCATTGGATATCTTAGTCCATTGTTGTCTGGTGCTCTTGGTTAGCTCATCTTAGTGGCTCGAACCAAGGACTTACCCAGCCTCCCTCCAGGAGGCGCCCTGCCTTAGCCATAGCGTGGCGCGGATAGGGGCTTGTTCGGTGCTTTAATCTGGCCAAAGCATGGTGTGGATAAAGGCTTACTCCGTCCTTCCTCCGGGAGGTGTTATACCCTGGCCATAGTGTGGCGCAGATAGGGGCTTGTTCGGTGTTTTAACCTGGCCTTAGTATGGCACTGGTAAAGGCTTACTCCATCCTCTCTCCAGGAGGTGCCTTGACCTGACCAGAGGCATGGCCAAAGGCTTGTCCGGTGCTTGAACCTGGCCATAGCGTGGCGCGGTTAAAGGCTAACTCCGCCCTCCCTCCAGGAGATGCTTTGCCCTAGCCAACTCGGCGCGGACAAGGGCTTTCTACCATCTTAGGTAGTATCCAAATGTAAGGAGTATTTCACTCCCAACCATGTAGATTTTCCTTCTGAAGAAAGAGATGTTTTATTCATTCATCTTTGGAAAATATGGTCTCAAATGTTCGGCATTCCATGTTCTCAAAACCATATTGCCGTTTGGTCGGCATAACTTGTAAGCTCCTGGAGGGATCACTTTGCAAATGATTAAGGGTCCTTCCCAATTTTGGTCACAGGGGTCCATCTGCTGGGTTTCTTGTATTCGCCATTACTCTTCGGAGTACCAGATCTCCTTCTTGAAATGATCGCTTTTCACTTTTGAGTTATAGTATTTTGAAATTCTTCTATGGTACTCTGCTGTTCTATTGCTGCTTCATCTCTCAGCTCATGTATCAAAACCAAGGATTCTCTCTTCAGTTCTAGATTCATATCGAATGCATAGGCAATTCTTCAGTGTGAGGGTATTTCAATCTCGATTGGTAACATTGCCTCACACCCATATGTCAAAGAATATGGGGTATGTACCATCGCCGTTTTAGTAGATGTTGGATAAGCCCATAACACAAGTGGTAGTTCTTCCACCTAATTTCCTTTTGCTTTGTTTAATCGCTTTTTCAGGATTGTCTTTATGGTTTTGTTTGCAGCCTCAACTGCCCCATTTGCTTTTGGATGTGTGACGGAGGAAAAGCTCTTAATAATTCCATTCTTGTGGCAAAAACGAGAGAATTCTTCACCCTCAAATTGTGTCCCATTGTCAAAAATTATCTTCTGGGGAATTCCAAATCTGGTTATGATATTTTCGATGACGAATCTGAGTACTTTCCCAGAAGTAATCTTTGGAAGTGGTTCCGCTTCTACCTATTTAGTGAAGTAATCTATAGTGACCATGGCATACTTTGTTTCCCCTTTTAAAATTGGCAATGGGCTGATTAAATCTATTCCTCATACATCAAAGGGCCATGGACTTGCAATTGGAGTTAACTGACTCGGAGGTAATCTGATAATTTTCGAGTATTTTTGGCATTTCTTGCATCTTCTCACATACTCAATGGCTTGGCTTACCATACGAGGCCAATATTGCCTCATTATCTTTTTTGCCAATTTTGTTCCGTTTGAGTGGTCCCCGTAGAATCCCTCATGTGCTTCTGCTAGCAATTTTACTCCATCATTCTGACTTACGTATCTTAAATAGGGAAGCGCATACCCCTTCTTATAAAGGATCCCATCCATTACTGTAAAAGTTGGTGTCTGTCGTCTAATTTTTCTTGCTTCACCCTTGGGGGAGTATTCCTTTAGCAAGATATTCAATGATGGGTGACATCCAAGTGTTATCGTATAGGTTGCTTGTTGTCGATTGGTTATCCTTCTCATTTGATATTTCTTTATCAATTTCTTTCCTAATTTTCCCTTGTTGCATAGCTCGGGACCTCGTCGGAACTAATAATTCCTTTCCTTGTTCAGATGTTTCCTCTTCAATGCTCGGAATTTCTTGATATCCTATTGGAAAAATTCGTGTTTCTAGGACTCCCCTTGAGCTGGCTAGTTTTGCTAGTAAATCTGCTTGTGAGTTTTCCGCTCTTGGGATTTGATGTATTGAAAAGTCTTCAAACAATGCAAGCATTTTCAGTATCTTCTTCACGTATAAAGATAGCTTGGAGTCCTTTGTTTGATATATCTGCTTCATTTGATTTACCATAAGCTGGGAATCACTAAAGATCTGAATTCGTGGAGTATTGAGTTCAAATGCCAAGGTAAACCCTGCTACCATAGACTCATATTCCGCCACATTGTTCGTTGCGAGGAACCCTAATTTCATGGCATAATGTAGGCGGTGCCCGTCTGGCGATATTATTACATATCTCGCGCCAGCTCCCTGTTCATTTCACGCGCCATCAACAAACAATTTCCACATAGGCTTCTAATCCCTTTTCTTTTCTGATTGCTCTTTAATGAAGTTAGTGCATTCATTAATGAAATCTGCTAATGCCTACCCCTTGATTGCGGCTCGCGGCTAAAATTCTATATGATATTGGCTGAGCTTGATTCCCCATTTTACCTACCTTCCCGAAGTTTCCGGTTTACTGAAAACTTTCTTTAGAGGAAAATTGGTCAATACCCTGATCGGATGTGCTTGAAAATATGCTCTAAGTTTTCGCGCTGTGAGAATCAAGCAGTAAGCTAGCTTCTCTATCACTAGGTACCGGACTTCCGCATCCTTTAATCGTTTACTTATATGGTATACCGAAAGTTGAGCTCTACTTCCTTCTCTAATCAACACTAAACTGACCGCGTGTTCTGAAACCACCATATACAAGTATAAGACTTCCCCATTCTCGGGACTAGAAAGTATTGGTGGCTTTTCCATATGCCTTTTCAATTCTTGAAATGCTTTTCTGCAATCTTCCCCTCATTCAAAGTTCTTCTTCTTCTTGATTACATCAAAGAAGGGAATACATTTATCAGTTGCTTTAGAAATGAACCTCCTTAGGGCGGGCACCCTTCCATTCAAGATCATTACCTCTTTGCTGGTTTTGGGTTCGGCCATGTCCTTGATGGCTTAAATCTGGTCAGGACTAGCCTCAATCCCTTGGGCACTCACAAGGTAGCCTAAAAACTTTCCCGAATGGACTCCGAAAGAGCACTTTTGTGGATTCAATTTCATTTAGTATTTCCGCAATATCCTGAACATCTCTTCTAGATCCTTAAGGTGATCCTGAGCCTTGCCAAATTTTACTAGCATGTCGTCCACATGAACCTCCATATTCGACCAATTTACTCTTTAAACATTCTGTTAACCAGCCTTTGTTATGTTGCCCCCGCATTCTTTAGTGCAAATGGCATTGCTTTGTAGCAATAAATTCCTCATTGAGTTATGAAGCTAGTGTGTTCTTCGTCTAGCTTGAACATTGGTATTTGATTGTACCCTGAATAGGCATCCATGAGAGACAATAATTTGTGCCCTCTTGTTGCGTCTACTAACTGATCAATTCATGGTAGCGGAAATCAATCTTTCGGACATGCTTTGTTCAAATCTGTATAGTCAATGAAAGTCCTCCATTTTCCATTTGATTTCTTTACCAGAACTGGATTGGCTAACCACTTTAGGTAGTATATTTCCCGAATAAACCCATTCTCAAGGAGTCTGTTAACTTCTTCTTCCAAAGCATCTAATCATACCTTATCTAACTGTCTCTTTTTCTTCCTAATGGGGGTTGCTTCTGGATTGATGTTGAGGGCATGACACATGACCGTTGGATCAATCCCAACCATATCAGAATGTGACCAGGCAAATAAATCCTTGTTGTCTTTAAGAAACTGGATTAAATCCTTCTTTAAGTCGCTATTTAAATCTTTTTCCACCTTGACGATCTTAGCATTATCATCTGAATCTATGCACGCCTCCTCAAGGTCCTCAATTGGTTTTATCCTTTCTGATTCCCCTCTATAATCGAATTCAGTGATGATTGGGCTTTCTTCAACAGAATTAGCATCGATTCTCTTCCTTTTGCCTCCAGGTGGAATGTACCTTTCATACATACGCTTGTTAGATTTATTAATCTTAACTTGTGCTTAGAATGTTGGATGTAAAGGTCCATCAATCGAAGGCTGTAAAATAGTGGAAGAGCCAAAGTAAGTAGAATACTCCCTTTTATATTGATCTAGAGTAGAAAAATACATTTTTCGGGAGCTGAACTACTCCCCTCGGACGGTGACCCATCCTCTCTTTGTCAAGAATTTTACCATGAGATGTTTTGGGGAGACGAATGCATCTATTTCATCAAGTGTCGGCCTCCCAAAGAAGGCATTATAGTAAGAAGGTTGATTGATGATCACAAAAATAGTCTCAAAGGTTCTACAAGTTGGCGGCACTTTCATTTACACAAGCAGCTTCACTTGCCCCACTGAGTCGACCCTTTGTTATTAAATCCGAAGATGGGTTCTACGCTGGGTTCTAGTTTTGCCACGGGGATATTCATTTGACCAAAGGCATGCTTGAAGATAACATTGACTGCACTTCCAATGTCTACAAGAATTTTGGAGACGATGGACAACCAGATTTGAGCAGTAATCATCAATGGATCGTTATGTGGATGGTGAACCCCTTTTCATCTCCTGAGGGGTTACAACAAGATTCAGCATTTGAACACTGAGTCATGGATTCATTAATGGGGGCTCTTGGACTGAAAAGATGCCTTCTTTAGCTTCCTTGATGTATCTGTTTCGGGCCCCTTTACTATTCCCTACAGGATGCGGCCCACCATGAATTACATTGATTATACTGATCGATGGGCTTAAGCTTTGTGGGTCTTCATCCTCCAGCACATTAATGGCATTGCCAGGTTGTTTTTGTGGACCATCCCCTGTCCGTTGAGCTTTTTGCTTAACATGAATAAATTCTTTCAAGTGCTTCTCATGGATCAGTTTCTAAATAATTCCAGCCAAAACTCTGCACTCATCGGCCTTGTGACCGTTTGCCTTGTGATATGCACAGTAATCGCCTCCCTTTCTTTGTTCTGGGTTGTTTTGAGATTTAAAAGAAATCAGGAAGTTGGCTCTTTCTTTTGCTTAAGCATACACGTAAGACAATGGCTTGTTCAAAGCGATGACGATAGCAATTGGCTCCTCCCATTTTGTTCTTTTATGTCCTTGGTCTAAGCTAAATCTTCCTCCTTCTTTCTTAGGGATTACTTTCCTCTTAGCATAGTAAAGCTCATCCATCCAAATGAACATGTTATCTTGGAAGTGGAAGTCTTGTAAATCTTTACACCCGTTAACGAAGAGCTTCTTCCAGATTTCTATCAAGCAAGAATGTACCACGATAAGCTTCTCGGTCATTCATGTCTTTTGCTTTAAGAGCTTCAGCATTGAACCTCCTCAGGTAGTCTCCCAAGGACTCCCCTTGCCTTTGCTTTATGTTGTCCAAGACTGTATAGTCTATAGTGTGATCCTTACAAATGCAGAACTGGGTGGAGAATTCGTAAGATAACCGCTTCCAGGAATAGATGGTTTTCTCTCGATACTACCTGTACCATTTGGCCGCTGCTCCTTGGTGAGTGACAGGGAATAACCGGCATCTGACAGCTCCTGATGCATTGTACAAATCCATTTGACTATCGAAAGCCATTAAATGATCATCCGGATCTGTAACTCCATGGTATTTCATATTTGGGATCTTCACGTAAGATGGAATGACAGTTGCCATAATGAGTTACGTAAGATGGAATGACAGTTGCCATAATCTCATTAGTAAAGGGGGGCACTCGCTCATTATTATTGGTATTTTCATCCATGGTCCTCTTCACCTTGGTATTCATTGCATCCTTGAATGCTTTCTCTACAACGTTCTTTAGATGGGCCTCAACATTTTGATAGTTTTTCTGGTCCGGAAAGTACTCTTTCAATGTAGAGCTATCAGATTTTTCAAGCGATCTATTGAGCATCCTCCCCTAATGATTAGCTTTAGATTAAGAGCGTTCTTTCTTCCTTGAGGATGTTTGATCTATCCTGCTTTTATTTTCATTGGAGTTAGCTTTCAAGTTCCTTCTTGGGGAGATTACCTCATCCCCTTGTGTTGGCTTAGCCGTTTCTGAAGATTTCCGAGACAACGCCATTTTGAGAAGCTCTTGCATTTCTTGCAGCTGCTGCTATAAGAGTTTGATCTTTGCAATATTTTCATCTTGTTGAGCTAGTGACGAAGGCTGTCCTTGAACAACCCTATCCAGATTAAAGGATGGAGCTACATTCTCCTTAAGAGTTGTCATGTGAATAAATCCATCCTCCATTCTGCTTAGCCGTTTAGATTTCATTTTCCTACACCAAGTCAAATGATTTAAAATTAGTCTATAAGGGAGTAACGAGGTTGGAGGTTCGAGCCCTCCTTCTAGTACCAAAAATGTTAACAAGAAAATTTGTCAACATTCCCAATGCTATATGAATAACCAGATAGGTCATATACAATCAAGAGGTCAAAGAAATCACTACTTTCGAAACCCACCTTTCGACCCGATTGATCAAGTCGAAACAGATTTGATGGTTAAATTTGAAATGCGGGCTAATAAAAGAGCATCTGACTCGAAACCGTTCTTTTGATAGAGTTGACGTTAGCTATTTACAAAAGCATTCGACCAGGTCGAAAGGTTCATTTTTGATCCTTTCGACCCCATTAGAAGGTATGCATGTTTATTTAAAACGAGATAGCTACTTTCGACTTCATTGGTCTCCTCCCTTTGATTGATGAACCCCTTCAAAATGGTTGGATATGTAGTGGGGGGTAAATCCTCTTTCGAATAAATTCTATTCTTGACATTCGCTTGCCAACTACAGACTGGATTCCTTTCGGAACGCCTCTTTCGACCAGGTCGAAAAGGGCTTCATCCCTTTCGAAACAGGTCCAGATTGCAGTTGCCTAAGCTTCATTCAATTTATTATATATGATATCAGCCTAGATACTTCTAAGTTCATAAATTCATCAATGTCGAAGCACCATCACCCATCTTATTTCTATCGACTGATATTGGTTTCGATGGTGATGTGTTTCGAATGAGAATATCCAAGTTGATCTTATATATTTCATAGACAAAAGGAAGTTAAGAGAATAAGATAGAATCATGTGTAATGGATCATTAGCCTAGCTAATGATCATAATGATCTTCCTCATAATCGAAATCCTTAATTTGCCATCTCTCCATATTAATTAATCCAAAATGAGTTACAATTATGGGAGCTTTTTCCCCTAAATCGATTTAGGGTATACAAGTATTTTGTTGTAGCTAAGAAATTAGAGTAAGAGAAATGAGTTTAGAATTCCAAAATTCGGTCCCCAAATTTGGTCCCCTTGGGTCTTATTTATAGATGCATGTCGGCCCCCTTCCATGCCTATGCCTTCGACCCGGTCCAAAAATCCATTTTTATATGCCGCCTCATTCCTTTCGACTTGGTCGAAAGGCCCCGTCTACCTTCAACGCAGTCGAAAGGCATCTCTTTCGAGTCCTTTGATTTACCCTTGCACTTTCTTTATCTTTCTCCAGACCTTTTGACTAAGTCGAAAGGGTCTTTTTTCAACCTTTCGCCTTTGTTAAGTCTTTTGTATTCCTTTGCTTTCTCCAGAACTGCTTTCGACATTATCGAAAGGTCTTCAAATGCCCCTCTCTCTTCATGTCACCCTGTTTTCATCGGAAGTAAAGATGGGAGCCTTTCGACTCTGTCGAAGGGTTTTTCATAGGGGCTTTAAAGATATTGAAGCACCAATGGTTTCGACGCAGTCGGAAGCTTCCAAATGCATGCTTATTGATTGATGCGGAACCTTCTCCTGATGTCATTGGCTTTGCTGGTTCAAAAGGCTTGTGTATACTTTTGATAGGATTGTTATAAAGGTGAAACCTTTGGTTTCGAAAGGTTTAGTGTGCATATGAGTAGCTGATGTTCTTTTCCCTCGACAGGTGGTTTCGAGGTCGTCCCGGCGTTCTTTAAATACGTGAATCCATCTGCATTGAAAGGTTAAAAGTGGCGGAAGGGTAGTCCTGCTTCCATCTGAATCGAAAGCCTTCACACTGTTTATTACTGGTAAGGGCACAGTTCCTCCGACTCCTTCGAAACCTTCTTAATGCCTTTGAAACGTCTTCTTGTGACCTTTGTCGAAAACCATGCTTGTAACTCCATCGAAGCCTAATATTCTCATTAAACTTCTTTCATACATCTGCTCTTAAGTGGATTTTATGGCTAAAAATTCCGATGAGAAACCAAAGACCCCTTTGCAAATTGACAAGATTATAAGCGCTGAGGTGCTAAACCCTACGGTAGATCCAATCGGTTATGTTGCAGTCGGACAGTTTATGGTACATGGCCTTTGTGGTGTGGCTTATAGACGTGCACATTGTATAGAAGGTAATGTATGTGGAAAACATTATCCAAAGCCTTTTGCCAATGGTACAAGCTTTGACAAAGATGGTTTTTGATTTATAAACATCGCAAAAATGGCCATTCCATTCTTAAATCAAGGGAAATTACGGTTGACGGCGGATGGATCATACAACATAATGTTGGTTTATTGGTTAAGTATAATGTGCATATAAATGTGGAGGTATGCAATAAAACTAAGTTTGTAAAATATTTGTTCAACCATATCAATAAGGGACATGACAGAGCAACGGTGGTCATTGAAGAAAATGTCAATAATAAAGAAAGAGCTGCCTATCAAGTCGATGAGATAAAAAAATATTTCAAGTGTTGATATTTCAGCTTTTGAAGCATGTTAGCATATATTTGAGTTTGAGGTGCAATATCGTAAACCATCCATAGAAAGACTACCTTTCCATCTCCCAGGAGAGCATACTGTAACTTTCAACGATAATGATACCATTTCTCAAATTATAGGTAGACGGAATATTGAAAGAACCATGTTCACAGAATGGATGAGAACTAATAGGCTACATGTAGATGCAAGATGTTTAGCGTATGTAGATTTCCCAACAAAGTGGGTATGGTACAAAGACGAGAAGCAATGGAGAAGAAGGCAACAAGGTGATAAAATAGGTAGAATATACTATGCACATCCTACCGTCGGAGAACGGTTCTATTTGCGAATGCTGTTGAACGTTGTTAAGGGGCCAACGTGCTATGAAGACATTAGAACAGTAAATGGTATGTTGTATTCTAATTTTCAATCTGCATGTGTTGCCATTGGATTGTTAGAAACGACAATGAATGGTGTATGTGTTGAAGCTGAAATTATCATCGGTAAAAATGTTGGAAATATTGTTTTAATTCCTCGAATTGTTCATACAACATCAAATACAAAATGTTCGTTTATCCTCCATCTTTTATAGTTTCCAATCAAGGTTTGTTTCGCAATACTAATTAATAAAAGTCAAGGACAGACTTTGAATCATGTTGGTGTATATTTGCCAAGATTGGTGTTTTCCCATGGCCAACTCTATGTCGCTATATCAAAAACAACATCACACCAAGGTCTTAAAATACTTATCAAATAGTAAGGTGCGGAGGATGTTGGTCGTGCTAAAAATATTGTTTTCCATGAAATATCCGAAAATTTGTAGCAAGCTTTTCTCTGTTTGAATTAAATCTTCGAGTTTTCAATCCTTCGTCAAGAAGTGCATCTCTGTGTAATGATCCTTACTGTTTTTTGCTATCACTTCCCATATCCAGTACAAAATCATTCCCACCTAGCAGCACAAGAATTTTTACCACTGCAATGGTATTATGGTAATTGTGTATGAGATATTGGTCAATTGTGATCCCTAATACATGAGGGTCTTTGCATTTCATTGACAGAGATATATGTATGGTTTTTTGATGCAAAACCAATATTACCACTGTACTGCTTTATGTGAGGTTGTTAACGTCTACCATATTACACAGTTTGTGTTTCATTTTATGGACTAACTTGATGAAGAAATGCATTGGAAGGAAAATTAGTGCTATTACTCCCTTTTTCAAATTTGCACTTATTTATTTGCCTGCCCCACAAATTTCTATTAGAAATAAAATAAAATATCTCATTGTATTTGGAACATATTTTGCTGTATAAATATTTATAGGTCTGCTACAACTGAATAATGACTGTTAACATTTTTTTACATTATTAGGTTTTCAATTTTAATTACAAATTACACATTATCGTAAAACTAATTACCATGATTCATTTCTGTACATCAACATGAAAATTTTACTCTCTAAATCTCCTCTTACAATTTTTGCCTTTATAAGTGAAATGACCTCTTCGTAACTCAAACATATTTTTACTCTTTTATTTATAACTGCTTAATCACAAAAAACCCATGAATTATCTAGTAGTTTCTTTTAAGATTAGCATTCGATGTTCTTTGTCTTTATGTTTTTTCTAATGATTATGCACCGAAGACCCTTTTCATACTATTAAATGATCACATGCATTCATTTTATCATCTAATCCGGTTTCAATAGGTATCTTCCTGTTTGACATCAGCTAATGACGTCTCTGTGCTGTCATGTTTATATTTTTTCCCAGTCAATAGTTCTACGGTGGACTCTCACACTCACATTTCTATATTAAAATGCAGCTATATCACCGCTTTTAAATCACACCGTGTCATGCAATGGAAGCACTATCCTTAATACTCTTCTACAGCTTTTAATTGTATGCTTAAGATGGTTGGATAATTAAATAAAAATCAACTGCGGTCCGATTTCATTTATTTGTAGCCAGCTTCATTCAATAATTTATTCCCTTTGAAATATCTAAATCACTCAAAATAAATTATTGTATTTCCCAATTTTCTCGCTTTTGACTTCCGGCCTTTCAAAATTACAGTTACTGCCAACATACTATATATTGCTGCCTATTTATATTTTTAGCCATTAAATCAGACAACAACAGATATACAACAGTAGAAGATGAAAATGAACTTTTTACATTTAATTTATATTGCATTTCATTTATTTCAAAGGATTACCAAACGTCGACAATTATTACTTCTGCATTCTTATATAACCTACCGGCAAAAAGTTACTTGGTCGAATCATTTGCTAACATCCTCTTTCCTTAACCTTTTTCCAATCATGGACAATGTACATTCACCTCTAAAATCACTTACTGTTGACAGTATTGGAGCAACAATCCGAGTTTGCGTTGCCAGACTGTGGGAGTCCATAGATCTAAAAAGCAATAATGTTTTTGGATTCAATATGCAGCTGCTAGATAACAAGAAGGTTTGTAACTGTATTGATTTAAGTTTTGTTTTGTTAACCACTGTTTTTTTGAGTGTATATATAGTCTACGAATTTAACCCTTCTCTGTTCACTAGATGATCTGATGTCAGATCATGCTGTAATGTGTCATTGAAATCAGCAAAAAATTTATGTCTATAAGGTGTCCTGCTGGAAAAAAATTCAATATGACATTGTGATTGAATTCAGCAAATTTGTTTAATATGAATATATGTTAGCAATTACTTTCAGCAAATGTTTTACAAAAATTCAGACTATTTGTTTCCATCAACTTTGATGCAGCCAAGAAAGCGAATTCGACGATGTAAATCGAATCCGTCCAGAATCTCACACGATTAGCGAAAATAATCGGTGAATCGATGATAAATTGGTGAATTTAAGAATACCCAAATGCCCAAATCCGTTGATCACGAAGATACCTGATTCTAGCAATCTTCGATACGTTGATCGCGCACGATGCCGTGAGAGAAGATCTACAATTCTTCGAACGTTGATCAAGCGCACTTGATTCCGTGAATTGGCTTCAACAATCATTGATTCGAGCGCACTCGAATTCCGAAGGTGGAGATAGGAGATAACACTCAACTACCAATTTTAATGGAGGCAAGAAGCACAAACCAAATTTTATTTAAAATTCAACAACCTCTTTTACAAATGACCATGCACTCCTATTTATAGGAAATTACAACTCAACACACGACTTAAGAAAATTACAACACAAGCGACTTACAAAACAAACGACCTAACAAATACATCTCAAACGACTTAACAAATACAACGCGACTTAAGAATCGCGACATAAGAAATCTTCAGCAACTCAACAATCTTCGGTAGCGACATCAGACTTCGGCTTAAGCTTCAGGGCGACTTAGCGACTTAACGAAGTGCTCGCGACCTAGGCTGGAAACAATCAACGACTTAAGGCATCTCGCGAGTTACTGGAATTGGCATAGGTCGTTCGCGACCTAAGGAGGAGGGCATAGGTCGTTCGCGACCTTCTAGAGCTTCTCGCGCGCGACCTAAGGAGATGAGCGACCCACGACTTAGGGTTTCGCCGCGACTTAGGGCTTCGCGACCTACTGGCGGAATTCGCGATTTAGGCAACTCGCAACATAAGGCTTCGTTCGATTCATGGAGGAGGAGCGACTCGCCACGACTTAAGGTGGAATTCGATCGGGTATGCGCTGCATCATCCTCCCTTGGTTGAAAAGAATTCGACCTCGAATTCACGCTCTTCTCTTCTTCGACATGCTTACTCTCATGATATGGAATCAAGTGTTTGACGTTGAAAACGTCAGCAGTATGGATATGATCCGGCAATCTCAACTGATAAGCATTCTCATTAATTTTCTTTACGATTTCAAAAGGACCAATCTTTCTAGCAGCTAGTTTGTTGTGAGTGCCAACAGGAAATCGATCCTTGGTCAATACTGCATATACAAAATCTCCTTCCTTGAAGTCAACATGTCGTCGTTTAATATTTGCAGATTGCTTATATTTCTCATTCGCCTTAAGCAATCAATCCTGCACAACCTTGTGGCATTCTTGCAATTCATTCACAAAATCACTAGCCCTTTTGATCACTCCTTTCTGCTGTGGAACTACAAATAAATCCAACGGTCCTTTAGGAATTGTTGAGTACACAACCTGGAATGGACTGAACCCAGTGCTACGATTAAATGCATGGTTGTGTGCAAATTCAGCTTGACATAACTTCGAATCCCAACTCTTCAAATTGTCATCCACGAGGCATCGCAATAGATTACCTAGGGATTTGTTTACAACTTCAGTCTGTCCATCCGTCTGTGGATGATAAGCACTACTGAATTTCAGCTTAGTTCCGACCATTCTCCATAGACTCTTCCAAAAATGACTCAGAAAACGAGTGTCTCTATCTGATATAATAGATTCAGGCAACCCATGGAGACGATAGATCTCTCTGAAGTATAATTGTGCAACATTGACTGCATCTGCCGTCTTTTTGCATGCGATAAAATGTACCATCTTTGAAAATCGATCAACCACCACATAGATAGAATCATTGCCGCGTTGTGTTCTCGCCAGTCCCAATACAAAATCCATGCTAACATCCACCCACGGTTTAGTCGGCACCGGCAACGGTATATACAACCCTGCATTTGTCGCTGTCCCCTTTGAAACCTGACAAATATGACACCTCTGAACAAAATTTTCAACTTCCTTCCTCATTGACGGCTAAAAATAAGATTTTTCAATCAACTGTAAAGTACGATCACGGTCCACGTGTCCTTCCTCATGCAGTTCTTTGATAATCTTCATTCGTAAACTGCAATTTGGAATACACAACTGATTTCCTTTGAACAGAAAACCATCAACCAGCATATATCCATCCATGTTTCCCTACTTAACTTTGTCTAGGATTCCCGAAAAATATGAATCTGACGTAAGCAATTCTGGAAGTAAGTCAAAACCCATCACTTCCATTCGCATGGTAGTGAGTAAATGATTCCTCCGACTCAATGCATCGGCAACGCGATTGGTTACTCCAGACTTGTGTTTTACCATGAAAGTAAATTGCTGCAAATAGGCTATCCATGATGCATGCCTAGCTGCAATTTTATCCTGCCCTTGCAAATGTTTCAACGCTTCATGGTCTGTATACAAAACAAACTCCTTCTGAAATAGATAATGCCTCTAATGCTTCACAGCTTGAACAATTGCATAAAACTCCACGTCATAAGTGCTATATCTCAATTTGGCTCCAGACAACTTCTCACTTAAATAAGCAACCGGTCTTCCATTCTGACTCAATACTCCACCAATCCCAACCTTCGAAGCATCAGTGTGTAACTCGAACAATATCTGAAAATCCGGTAGTACCAGAATGGGTGCTGTCGTCAAAAGTGTCTTGATCTTCTCAAAAGCTAACTCTGCTTCCTTTGTCCACACGAACTTCTTTCCTTTCATGCAATCGGTTACAGGTGCCATCACACTGCTAAATGTGGAATGAATCTTCGATAAAAAGATACCAACCCATGAAAACTCCTCACTTCAGTAATTGTCTTGGGTTGTGGCCAACTCCTGACAGCTTCCACTTTGCTTTCATCCACTTGAATACCCTCCTTCGACAGAACATATCCCAGAAACAAAACACTGTGCGTCATGAACACGCACTTCTTCGTTGCTGCATAGAATTGCTCATGTCGTAGAATCAACAGGACTTCTCGCAAATGCTAGATATGCTCTTCCATACTCCCACTATAGATCAAAATATCGTCAAAGTAAACTACTACGAACTTCCCAATAAATGGTCTGAAAATCTGGTTCATCATTCTCATAAAAGTACTAGGGGCATTTGACAAGCCAAACGGCATAACCGGCCATTCGTATAGACCTTCCCTAGTTTTAAAAGCAGTCTTCCACTCATCACCCGGTCTAATACGAATCTGATGGTATCCACTCTTCAAGTCAATCTTTGAGAACACAACAGCCCCACTCAACTGATCAATCAAATCATCGAACCTCGGCATTGGAAACCTGTATCTCACAGTGATCTTGTTTAGAGCCCGACTGTCCGTACACATCCGCCAAGTCCCATCCTTCTTCGGTACCAATAAGGCTGGCATTGCACAAGGACTCAAGCTCTCCTGAACACGCCCTTGTTCTAACAACTCCTCCACCTGGCTTCTCAGTTCCTCATGCTCCTTAGGACTCATCCTGTAATGTGGCCTGTGAGGTAATGTCGCCCCTGGCACAAGATCAATTTGATGCTGAATATCTCTCAACGGTGGTAACTCCTTTGACAACTCTTCAGGAAACACATCTCTGAATTCTTCCAACATTGGCTTTACTTCCTCTGGAACTTCAACAGATTCAGTAGCTTCATGTCCAATCAACAAGAACACCTCTGGACTCTCCTCTACTTCTTCAACAAACTCCTTCAAAGTCAACAAAGTCTTCAGCACCTCAATCTCTTCTGACTTGCTCTCTCCTTGTTGTCTCTTCTTCGGAACTAAAATGATCTTAGTACCCTCAAACATAAAGCTGTAGCTATTGGTTCGACCATCATGCTGCACTGCTCGGTCATACTGCCATGGTCTTCCCAAAAGCAAGTGACAAACATCCATCTCCACACCATCACACCAGATCTCATCTTTATACTTCTTCCCAATAGAAAATGGAACATGAACTCGCCTGTCCACCTTCACCTCTCCTCCTTTCATTAACCACGCTAACTTGTAAGGATTTGGATGCTTCTCCGTCTTCAACTTCAACTTTCTCATAGCTTCGGTAGAAATGATATTGTCACAACTTCCCGCGTCAATCACAAATTTACACACCTTCCCCAGTATAGTGCATGTCGACTGAAAGATATTACTCCTCAACCAACTAGCCTCCTCTTCCTGCTTCAGTGTCAAACATGATCTCCTCAACATTAGATTACATCCTTCATCTTCCGACGCGATATCCTATTCGTCCTCTTGAACTGGACTAGAATAACCTTCATCAACATCCTCACCTTCCACTTCAGCAATCATAGCTCGCCTCTTCGGTTTCGGGCATTCATTACTCTTGTGACCCACTTCCTGGAAATTATAACACTTGAAACTTTTGTTGACCTTCGCCTTCGCAACTTCATTCACAACTGGTTTACTGACAGCTTTAAAAACATTGGAACTCCCACTAGCACCCTTGCTCTGAGTATTGGAACTTGGAAACACACCACCTCCTCGTCTTCCCTGCTTCTCCCAAGCCAACGCCTTCTGGTGCGCTTCAGCCACAGATCTAGGGTCAAACATATTTACCATATCCTAGATCTGGATCCTCAACCCCCCAACAAACCTAGCAGTCAATTGTTCCTCCGTCTCCATAATGTCATTTCGAGCAATCAGTTGATAAAACTCATCAGCATAATCATTAACAGTCTTCGTCCCTTGCCTCAGATTCTGCAACCTCTGATACATGAGTGATTGATAATTGTAAGGCAAGAATGTAGCCTTCATCATCTTCTTCATTTTCTCCCAAGCAACAATCTTCGACTTCCCCATCCGTTCTCGTATAAGTTTGGTTTGCTGCCACCATGCCATAGCTCTCCCTCTCAACCTAGTAGCAACCAACTTCACTCGACGATCTTCCGGAACCTCCTTGAAATCAAAGATCTCTTCAACCTTAGATAACCAATCTAGAAACTCTTCCGCTAGCATTCCCCCTTTGAATTCTGAAATCTCTGTTTTCATCCCCGACTCCCAACGATGATCTTCATCGGAATCTCTATTTCGATTTCGCCTTTGGTCACGGTTTCGACAAGATCTACTACCATCATCACTGGATTCCTCCAAATCTGACGTATGTCGATGTCGATTCTGACCATCAACATTTCTACTACCACGCACGTCTCTTTCTCCTGACACCGATGGTTCTCTTCTTTCCCGATCCGATGTTGGTGACATTCTTCTCCTCTCGGAATTTGACGGCGAAATTCTATGTCCACTTTGATTTGAACCAGGCGATGCTCTTTGTCGAGTTTGATTCATATCCATCATTAGCCTTTCCAATCTACTAATTCCCTCATCATACTTCTCATTGAATTTATCACTAATTCGTTGCTCCATTTGTTCAGCATCTTCTCTTCGATACACATCTGCAACATTCTGATGACGATTAACTCTTCTTGGCGGCATTGTCAAATCTTCAACAAATCCAAACACAAACTTCAAAAACTTCAAATCTCGAAACTTGAAATCCAACGAACTTGGAAAAGTTCGTTTCCTCGCTCTGATACCAAATGATGCAGCCAAGGAAGCGAATTCGACGATGTAAATCGAATCCGTCCAGGATCTCACACGATTAGCGGAAATAATCGGTGAATCAATGATAAATTGGTGAATTTAATAATACCCAAATGCCCAAATCCGTTGATTACGAAGATACCGGATTCTAGCAATCTTCGACACGTTGATCGCGCACGATGCCGTGAGAGAAGATCTACAATTCTTCGAACGTTGATCAAGCGCACTTGATTCCGTGAATTAGCTTCAACAATCGTTGATTCGAGCACACTCGAATTCCGAAGGTGGAGATAGGAGATAACACTCAACTACCAATTTTAATGGAGGCAAGAAGCACAAACCAAATTTTATTTAAAATTCAACAACCTCTTTTACAAATGACCATACACTCCTATTTATAGGAAATTACAACTCAATACACGACTTAAGAAAATTACAACACAAGCGACTTACAAAACAAACGAACTAACAAATACATCTCAAACGACTTAACAAATACAACGCGACTTAAGAAACGCGGCATAAGAAATCTTCAGCGACTCAACAATCTTCGGTAGCGACATCAGACTTCGGCTTAAGCTTCAGGGCGACTTAGCGACTTAACGAAGTGCTCGCGACCTAGGCTGGAAACAATCAACGACTTAAGGCATCTCGTGAGTTACTGGAATTGGCATAGGTCGTTCGCGACCTAAGGAGGAGGGATAGGTCGTTCGCGACCTTCTGGAGCTTCTCGCGTGCGACCTAAGGAGATGAGCGACCCACGACTTAGGGTTTCGCCGCGACTTAGGGCTTCGCGACCTACTGGCGGAATTCGTGATTTAGGCAACTCGGGACATAAGGCTTCGTTCGATTCATGGAGGAGGAGCGACTCGCCGCGACTTAAGGTGGAATTTGATCGGGTATGCGCTGCATCAAACTTTTTTAAATACATTTACTTTATTCAATATAAATAAAGTATATAAATATTTGTATCTTTTATACTGCAATGACATTAGATGGAAAAAAAAGGAAGCTCATGCAGCTGATGATTACCTCTTTAAAATATTTCCCCATGTCATCCACGTGCATAGTGGATGCATTTTGTCCCTCCTAAAAAAACTCTTAAAATTAAAATTTCAAGCTATTGGTAATATTTTTTGGTATATAATGGCATAAGAAAGTTTGTAGATTAAGGTTACTTTTACCTACATCATTTTTGGTCCTTAACAGAATACTGCTAAAATCATAAACAAAGCTATGATAAGGTTTAAAATTAAAATTATAAAACAGAAATTTATTTGCTCGAAGGCATGTGTCTGTGTATCTAACACAGTTTTAACCTTAATTTAAAAAAATTAGGTTTCTACAAATAATTATTAACTGCTAAGTTAAGTAATATCAAAAGCTAAAGAAAAAAAATAGAATCAAGGTTAACCAAAATCCAGATTTATGACTGTCCATATTATAACCGGTAAAATTGATCAATTGAAGTATAATTATTCTGTACAAAATTATTAACTCTGCATACTGTCATCTAAGGGTAAATTCAGGATTCAAATTTTTTTAGCTAAAACTATGCACATAATAAACACATGATAAATTATTTTTATTTTTTAGGAGAAAGAACAAGGTCGAAAACCGACATACATGTAGGTGTACATTCGAACACATTTTGTTGAGAAACCGAACGGTTCTATAGATGGGAGATGGGTTGATGAGTACTCGGAACAGTTTGTTGTATGTAATCAACAAAAGTTTTGAATTATAATTTACAAATTCCTAATTATGTTAAACAATACAATACCTAACTTTTTATGTAAATTACAGGCCAAATGCAATGAGCGAGTTGCTCAAATGACCGAGAGTCAGGGTAGGGAGCTCTCTCACGACGAGCTAAACCTTCTTTACATGCAGCTTATTGGAGAAGGTGAGACGTCCGCTTCCTCAAGAAGCACACGAAGGCCTGGTACTGGCAATATTCCTGGGGTAATGACTCAAAAGTTGAATTTCTTTTCCAAAACTGCTTTAATGTGTTTGTTTCTAATATTCCAAAACTGCTTTTATGTGTGAAAACAATTTTAATTAATTAAAATTTTGTTTTAATTAATTAGTGTGTGTGCGCATTGCATTACTTTATTTAGGAAATTATTAGATAAGGCTAATTTTGGTGTAGAAAATGTTAATAGAAATTACTATTGATTTCTAAAGGAAAAACAAAATTAGGTGGTTAGAATGAAGCAAAGTTTGCAAAAAGAAAACCATCTTCCATTAATCAAGATGATATTTAAATGTATGTGTTTCCTAGAGATTTGACCAGGCAACTAGTACTCGGAGAAGTACTCGGCATCCATAGTGCTCGGCATCCGTAGTGCTCGGCATCCAGAAGACTCGGCGTCAAGTAGTGTTCGGCGTAATACTCGGCATCAGTAGTACTCGGCATACAAAACTACTCGGCGTCAACTGGCACTCGGCGTCAACCAATGCTCAGTGTCAGCTAGCGTTCGGCATCAATAGAACTCGGCGATAGGAATACTCGGCGATAGGAGTGTTCGGCATAAAGCAGAACTCAGCAGCAGGAGTACTCGGCAACGGGCATACTCGGCATCTAGGAGACGTTCGGTGTACATTACTATTCAACATGACACTATCGTTCGGCCAGCATGCATCATTCGACCAAAAGCTTCAGATAGAGTTGCGATCGGCTTCAGCTGCAACCATCCTGCACTTCCCACACAATCGAACGAACCATCCAGCACAGAGAGGACTGTTCGGCATGGAAGGGACCGTTCGGCACGGAAAGGACTGTTCGGCGTCAAAGCGTTTGGCATACCTGGTTTGGCATGCAGCGAACACTACACCTGGGCTAGAGCGTTCGGCTACCAAGCCCACTTGGGAAGTCCAGCCCATCTTTGTCTATAAATAGAGGGGCAAGGTCACAGTGAAGAGGATCCTTTTTTGGAGAGAACACCGGGGAGACTCTGCCATTTTTGAGACTCATCTTCTCTACTTAACAATCAAGCATTTGATTCACGAATTGTATTTGTAATCAACAATAAGGAAGATCAATAAAGTTTAATCTCAAAGTGGACGTAGGCAATTACGCTGAACCACTATAAATTTGGTGTACTTACTTTCTGCATTTAAATTAGCATTGTCTTCTCTGTTTAATTTATCTTCATCACTTATATCTCTACACAATCTTTCTCTACGAGGTTAGTGACCAATTTTGGTGCTAACACTTTGGTGCTTTCACTGAGAATTGAATTCTCAGACCTCAAGGATCTGCTTTGAAGTTACTGGGTTGAACAAATCCCCCAAAGAAGATCTGACTCACTGATAGGACATCCGTTGATTCTACTCAGAGTTCATACCAATAACTCTACAATGGCAGGACCACGTACCAGGTCAGCTTCTCATAATGCGGATGCCCGCGAGACTGCTAGCGTGCAACAAGCAGGACCTAGCAATCAACCAGCGATTCCGAGTGCAGGAATTGCCGCTCAAGAACAGACTCCAGTTGTCACCATAGTAGAGTTCAATGACTTGATGAGAGAACTTAGGGAAAGCAGGAGACAACTAGGAGAGCAGATGCAAGCTAACGCCAACCTGATGGCACAACTCACTCAACAGCAGCAACAGAATGTTGGGGGCAATCCCGCTCCTTACTCTTCATCTGACAGCTCAACTTCCTCTGATGAACCTCCCAGGCGCAGACGACGTAAGACTGAAGCTGCACGAGCAGAAGCTGATGTTCAAACAGCTGGAGACCGTAACCAAGCAAGAGCTGGAAACTTCAGGACCGGAGTGCAAACGGAGGATGGAGGCCCAGGCCATCAAAACGCTAACGATGTCGAACCCCAAGACGCGCGACTGGCAGATCACCAGGAGAGGAGGCATCAGCATGGACAGGCACGTAGAACAGACCTTAACCTCCCGCCTTCCATACAGACACCAGATCTGACAGCCATGATCAGGCAATTGATGAAAGAAAATCAGGGCTTATCGAATGATGACTGGGGAGTGTCAAGAAGTCATACTCCATTCACGGATGTTGTGTTGTAGGCGGCGTACCCCAGGAAGTTTAGTATGCCTACTATCCCTGCGTATGAAGGGAAGACTGACCCCAGACAGCATGTCATGAGGTACAAATGGATGATGGATTCAGCTAGAGCAAATGATGCCACCAAGTGTAGATGCTTTCCGATTACTCTCTCTGGGATCGCTACTATGTGGTTCACCCGACTTCCTCCGCGGTCCATATCAAATTTCGAAGAGTTGGCAAGGAAGTTTATTGAGCAGTTCAGAATACACACTACACGCCCAAAAGATGTAATGTCTCTGTCAAGTGTAATCCAAAATCCCGGGGAGTCATTGAAGGAATATTTACAGAGATTCCACATTGCGGCAACTGAAGTCAGTAACCCCAATGACCATGCAATTCTGATGGCTGTAATGAGAGGTGTGGATCCAGATTCTGAGTTCGGAGACTGGTTGGTAGGAAAACCTCCGACTACGCTAGAGCGTTTCTACTCAAAGGCACACCAATTCATAAGAAGAGAGGAAGCTAGGTGGGTACGACGAGATAAGGCACCAGGACCTGTCCAAGAATCTATGAAGAGCAACATTGCTGTGAAGCAGTCCGGAGACAGCTCGGGAAAGGTCCAAGTCAATGTCCAGAATAAGCCTGGGCAGTCTAAGGAGTCCGGAGGAAGAAATCAAGGGAAGAAGAGAGAAGCGGGGAAGTGGAAGTCGAGAATTCCAAGCTACAACGAGTATACTCCGCTGAACGCACCGCTTGAGAACATTTACCTATCCACCTGCAATACTTTTCAATACAGAAAGCCACGTCCAAAAGAATCAACCGAGGAACAGAAGCGGACCGGGAAATATTGTCGCTTCCATGAGACTTATGGGCACAATACGGAAGAGTGCAGACACCTGCACGACGCTATTGAGAAGTTGATCAGGCAAAAGAAGTTGCAAGAATTTGTGAAGGATCCACAGGAAGGAGGACAGGGAACGTCCAACCCAAGTCGTGCACCAGCTCCGCGTCATCCCGAGGAGCCTGCCCGAACCGTAGGTAGACTAGTCATAAATACAATTATCGGCGGACCTCACCCCACGGATAAGAATTGGCAAGAGATGGAGCGATATGCAAGTTCCCTGAAGCATGCCGATTTTGAGTGTTGTTCGAACGTGGAGGATGGGACTCCTGCTAAGCAGCAGCGCGTAATGACAGACGATATTGTGTTCAGAAACAGAGATGCTGATCAGGTAGAGGCTCCGACCATCGACCCGATGGTCATATCTGCAACGATCGGACCAGCATATGTAAAAAGAATTCTGATTGATTGCAGGAGTTCTGTCAACATAATCTTCAAGAAGGCTTACGACCAAATGAAAATGGAAACAAAAGACTTGAAACCATCCAAAGCTCGTATTCATGGCTTTAACGGCGCTGCGACCGATGCAGTGGGATATGTCGAGTTGCCAGTTGAACTGGGACAAGGCGAGCGTCGGAGAGTGCGAATTCTACCCTTTGTAGTTTTGGATGTGGATTCTCCATATAATGTTTTCTTGGGCCGGCCGGCCCTGGCTGAGTTTAGGGCAGCATTAGCCCCGTGGTGTTTAACTTTGAAGTTCCCAACTGACAAAAGAGTAGGTATCGTCCATGGCGATCAAGCAGCTGGTCGTTCCTGTTATGTGGCCGAGCTCCGAGAGGCCCATCGGAGGGAGAAGGGAAAGGTTGCGGACAATCTCATTCGCATCCTTAATACGGATAATTGACAAGTAGTGCCCGAGCCCTGGCTCGGGCATAGTTCTCGGATCTTCGGAGATATAGATCCGAGAGACGACGATGAGAAACCCAGGGAAGAGAAGGCGGCGCCGGCTGAATTAACAGTTGACATTTCAGTTAGCCGTGACGACCCCTCGCGAATACTGAAGATCGGATCACAGCTTGGCCCCGCAATGACTGAAGACCTTAGCGACTTCCTCTGGGCGAATCTTGATGTTTTCGCCTGGACGCATTCCGATATGTGTGGGATTTCCCCCGCCATCACGAGTCATATGTTGAACATAGACCCGAAATACGTTCCAGTCAAACAAAAAAGGAGAGGAATGGATCTGGAGAGGTCCGCCGCTCTCGGAGAGGAGGTGGACAAACTCAAAGCAAATGGGTTCGTCCGCGACGCCCTCTACCCTGAATGGGTATCCAACCCCGTGCTGGTGAAAAAGGCGAATGGGAAATGGAGGACTTGCGTAGATTATTCCGACTTGAACAAAGCATGCCCTAAGGACAGTTTCCCGTTGCCTAGGATCGATCAGTTGGTCGACTCCACCGCAGTACACGAGCTGTTGTCATTTATGGATGCGTACTCAGGGTACAACCAAATCCCGATGCATATTCCGAACCAAGAACACACCAGCTTCGTGACAAATGTCGGACTATACTGCTATGTAGTGATGCCCTTTGGATTGAAGAACGCAGGGGCAACTTACCAGTGTTTAGTGAATCGAATGTTCAAGGACCAGCTGGGTAAAACGATGGAAGTCTATGTGGATGACATGCTCGTGAAGTCACGATGGTCAAACGACCACATTCGAGACTTGGCTGAAATGTTCGACATACTCAGGTTTTACAGGATGAAGATCAACCCTCTGAAGTGTTCCTTCGGCGTGGCATCGGGGAAGTTTTTGGGATTCATCGTCAATGCTAGGGGAATTGAAGCCAACCCAGAGAAGATCCAAGCTATTCGAGATGTGCAAGCGCCCAGGACTATAAAGCAAGTGCAGAGTTTGAATGGAAAAGTAGTTGCGCTAAGTCGATTTATATCCAGGGCAACTGACAAGTGCATCCCATTCTTTGTTATAATAAAGAAGGGGAAGAGAAATTTTGAATGGACGTCTAGTTGTGAGGAATCATTCCAGAATCTGGTGAGGCATCTGGAGAGTCCACCAATGATGTCAAAACCAGTTGACCACGAAATGTTATATGTATACTTAGCTGTATCCCCACATGCGATAAGTGCGGCTTTGGTTCGTGAGGAGGATCGAGTCCAGAAGCCGGTGTATTATGTTTGCAAGCGTTTAACGGGGGCAGAGAGGAATTACCCTAAGATCAAGAAATTGGCTTATTGCTTGGTGATTGCATCACGTAAGCTGCGTCCATACTTTCAAGCACATTCAATCGGTGTTTATACCGATCAACCCCTGAGGCAAGTACTCCAACGGCCGGAAACTTCTGGAAGGTTGCTAAAATGGAACATCAAGTTGAGCCAATTCGATATCACCTACTTACCACGGAGAGCCATCCGAGGGCAAGCGTTAGCAGATTTCATCACTGAGTTTACCATACCCGTCAAACCGGATGATCACGACATCATTCCCCCCGTTCGATGGAAATTATACACTGACGGTGCATCAAACGACCGTTGCTCCGGCGCGGGCATAGTTCTTATAACTCCGGAAAACCGATCAATCTGTTATGCCCTGAAGCTTGATTTCCCGGCTACAAATAACGAAGCAGAATATGAAGCACTGATCGCTGGCTTGAAGCTCATTAGGGAACTCGGGATCAAATCAGTCGAAATCTTTTGTGACTCACAGTTGGTGGTTTACCAAGTACGGGGAGACTACCAAGCAAAGGGACGAAAGCTCGCTCCGTACCTTGTTCAGGTCCAAGAACTACTCTCGAATCTTGAGCGTTATGACATTTCACATGTCCCGCACGAACAGAACAAAGAAGCCGACTTGTTGGCTAAGTTTGCGAGTACCGGCGATGCGTAGCAAATGGGATTGTATCCCGTTGAAGCCTTGCATGCCCCGAGCATAGACAAGATAAAAGTCGATTGTGTGTTGGAAACGGAGATCGAGAAGGAATCGTGGATAACCCCATTCAAACTGTACCTAACGATCGGAGCCTTACCAGAAAAAAGAAGCGAAAGACGGCAAATCCTTCGAAAGGCCGCGCGATACGTAATGCAGGATGGGTCAATGTATCGAAAAGGATTCTCAGTCCCATTATTACAATGCATCGCTCATGATGAGACAAAGCGGGTCTTAAGAGAAGTTCATGAAGGGGAATGTGGTGACCATACTAGGGGGCAAACGCTAGCAAAGAAGATCCTCCGCTATGGATATTACTGGCCAACCGTAAACCGGGACGCCGCAGACTACGCGAGAAAGTGTGACAAGTGTCAAAGATACGCGAAAATCCCGAGGACTCCATCAACGGAACTCACGCAAATGGTTAGTCCCTGGCCGTTTGCGATCTGGGGGATCGACATAATCGGCTCTTTGCCTATATCCAAAGGTGGTGCGAAATACGCGATAGTTGCAGTCGACTATTTCACAAAGTGGGCTGAGGCAGAGCCTTTGGCCACAATCACCTCTAATAAGGTCATTAACTTCGTTGTACGAAACATTATATGCCGTTTCGGCCTTCCTCGCACCATCATTACGGACAACGGGACGCAATTCGAAAGCAGAGAGTTCAAAGAGTTCTGTTTGAAGTACGGTATCGAGAAGAAGTTTGCCGCCGTTGCACACCCGAAAGCTAACGGACAAGTCGAGGCCGTCAACAAAATAATCAAGTCCATACTGAAGAAGCGCCTGGAGAAGGTTGGAGGCAGGTGGGTAGATGAACTCCCGACAGCATTATGGGCATATAGAACCACCCACAAGTCCGCGACCGGCCACACTCCATTCGCCTTGGCATACGGCTCCGAAGCTGTTATACCCGTGGAACTTGAAGTTCCATCACACCGGGTGACATACTATGATCCCAAGACGAACCAGAATCTCTTGTTGGAATCACTGGACTGCATCGACGAAAAGCGTGAAGAAGCTGAATTAAGGGCGGCAGCGCATAGACATCGAGTCAAGCGTTACTACGACGGCAGAGTCCGCCCAAGGATCTTTGATGTGGGTGATCTCGTTCTGAAACGAGTCTTCCCGGTACCATCACGCATGAATCCCAGCTGGGAAGGTCCGTACACCATTGAACGGAAGCTTGGAGAGGGAACATTCAAGCTAGCGACCGTAGATGGCACGACACTCCCCCGAGCATGGAACAGTGAACATCTGCGGCACTATTACATTTGGCATGTTTTCTTTCTTGTCTTAGGCACTGTTATTTCCTGCATGCTTCCATTCAGTCATAACTTAGTTTCTTTTTAAAGTTGTAATCGAGCAGTTTAGTTGATTTTCATTAATAAAGGCTTGAAGCCGTATTTCCCATGAATCACTAACGTTTCTATATCTCATAATTGAATGACGAACTACATTATCTTGTACGACGTATGGACTCGTATAAATGATTTCAAATCTCCGAATCCCCAGAGCGCGGAGCGGAGTACTCTAAGTCCCGGGAGCGCGGACTAGAGTATAAACGATTTCAAACCTCCGAATCCCCAGAGCGTAGATCGGAGTACTCTAAGTCCCCGGAGCGCGGACTAGAGTATAAACGATTTCAAATCTCCGAATCCCCAGAGCGCGGAGCGGAGTACTCTGAGTCCCCGGAGCGCAGACTAGAGTATAAACGATTTCAAACCTCCGAATCCCCAGAGCGTGGATCGGAGTACTCTAAGTCCCCGGAGCGCGGACTAGAGTATAAACGATTTCCAATCTCCGAATCCCCAGAGCGCGGAGCGGAGTACTCTAAGTCCCCGGAGCGCAGACTAAAGTATAAACGATTTCAAACCTCCGAATCCCCAGAGCGCGGATCGGAGTACTCTAAGTCCCCGGAGCGCGGACTAGAGTATAAACGATTTCAAATCTCCGAATCCCCAGAGCGCGGAGCGGAGTACTCTAAGTCCCCAGAGCGCGAACTAGAGTATAAACGATTTCAAACCTCCGAATCCCCAGAGCGCGGAGCGGAGTACTCTAAGTCCCCGGAGCGCGGACTAGAGTATAAACGATTTCAAATCTCCGAATCCCCAGAGCGTGGAGTGGAGTACTCTAAGTCCCCAGAGCGCGGACTAGAGTATAAACGATTTCAAATCTCTGAATCCCCTGAACGCGGATCAACTTACTCTAAATCCCCGGAGCGCAGATTTAGGGAAAAGTCCAAGTACTCGAGAGATGTAGAACATGAAATATGCCACGTCTGGAGATGTTCGAACATCACGAAAATGGACCAGGAGATGATGTGACTCATAAGAACATGAGCTGCGACTACAGTTAATCAGCAGACAAAAGAAAAGGCAAGAGAGTCATTCAAACAAAAAGAAACTAAACTTCATTTCAGTAGTTCAAAATGGGGTTACACAGTTACTCCTACAATACTCAGAGTTGAGAACTTATCTATACAAGCTACAAGCTACAAAGATAAAAACAACTACAAGACTTAAGCAAGATGCTCGTTGAACGAGCGTATCGATTATTTCTTTGGCTTCTTCTTCTTGTCCTCCTTTGTTTTTTCCGACGACTCTTCTCCCTCACGTTTTTTCTTGGATTTCTTGCTTGCTAGAGAAGCGGAGTCAGGAGTAGGAGATGGGACTTCCAGTGGTTTGGACCTGCCCGGGAGAATGATTTTAAAAGGTCTGTTCCGAGGATCGGTGAGTTCCAGAATTTCAGGTTCAATTTTGACCTCGACCTTTTTCTTCTCCTCTGCGGCGAGGCGGTCCTTCATGCTCATCTGTGAAGTATGCTCAGAGGCGCCAGTGATTTCAATTTCGTCGCTTCCTTCGGCGGGAGATGAAGTGTCAAGCTTATCGTCATCTAGCGCCCCAATCACTTGAGCATCGGGACCAGGAATCACTCCCGCGTGGACAGCATCGCTAGTTTTCTCTGCCTCCTCCTTGGCGTCATCGCTCCTCGGAGTTGGCTCGGCGTCAGAACAACCTACATGAAAACATAAAGGATGGGCGTTAGAACGAGTAACCACCGCTGAAAAATGACGGGATCTTTCAACTTTTAGAGAAAGAAGAATTTCCTACCAGGTTCCGGTTGGCTATCGGTGGCGCGTGGGGTTTCACCCTCCAGGATAAGGGATAGCACATGAGCACCGAGCCCGGGATCTTCGGGGTCATAACCAGCATGCTGCTCGAATGGATCAAATGTCGGCCGACCGACCGATTGAGCAGCGGTAGGAGCAGCAATATGAGGAGCAGAAGTGTTGGCCCCGGACAGGCCAGCTTCATCATTTTTCTCTTTTGGAAGGGGAGAGCCTTTGCTATAAAGTACCAATGCTGCGGATAAATCCGATGGCTCATTCCCCCTAAGGAACTCCTTCACCAAGGCATCCTCATCGACCTCTTCGGAGCCCGACTCGATCTTCCTGATCCTTATCAAAGTTTCCCAGGCCTCAGCTAGGGATTCGAGATAGCCGTCGCCCAAGAACGTTAAGTCGCGATGCATGAGGACGTGGGCTCCATATTCAGCAATCAACGGGTCAAACATGCATTTGACCTCTTCCCTGCCAGCTTCTGCGGCCGCCTCGAGGCGAGAATCAATCTCCTCCGCAGCCTCTCTTTTGCCCTCCTCACGGGCCTCATCCTTCATTTTCTCAACCCCAGCAAGTTCGTCATCGAGCTTCGTTTTCAGGAGACGAGTAGCGACGATTTCATCACAGTATCGCTGTGATTCTTCTTGAGCAGCTACCTTGTCCTCCTTCTCCTTGGAGAGTAATTCTTTCAGCTCTCTGACTTGCACAACGAGCGCGTCCCTCTCTTTTTGGACAGAGTCTTTTTCTAGGGCGAGGGCACCGCTGCGCTGGACTGTCTCATCAAGCTCCTTCTTGTGAGCCATCTCTAAGCGAGTAACTGCCTCAGCAGTATCTTTTGCGCTTTTTTCAGCGGCTTCCAGCTTCGACTTGTACGAAGCGAGCTCTACGTCTTGGTGCTCGATGATGTTTTCGTCGCAGCCAGCCTCCAGTTTCAGGTGATCAATCTCCTGTTGACGCTCAACGGACACCTCCGAGATCTTCTCCACCAAGTGCACAAACGCATCATGTTGAACATAGACGTCGTTATTGCAGGCAATGGCACTCTGCTTCACGTGCCCAGGAATGTGGTGAATAGCTGGGAGGAACTTCAAACCGTCAAAGCAAATTTTCGGAAACTTGGCCCGAAGATCGACCATCTTTTCCGCGACAGTTGGATCAACCGCGGGAGTAGGGGGAGGAGGCTTTGGAAGTTCTCCCCTTTTTCGTTGTTCCCGAACTTGCCTCGTACTCGATGAACCGGAGTGTTGTTCTCGAGGAGCATCAGAGTGGTAACCCTTCTCTGAAGTTTTCTCTTTATCCGGCGCAGTTGGAGGAAGAGGATCACGGGACTGCAAAGATTGAGAATATGCCTTCTTGCGGTGAGACGGCTCACGGGGACGATTGTCTCTATCTTCATAATCGTCTCTGCCCCTGCGTCTGCCTGAACCAGAGTCCTGTCCAGAGTGATGAAATATGGAAGAGCTATGAAGGCGATCGAGTCCGTGAGAACGCCCCATATCACCTACAAAGAATTGAGATAACAACGAGTTAAGAAAATCCGTGAGATAAGAAAAAACTTGAAGTGTATGATGGAATGCGTATGTGCATGTGTGTCCCAGTGTCTCCCCCGACGGACCAGTTCTTTTGTCTTTGCTAATTGGAGTATTGTCTCCTTGGGTCGGGAGTTGAACTCCCGCGTTGCCTTTAGCGGGCGAAGAAAACTTGAGGGCTTCAGGATCGTCAAACCCGTAATTAAGAATATCATCGGGAATAGACAGGTTCGACAGGCCCCTCAGGGAACTTTCCAGGTGCTACGAGGAAGCCTCTTTCTCAGGCGGGATAGGCATGACTTTTGAAGTGCCACCAACGTTCTCCTTCTGAACTTTATATTTTAACTTCTTCTTCCCCTTCGAAGGGGAGGATGACGTTTCAATGTCTTGGACTTCGACTGCCGGATTCCAAGCGGGACCCACATTCTCGCCTTGAGTCTCAAGAGCTTCGTCTTCTTTGCGCTCACCTTCTTCATGTGTATCGGGAGTGCGGCGCGACGACGATCCGGCCTGTTTTTTCCCTTTACCGGACGGAGGTTTGGGAATGGTGACACCTTCTGGAAGGCTGATCCGACGACCAGGGGCTAGCAAGCCAAACCCCGACAATGATTCATTTGAGACGATAGTTCGGATGTCTCGTTCCTCGGCAGGAAGAGCTCTAATGACTTCAACAACCTCAGAATATCCTCGGCCTTCCGGACGCGGGCTGATACCTAAAAAGATGAAACAAAGAGTTGGGAAAGGCATGACTCCGCTCAAATGCAAATAGTGACTCAGCAGAGAGACTTACTGCCTTCAACCCATCTCCTCGCAAAACCAGGAGGGCAGCGCACATAGAACCATTCCTGTTTATACAGGGCAAATTTACTGCATGCCCCTGTCAAGATTTGGCATTTGTGGTACGGCTCGAGGAACATGAAGGAAGGACTGTCTTTCCGTCTCTTGATCATATAAATGTATCTGATATCGCCAGCGGTTGGAGGTCTAGAGAAGACGGCCATGAAAAGTAAGTAGGTCCCGTATAGAAACGCATGGTCGTTCGGGTGCAGCTGCGATAGAGCTATGTCAATATACTACAATACATCCCGGAGAAATAAATTGAACGGAGGCACGCTGCCCACCCAACACATGAACTTGTTACAGGCGGTATACCCGACTGGGGGCAGATGAGGACGATCGTGTCGAGAAGGGACCAACACATCGGCGAAAGGGATCCCATGAATGGAGCATATCCGTCGGAGAGCGGCTTCGTTGATCTTCGAAGCTTGTGAATCGATCGGATTGTCTAGAAGAATTGCTGCCTCCAGGGCATCAGGTGCTAAGTTGTGAGCAGGAGAAGTCGACGGATTAGAAGTATCAGCAGCTTCTGGCCTTAATGACGGCCCAGGCCTGTCGGATATAGTGGCAGAGCTAGACTTTCTTGACATCCTCAATAAATAACGAACCTGGCAAAGTGCTTGAGAAAACTATACTTGAAAAACGTTGAACGTTAGAATTGGCAACACGAGTTCCCCCCCCCCCCACGTGGTGTGTGAACTAGTGCAAGCAATTGTGTACAAGCAATAAAAATCTAAAGATTTCAAAGATATAAAAATGTGCTTCGAATCGTCGCCTTCGAAGACCGTCATCGCTGACCGTCTCAAAAAGCCCGTTAAGTCTACTAAAAGCTAGGGAGTTAATGATCTGGGTCAGTTCCACATGTTGGTGTGCTTAGGTCTTTGTCCTTGTATTGATTAGGCAAGGCAATTGTTCGTTCGACATTTTACAGTGTTCGACCTAGTATGTTTGTTCGGCAGGTCAGTTATTCAAAACAAATACTGTTCGGCATTTAAATGGTATTCGGCAATTGTATCGTTCGGGCTAAGTTCTATTCGGCATGTGCGTCTGTTCGGCAATTGTACTGTTCGGGCTAAGTTCTATTCGGCATGTGTGTCTGTTCGGCATGTCAGTTGTCCGGCACAAATACTGTTCGGCATTTGAGTGTTGTTTGGCCTTAGTTCGTTCGGCTAAGTCATAGTGGCATTTTAATAAGCGCTAGGCCTGGGTTCGTTCGGCCAAGGTAGTGCTCGGCAACTTCCCATTCCACCGTCCGGCGCATGACGACATACGCCGGAGCAGCGCTAAGCCGACCAACACCTTTACCTCCTCCAACACCTTCTTTCTTTTTTCTTCCCTTTAACTTTGGTTTGACACGAGGAAGCTAAGCCCATAGGTGAACCTGATCATTCCTCCTCGCATCATCGTTCGGCAGTGAAGACGCGGTAAAGACGACCTACTCAAAGGCCTTCTACGTGACACAGTCGGCCATCTCGTTTGAAATCTACTCGAATCGTACGAGAAAAGATACCTAGTTTGCAGATTGGAGATTGGGATGGAGTAGTTAAGTTTTAAATCTAGACGACTGAATAGAATTGAAAGTCTTCGAGGAACGGCAGAAGTAAAAAAGTAAAGGGGAGAAGAAGGAAAAGACCTTGTTTTATAGAGAAGGGAGGTGGAAGTCGAAGGGGCTATACCCAGTAGAACCGGTCAATACCACAGTGTTCGGCATCAGAGCAAAGTGTCGTTCGGCACATGAGGATTGTTTGGCTTCGAACGTATCGTTCGGCGTCCAGGCCACGCTCGTCACACACCTCCATCACAGGCATTCTCGAGAAGGCATCACCAAGGAAAGTTGAACTAGATTCAAAGCGCATCACGTTCGGCCACGCGATACACTTTGGGGGGCAAGTGTTTCCTGGAGATTTGACCAGGCAACTAGTACTCGGAGAAGTACTCGGCATCCAGAAGACTCGGCGTCAAGTAGTGTTCGGCGTTCGGCGTAATACTCGGCATCAGTAGTACTCGGCATACAAAACTACTCGGCGTCAACTGGCACTCGGCGTCAACCAATGCTCAGCGTCAGCTAGCGTTCGGCATCAATAGAACTCGGCGATAGGAATACTCGGCGACAGGAGTGTTCGGCATAAAGCAGAACTCAGCAGCAGGAGTACTCGGCAACGGGCATACTCGGCATCCAGGAGACGTTCGGTGTACATTACTATTCAACATGACACTATCGTTCGGCCAGCATGCATCATTCGACCAAAAGCTTCAGATAGAGTTGCGATCGGCTTCAGCTGCAACCATCATGCACTTCCCACACAATCGAACGAACCATCCAGCACAGAGAGGACTGTTCGGCATGGAAGGGACCATTCGGCACGGAAAGGACTGTTCGGCGTCAAAGCGTTCGGCATACCTGGTTCGGCATGCAGCGAACACTACACCTGGGCTAGAGCGTTCAGCTACCAAGCCCACTTGGGAAGTCCAGCCCATCTTTGTCTATAAATAGAGGGGCAGGGTCACAGTGAAGAGGATCCTTTTTTGGAGAGAACACCGGAGAGACTCTGCCATTTTTGAGACCCATCTTCTCTACTTAACAATCAAGCATTTGATTCACAAATTGTATTTGTAATCAACAATAAGGAAGATCAATAAAGTTTAATCTCAAAGTGGACGTAGGCAATTACGCTGAACCACTATAAATTTGGTGTTCTTACTTTCTGCGTTTAAATTAGCATTGTCTTCTCTGTTTAATTTATCTTCATCACTTATATCTCTACACAATCTTTCTCTACGAGGTTAGTGACCAATTTTGGTGCTAACAGTATGTTTAATAGCAATACTAGATAGGTTGTTACTAGCAAAAAGGCAACTCTATGTACGAATTCCTAGAGATGAAAATAATGCCATATACTTTTCTAATATGTTAATCAGTTTAAGAATACAGCATTTATACCACACCGATGATCCATCTTGTTAGTTCTACTAATTTTAACTTATTTGTGGATACGTTTGTTGTATATGGTTCATAGGCTCATACTGTTAAAGGCATCTATGGTTAAGTTAGTAGTAAATGCAGGTACTGAGTTCATTTTCTTTACGAATATATTAGTCTGTCATATTTGAATCAACTATCAGTTCAAACCAATCGTTTTTTATAAACTTGTGACATTTAGCATACAGGAAGGATAGCATGTAAAACTTTGTGTGTCCGTTATCTTTAGGTTCCCTGGTTTTCCCAATTGGTTAGGTTGCTTCCTAT
Source organism: Allium fistulosum (assembly GCA_030737815.1). NCBI lineage: Eukaryota > Viridiplantae > Streptophyta > Magnoliopsida > Asparagales > Amaryllidaceae > Allium > Allium fistulosum. Next base: position 1,545,792,733 of record CM060901.1, on the reverse strand, counting down.
TGTGATTTATTATGCAATTTATATCTGAACAAAAATGCAGTACAATCGTATGAGAAATGAAACAGATACCTCATTGTTCATCATTGCAACTGTATGTCACATTGTTATTGATGCTGTTTATTTAATTTGGACAATTCCAATTTAGTGTTTATTAACATTTCCATAAAGAACGCACAACTTATACACATTTTTTCAGTAGCAATGATACGGTTATTGTTTTTCCTTAAAAATAAAATTTGTCAACGTTTATATTCCAGCTTAATATTTTTTAGTCTAGTGGAAACAGATTTATGTGCTGAGTGTGAATTCTAGCGTGCTTCTGCTGATTTGAGATGGTAGAAGATGCTGAACTTTGTAGTTGTTTTTTTTCTTAGGTATCATAATAATTTAGTCATTTCTTGGTTAGAGCTTGTTTAAAGTTTACATGACTGCTAAGTTTAAATCTTCGTACTATAATTAATTAGTCCAAGTTTGAAATTTCAAATTTTTGGAGATGGTCATGTTGCAATATTTCTAGCCAATCCTTCGTCCTCCTTTGGATGTTTCCACGTATCACAGTTAATATCTACCATTCTTCAGCATGAACTGATTAATAGTTTCAACCACTGAATCACAAAAGTAAAGGATAATAAGCAAATCAATGGTTGAGATGTTAGTGAAACAGATGAATAAAATAAAAATCAAGAAATTGAGCTCAACCATTGTACACTTTCTTAATTGATTGAAATAACCCACTTTAGCCCACTCAAATGTCATACATCTTTGAAGATTGTTGCCTTGAAGATGACATTTTTATAAAACATTGAATAAACTGTCTTTTTCAATTGCTAGACTAGTATCTGGTGAATAAGTGTCGGGAGTTTGCTCATTTGACTGCTCCCATACCATGTTGTAGAAGCCATATGCTTCTTTGTCAATGATCTGGTTTAAAAAACATTTTCAAGAAATATACCCAGGCCCAGCTCTGTTTTTCACGCATTGATAATTGATTCATGTGTGCTCAGTTTTGTGTTAATATAAGCTACCATATCCTCTGTGCTATTCTGAATTTGTATAAAATTTATTTTATCACTCACACAATTTGATTCATGTGTGCTCAGTTTTGTGTTAATATTATGCTGTGTTTGTGCCATCTGGATCATGTGTAAGATTTTTTTTATTTTTGTTGTACTAATTTGATTAAATAATTTATATGTAGATATATAAAGACAATACATACACTGCTAGGTTTGGAGTTTCATATGACAGAAAGAAACTTGTAGAGGAAGTAGAAGAGCTAAGAAGTAATAATCAAGAAATGGATGTTACAATTAACAAACTACAAGGGGATTTATCTTCCATGCAGAAAGAGATGAATTCTGTGCAAGAGTTTATACGGGGGTTGAGGCGGGAGCAAGGATCGGAGATATGACATACTTCGTGAGTTAGTCTTGTTTTGACTGTGGGTTTGATGTTCTATTATAAGGTACATTGTATGATATTTGAATTAGATGAAACAACTATGTTTGAGTTATGTAGCAACTTTATTTTATTGTTGGACATGATTTTTTTACATACATTTGTAGCAATTTTATGGTAATTTGACAATGATATGCATTCTACATTAATGTTTTGTAATGATATATATTGTTACGATTTTGCATGTGGTTATATATTATATTTAATGCTTTCCGTTGTTGATGTTCGGGTTTATTATATTTTATTATGATCTGTGGTAGATGAAGATAAATACAATAGAATCATATTGAATTTTGGTGTACGGTAGCGTAGGGAAGGCGTATGGAACTCGTAAGGAAAATTCGATTTCTGCACTTTAAAAGGAAGAAGGCTAGGCGTAGGGAAGACGTATGGAATTAGGCGTAGGGAACGCGTATGGAAATAGGCGTAGGGAACGCGTATGGAAATAGGCGTAGGTAAGGCGTATGTAATGCGGCGTAGGGAAGGCGTATGGAATGGGGCGTAGGGAAGGCGTATGGAAGGAGGCGTACAGAATGCGGCGTAGGGAAGGCGTATGGAATGGGGCGTAGGGAAGGCGTATGGAAGGAGGCGTAGGGAACCCGTAGGGATTTTTTTGCGACGCATTGTTTTCCAACCTCTTCTTTGGCGTAGGGATGGCGTAGGTAAAATCTTTTCCCTACGCCACGCCTACGCCAAACTGGCGTAGGGAATCCAAAATTCTTTTGTAGTGATATTAATGTAAAAATAAGTTACTTGGCTATGTATCTATTTCTATAAAAAGTTATTAATAATCCCAATAGCTCGGTTTATTGGTTTTCCTATAAAATATTAATTTACAATTCATTTTGTTCTAATGCATGATCTTATTACAGGGTGGACAAATACATGCAATGTAGGACCACATTTCATGCCACTATTCCTCGATAAGCTACGAGAAGGGTTGCTCTACGACATAGGTGAATTCAGCATCGTGCCTGTCGGTGAGAGATATTTTGCAGTCCACAAATCAATCAAGATTGACTTCAACGCTTTGAAAATGGTCGTCGAAGTTGAAAACTACGATGACAACATACCTACGCATAAGTTTTTGTTTGCTGACTATCGAATGATAGTTAATAGAACTGATACGATAAAATACATGAAAGGTAGCATACTTCATCCCTGCCACTGTCAACTTCAATTTACTGATATACTTATTCCTTAATAATGATCCAAATACATTTCATCCTTTTAATTTAGATGTCATTGGGGTCCTCCATCAAGTTGGTCAGGTCGTCAGTCAATCCACCGGGAATGGCTTAGTGGCCCCTAAGCGTAAACTTATCTTATACATTCACTGGTATCTTTTGCCTTTCCATTTGTACTTTCTTTCAAAATCGTTTAACTGGAATTCTACCCTATTCTTCACTAAACATCAATTTATGCTGTCTGCAGTGGTACCTGAATTACGGCTACACTGTGGGGCAACAAAGCCTCCATGATAGATGACTCAGCCATCGATGACAACACTAAAACAATTATCCTTACATCGATGACCGTAAAGAATTTTCAAGATATATTTCCTATAAATACATATCCTGGTATACTTTGTATTATACATCTGTTTTCAGTAAACTTGACTGTGCCATTACTTACAGGTAAGGCAAGCTTGAGATCAGCTACTGTGACATTTGTTTACACAGATCTGGATATTACTAAGGGATTCGACGTACTCAAGAGGCCAACATCTTTTCATCTGTTTACTCGCACAATTCATTGATTAATCATATCCAACTGACTCTTCTGTTCCAATTTTCTCATCCAATACATAAATTGTTTCCCCATTTTTAATCTTCAGAATATCGATGATTTCTAAAGTGTACATGTCCATCCACTAACGAACTCTTTTTTCGCTCTCTAACAGCAGGCTATATTATCAGAGTTCATACTGCCTTTGGCAATACTATTAGTGAAGTTAGTAGTTCATTAGATTTATACAGTGACTCATTTCCATCTCTACTTTTGCCACTGATTTTAGTTTGATTCTTCGTTCATATTTCTCCCTCTTTTCCGAGCATGTTATTTAATGGAGACTGAGTGATGACTTTTCATTTCCACTTTTCTGGGTTTTTTCAACACTTGGCAGATTGATTTTTCACCTTTTGAGAAATTATTAATACTAATTTCAAACATGCAAAAATTTCCTGAAATGGATGTGCCTCTTTTAAATATAATTTACTATTGTGTTTATTTTAAGGGTTCATATTATATAGGGTTTAGATTTTCACATAACAATATGATTATTTATTCCTACATAAGTTTTTTTTCCTCGGTTTCCAGTTTTATTCGTTTATTTATAATTGTGTATATACTTCTATGCCAATCTTTAAGTACATATACCTTTTGATTTCTATTTTAACCTGCATCGATGTAAACACATAATTTCTGCTTTTGATTAAAATAAGAACCATTTTGCAACTTCTAGCTTTTTTCAGCTTCCACAAACAAAAACTGCCTGCAATCTCCATTGAAGACATTCGGTACAAAAAATAGACTGACCTGATCAGTGACAAATGCATCTCTAAAATAATAAGCTCAGATCTACCATCTGAGTATGACATAAGGACTGTACTATTCACGAATATAATTGTCTATGGATTTAAAATCCTACATTTACAAACACTTTTGCTGCTGTTTCAGCTACGGAAAAAATTCAACAACATTATCAGGGAAAAAAAGACACCATCAAATATACATGCTTCTGTGCATTTAAATTCCACACCATTGTTTTCTTTTCCCCTTCTTTTTTAATTTCTCCTTATACCATATTTTCATTTAGGCTTACTATTTAAGTATTTTCCACCAAGGAAATTACATTAACAAAAGTAATGGTGTCAATCACAAATTCATTTTTAGCATAAGAATTTAATATTTTTACAAGCATTATGACTTAGATATTATTTTTTTCATCCAACTCACTATTAATCAGGCAATAATAATCGTATTATCTTGCTTTTCCCCCGTCAAATAATGGTCCATCTGTATTTTTTCCATACACTGACTAATTTTTTCACTGAATTTAGATCCTTGCTCTTCCACAATCAAACTCTTTTCCACAATATAATGATTCCTTAAGATCCACTTAACAAACTGATAAGCTCTTTCTGCTTATTTCAATCTTTGCTTCCACTGTAAATTACTGGTCATTTCCCAACAACTTTTTTTAATACTTTTTCCCTCATATTAATATTTTGTAAGTTATATTATCAGAATAGGTAGTTCACCCTATCTACTTCCTTCTAAAACTAGTTGTTTCCTAATTCTACCTTTTCAGTTCTCTCCCTTTTATACAGTTATGTCGATATTTTTGATATATAGTTTATATTCTTGAATATATTAATATCATTCAACAAGTATTGACTTTTGGTTTCCTTAAGCCGTTGGATCTTATTATTTTTTATTTGGCTTTCTATGTTATGCTACCGACACACACACACACACACATATATATATATGTATGTATATATGTATATATGTGTGTGTTTACATTCTAAAATTAAATCAACTGGTTTTTTTCCCTTACAATTACCTTTTTCCATAAAAAAAATTCCACCTCCTTTATATGCTGCCATATATCTTTAATTCCACTATCAAACCTTATTGTCAAATAATCTTATTATTTGCAGTATATTTATGTTTTTATTATTCCATATATATATATATATATACTGGATTTTCTCTCACTGCTGCTGTTAGCTGCTATTTTTAATCCATTTGGTGGTTCCATTTACTGATCTCTATTCATATGCTTAATGGTATAATTTACTTCTTTCTCTACGCGATTAATTTTAAATTTATATTTTCTTTTATTACCTCTAGAATTACATGTGCATAGTCTTAATGGATAATACATATAATCAGGTTTTCGGTACCACTACTTTGAATGTAGTTCGAATAATTATGTCGCAAATACGTAAGCCAAATAATTCAATTTTAACTTCTCTTTACTAATTGATTCCTTTTTAAATTCTTCTCAATTTCAAATGGTACTGCTACTCGGTACTATATTGAGTCCTTCTAAAATTTTACCTAACAAATGCACCAATATTGCTTTTTTACAACAACCCTACATAGTACTGCTTGAAAATTTTGAAATTTTCTTCCTACGCAAAAATGATAATCGCGGCTATTGCATGAACATGTGTTATTACATGCCCACCTTTCACAATGCAGTGTTTCAATATTTTTGAACATTGTTTATTTACCACCTCTATAATAATCTCATATTTCAATTTAAATTATAATCTCCTTCTTAATCAACTATAAGGTTCCAATTCGTTTACGTGATTGTTCCATAACATAGCAACATCGACCGCTATTTTATAGAGAAAAATATTTTCCTTTGAAGCAAAAATAACAGGCACTAATCTCGACAACAGATGGGTATACTTATCCTGCAACATTAGCAAATCCGTGTAGGCAACTCATGCCCGAACAATTATTGCAACAAATGCGAGAGAGATTTCGAATTCCCACTGCATGGGTAATTACGCCGTAATTTTACACCAATGTATATATCTCACTTCAGCACTCACTATCCTCTTTATGTGCACACCTACTGGGTTCCGTTTGGAATTAATCTTTGAAGATAATACCGCCTCTGTTCCTATCGCCTTGTTTGACAAGGTGGCGGAGTTTCTTCTCAAACAAAAGGTCGATTCTTTATACCAAATTCGCACAAATGAGGTACTTGTCGGGATTCATCCCGTTCTTCAAAAAACTATTCCAAATCATAGTAGATAATACCTTTTCTCCCCTCTTTTCTAACTTTAAACAAGATATTTTACATTAACAAACACAATATTATACTGGAAGGTTGGAGGTGGTAAGAGAGTTACAAGGTTCTCGACCAAGTTATTGGTAGAACTGAAAATTTTCAAGCTAAACTTGATACATTTGTTAACACGGCTAGAAGGAAAAAATTGACTGCAACCAGAATTTCTCAACCTGCTGCCGACATCAGTGCTAGGACATCTGAACCAAGCAGTACTAAGGTGCATTTGTCGTCACCCATATACATATGACCGCCTACCTACTAGCTTTTAAGCGCACTATGCTTTGCAGTTATATGTGCATATTTTTTTGTCTTTCCCTAACCCACAAATTTTCTAACTTGCTTTTAAACTCACTAATAAGCTACCAAACTGCAGGTCCTCAGTACCTCCGACAGCAAGGTAACTCATGTCAAAGGAAATGACAAGAAGAAAAATTGTATGACTTCCGCCTAGCTTCTATGTTCTGTTTTTAAGTATCTAAACTAATGTGAACTATTGTAATGCATGTCCCTCTTCTGTTATGCGTTGTCTGTCTTTTGTTACATGTCTTCTGTTAAGTGTCGAATAAAGCATTACAACTTTGTGTCCGCCTATATCTGTCTCAATAAATTGGGAACTAGCATAGATGTGGCAAAATTTCCTCCCTGTCATGGGTATACACTAACTGTTGTAGAAATAGTACTATTCAACTTAAATCTCTAAACAGTTACACAAAATCATTAGCGATGCAAAGAGAATCTGAAGCATGTTAGCCCTTTGTAAGAAATCCTAAAACAATAAAATTAAAGTTAATTTACTCGTGCAGTGTACCTTTCTCACCATTATTACATTGGTGGGTTCAAACTGTATTAGAAAGAAAGGATGGACGGCTATAACTATATTTATAAATAGTTTGAAACTAATAATATGTATAATTTTCTATACTTCATATATATCCACTATTATTATCAATATTATGTCAACAGATGTCAACATAAATCCCTAAAGTTATGGTTTTAGCATCAGTAAATCGAAAACCGTTGATAAATTTACTACAGAATTTGAGTGTTAGTATGCTACTAATTTTAAAAATATCATGCTCTATTTACGACAGTGGATGTAAAGGCCCAAAAATCTGCTCAGTTCGAGTTGATAATAAACCACACATGCCTAGCACAAACTGAATGGAAAACAGGATCTGTATGAGAAAAAAGAAGAGAAAAGAAGAGGAAGAGAGAGAAAGAAAGTAAAACAAACATAGAATCTCACAATCGCAGCGGAACAACATATAATATAATATCAATGATCTTTACAAAATAGAAACTGTAATATACAAACATCCATCAGAGTACAACAAATCACAATCATCATAGTACAACAAATCACAATTAATTATTACAAAATAGAAACTTTTTAAAGCCATTAACTTCATCGAAAACATTACTTTCAAAACTTTCCTTTAAAAGGATTATTTAACTTTTAAAACTTTAAATATATTTCCTTCACATAAAAATCCATATTCAAATCTCAACATAAATCATTTCCATATTTATAAAACTATGCTTATAAATCTCCTTTTGATTTTATAAAACTTCTATTTTATAAAATTCCTTTATTTACAAAATTCTATGTATAAATCATTCTTTTATAAAACTAATTTTACAATCAAAATCCACTCATAAATCCTTATTTTCATTAATCAAATTTATTTACAAAATCCATTTATAGAATATTTATAAATTCCAATTATAAATCTATTTCTTTATTTATAAAATATTACTTCTATAAATCCCTTTTATAAACTTAGTCAAAAATCTCTATTCAAAAACACTTTACAAAATAGTAAATCCAAAATACCAAATAAATTCATACTTTTATTTATTTTAAAACAAATTTCTATCTTTTAATAATTCAACACTTATTAAAACATTATTTATACTTTTAAAATTACTTCGAAGACCTTTTAAATCAAAAATCATCATTTTTAGTATTTCAAAATACCAAAAATAAGGCCCAGTGCTACTAAAGCACTAAATAAGTCAAATCATATCATAATTCATAATATGGCATCTAACACATCATATATCAACATAATATGAAAAGTAAAATTAACAGCGGTAAGGAATCCTATTGGATCCCTCCAACCTGTCCCCCTGCCTCACATACAGAATATAATTATAAAAATACAAATCAACCGCTCCGAGGTAGGATTCGTATACAAAGGGTTATCCGCTTTTACACGGGAACGTAATAGGGTCTCATCTGCTCCAATAAGCGAGAATATATCCAAACCAACTAATATATACAGTATATCATCCAAACAAGCAAAAAACAACATAAATAAAATTATTCCCACTTATACGAAAATATAAGCAGGCCAGAGAGGCGAGTTAACTCACAAAAATGTCAGAAATCGCCAACGAGCTCCGGTTTGGATTAAAATTGAATGGTCGTTCAATTTAACCCAAAATTTCTACTAGCTCTGAATTCTACCAATCCAACTCCATAGCGTAGTACTCGTTGATACAAATGCAACGCAACTTGTCGCGCTTGATTTGGACCTCGTACGAACAAGTTATGAATTTATGAACATTTACAATAATTAATTATCATTAACTTAAATATTAACTAAAAGTTTAAACCTTTCTTCCCAAATCTCGTTCACGCTTGTACATACAGGCCACCCGACATTTTCTTTTGTTTTAAAAAAAATCGTCAGATTATCGCGCACCACCACCCACGACGTCGACCTGCCACCACGTGCACCACCGCTCCGCCGACTTGTCGCCTCGCCCTCCTCCATGCCACGCGCATGCGCGAATGCCATGAACCGAGAAATCTAAAACTGCTGCAGCTAAACACGAGCTAATTTCCACTGCCGCAGTCGATGATTCGATGATCTAACCGATGAACAAGCTTGTATCCTCATTTGGATGGTTATGTTTTAATGGCGGCTAAAATTTAGAAGCTGGGGTTTGGTTGCAAATGAAGATAGTTGATGGCATTTTATAGGAAATTTTCCAAAGCACTATTCATCCTTTAAAATTGTGAACTCCAAACAAAGAATGCCGCTAGGCGTTCTATATGTTATACCCCTATTTCGAACACAATGGAATATATATCGAGAGCCAATTCCATCATAAACAGAAGATAGCTTTTCAAAATCAAATTATTTTAATTTAAATTCCTTTAATTAATTTCTACGCTTTTCGAACTCGCACGACCAAATGATACATCCGATCGCCACGCAATTCGACAACATATAATAATTCACTATTACGGATCCAATGAAACTAGTTTCATCAAAATCCGAGACAGTGCCCTAAAAAACTATTTTTTTACATGTCAATAAATCAATTCCCAAAATCAGTTTAATAACTTTTAATTCCAATTTAAAAGTTTACTATCTTCCTTCTTATTCAAATAGAATTTAAATCAACTTCGAAATTGTTTTCATTCATATTAAATTCAAGATTTCAATTATTTAAAAAATTTCAAATATTAAATTTAATAATTTAATTATCTAATCGCTATATTTGAATATAAGTTATTTAACTTATAAAAATTAACTTTTCAATATTTAAAAATCAATTAAATATTCCAAATTCGAATGACTGAAATTCTGGATCGTTGCAGACTCCCCCCTTAAAAGAATTTCATCCCCAAAATTACCAAGGTAAGCAAAAAATGCCACAAACCCATTTAACTTTTCAAAAACAATTAGTTAAAATAGATTACCAAATTCTTTTGAACCTTTTAACTTTTTGAAATCAATTAGTTGAAACTTTGTTACCACATTTTCTCAACCTTTAAATTCATAATTAAATTTTCAAAACCAACTAATACGATCAATCATTTAATCCAAGTTATAACTCAAAATCAAATTTTTTTAGTTATCAAAATTTTTCCCAAAATTCTCAAAAAATCGCTAACTCTTAAATTTATGAAATTTTTTGCCAGTGTTTCCTTTGCACAGTTCGATCTGGAAAAATCTGAAGGTATATATATATATATATATATATAATCACAAATATACATCTCATCTTCGAAGATGAGGCATCCCGTAGGGAAAAAAATATAAAAGTATGATATGTAATCCGAGATGTGTACCTTTTATTATTTTAGCAAGCATATACAATGAATATAATGTGAAAGCGAGCTCCAAATGCGAAGCATACTGTAACGACCCTTAATTTTCGATAATTAAAAATATTAAATTTAATAGGATTTTGGAAATTAATATTGCAAGAAATAAAATTTATGATTTAATTACGAGAAAATAAGTAGAATTTGATTTAATAATGATTGTTTGAATGTTATTGACAACAAACTTAATGTAATTTCAAGTAATTGAAATAATTGTAAAGTTAATTTGGTTAGAAATCGTAAATAAGAAAATAAACCAAATGTTGTATCTAAGGGTAAAATTGTACGTAATTAATTAAAATTGGTTAATATAGAATGATTAATCAGTATGTGAATTTATTAGCTTTGTTTGTAAACAATAAACATGGAAATATGTTTGAAATTGTAAGTTGTAACAATTGTTTAATTATCATTTCACTATTTAATTTGTTGAATTAATTTGGAAATCAGTGTGAATTTAATCTAATTAAATATTGCAATTAACATGATAAAAGATGATAACTGTAGAATATTGATGTAATAAATGGTAAACCAATGTTAATTATATCTATAAGGTGATAGTTGATTGAATAATATGATGTAAATCAAAATAAATGAATTTATTGGAATTTAAATTATAATTAATGAATTTATCGCCATTGAAATTGAACGATGTAATTAGTACAATGTTTAACATTGGATTTCACATGGAAATTTATTTTAACAGATTATAAATTACTAGGTAATCAAAAATGATAAAAATTGGCTAACTTTTGAATATGAATTGAAAGGTGATCAAATTAATTTAATAATAATTTATTTAATTAATGTGAAACAGCCATTTTGGCCACTGTCTTGGATTTCGACGAAACTAATTTCATCGGGTCCGTAACAGTGAATTATTGTAGGATTTAAAGTTTCGTAGCGATCGGACTTGTCGTTTGATCGTGCGGGCTCGAAACGCGTAGAAATCAATTTAATGAATTCAATTTAAAATAATCTGATTTTAAAAGCTAAGTTCTGTATACAATGGAATTTGGGTTTGAAACATGCTCCATTGAGTTTAAAAATATTGAAGACATCTATTTCTATATATGGGATGACCTACTTTCGTTTCGAAAACGGAACAGGCTTTTCGGATCGTTATTGTCATTTCGAACTAATTCGATAGATTCGTTCATTCTTATCGGGATTTGTCTATATAAATAGATTTTTCTAACCCTAGCAGCCTTTTTATTTCTTATTACTGTACGTATCTATCTATTCAATCATCGGCTTCTTCCTTCTTATAATGGCTGTAGATTCTCAAAACCCTAAATTCAATTTCAAAAACCAATTAAAAAAATTCAAACTCTCCAAACTATAGCAAATTATATATCGTTGGAAAGCTCTCGATGAGCGTAATCAACCGCAGCGATTTGTTTTTCAGGTTCATCATTTCGCCAGAAATTGAGGATGAACCTCGGCCTTCGAAATTAGGTTTTCGTGATCCAATAGTGGATCTTCATCCGATCGATGATCTGGAGGTGGCGTTGGGAAGATGGTGTCGAGCAGGTCGTAGATCATATGTTCGTTCATGCTAGAAGGTCTTGATATCTCCAGAAATTGCTATAGAAGGCGAATGACGGCGGCTCGGTTCCAGCCGAGGGTGGTAGGTCGCGCGGCCAGGGCTTGGTCGGCCTGGAGTGGGGGACGTGGGCGTGGTGGCTGATCGTGTCCATGATGGACGTAGTTGCTTACATGGGGAGCAGTTCGTGGCGGCCATGGGTGAGATGTTGTTCGATCGCGATCTGAGACGAGAGGCTAGGGTTTCAAAGGCGTACGTGATGGCGTGGTATAATTTGTTAATTGTTTATTTTATTTAAATTTTAAAATTTCAACCGTTCTAATTATCATATCTTTTTTATACGAGCTCCGATTCACACGCGGTTTTCTACGTTGCGATCATGTCGAAATTTTGGACGACATGGAACTAGTTTGGATAGATTCTGAGACTGTTCTAATTTTTGGCTATATTTGGATTTTAAATTGATTGAAAATCAAAGGTGAGTGTTTTAACCCATTAATATATACAGTATATCATCCAAACAAGCAAAAAACAGCATAAATAAAATTATTCCCACTTATGCAAAAATATAAGCAGACCAGTGAGGTTAGCTAACTCAGAAAAATGTCAGAAATCGCCAAAGCGCTCCGGTTTGGATTAAAATTAAAGGTCGTTCAATTTAACCCAAAATTTCTACTAGCTTCGAATTCTTCCAATCCAACTCCATAGCATAGTATTCCCTGATACAAACGCAACACAACTTGTCGCGCTCGCTTTGGATCCCTTGCGAACAAGTTATGAATTTATGAACATTTGCAATAATTAATTATCATTAACATAAATATTAATTAAAAGTTTAAACCTTTCTTCCCAAATCTTGTTCATGCTCGTACATACAGGTCGCCCGACATTTTGTTTTTAAAAAAAAATCGTTCGAACATCGTGCACCACCACCCATGACGCCGACCTGCCACCGCGTGCAACGCCGCTCCGCCGACCTCCCGCCTCGACCTCCTCCATGACGCGCGCGCGAACGCCACGAACTGGGAAACCCAAAACTGCTACAACTAAACGCGAGCTAATTTCCACTGCCTCGGTCGATGATTCGACGATCCAATCGGTGAACAAGCTCGTATCGTCATGCTTTTCGTTTTGTTAGTTGAAGTCGAAGACCAATTTGGCCCCTAGAGGCTTTGATCGTTGTTGGCCCTTGGATGGTTATGTTTTAATGGCGGTTGAAATTTAGAAGCTAGGGTTTGGTATTCATCCTTTAAAATTTCGAACTTCAAATGAAGCGTGCCACCTGGCATTCTATATGTTATACTCCTATTTCGAACATAATGGAATATATATCGGAAGTCAATTCCATCATATACAGAAGATAGCTTTTCAAAATCAAATTACTTTAATTTAAATTCATTTAATTAATTTTTATGCTTTTCGAACTCGCACGACCAAACGATAGGTCCGATCGCCATAAAATTCGACAACATATAATAATTCACTATTACGGATCCAATGAAACTAGTTTCATCGAAATCCGAGACAATGCCCTAAAAACTATTTTTTTTTACATGTTAATCAGATCAAGTAATTCCCAAAATAAGTTTAATCACTTTTAATTCCAATTTAAAAGTGTGCTATCTTCCTTCTTATTCAAATAGAATTTAAATCAACTTCGAAATCGTTTTCATTCATATTATATTCAAGATTTCAATTATCTAAACAATTTCAAATATTAAATTTAACAATTTAATTATCAAATAAATTGCTATATTTGAAATATAAGTTATTTAACTTATAAAACTTAACTTTTTAGTATTTAAAAATCAATTAAATATTCCAAATTCGAATGACTGAAATTATGGGTCATTACTGTAGATGACAAAACTATAACCCTACAAAAATAAAAAATTTGGTACAGTAAGTTATTACACATTTGCCCAACCAGTGCGTCACCACGATCATAAATTGTTACAACATTCAATTTGGCTTACATGTTCTACTTTACGTAATGCAACTTAATATTGCAATACACATAGTAATTTCACACAGCAATTAATCAGTGACTTACACATATTGTTTTAATTTTGCTTATCCCTAATCCACTCATCACTATATTGACATTTCTACAATCCATTTTGACTGAGGCATCACTTATACCATACCTACACAAAATTTGGGTTACGAACTTTTTATAACCAACGGTCTTCTCCAACAAACAACTTCTACTCATCGACATTAAGCGGACAACATATATTTCAAGCCAAGGATTAAGGTAATGTTCGCATGGCTACGTTTACCAAAACATAAAACTGGTTTTCTCTACTCGCATATACATATCTTTATATACCTATTTATGCTAACTTATTCGCTCTTCCGGTCAGGTTGACATCCATGGACAGGTATCTCCTAACACCGACTTTATAATTAAGATTCCTCTCACCATCAATATTTTATTTACTTTCACAAGTTTAATTCAATCATGTCACAAACAGGTTGACGGACACATAATACTACTACAATCCATTTTGCGCTCTAAAGGAATCCAAGTGAACATTTCCCCGCTTATGGTTATATCCTCCAAACTACATATAATGCCAACACACCAACAAAAATTGTGTTGTTTCGTTCCTATACTCTTTCTAACATCTGTTACACTTCAGGCACAGCGAGAACTAACTGTTGCACTTAAACGATCCAGGATTGAAAAAAGATTTCTTCATCAATTAAAGCAAAAAAACTTGCTCACAAAAGGTATGCTACAACCAACACCCCAACTGTGCATGCGTTGACCGTGCATCCACTACAGTACAAACTAACCTTACGACATTATGTGATAGATTCGTAAATACACGTGTTCATAAAGAGATTTGGAAAATAAAATAAACAAGCTTGAAAACTATATTCCATTTCACACCAACCCAACACACAACTGAATTAACAAGGTAATGCAATTAAGAAGCTAACATATATCTGCCAGAGCAATGTAATTAGAAACCATTTCTTTATCTCTTAACAGGTAATCGTACGGATAAACAACTCAATTGGTGGTGTGTACATTACCAGCGAAGACTTGCTCAATGTCCTAAGCGCACACAACTTCGACAATGAACCTTCCTCCAGCAATCAAAGTCCACATTCATCCAGTTCCAAACATAGGTACATTTGGATATCCTATTTACTTTAACAACCTTGACATTATAGTAAACAAGTATAATTTTTCTTCGATTACATAAAATGGCTATAAATTTTGTCCTATTAATTTTCATTTGAAATGCAAGAACTAAATTCTAACTTATTACCCTAATTATCCACGATCTTAATTAAACTTAATCACTTGTTTTGGTATTTTTACTAAACCGTACATGATGCATATGTTTATCATAAAAGTGGTTAAGCAATATTATCATACATGGGTTGTTTGCAGGAAAAACAATTTCCCTCAATATAAATGTATAATATCATTAATTTTTCATTTGATACAAATATTAAGTGTAGTGTGCTTTCTTATAGTTATATAAATTTTGTGTTCATATTACGAATTTTTATAAAAAAAACTATTGCATAGAAATTTCTTTAATGGAAATAAAATAAATCAGTGAAAATTTATTATCATTTATAGTATAAAGGAACCTGATTCAATCATATTCATATATCTCACTCTTTGGCTTCCTCGAATTCCATCAAAAATATGTAAAACAATGTACAGTTATTAAATGACTGAATAAGTATTTTCAGATATCTCACGCAGAGCTTTGATTTGCATTTATTGCACCAACTATTGTACATGAATAGATTGCTTCCAATTCTCGAAAGAAGCTGTTAAATTTGTGTAAGTTATAAACAATATACTTTTTCCAAACTATACATCAAGGTGCAATATGATGTTCCCTCAATCATAAAGGTAACTATTTTCTAAATAAAAATCAATTATTATTTATAGAAATTTTAGAACATCCAAAAGTTTACAGATACGGAGATGATGTGTAAATAATTTCAACTTTTTTTAAACTATGATAAGCAACTTTTATTTGGTTATACAATCATGGTCGACATAAAAGTTAAGTTACTGGAAAGCAAAAATATGTTCCCACTGATTTTGCAATTGTTTCAATCGATATAGCATGCTTGAGTTTACTAGGGCTCCTACTTTTATTTCTTAGGTTAAGCCATCAAACTCTTAGGAAGCCTGAAGTTTGAATTTTAAAACTGTATATTATGTACTTCCACAAATGTTATGCAATTTATGGAAACAACGGTGAAATTTGGCATCCTTATATTTTGTTTTCTTTTTCTTTTACTTTAATTTCTTTTATATATGATGGTTTTATGGACAATTTATGGGTAAATTTAGCACTGTACGAAAATATTAACTGAGAAACCATCATATATTTAATATAAAAGATAACTATTATCATATAAACTTCAATTGTTTACACAAAACTTCAATTTCTTACCGTGAAGACTTCATATATTCTACTATTCAACTCAAAAAAATAAACAGACGGTATTGATGGAAGATGATAAACAATGTAATAAACATACAAGTAACACAAAAAGTTAATTAATTACCTTTAATCCCTTTCAACTCATTCTTATTAGAGCCGTCAATAATCTTCATGGTTTTCGCATGAGGAAAGGAGAAATCCTCCCGACCGCTATTTGAAAAATGAATTTGCTTTTTGAGAGCTTGAGGTGATTAAATGGTTTCTTCACATAATTAACGCTTTATTCAATCGTGCCATCAGCGTCTAAGACCTTGCTTCCAGGTTTGATGACATAACTTGACTAGGCTTACTCAATTTCATTAATAATTACGATGGACCAATAATACGATAAACATATCAGTTGATGTATTCGGGTTAAGGTAGATGCACAGTTTAAGTGTTGGGTCAATACATGTGTTATGGTGAGAATAATGTTGATAACCACCTAAATGAGTTTGTTTTTTATTTTGTGCGCTAAATTCTAAAATCATTTGCACCAAGGTTCCAAATTCCGTCCGGCACACCGGAACTCCGGCCGTCCCAGTCCTGTTTCGACAGTGACTGGAACGGAACCCGTTAAAAAACCCGTTCCGTTTCTGAGTTTAAAAAAATTACAGCAAAACACAAATCCAAAAAAAACTGAAATCAATACAAAAGGAAAGAATATCAGAACTTTATTGCTTCAATCAATTTCAAACTTAAGGTTTTTCAAAAACTAAATCTTACCAAATTCAAAGCTGTTCGATCAAATTTAGTCGTCCACTCTTCGTGCAATCGCGGCTTACTCCATCTAAACTCTTGATTTGAAGTGTGCAAGCAATTGCGGGCTTGGAGCAGGTACTTTGATTTTATTTTTTTGTATCCACGAATTGAATCGAGCGGTGATGAAAAAGGGCTGAAATGGGAAAATGTTTCGAGTGGTAATGAAGAAGCTCGGAAAATGTTTCTGATATGCACCTTGAGCTGAAATGGTCTAGGCTAATTATTAGTACTGTACTGTTGATGATTAGATTATTAAATAGCCTTTTTTACAATGAACTTGAATACGAAAATGTATTTAATTACTTGGATAATTAGATTATTTTTTATAACTTAGATATTATTTGAAAACTTGGATAGTAAATGCATTTTATAACTTGGACAACTCAATCCAACAATCTATCAAAACATATATGTAATTTTATAACTTGGTTAAACAAAAGTTGATATTAATTAATTTATGTTATATAATTTGCATAAGTTTAGTTTATTATTTATTTATAATTTTATATGCTAGAAATGGAAAATCATGATATCGTTTGGAATTACTATACAACTGTCGATGTCAACAAAAAAATGCTAGCGGTGTCCGATGAAGATGTAACACGAATGAAGTCGAAGTAAAAACTATTTTCTCAAATTGTCAATCAATAACATGGTTCATACGTAATCATGAAATGTCAAGCAGCCAAGATGAATTTTCAATATCTGATAATATGATGATGGCATTTTTAGATATAAATCAAATACAACAATATGCTTTTTCAGCATATTATAATCCGATACAAGATAAAGACAACGATGACCACAGTTTGTATGATTCTTAAAGAAACAAATTTTGATATTTTTCTGTATATGTTTTATATTTTCTATGTAATTTGAATGATTAACTATAATTTAGTATTACTATTATGTTTATTGGTATATTTATATAAAAAAAGCACCGGAATTTGCAAAACGAAATTAAAGCGGAATTATCGAAATTCCCGGAAGGAATTCGAAAATTTAAAATTTTCCAATGACCGGAACGAAAAAGGAAAACGGAATTTTGAACCTTGACTTGCACCAGCACCATCGAAAAACTTCCAGAAAACAATTAAGCATTGAGTACAACTAACCTAAAGAATTTTGTTCAGGATGTAAAGGATGTCAAACCATTACCAAGACATCCATGTTAGCATGCAACCCTTATCAATCAACATATTCATGCAATAAGTAACCTCATTACCATTTATAAGGTGATTCCTTTGTACCCTTAAGACAAAAAATTTAGGTCGTATCTTTTTTCTCCATATCCATGTTAGCTTGATGAACGTTTCTTTGTATAAATGATCATGTAATCATAGTTTGATCATTAGATATGGTTAACTAGGTCAGACGAGCAGTGAGAGAATTTAGTAATAATACCGCATCAATGACACTTTTACCTTTTTTGGCCGATGGACAAATACCTTCAATGATTAAACCAGTTGACTATTGTAATGCATCTTTTAGGACCAAGGAAACATCTTCTACTTGCGCTCAAGTCCAATATTATACACACGCTGCTAGTGGTTATTTCTGAGGCTGAAAAATAATCAGACTTCTCACAATTGTTCTCCTCTATCTATGTTTTAGACTTTTCCAAATATTGGTTATTGCGGACAGTTTTATGTCGTGTTTTGTACCCTGCATCAACATAGAATCATATTCAGTGAACAATAGTAATTTGTAGTGGAACCCATGTTATTTTTTTATTACATCTTCATTCCTATTTCAATTGAATCTTCTGTTTTATTACTTTCTCACATGTACTACATCTGCTGCATTTTTGTTTTTTTCCTCTTTTTTTTCAACTGTTGACAAATACATTTCCTGACTGTTTATAGATTTCGTCCTACTACAATATTTCTCCCAACTGCTAAAAGTTTTTGTTACTCTTATTTAATTGAATCGAATTACACTGTGTCTTTATGTCTACAGTTCATAGCGAATACTTCAACTATATCTACATACATTGAAGCAGCTGTATAATTGCAAAAGCAACAACATTGGCATCATATGCCATAGTGAATATATCTATGCATTAGTGGATAAATTTTTAACACATTATCCTCTAAATAGTCTGTGAACTTTAACATATTCACTGTAACTGACTCGTTCAATTGTAATTGTGATTATCATAACCTAATATATCTATGTATTCATTGTCCTACCAAATGGTTGTTAATGATGTAACACGATCGTTCAATAATGTTTTTCATTTTTACCAACATGTTAAATTTCTTATACATTTGGATATGGCCTACGCAACAACACTATTTTTTCAACACCCATGTGCGAAGCACGGGTTCACACTAGTTATATTTTATTTTAGACTTGGTTACTACATATGCCTTAGGATATTGAATCAAAGAGGTTTGATTACACAAGCAGGCACCTTATCACTATTACCAAGTGGTAACTGGCCATGCCGACCACAAACTTTTCTCTATCCATCCACATGACCCTGAGAAAAAAATATTTCTAGCTCTTCATTTTCATGTCCAAATTGAATATACAAGTAAACATAGGGTTTACTATAATAATAATATTTATTTTAGGGGAAACATTCTTTAAGTTCCTACCTCATAACCTGATTTAACTACTACATGTTTGGTACAACATACATAAGAATACCATCACCTTATGATAACAAGTAACTAATTTAACAGTGAAACTAGCAAGACTAACATTCAACCACATTACAACGAAGATTCAAACGTTACCATGTTATTTAAAGAAGTTAAATTTAACTCATTATTATTTTTCCTATTATTTAAAATGATTTTGTTCTTTAAAACCTCAATTCGAGCTTTTTTTTAAGAAACTGTTTAAAACGTAAATTTTTATTTAATTTATAACTAAGATTTGAAATTCAATTAAAACTAAAAAGAGATATTGCATATATTAAATTTTGTAAATCAATACTAATATTATTTAATACACGTTGATTTCTTTTAAACCAAATATCCAACATGATATTGTGTAAATAGTGTCAAGTAAAAACCTGTTATGACCCTTATAATAAAATCTAAGATTATTCCAATATAATTCACAATTAATATGTCTATAATTTAAATTAAAATCAAAAATATTACGAGTTTTTACTAGAGTAAATCTAGTTATATTACATTCAAAATATAAATGCATAATATTTTCCAATTTATTGTTACAAAAATAACATTTTTGTCATTAAAAATATTTTCCATTTTTAAAAGTTCTATAGATTCAATTTTCCCTGTATAATTACTTTCCACGTGTCTTTTAAATATTTTCAATTTAGTTACTAAAAAGTTGATAAAATTATAAAATGAACAAGACGGATATTTCTTACTCTTATCACAACACCAAATTTTAATGTCTTCCTCATTATCTTGTAAAGCTCTAGTTTAGCACACAATAATGCAAATTGTTCTAAAGTATTGCCCGCTAGCGTATGATTAAAATTAAATTCCTAGAGAAAATTTAGATTTGGCCTATAAATTTCTGAAATTAGTACATTTTTGAAATTGCAAATATCATATAACTTCCGAAGTTCCACTTCAAGTGAAATAGCTGAAATCCAACAATCATGCCAAAAAGAAGTATCATTATCTAAATGAACAACATTATTAATTCCCAGATTATAAATATCAAAATTTAATATTATCAATTTCTAAAGGTGAGATATATTATTTAAATTGTTAATAGTATTATTCTATAAATTAAAAGTACCACCGTACCATTGATTCAAAATTAATTCTTTCAGTATCAAATTTTGATTAATATCATTAAATTTCTGTAACCATTTACCTAACTAAGATATTTTTAAATTATGTAAATTTATAATATCTAACCCCACCCCTTCATTTTTAGACTTATAAACCATTTCCCATTTAACAAGACATTTTGAACTACAATTTTGATTATCTCCACTCCATAAAAAATCTCTTCTAATTTTATTAATTTTATCGATTACCCATTTTTAAAAGAGATAAAACGACATTCAATAAATAGGTAATGCAGATAAAACGGAATTGATGAGAACTATCCTACCTGCTTTAGATAAATATTTACTCGCTGCTGTTTTTTTTGCAGCTTTTGTTGTTGTTGGAACTATGTGGTATGGTTTAGCAACAACTCCAATCTTATATTTCGACAAATAAATTCAAAACTATATAAAATAGGTAATTCCATTTGGACAATCTTTTATTAATTTTATTTATTATAATCATCCAATCATCATGTTCAAGTTTTTGTTGCCTAATTAAAAATCCTAAATATTCTATAGGGAATTTCATCATTTTACAATTTAATGTGTATGCAATTTGGTTTTCTACATTATCTATGTCATTTAAAACCAATACAGAACTTTTATTGAAATTAACCTTTAAACAAGGTGATAATTCAAAACTATATAAAATGAATTTTAGAGCAATGATATGCTTAGGCAAATGTGATGTAAAAATCATTGTATCATCTGCAAAATGGAGAACAGAAATACCATTACTAGTGATCTCATTTCCTATGTTGTCTAATATCCTATTACTAGTGGTCACTTTGATAAATCTAGTAAAAACATCAGCTGTTAAGTTAAACAGAAAGGTGACAATGGATCACATTGTCTAAGACTACGTTTCGATTAAATTTTATCTCTTAGAATATCATTAACCGTAATACATGAATTACCAGTTTTAAGTAAGGACATAATCCATCCTACCCATCTAAAACTAAAACCCCTAGCAGTTAATAAATCCTTAAGAAAAACCAAATCAATTGAATCAAATGTTTTAGCAAAATCAAGTTTTAAAAGTACGCAAGTAATATTATTTTCATTGTAGTAATTAATATATTCTTGAACTACTACCACACCGTCTGTGAACCCTTAATAAATGTTGTTTGTGTACTATCTATTAATTCATTAATTTTAGTATTTACTATATTCACCAAGACCTTGGAAATTATTTCAAAAGAAAAGTTTAATAATGATACTGGTCTAAAACTTTTAATTGATTAGCACCTATTTTCTTATGAAATAAAATTACATTCAAAATTAAACCTACCTAACAGTAACGAACCATCATAAAATTCATTGTTATGTCACTCCAAAACGTTTTATAGAATAGCATAGAAAAAACATCTGAACCCGGAGCTTTATCATTAGGCATATCTTTAATAGCCTTTAAAAGTTGATCTTGCGTAAATGGATCATCTAGCCCTACAAGATCAATCTTAGAATCTGTTGGAACCGGGCCAGCCCGCAGCGAAAGTTATAAGTAATTTTAATTTGTTTTGCCATATTGGATCTTTATTGGGCCTATGAAGTCTAGTTTATTTTGAACAATTCTAAACTTAATTTAAATAAAATTATATGTTTCATTTAAATTTATAAATTATTGATAGAAATTATTTAATTTATTTTCAACACACACGCACATTTGTATCATATACAAATGTGTATGTGTCTGCATGTGTAACATGATATTCTGTGCAAGGTGTAACATGCTCGTACATAGATGCTGGGATTACATCTCAATGGACATGTTAGCTCAACCTATATTTATTGTATATTGTCCAAATATGTGTATATATTTATATTTATTATATATAAAAACCCAAGTGTGAATATATATATATACACACACAAACACGTATGTATGTATGTACATATGTATATTATGATAAGATATTATAAATATTTTTAAAATTAAAATAGTATAGTGTTTTTTTGGCAAGGTCGGCCAACATTCATAGTGGGTCGTCCATATGTATAAATAAATATAGAACAGGTCTTCTAGTACATGCACCAGAACAGCTAAAAGAAAGAAATTACAGCACAGGAGTTTAGCTAAAGTACTAAACCACTAACAAACCGAGTCCTAGTCTCCCTCCTCATAAGATCCACTACCCTCATCCGAAGAATCTGGCCTAATAACATGGTAATACCTTGAGAAGGCCCAATGACATGTTAAATATTAAATAAACTTGTATATATATATATATATGCAAAGTATAAGTTTAATTTTTGTTATGTGTGTGTATATATGTATGTATACATGTACTAAAGCAGCATAATTTCATATATATATATAACAATATGTGTATATATATAATAAATAATGTAAATACGAGTTAGAATAGTTTATACAAATATATATAAGTTATAAAATTTTAATTTTTTTCCATTCTGGATCGAATACACAGTATCTCTATATTAAATTAAATTTTAATATATTAATTTATATATGTATGTATATATTATGAATTAATTAGTTAAATAACAAAAAATAAATAATAGAAATATTTAAACAACAAATATTTTGAATTTTAAAATATCACAAAATTAGGAATGATATTTTATAGGTTAAGAAAAAATTTCAAAAATTTCTAAGTCCAAATTTTATTTGTTTTAATTAAGCGGCTAAATTTAAAAATATTTTTTTTTAAATTATTAAAAATAATTTAAAAGATTTGATTTTAAAAAACAAGAGCTTCTATGATGACAAATAAATTTTAGAAAATATAAGTTGAATTTTCGAGACATAATTTATTCATATTAATTTATTAATTCGTATAATGGTTAAATAATAATAATAAAATATTAAATAATTACCAAAAAATTATTTTCATTCATTAAAATTATAATTAATGTAAATTTACAATTTAAAAATATTAGTTCAGTTATTTATGTGATATAGTTATATAGTTTAATACAAACCTAATAAACGAATTAACTAACTTATTAATATATGATAAATTAATTAATAAAATATAATTATGCTAGTTGTGTGTATCAGATCCTTAATGGAAAAATTATTTATTTATTTTTTATATAAACATATACACATAGCCAATCAACATGTGACAACATCAATACTTATAGGAAACTCACCTTACTAACAATATAATAATTAGGGGTGGGCACGGTCGGTTAACCGACTCGCTCGGTTAATATTTTCGATTAACCATATAATAGTTTCGGTTCGGTTAACCTCTATTCGGTTAATATTGGAATGAACCAACCGACCGAACCGGTTAAATATAACCGCGGTTAACCATTATATTTAACCGGTTAACCGTTTAATTTGAACGGTTAACCGTTGACCGGTTAACCCTTTATACTAGCTCGGTTAACCGGCTATCAAGTTGAGTCACAAACAATATGCAATGCAATGCATTAGCCTAGGTAACAAATGTAGAATCGTTACTGCAGTAATGTCTACAGAGTAATGCTGTAGTAATGAGTTACTGCAGTCTATAGAGTCCAAATAACAGTTTTAACATAGTCCAAATAACAAAGTCCAAATAACAGTTTTAACATAGTCCAAATAACATACATAATGAGTTACCTCAAAGTAATGTTTAACCTCGAAAGTCTAAAACATAAAATAAAAATACAATAATGTTTAATACAACTACAAAGTCCAAATAACATAGTCTATGAGTTATTGCAGAGTGCCAGGTTCAAAGAAATTATAAGTTGTGAGTCTGTGACTTAACTCCATTCTCCAAATCTGCAAAGATAAACATGTATAATAGTATAAATAAGAAATTAATATGTATAATTGAGTAATAAGATCAAAATATACAATATAACTGAGCAACTAACATATATATAATATGTTTTTTCTATAAACCGAAGCATGTATAATTTGTTTGAACTATGCAATAGATTAGTGCAATCAATGTATAACTGAAGCATGTATAATCTGTTTATAGAACTAATGTGTAAATATGCTACAGTTATATTTAACAGATTATACATGCTTCAGTTATATTCAATCAATGTATAACTGAAGCATTGTATAACCAATGTATAACTGAAGCATTAGGTAACAAATGCAACCAATGCATAACTGATTCACTGAAGCATGTATAACCTGTTAGAACTAATCCCAATATGTCATGTATACAGATTATACATAGCTCTGAACTATGTATGTTTTGAAGTAAAACTTGAACAGGTTGAACTCTTCAGAACTTAATGGCCTACATCCACAGAATACATGCTTAAAAATATAACTGAAGCATGATTCAATTATATTTGTATGTTCTGAAGTTCTAAACTATGTTTACACATCATTTAATACAATATAACTAAGCAATTTCTATCATGCTATAAACATGTTAATTGCTCAGTTATATTGTATCATTTAATAAATATAAACATGAAACATCAAGCATGTGCAATTACATGACCAGCAAGCATAGTTTATGTTATGACTATTTAATTAAAACTACGGATGCACAGACTATTTAATTTCTCTTTCTCATACCTGAAATAACAATAATTCATTAATTCTGAATTATAGGTCATCGTTGATATAGCATCCACTTATCACCTGAAATCAAACAGTCAAACAATCCAATTAGTGAAAGTTATATGATTGTATATGAAAGTATATGATTGTTTTGAAAGTATATTATTGTTTTGAAAGTGTAAACACTAAACTATATGAACATTTCTACTAAATGAAACTAACCGTGGTGAAGGTGAATACAACGATGACGAACATGGACCATCCATGGTGAACATAAAATCTGATGGCGACTCACGTTGACATCCATGTCCAAAATCTATATGGCAAACAAGTTAATTAGAGCATTGTATTTCAAATCCAACAAATGAAGAACTATAT
The DNA here is from genome assembly GCA_030737815.1 of Allium fistulosum. Classification (NCBI taxonomy): domain Eukaryota; kingdom Viridiplantae; phylum Streptophyta; class Magnoliopsida; order Asparagales; family Amaryllidaceae; genus Allium; species Allium fistulosum. The sequence goes on along the minus strand of CM060901.1, from coordinate 1,545,766,923 downwards.
TATTTTACAAATGCAAATATCACCTGATAGGAGTTCATCATAATAAGAAACATCATCGATAGGAACCTCAATCCGATGATCGACAAAAAATGGTTTAGACCTTAACCAATTCTGAGTACAAACCAATGCCTCAACCATCCGTGGACTCAAAGTACTACGAAAAGGATCTATAATTCTTCTTCCGGTGCAAAAAGCGGATTCGGAAGCAACTGTGGATACCGGAATAGCAAGAAGATCCCGAGCGACTAAAGATAAAACACGATATTTGGAACTATTTACCTTCCACCATAGTAAAACATCAAAATTATTTGGTGTACCCTCAATCGGTGCATTTAAATACTTTTCTAGTTCGTTGCCTTCGTTATCGTGTTGTTGAACCTGTCTTAGAAAAGTATTCATTCTTCTAGAAAGAACATCACTAACATCCTCAACACGTTCACTAGCAACGAGCGTACTAGGTTGTGATTCCTCACGCGTTTGTGTTCCAAATGTAGAATCGTTAACATAAAAGTCAAACAACCTTATCAAAATATTCTTCACATTTTTTAATATGTTTTCCGCGATATTTTTTTCATACATGTCTTCAACACAAAACTTCAAAAATTGGAATTTATACCTTGGGTCAAGCACACGCGTAACAAATAAAATTTTGTTCATATTACCTTCGCTTCACCAATATTTATCAAACTTCATTTTCATACTAGATGCCATTTTAGCAAGATAAGGATTCATTTTATCAACCAATCCTTTAAGTTCTTCTTGAATTCCACTAAGCTCGGCAAAACAAACATTTGCAGTAATGGACAAAGTTTTGCTAAATTTTAAAGTAATATCATAAAAATACTTTAAGAATTTAACAAATAATTCAGCATTTTTCCAATCCATAGAGCTCGGAGGATGAATTTCACCATCAAAGTAAGCAACAAAAATACCATCATTTTCTCTCATATCATCAAAAACTTTTTTGTATTTTAAAGCCGCTTCCAACATCAAATACGTTGAATTTCACCTAGTCGGTACATCTAAAATAAGCATAGATTTATTCTCAATTCCCAAACTTAAACATAACTCTCTAAATTTACTCAGTCGTGATGGAGATGATCTCACAAATCTGACTGCAGTACGAATTCCAACTATAGTACTACTAATTTCTTTTAGCCCATCATAGACGATTAAATTGGTTATATGAGCACAACAACGAATATGCATGAAATCACCATTCAAAACACAACCACCATTATAATCATTTAATTTGCTTTTCACATAATTAATTGCCACTTCATTTGCACTAGCATTATCGACCATGATAGACACTATTCTTTTGAGTTCCCATTTTTTGATACAGTGGACAATAACTTTTCCAATATTTTCTCCTTTATGACTGGTAATCACACAAAAATTTATAATCCTTTTATGTAACTTCCAATCTCCGTCAATAAAGTGTGCAGTTAAAACCATATAGTTCACATTTTGTATAGATGTCCATGTATCAGTAGTTAGACAAACACCATGCAATGATTTTGAGAACATTTTTTTAAGAGATTCTAACGAATCCCAATATAATTGAAGCACATCCCTATAAATTGTTCTACGTGAAGGAACTTCAAAACTAGGACACATTCCCGACAAAATTGAAGAAAACCTTCACCCTCCACAAAACTAAAAGGGAGTTCATCAATAACTAGCATTCGAGCTAATTCTTTTCTACATTCCTCTTTATTGAATGACCATGCGATAAGATTGCAACTACCTTCACTATCGCTATTTGTTCCAAAAGCTAAAGTTTTTTGTCTCTTATCACTATCACGTGGAATGGACTTACATGAATGTTTTATATGGTAATTTAAATGTGTAGTGCCATTTGATTTAGAATCACATGCAAATTGTTGACCACAATAGTTGCATATACATTTATGAAAATTGAAATTACCATCTTTAGTAAAATGTTCCCATACCGGAGACGGCTTCTAGAAGAAGGCTTGCGCACCGGGTGTAGAGAAGGTTTTCTAATATTGATGCCATCTTCGCCGGTTTCCTCATCATCCGCTTCTTCCACAAACTCATCGTAATCTCTTGTTTCTCTAGAACTATCTATTTGTACCTGTTATAGTGCATGAAAAACAAAAATACATTTTAGATTAGAAATATACGGTTCATATCTGCATGTATCAGTTGCAATTGCAATCACTGTAAAATGATACAGGAATACTATTAAACCTTGATTTCATTTTTCTAAAGTTTATAAACAGTTATGACTTGCTGTTGTGAACTTGTGTGCATGTTTTGTGCAACCATATTTTTTTTCAAGAAAAGAAAGGTGAATTTTTATATTCCTGGTACATTTATAAACCACTTCCTCTCACAACTTGGACTAGATATTTGTTTAACTAATGTTATAGCAGTACACATATAGCAGTGAATAATTTGAAATGATAGCACAAACACTGAATCACGGGCTTTGGAAAAGAAATACTATTAAAGCTTCACTAATAGCACAAATGTAATACTATTACTATTAAAGCTTCACTGATAGCATAAATGTAATATATATGTATATTTTACTTATAAATCACTAAATCATACTCATATAAATGGGAATGTATGCAAGAAATGAAATCAATATAATAAAATTGAACAATATAATATGGTAGGTGTAGTGTTATACAGTCAGGTTATAATCAGTTATAATCAGTATCAGTAATAAGGTTATAAAGTGACACAGTCAGGTTATAAAGTGACACAGTCAGGTTATAAAGTGACACAGTCAGGTTATAAAGTGACACAGTCAGGTTATACAGTCAGGTTAAAAACTTAAAATGGTAGCACAAATGTAATATAAGAAATGAAATCAGTTATAATCAATATCAGTTATAGTGTTATACAGTCAGGTTCAAGCAAGTAACTATTATAAGCATATAATGATATAATCAATATCAGTTATAATCAATATCAGTTAACCATCTAAATTATTGTATAACTGACAGCCTTTAATTAACTACAAGCTAATCAATATTAGTTTAATAGTTAGTTTATCATCTCAATTATTCAGCAGCAAGCTAACTTCAAAATTGATAACAATTAGCATTTTAAATACAAATTCAAGCTGTTTAATTAAATGTAAATAACAATTACACGGTTTTATAAACTTAGTTTCAAGTATAGAAATATAGAACAATTACACAATTTAATCGAACTTAATATCAACTACAAATAAGTTCTGAGACTCTGTATAGATTGATCTGAATTTGTATATTTTAAAAGTAGTTTAATTTGAACTTAATATCAACTATAAAGAAGTTCAACTTGGTCATATTTTCAGTTTATTGAGTATAACGAATTATACAGTCCATACAAACTAAATAAAACATATAAAAACTAAAAATAAACATAATCAAATCAAATGATTAATACAAGCTTATGTTTTTTCTTTTCCTGCTAGTATTCACCATATCTTATCTGAATTTGTAGATCAGTAGATCGATCTGAAGAATTTGTGTTGATCGGCTAAGTAATTGATGGATAGAGAGGCTTTGTGACTTTGTGTTGATCTGGGTTTTTCAAAGAACGATCAGGGATTTAGAAATCAATATTTGATAGATTTGAGAAATTAGTAGATTTAAGAAATTTGGGAACAAGATCGATAAGCTGAAGCTCCGTAGTTTGTTGTAGGAATGAATTGTGAAAGCGGCGGACACTAGGGTTTCTATTATTTTTCATTATGCGATATTAATGATGGGCCAGGTGGCTTGGCTTCCTAGTTCGTAGTGCATCCTTTAGTTTAAAGTTTAAAGTAAACGTGCAAAATTATTTTCGGTTAACGGTTAACCGTTAAATAACATTTGATTAACCGTTAACCGAACCGACTTTTATCGGTTAACGTCGGTCGGTTAACCGAATGTTCGGTTAACCGAATTTATCGGTTAATGCGGTTCGGTTATGGTCGGTTGGATCGGTTAGGTCGGTTAAATGCCAAACCCTAATAATAATCACAATACACACACACACATGAACAACATACAGTTATACAGAGGTTATATATCATAAATATATAACTAAACACTTACCTAAAACTAATGCCCTTAAATTCACCTTGTAATGATGAGTTCTCTTCTTTTGAAACCTTCTCGATTCTACAGATAGCTAGTCCTGAACCACAAACCATTTTGCTATCAAATAGCTGTTAATTTGAATTGATTTGATTTGAGTTTTGTTGAAGCTTTTGGAAGGTGTAATTTGGCATAGATAAAGGAGATAGGAGGTAGCAAAAAGTTCTTCTAAAGTTAGGGTTAGGGTTCCTTTTAAAATGGTTGAATCGGAGAGAAAAGTGGATCACATCACGTACCTTTTCTCACTAAATCTCTACCATCCATGACAAACCCTTTTCCCTATTTTGGTCACCCCTTATATCTAATCTTTGCTGCCAAAATTTTTCCTCCAACTTCATGGGCTAATAGCCCGTTTAAGCCCAAGTAAATATATTTAATTAAATCCAATTTAATTCCTTATCGATATCTCATATCGATCGATATATTTATAACTATTATAGATATATATACAATAATATTTATTCCTCAAATCATATTCAAATTTTATTATTAATATTTCATAAATATTAATCGATTTAATTAATTTATAACAGTTATAAACTAATTAAATCTTTTGGTCTAAAGAGAATTCATCGTTTCGGTTGTGTGACTTATGGGTGCAAATTTGGTCAGCGAATAACATCGAACTATTCGAACTTAGCAAGTGGTATGACATTTTGGCCCAATTTATAGCTTACTTAGTTTCGGTAAAATCCAATTTCACTTTATTAAGCGTTACCCGGTTGTGATATTTATTTACACAATTTCTCTTCATCAAAACTATATCACTTTGGACTTATGGAATTTGATAATGGTTAAATTCCAATATCATCCATATTCAACTCTATAGTCCAAACACAAAGTCCTTAGTTCAATAATAACAATTATTATTAACCGAAATGCTCTGGCCAAAGACTTTGACTTTGAGTTGATTATGATACTAACACCATATAACTGAGGAGATGAATCCTCTCTTGAATAGTGCTTTACTTCCAATACTTCCACTCGACCCAACTATAGTCGCTCGATAGAACGCCATGCCCTAATTTGACTATAATCAAAGTCGAGCTTTCATATTGAAGATCCATAGTATTCTCAAGTCGAGAGAACTGCGTAAATCAGTCACATCGATATTTTCTGTTTGACCTTAGTTATATTAACCAATAGAAAACTATCAAGTGAGTCGTTCCATAGTTATCAAATTACTATCATTATGTAACTCCTTAGTGCCACCAACAGCCATGAGTAATACACTCTCTAACATTTGGAGAGCATTATGTACTCTAGTCTCAACGGATACACCGATATCCGGCTCTATGCATCTTGACTGGGAACATTTAAAATGGTATATTTGTTTTCATTGTGATAAATTACTCAGGGTTACAACACTTTGTAACTACTATCAAAAATACATACCATATATGGATTTTCTATTAAATATACTTTTAATTAAATTACTTAATTAATATAACACATTATATTAAGTATATAATAGAAAGAAAAACACCCTTTATTACGAACAATATTGATTACCAAGTTAGATATATGTAACAAATTACATAATTGCCCCTAGAGCATACCTCTAACTCTATCAATCTCTCACTTACATTTGGGGTCAACTATGGAGTCTTATTCCAACTTCTCCAATGGATTTTCTTAAAAGCAATTGGGTCAGTCCCTTAGTGAACGGGTATGCTATTATGTCTTAATCATCTACTCTATCGATTAACGCTTTCTCTGACACTGATAAACTACCTTTATCATGTGGAACAATTCGGAGTATGTCTCTCGACTTCTAGTAAGCTCTAAGTTCTATTATGAACTATGTCGTGACATTGTTATCATATAACAATGTTATGAGATTCTCAACATTTGGAACCACCCTCAGCTCAGTTATAAATTTATGTATTTATATTTATATACATTACTTTTATTGTGACACTATTCAAGGCGATGTACTTTAGCCTTTTTCATTGAACCGACCATGGTTTTTCATTTAGAACATTTCCAACTTCAAATTCTTTATATGAATTTATTATTGACATATTATATTCAATATCACTTATGAGCATTTGAGTCCGAACATTCCTCAATAAGGAGTTCACTGTTTCTGCAAACATTTTTTTACTATTTTATAAATACATGGGAACACCTCAAACAATGAATTAGTGATATCAATTTGGATTTGATATTTACTTTATGTACCAAATACATAAACAAATCACGATATCATAGACAACATAACATGTGTGATAATTCATATTGCCAATGTATAAGAAATTCATCTTACATGTTCCCTATTAAATATTTTAGTAGGGTGACCTTGTGTATCGTTTGGGACATTCCCTATATCTTTTATACTTACGATAAAAGACATCATTTATAAATCCAACATCGAGTATTAAAACAACTAAGGTTGATTTTAATACAAGTACATTGTTAAAATCAGCAATGTGTTGTTTACTTACAGTTTGGAAATATCAATGTACTTTTGACGTTCTTTCTTATGAGCATATGCTTCCTCTGCATTTTGATTAATAATCAAACTATTTGATATTTCTATCAAAACGCTTCTTCAATTTTCATGCTTCTTGAATCACACTTTCGTATATGTTCTTGAATCATATCCAAACACGCACAAACCCAAATATTGCTCCCACTGACTTCGAGATACTTTGGTTGTTAGGTGCAAACAGTTATTCAAAATAATTATTTAGAATTTTCAATTTCAGCATATACGTACCAAATCACAAAGTTTTACAAAGCGATAATTTTGTGAGTAAATCTGAAATAACTTGATCATGTTAAATGTACACTGATTTCAACGTTTGAAATTTCCAAGATTATTCTTATCAATATTGCTCATTTAATTCCAACTGCATTAGTCCTTCTCATAAAGACATAATCACGGCCGATGGATCACATCCCTTTGGTTACGACTATCAAAATCATAATTTGATAACGTATTGGAATTCATTTTCAGTACTTCACATCATACCATATTATAGAGTCAACACATTTAATGGTTTAATTAAACAACTAAGGATTGTACATTTTCGACATTGATAAGAAACTCATAGTTTCTCTTCAATATGCAAGAATACTTATTAGACACTCTAATCCGATGTGTTCATTTAGATTAGTTAATTTCATTTCATTTCATGTAATCAGTTTTATCTTTGGATCATACCCAATTCCATTTTATTACAAATAATTTCTCAAAAAAAATTCCTTCACTATGAAGTTGTTATTTCTTAAAACAACAATTATTTCTCAGTGCAACGGAATAGATATTCATAAACACTTATGAATTTCCTTGTATACAAAACTAATTTGGTTTTAGGTTACAGAAATTATGTTTAAAACATAAATATGTCATTCAATGACAGTCTTTCCAAATTCGTTTTAGGGCGATTCATACAAGATCTCTCATGAACAATTATTACGTGTAGACTTTCAACTTGCACAACGTGCCAACTCCTTAGCCTAGGACATGTTGGGGTTTCTTATAAATTCTTATCTTGTATGATTTTGCAAACTATTATTTAGATGAAATAATATTAACCTTGTGTACTACTCTTAAGTAATAACCTTATAAAAAGAAATGTAACGCCCTACCCCGAGACCCACACTAACAAAGGGTATTACGGAGTAATACTGTTTGCTAGTGTAGAGAATAGGGCTGGTTAGGAGCGACCATCCGTAAGCTTTGTCTTAAATAAGTATTGGATAAGTCGATTGGGTGCACTAAATTTTTTTTCTCTTTATCTTTTTCTTGTGGATCGACTTACCCAATAAATGTTTAACACAAAACTACGGTGGCTAATGGATCTATTTAGAATAAAATACAACAATAACAAATATACAACATGTCACAGAACAGCAGACGCACATATATATACAGATACATCATCAGTACACTACATAGTGATACAAAAGTGAGTGGTAACACGGACCACATATATATACATCATGTCCCAAAAGAATATACATAGATCAGAGTACACAAAAAGATAGTTAAACGACAACACAAAAGATGGACTAGCATCCAAAAGATAACAAAGTGGACCATAGCAGAAGCAGATAAACGGGAACCTACAGCAGGTGGCTAACCTGAAACAACTCGGTCTGACCCGAGTATATAAAATACACGGGTCAGTCTAGCTTAAATAAATTGATTAGAGAATGGTAAGTAAAGTATAAGGATAATAGACAATAATTCTTCTCAATAGAGAAGAAGCAACAATAACATATGTCATCTCATAATTCATGAGATGATAACAGCTAAAATATCATATGAAAGTCTCATGAAAAGGGCAACAACAACAACATCGATTAAATCACGTATAAATGCCTCATATCATCGGCTTCAACATCGACATAATAAAAGGTTTCCATCAACAATGGGGAGCTAGGCTCCATGGCTAAGCCATATATAAAATCACAATCAACAACAAAACTACAAGATGGAACCGCATCATAGCACCAATGTGACGACCCGGGTTTTCGGACAAGTCAAAATCGCCGAAAGACCTGTCCATTCTAAAACTACGAATGAAAACTACCAACTTAATACACAATATTTGATAAATATCCAACACTACTAAATGTATAGGATACAACTTTCAATTTTACAAGTTATCAAAGTAATCAATTTAATCTACTAGTGGGCTTTAATACAAACCCGAAATCAAATACTACAAACAAACTGTAAATCTACCGCTGTGCAACTCTGATGAGAAACAACAATATCATTACCTGCAAACTCAATAAACAATGTAAATGCAGAATAAAATAGTAAGCATGAAAGATACAACAATACATGATATATAACAAACAACAAACAGAAAATGTTAGGTTATTATTGGGGCTGCATCACTACCACTTGTGATTGCCTACGTACCCCTATCTAATTGGGTACCCAATTAGATACAGGATCAAGCCAACGTAGTTCTCCTACCGCAAATAGGACACATGGAGCCTACGATGCAACAAACAATATGCAATTCCAAAACTACCCACTTAGGCTTAATCTTCAATTTTAGATTTTTACAATCTAATTAACTTTACGGAAATTATATCTTTGGACTTTATTCCCAAATTCTTATTTCAAAACTTTTGAAATATATATATCTATACATCCTTTATATTCAAACTAGTCCTTTACTTCGGGATGTAAAAATAAATCACTTTTTGAAACAATACCAATATACAAGCATACAAAAACTATATGCTACCTGATCAGGAGTGTAACGACCCCGAATTTTAATTACATTTAATTGATAATTAAATTAAATTTTGAATTAAAATTTGTAGAATTAAACGATAAATGGATTGCGAGTTTCCCCGATATTCAAATATATTCTGTATAAATCGTTTAAAAATTTAAATTATTGTATATATGAGGATATATGTATTTGAGCATATATGAGAAAATTTGAAGTTAATATATATGTATATTGAATTCGAGTTTAAATCTAAGTTTAAATGGTTCAATAATAATAAATGATAATAATAGATATTAAGTTATAAATAGAATCGAAAATATATAAGATAAATTATATAGTATAAAATAGAAACTTATTTACATTATAAAGTGATTACACTACAATAATTCAAACAACACTTAAACAAGACAAAAATAAATAATATACACATACTTTGGACACAAGTATAAAAATAAATAAGGTAAATTATATAAGTTATAAAAGACAAAGTAAACAAACAAAAATTTGATAAGTAATATATCTACAAGTTGCAAAATAAACCAAGTAAATAAAATACATTTACATATGAACACTTAGAAAAGAAAAACAAGTATAAGTAATAGCTTGCAAATGAAGGTGAGTGTGAACAAACATTTTGTACAGCCGAGTAAGAAAAAGTATAAAATGAAAATATAACAAGTAAGTATAGGAACATAGGGTACACATGCATTAAATGCCATATCCTTTAGCATACAAACACATATATCTTCAGCCACCAACATATTATCATATCAGCCGAAATGAAGGAGGAAAATAAGTATGTGCATTGTACAACATCAATTAATGTTCAGCCTCCAAAATGAAAAGAAAAAAAATATCTCTGATATATTTGTACAAGCCGAAAATAATGTGTTACCCTATTGTACAAACAATATAAAATACCCTGTACAAATGTATATCACCTCCTACCTAAGTTCGTTCATTCAAACTAAGGAAAAAAAAAACTGAAGTGAACTCCAACTTCAACTTGAACAACAACTTCAAATGGAATCAAGGCAGGCTCTGTTTGCAAGCATTCCAGAAAGATCAACATCAAGTTTTCAAACTTCAGATCAAAAACAAATGCAAGCTTCCACATTCAAATCATTTTCCAGGATTTAAAAATAATAATATTAGAAGTTTGAAAACCTGGTTCTCTGTTCTTCTCTGTTGCAAATACCCAGGTGAGCAAACACTTGAACTTATATATTCATCTTTTGGGTTTGCATCTGATGATTGAATGGTATAAAGGATGCTTGCATGAATATGAGCTTCTGTATAGATGTATATGCTTTGGCTTTGAATATAGTTTCTGTGTTATATATATAAGTTTGTTTTGAAAAAAAAATTAAACAATACTGGTATTCTCTGTTGAAGTTAGAGTCAAATATTTAATTAAGATTCAAAGTATTATCATCCAACTCTTGTTAGGCCTAAAGTATCATAACAAACAAGTTGTTTAAGCATAGGCTATGATCTAAAATTTTGTTTAAGTAAGACAGTGGAAGATTGACTCGGTATATTTTGGTTTACAGAGCATATCTTAAATATATGCAAATTTTCGAATGTTAAAAATTATTGATTCGATTTGGTAACTTGAAACTACATTCGAAAATAGGATTTATAAAACAAAAATGGAAATTTTTAGTTAAGTATACTATGAACAGTCTGGAGTTGAACCAAAAACACGTTTTAATCAATTTCTGGAAATCAAATGAAATTTGGATGTTGTAGTTTCGCTTGAAGCTAATTTGGAACTCAATGATGTTAGGAAAATTGTTTAAAAAAAAATTTCTATTGCAAGGATTTTTGGAACGAAGCAACTTTAGGGTTCGAATTAGTTTTGGGGTCGCCGAGATTCGTGAAGCCACCGCGACCTCTCTAGGTGATCGAGTGGTACGAGATTTGGGGAAGGGGAGCGTCGATGGTCAGGGAACACGTGGCCGGAGTCGCGTGACGTCAGATGGTCGGAGCTCCGAGAGTGAGTCGTTGACAGGTTTTGGCGTGGTGTTCCTGGGTCTGTTCCAGGTCTGGGTAAATTCTCGAATTTGATTTCGAGCTTTGGGATGAAGGGTCTGATGTTGCGTGGGGTTGTCAGGGGGACGTCGACTTGTCAGAGGCCGGAGGGGAGTTCGCCAGCGACCAGCATTGCTGTACACGTGCACGCGTGTATACTTGTGCCTGGGAATGATTGTGTTGTTGAGGAATACGAGAAGTTATCGGGACGAAATCGAAGGATTTTGGAAATTAGCTCGGGGAAAAGAGTTGTGGGTAGGACTCGAAGGGGTGCTCGGGAAAAATCATGAAAACCTCGGGTAGGTTGTTCAATATAAAAACAAGTTTTAGATTTTTATAAAACAATTTCTTTTATACATAATAAGAGTTATTAAATTTTTAGTTGATAAAAGTTATATAGTTTTTAAATTAAAATCAAAGTTAAACCAAGTCCTAACCAAAGTTTAATAATGAATTCAAGTTTGTTTTGAAAGTGAGAAAAAAATGGAGTTTCATAATTTAAATTGATTTAAATAAGTTTTAAGTGTCAAAATAATGTTTTAAACATGTGAGTTTAAAAAGGATTTTAAAATTGTTTAAACTTTGTTAAAGATAAAATGATACCAATGATGAATTAAAGAATAAGTAATTAAATGTTGTAATTAATAATTTAAGTGTCTAATTTATTTTTAATTAAGAATTGTAAATAATAATTAATTACAAAGATGGTTAATTTAAAATGTTTAATAAGTTAAGTGAATTAATCAAAGGATAACTGAATAATTAAAGATTAATTATTTAATTAATTTAAAGTTGACTGATTAATTAAATAAATGATTAAAGGACAATCAATCAAATGATTTGGAACCAAGTAATATTAATTAACCATGATTGATGACCCACCTGATTTAAATTAATCAGATAATTAATTGATCTTACTTATGGATGTTTGGATTCTATTGATTGTCGAATTGTTTGATATCCCTGATATATGATGCTTTGTGATACATCCTGATTTATGTTGTGATCTGAGATTTTCCGTTTCTGTGATATATTACTAGGTGAATATGAAACCCTTGACCCGTAAATTGGCATTGAATTTCGATGCGACAGGGAGTCGGATTCCAGTTGGTCATCCGAAACCCACATCGAATTGTAATGATGAACCCTTGTGATTGATAAATTTATTTTATCTATGAATCTGTGAATGAAGATAAGCGTTATCGATTATAACGCTTATCGATATATCTGTGATGATTGATGTTGCACTATTGTGTGTAAAACCCCTGGACTACACTGTTACACACACAAATATGGATTTCACGTGGAAATCGGTTAAGTCACAGATAATTTAAACTTGATGTTTTTGAAATTGAGATTTTAATTTCAATTGATTTTGAAATTAGAAATTCGGGTTTAAAGTGAAAAGCTTTTGAAATAGAATTTCAAAGATAAAAGTTATTTTGAATAACTTAATCGAGTTTTGAAAATTTAAATAATTAGATTTAAATTTGAATTCAAGTTTGAAATTAAATCTATGATTTGGAAACTAGGGATAAAAGGTGATATAAATGTGTCTGTATGAATTAAACCATTTTAAAGTATTAATTTGGGAATTTGAATTTAAACCAAGGATTTCAACTCGTATGAATGAATCAGATTTCCAAATTGAAAACTGTTGTTTTCAAATGATAAAAGCTTTTAGATAAGAAATGAAATTCCAGTTTAATTAAAGGAATTTCAAGATTTAATTGAAAAATGGATTTTCCAAGTTATGAATGAATTCTTTTTGAAAGCTATGAATTAAATCTGTTTGTTTTTAACAGATTTAAAATGATGATTTGTTTAACCCATTCGAAATGAAATTGTTTTGAAAATTATAAGTTAAATCTTTGATTTAAAGATTTAACGAATTAATCAAACTGAAATGGAAATCGATTTGGAAAATCTGTGAATGAATCTTTGTGAAATTAAGTGAACTTTATGAATTGAATCTTTTTGTTTAAAGGATTAAAATGGTAATTTGATAAACCATTTGAAAAGAGAAAGTTTGGGTTTAAGTTGTGACTTAATTGAAATCCCAATATCCATATGTTTTTAAATATTTCGTTCACTATTCGGGTTAGCCAGGAAAAGACAATTGTGTCATATAACTCATTCCGAATAGTGATACGTCGTATATGGATAGCATTTGAAGACCGGTGTTGAAGACCGGATATTTTTCGAAAATGAAAGGACAACCTGTCGAATGTCTCTGCACTGAGTCGCGCCGGTATAGAGATTTATATCACTCTTTTGTGACGGGAAGTCCGGACGTGATTGGAAATTATCCGGAATTGCAAGGGCTTCGTGAGAAGTGCCTTCGGTTCTGTTCGAACCCGGAACAGACTTATATGGATACATGTCTGACATTACACTTTGAGATATAAAGCCGATTTCTTTCAAATACATTTCTGTTGGTGGCGGAGAATTTATTCTCTTAGCTTAACACCCTTCTCTGAGACGTACGAGCTCAGAGGTTATGTAGTTGAAATTTATCAGCGATATATCCCAATTTGGTAATGTGGCATGCTGAGTGTTGCTGTGTGATGATCAGTGTTTGATCATTTGCGATATGATCATTTGTTTGATCTTATATCTTTGTGATCATAGGTTGATCATTTGTTTGACCCGAAGCATGGCTTTGTGAACAAAGCGTAGCTTTGTGGACGAGACTTCGTCGAGCCTCACACACCCGGAAATGGTCGAAACAGGAAGGATGCAGCAAGGTTCTAGGGAGTAGCGCCCCTTAGTGTATGTCATTCCTTCTGGATAAAGGTGGTATCATGGTATGGAGCCCAGATACTTAACCTCTGTGGTTGCTGCAAGTTTATTACTTTGTGGTTGTTGGAAATCGGGGATCCTCGGGAAGATCGGTGACGATCGGGGGATGGCATACGCGTGTCAGTAGTTACCTATTTTTGCAGAGGTAACCCGGCCTTGTGTTGGCAGAGATCCGGTTAGGTTCTCAGGTCGTCTATTCCAGGGACGTACCCATCGTGGAAGAGGAAGTTCCTTAGCCTGACCATTTGTTGGAAATCCAAAGAAACAATACGTGACTTGTACGGTATTAGTTGTATTACCTGCCATGGAATGTGGCGGTAACCTGCTATTGAACATGGTAGCTATAGTAGGCATAAGTGCGGAATGCCTATGCTGGCTAAGATTGATATTCTATTTTCGAAATACTTTCTACACTATGCGCTAATAATAATATCAAAAATGATTTGATTTTGCGTAGTAAGCATCTTTGACTATCATAAGAAGAAATCTCCTCCAATTCTGCGTTTGCATTGTGTGTGTGGCGGGAGGTCTTATGGTAGTTTCATTTTCCAAAAGCATTGCGGATTTCAATGTTTAAAAACCTTTTGTGTTTGCTTAGAGATAAACTGTTTTTGTTGCTCACACCAGTCCCATGACTGATCCGGAGTTTATTGTTCCTTTCCTAAACTCTGGGTGCTCATAATTTCCTACACGAGCAGTCTAGAGTTGGGGTTTTCAGATATTCAGGTCTAGTAGATTTTCTGGAGTTAGTTCAGTCTTTGGATATGGACTGCACTTGCTTATCTTGGTGTATCGTTATTGGGAGTTCGAGCTACTGTTGGAGTTCTCTCTTGAAGACTATCTTAGAGTTATTTGTTCCGCTGCTGATGTTATCTATTTTTCTTTCCGCTGCAATTTATTGTATCATATCTCTGATGTATATATATATTCATTGTATCATCATTGTATCTGGATATTGTATCAGATATTGTATATCTATATTCTTTTATTTCCGCTGTGTTGTTTACTTAATGTTGTTATAAGCTCCCGAGAACCAGATTCGGCATTTGAATCTACGGCATTTTGAGTACAAGTGAAGTACGGGTGCCGATTTTCGAAGGTTGACTTTTGGGTCTTGACAAAGTGGTATCAGAGCTAAGGTTGAACTTTAGCTCAGGAGTATAACACGTTAAGTAGCTCATTAGAGATAGAGTAAAGTAAACTCTAGAATGAGTATTTCTCAGATATCCGTTCGAATGTCTCAGTAAATTCTCTTACTATCCACTGATAGTGAGTATGAGTGCAAGAAGAAGACGAGATAGGGGACACGGGAATACGACTATAAATGGTCAATATCCTGTAACAACAAGGAAGCAATCTTTTCCTTATCAATCTCTTTGATTCGTTATCTCTTCTCAATTCTTCGATGATTTCTGGTAGATCCAGAAAGGAGATTCGATATATATTAAAATGGGACATAAACTCCAGATAGGCCAGACTTGTTTGTATGGATGAATTGATTGCATTGATTGCTTTGATTGTTATAGTTGATAGGTATAATTTAGTTTCTAAACTAAAAATTTTGAAATCGTATCCATATATCTATTTATTTCTTTGGGTCCCAGTATATTCTACGAATGGTTAGTTATTCCTTTGAACTAACCGATGCCACTGCATATTTCGTAAATCTGGATGACCCGAGTATCTTGTGAATTTTTAAACAGATTCTTTCTTGTATCTGTTATTGATATTCTGATTTGGAAAGCCAAATGCAGAATAAATGTTCAGTTTGAGTTGATGAAATATTCTTCATCTATCTTTTTGTCTCCTTGGTAATTTCGAGGACGAAATTCTTTTAAGGGGGGAAGTTTGTAACGACCCCGAATTTTAATTACATTTAATTGATAATTAAATTAATTTTTGAATTAAAATTTGTAGAATTAAACGATAAATGGATTGCGAGTTTCCCCGATATTCAAATATATTCTGTATAAATCGTTTAAAAATTTAAATTATTGTATATATGAGGATATATGTATTTGAGCATATATGAGAAAATTTGAAGTTAATATATATGTATATTGAATTCGAGTTTAAATCTAAGTTTAAATGGTTCAATAATAATAAATGATAATAATAGATATTAAGTTATAAATAGAATCGAAAATATATAAGATAAATTATATAGTATAAAATAGAAACTTATTTACATTATAAAGTGATTACACTACAATAATTCAAATAACACTTAAACAAGACAAAAATAAATAATATACACATACTTTGGACACAAGTATAAAAATAAATAAGGTAAATTATATAAGTTATAAAAGACAAAGTAAACAAACAAAAATTTGATAAGTAATATATCTACAAGTTGCAAAATAAACCAAGTAAATAAAATACATTTACATATGAACACTTAGAAAAGAAAAACAAGTATAAGTAATAGCTTGCAAATGAAGGTGAGTGTGAACAAACATTTTGTACAGCCGAGTAAGAAAAAGTATAAAATGAAAATATAACAAGTAAGTATAGGAACATAGGGTACACATGCATTAAATGCCATATCCTTTAGCATACAAACACATATATCTTCAGCCACCAACATATTATCATATCAGCCGAAATGAAGGAGGAAAATAAGTATGTGCATTGTACAACATCAATTAATGTTCAGCCTCCAAAATGAAAAGAAAAAAAATATCTCTGATATATTTGTACAAGCCGAAAATAATGTGTTACCCTATTGTACAAACAATATAAAATACCCTGTACAAATGTATATCACCTCCTACCTAAGTTCGTTCATTCAAACTAAGGAAAAAAAAAACTGAAGTGAACTCCAACTTCAACTTGAACAACAACTTCAAATGGAATCAAGGCAGGCTCTGTTTGCAAGCATTCCAGAAAGATCAACATCAAGTTTTCAAACTTCAGATCAAAAACAAATGCAAGCTTCCACATTCAAATCATTTTCCAGGATTTAAAAATAATAATATTAGAAGTTTGAAAACCTGGTTCTCTGTTCTTCTCTGTTGCAAATACCCAGGTGAGCAAACACTTGAACTTATATATTCATCTTTTGGGTTTGCATCTGATGATTGAATGGTATAAAGGATGCTTGCATGAATATGAGCTTCTGTATAGATGTATATGCTTTGGCTTTGAATATAGTTTCTGTGTTATATATATAAGTTTGTTTTGAAAAAAAAATTAAACAATACTGGTATTCTCTGTTGAAGTTAGAGTCAAATATTTAATTAAGATTCAAAGTATTATCATCCAACTCTTGTTAGGCCTAAAGTATCATAACAAACAAGTTGTTTAAGCATAGGCTATGATCTAAAATTTTGTTTAAGTAAGACAGTGGAAGATTGACTCGGTATATTTTGGTTTACAGAGCATATCTTAAATATATGCAAATTTTCGAATGTTAAAAATTATTGATTCGATTTGGTAACTTGAAACTACATTCGAAAATAGGATTTATAAAACAAAAATGGAAATTTTTAGTTAAGTATACTATGAACAGTCTGGAGTTGAACCAAAAACACGTTTTAATCAATTTCTGGAAATCAAATGAAATTTGGATGTTGTAGTTTTGCTTGAAGCTAATTTGGAACTCAATGATGTTAGGAAAATTGTTTAAAAAAAAATTTCTATTGCAAGGATTTTTGGAACGAAGCAACTTTAGGGTTCGAATTAGTTTTGGGGTCGCCGAGATTCGTGAAGCCACCGCGACCTCTCTAGGTGATCGAGTGGTACGAGATTTGGGGAAGGGGAGCGTCGATGGTCAGGGAACACGTGGCCGGAGTCGCGTGACGTCAGATGGTCGGAGCTCCGAGAGTGAGTCGTTGACAGGTTTTGGCGTGGTGTTCCTGGGTCTGTTCCAGGTCTGGGTAAATTCTCGAATTTGATTTCGAGCTTTGGGATGAAGGGTCTGATGTTGCGTGGGGTTGTCAGGGGGACGTCGACTTGTCAGAGGCCGGAGGGGAGTTCGCCAGCGACCAGCATTGCTGTACACGTGCACGCGTGTATACTTGTGCCTGGGAATGATTGTGTTGTTGAGGAATACGAGAAGTTATCGGGACGAACTCGAAGGATTTTGGAAATTAGCTCGGGGAAAAGAGTTGTGGGTAGGACTCGAAGGGGTGCTCGGGAAAAATCATGAAAACCTCGGGTATGTTGTTCAATATAAAAACAAGTTTCAGATTTTTATAAAACAATTTCTTTTATACATAATAAGAGTTATTAAATTTTTAGTTGATAAAAGTTATATAGTTTTTAAATTAAAATCAAAGTTAAACCAAGTCCTAACCAAAGTTTAATAATGAATTCAAGTTTGTTTTGAAAGTGAGAAAAAAAATGGAGTTTCATAATTTAAATTGATTTAAATAAGTTTTAAGTGTCAAAATAATGTTTTAAACATGTGAGTTTAAAAAGGATTTTAAAATTGTTTAAACTTTGTTAAAGATAAAATGATACCAATGATGAATTAAAGAATAAGTAATTAAATGTTGTAATTAATAATTTAAGTGTCTAATTTATTTGTAATTAAGAATTGTAAATAATAATTAATTACAAAGATGGTTAATTTAAAATGTTTAATAAGTTAAGTGAATTAATCAAAGGATAACTGAATAATTAAAGATTAATTATTTAATTAATTTAAAGTTGACTGATTAATTAAATAAATGATTAAAGGACAATCAATCAAATGATTTGGAACCAAGTAATATTAATTAACTATGATTGATGACCCACCTGATTTAAATTAATCAGATAATTAATTGATCTTACTTATGGATGTTTGGATTCTATTGATTGTCGAATTGTTTGATATCCCTGATATATGATGCTTTGTGATACATCCTGATTTATGTTGTGATCTGAGATTTTCCGTTTCTGTGATATATTACTAGGTGAATATGAAACCCTTGACCCGTAAATTGGCATTGAATTTCGATGCGACAGGGAGTCGGATTCCAGTTGGTCATCCGAAACCCACATCGAATTGTAATGATGAACCCTTGTGATTGATAAATTTATTTTATCTATGAATCTGTGAATGAAGATAAGCGTTATCGATTATACCGCTTATCGATATATCTGTGATGATTGATGTTGCACTATTGTGTGTAAAACCCCTGGACTACACTGTTACACACACAAATATGGATTTCACGTGGAAATCGGTTAAGTCACAGATAATTTAAACTTGATGTTTTTGAAATTGAGATTTTAATTTCAATTGATTTTGAAATTAGAAATTCGGGTTTAAAGTGAAAAGCTTTTGAAATAGAATTTCAAAGATAAAAGTTATTTTGAATAACTTAATCGAGTTTTGAAAATTTAAATAATTAGATTTAAATTTGAATTCAAGTTTGAAATTAAATCTATGATTTGGAAACTAGGGATAAAAGGTGATATAAATGTGTCTGTATGAATTAAACCATTTTAAAGTATTAATTTGGGAATTTGAATTTAAACCAAGGATTTCAACTCGTATGAATGAATCAGATTTCCAAATTGAAAACTGTTGTTTTCAAATGATAAAAGCTTTTAGATAAGAAATGAAATTCCAGTTTAATTAAAGGAATTTCAAGATTTAATTGAAAAATGGATTTTCCAAGTTATGAATGAATTCTTTTTGAAAGCTATGAATTAAATCTGTTTGTTTTTAACAGATTTAAAATGATGATTTGTTTAACCCATTCGAAATGAAATTGTTTTGAAAATTATAAGTTAAATCTTTGATTTAAAGATTTAACGAATTAATCAAACTGAAATGGAAATCGATTTGGAAAATCTGTGAATGAATCTTTGTGAAATTAAGTGAACTTTATGAATTGAATCTTTTTGTTTAAAGGATTAAAATGGTAATTTGATAAACCATTTGAAAAGAGAAAGTTTGGGTTTAAGTTGTGACTTAATTGAAATCCCAATATCCATATGTTTTTAAATATTTCGTTCACTATTCGGGTTAGCCGGGAAAAGACAATTGTGTCATATAACTCATTCCGAATAGTGATACGTCGTATATGGATAGCATTTGAAGACCGGTGTTGAAGACCGGATATTTTTCGAAAATGAAAGGACAACCTGTCGAATGTCTCTGCACTGAGTCGCGCCGGTATAGAGATTTATATCACTCTTTTGTGACGGGAAGTCCGGACGTGATTGGAAATTATCCGGAATTGCAAGGGCTTCGTGAGAAGTGCCTTCGGTTCTGTTCGAACCCGGAACAGACTTATATGGATACATGTCTGACATTACACTTTGAGATATAAAGCCGATTTCTTTCAAATACATTTCTGTTGGTGGCGGAGAATTTATTCTCTTAGCTTAACACCCTTCTCTGAGACGTACGAGCTCAGAGGTTATGTAGTTGAAATTTATCAGTGATATATCCCAATTTGGTAATGTGGCATGCTGAGTGTTGCTGTGTGATGATCAGTGTTTGATCATTTGCGATATGATCATTTGTTTGATCTTATATCTTTGTGATCATAGGTTGATCATTTGTTTGACCCGAAGCATGGCTTTGTGAACAAAGCGTAGCTTTGTGGACGAGACTTCGTCGAGCCTCACACACCCGGAAATGGTCGAAACAGGAAGGATGCAGCAAGGTTCTAGGGAGTAGCGCCCCTTAGTGTATGTCATTCCTTCTGGATAAAGGTGGTATCATGGTATGGAGCCCAGATACTTAACCTCTGTGGTTGCTGCAAGTTTATTACTTTGTGGTTGTTGGAAATCGGGGATCCTCGGGAAGATCGGTGACGATCGAGGGATGGCATACGCGTGTCAGTAGTTACCTATTTTTGCAGAGGTAACCCGGCCTTGTGTTGGCAGAGATCCGGTTAGGTTCTCGGGTCGTCTATTCCAGGGACGTACCCATCGTGGAAGAGGAAGTTCCTTAGCCTGACCATTTGTTGGAAATCCAAAGAAACAATACGTGACTTGTACGGTATTAGTTGTATTACCTGCCATGGAATGTGGCGGTAACCTGCTATTGAACATGGTAGCTATAGTAGGCATAAGTGCGGAATGCCTATGCTGGCTAAGATTGATATTCTATTTTCGAAATACTTTCTACACTATGCGCTAATAATAATATCAAAAATGATTTGATTTTGCGTAGTAAGCATCTTTGACTATCATAAGAAGAAATCTCCTCCAATTCTGCGTTTGCATTGTGTGTGTGGCGGGAGGTCTTATGGTAGTTTCATTTTCCAAAAGCATTGCGGATTTCAATGTTTAAAAACCTTTTGTGTTTGCTTAAAGATAAACTGTTTTTGTTGCTCACACCAGTCCCATGACTGATCCGGAGTTTATTGTTCCTTTCCTAAACTCTGGGTGCTCATAATTTCCTACACGAGCAGTCTAGAGTTGGGGTTTTCAGATATTCAGGTCTAGTAGATTTTCTGGAGTTAGTTCAGTCTTTGGATATGGACTGCACTTGCTTATCTTGGTGTATCGTTATTGGGAGTTCGAGCTACTGTTGGAGTTCTCTCTTGAAGACTATCTTAGAGTTATTTGTTCCGCTGCTGATGTTATCTATTTTTCTTTCCGCTGCAATTTATTGTATCATATCTCTGATGTATATAGATATTCATTGTATCATCATTGTATCTGGATATTGTATCAGATATTGTATATCTATATTCTTTTATTTCCGCTGTGTTGTTTACTTAATGTTGTTATAAGCTCCCGAGAACCAGATTCGGCATTTGAATCTACGGCATTTTGAGTACAAGTGAAGTACGGGTGCCGATTTTCGAAGGTTGACTTTTGGGTCTTGACAAGGAGGTTTCTAGCGATAACAAGGCAACTGGGTCCCAGCCTTAATACAATCGATAAATAACTATATCCCTCTATTCCAAGAGCGGACTATACCAAAAACACATGCCCACTTTTTAGTTACGGGTTACCCGAATCATTGGTAACATAACAAATCATTTTATATCCCGAAGCGATAAATCATTTCACACTAATATTCACAAGTACTTTCAAATCTATTATAATTTTCATTTCCCAAATCTGTTCAAAAATCATCTTAAAACCATCGGGTTTAGTCCTCGAAATTCTTTCCGTTTTATAAAACATTTTTATAAAATACATTCTTATATAAATCACTTTTATATAATATCACTTCAAAATATTCATTACCAAACATTTCTATTCCTTTTAAAGTGAAAACATTTCATAACATTTCAACTTTAAAATCAATCTTCAAAACAATTCATTAAATTGAAGTGAACCAAATATTACCACTAAACACCTTTTAGTCAAATCGTGAAACAAATCACAAGTTGTTAGCCTACGATTGTTTTCTACTCAACCCATGCATATGGATGAATAAATTGCTCATAAACTGGTTGAGCAATGTCAATAATCAATAAATAGTCAGTGCTCATAAACTGGCCGAGCATAAATCAAACTACCAAACAAGAATAACAACAAGAATAAGAACAGACTCATTATTATTAACAATTTACAATCAATAGTTAACACAACATTTATTAAAATATGAATGAGTCAAAGGAAAGAGATTAAGATTACACTCACTGTAAAATAATTGAATTATACTCACAGAATAAGTTATACCCACTAAACTATGAAAACAAGGAATATACTTACATCCTATTTGCTTTGATGGAGACTTGGAATACTTCACCTTTGATAATGAATTTTAGTTCTTTTCTTTAGTTTATGAATGAAATAAAATGAGATATGAACTTGGCTATTTATAGGTGAAGAGAAGGGTACTTTAGTCATTTCCTACAGCCTAACTAGATTCGACCAGATTTTGGTCCAATAGAAACAAGCCTTATGGCCTAATTTGATTCGACCATATTTTGGTCCAATAGAAAACATCTTGATGGCCTAATTTGATTCGACCACATTTTGGTCCAATAGAAAACATCTTGATGGCTTAATTTGATTCGACCAGATTTTGGTCCAATGGCAACCATCCGCATGGCAGAACCTGATTCGACCAGATTTCGGTCCAATGGCAACCATCCACATGGCAGAACCTGATTCGACCAGGTTTTGGTCCAATGGCAACCATCCACATGGAATATAATAATCATTATGCTATTTTGTTTTATTAGGCAAGTAATTATACTGTTCTGTTTTATTAGGCAAGGTTAATAATTCTCTCTTGTTTTATTAGGCAAGTAATTATACTATTCTGTTTTATTAGACAGGGTTAATAATTCTAGATATAAAATCCATTATTTAATCATTTAAAAACATATTAACTATTCATGTTCAAAGTGATTAAATTATGTGTCGTTACATTTTAAATATTCGAATTTGATGACCCAAAAATACGGGTCGTTACAACCAAATAGGACACGTAAGGTCCCAACAACCACATAATGTATTAACCATATGAAAATATTTGAATAATGCATATGCTATATATATATAACTCCAAGAACAACATTATGGTGAACATATGGAAAACAACAAAATCTAAAAATCAATAAGAATGAAATCTAGAAATAGCAACAACAACGGTATGGATCCATAACAACAACAACTACTGCACGTGTATATAATAAGTGGCCCCCGGCCTTGCCAAGTACTGTAATAGTGCGCTTATCAATGTTGGCCCCCCGGCCTGACGTATATATGTGGCCCCACCGACCTAGCGCTAGTGGCCCCACCGGCCTTGTACTGGCAACAACAACAGAATGTGTTACTAACTTCCAAATGTGTGTAGCTTCAAAGGAACAAGTCCGGAATTAACCAGTATAGCAAACCTATGTGTCTCATACCACATGGTTTATTATATCGTTTAAGTCACTTCCTTATTCTCTCGAAGAGTGCAAAAATTATGTGTTTTTATATAGAAAATACTTACTTTGAGAAAACGGAATTTTAAACGATTTTGGAAATTATTTGGAAATTGTTGCTCTGAAATTCTCTTTATTATAGAGAATACATATATATATAGCTTTGAAAATAATTATAAATTTTTGTAAAACATTTATTTTGAAAGCTTTTCCATTTTAAAAATCATTCCGAAAACGGTTTAGAAAACACGTGCATAGAAACAGCAAAAACTGATGAAAATTCAATAAAATTAACATACGACAAAATCCAAATGAAACTATCAATTCGTAGTGCGAATCGACGTTAATGTCGGCTTTTCTATTAGCCTTTTAGAACCATCTCAAAAAATGCTCAAAATCATCGAATCCAAAACAATTCAATGGAAAATGCCCAAACTTTGCAAAAGAACTCAGGCCAGTGGATTGTTTGACCAGTTCGCCCATTTTAAACTTAGAATTTGAGAAAACATGAAACATTAGAGTTGAAGATGATTGTCATAGCTTGAAGTCAGAAAAATAATCAACTAATTAGGACATTCGAGTCAAAAGTTACGGCAATTTCAATTCTCAGGTCTAAAATTACAAAACTGTGAATAATTAAAGTAACAACAGGGCTGCGGCTTAAAGAGCCAATTTGAACCTATAGGTCATAGAATTTGATAAACTATAAAACATGAAAGTTGAAGAGCATTTCCATAGCTAGAAGTCAGAAAAAGACTCACCTAATTTGGACATTCGAGTCAAAAGTTATGGCAATTTCAATTCTCAGGTCTAAAATTACAAAACTGTGAACAATTAACATAACAACAGGGCTGCGGCTTAAAGAGGCAATTTGACCCTATAGGTCATAGAATTTGATAAATCATAAAACATGAAAGTTGAAAATCATTTTCATAGCTAGAAGTCAAAAAAAGAATCGCCTTATTCGGACTTACGAGTCAAAAGATATACTCAAAACAATTATCAGGTCCAGATTCATTGTGGCTGTCGTTTTGCTCTCGGGACATCAACAAAGAAGTACAGTTTTGACCAATTTAAATTCAAAAATTCATAAAACACAAAACATGAAACTTTTAGCTAAAAGCCTAAGGCCTTGTTTGATTACCCATTTTCGGAGTATTTTCAATTTTCAATTTTGAAAAATGATGAAAACCCGTTTGCTTTATCATTTTGTAAAATTCATTTTTGAAAATAACCATTTTTCAAAATGGGCTTAACACATAAAATTGAAAACTGTTTTTTTTGTTTTCTCTGTTTTTGGCCCAAAATGAGAACACTGAAAACTCAAAATCCAAACACAAAACAAACAGACGCGAAACCCTATCTTTTTTCTGCGGCCGCGATATCCAGTAATTTCCATCTGAGCGATTCTGTCATCTTCATCAAATTTATCACAAAATCATCAAAACTCAGGTAATTTCACTTTTGTTTCTTGGTTATCTTGTTCTTCAAGCTAATAATATCTTGGTTAAATGCGAATACTTTGATGATTCGTATGATTTATTTTTCTTAATTAGGGTTTTGCTTGTAATCGCATATTGATTTTTGTCGCCTGCCTATTTAGCGCACTTGTTAATCTACTAACTTGTTGTGTATACAACTAAGTAGTCTGTTCATCATTTGGGTGGGTAATCAGTTCTATCTAATTCTTTTCTTAATGCGTCCATATTGTTTTGGGAAATCTGGTCCTCTTTGTTCCATTTTTTGAGTTTGGATTTCACTGTTTTGAGTTTGTTAGAAATCGATGCAAGGGATTTGTAATGTACGAACTACTCATTCCTCTTCCGTTATCTTATCCTACTTTGTATTTCCATGCACTGTTATATTTGATAGAGGTATTTTAATTGCCTTCCCTTTGTGTATCAAAACTGAATGTCCAGTACATAACATCACAATAGCCACAACGGGTTCTGCAAATAATTGTTTTTTTCTCACCCACCTCATCATTCTGCGTTTTCAGTATACAATATTATTGCTTATTATCCACTGTAGTCTGTAAACAACAACAGTAAATCAACACTTCTGCCTTATTTTGATCGCCGCAATTGAAAAGGAAGGGCATGACTTCTTGTTGGATTTCATCTTTTAGTAAGCCACTTCTTATTTGATCACTTCTTATTTGAAAAAAGAAATAAAAAGGCGATGGATATTTAGAGTAAGTATTGTTATGAACCTCTGTTTTTTTTAGCTGTTACTACTACTTTCAAACTGTTTGATTACTTTTTAAATATCAACCTTTAGTTAAGTTTGACTTTTAAAAGCGGTTACAGGTTACAATCAAGCAAAATGATATTACAGTTGATTCTAGTTAGTTCTACAGTTATATGCACGTGTGATACCCATCTCTACATTTTTTTCCCATGTGGAACAGGTTATTATATCCAATCAACTTCTCATTACTGTTTAATTTTATTTAATTAATACATGAGAATATGGACTTGATAATATAAATATATGAATATAGGAATATAGGAATGACCAGCAAGCTACAATGACCTGCAACAATATAGGAATATAGACAATTCAAAGATGAAGAAAATCACTTATCTTTGTTTATGTACTGAAAATAAGTAATTAGACCAAATGCATAAACATTTTGGATCTAGAAAATGAATTGCCTTTAACTTATTCATGACAATAGTAACGTGAATCAGATGAGCAAAATAAGCATGCATGTTTGTGAATTCATTTGGATATAAATATATGAATAACATGTCAAACTAAGCTTAAGGTAAAATAATTTACCATACTGGTATATATGTCACTTTGTTTACAATCCTTATCTGAAATAAATAGATGGTGGAGAATACATGAAATGTTAGCATGTTTTTATATTGTTAAACAGTGGGAATATATTCTAACAACTACTAATAAAGAAAAAATCAGTTGTAATAATATATATTTGGGATACTTAAACAACATGCTATTGAACAATTGGATATATTTGATATTACTAAAATCATAACGTCAAACGGTTTAAATTCATCTGCACTCGTGAATTAGTTCGTTATACTAATTGCTTTGTTTTGTTAGATCATACCGATTGCTTTATTTGACCATGGTTTTTCCAAGCTTGTATACTAATTGCTTGATAGGCTATTTGCCATGTATGTATGTATAATAATTTGCTTACAGAAATTTGTCATTTATACTGTAATTTTAATGCTACTGTTCAAAAACTGATATGTTGAGATGATGAGCAGCTATTTTATAGCAATTTTGTTATCCACCTCTCTGATATAGCTTTATTGACAAATTTACCAAAAGAAAAGGATAACCCAGCTACAATAAGAAGTAATCACAATAATATTTAAAAAAATAGTATTTCCCTTCTCGTGGAAGGTACAATATCAATTGAATTGCAGTGTTGCACCAAGGAGTGAATCAATAAGGTATAGAAAAAGAGAAGAGAAAATGGTATATACAATAGGAGAGAAGAGATAATGGATATATTTATAGTGTTCGACATCCTTTGTAATATATTGTTGAGTTATGTAAAACTCATATGTGCCAAAAAGCGGTTATGAAATAAAATATTATATTAATTAGTATAAACATTCAAAAGAAATACCTGAAGTTTCCAATACATCATCTTGACAAAATATGATGAGGTTTTATCAATATAGTGACCTCAAGCAGCACAAAACCTGCATGTTACAAGATTAAGCTAGCTGCAATACTTTAATAATAAATACTTTGGCCAATTGATTAAGTTCGGAACTGAGGCAAATTATTTGGTTGGATTTCAATTATGCTGGAAATGGAGTTTACCTGTCAAAAATTTGTCCTGATGGTACCATGGCAACACAATTTGCAGCATCCTACAATATATAATGAAGGTTTTATACAGCATCAGATTTGTTGTCCATTATTCAATTTTAAGGGTGTATTTTATGCAGCTGTAGGTCCAACTTCCCACTAATCTTAGTGTAATACACTCATATTTTATGTCATATATACTGCATATCATTTGATAACCAGACTGCCATAATTTTATGTTCAATATAGGTACCATGGAAAAGCCTGGGTAAAGAGCCTGTTGTTGTCCTTATCGATCGCATGTTTGTTCTTGCTCATCCTGCGCCTGACGTACAAACTCTTACAGTATGATATTTTTTTCTTCTTTCTTTTACCAGCAAGCACATTTCTCCCTTAACATTTTATGCAATTCCACAATAGGTTGTTAGCACAACAGGTTTAATATGTTGGTAGCACTTCAATTTTTTACTCAATTCTGGTCCTATGTTTTTGCTGATATAATCATGAATTTGACAATCAGCTACTTGAGAAAGCACAGTTATTCCCATGTTTTAGCTTTTGATATAATCATTAATCAAATTAATCACTGTCATTTATATAACAACCTATTGCCTTTTATTAACTAGCTTAAAAATAATAACAGAAGCCATACAGAGAAACATAAATATCAGCAGTATTAGGGACCTATCATTTGAATTCATTACTAAACTAGAAAACTCAGGGCCAGGCTCAGAATTTAGAGTTATAATAAAGTGAGAATTAGACAACAGTGTGAAATAGAGACAAAAATAATGCTATTTATCTGCAATTATTAAATGTCCCACTCAATCAAAACTTAACCAGAGACTATGAGGGTAGCTTAGCACAAATGCAAAGTATTTTGCATTATGAAGCTACAGAAAATATGCAGAAGGCAAAAATAAATTGGTTAACCCAGTGGACTTAGAAGAAGTGAGGGATGCAACATTTCAGATAAATAACAATAGCAGCCCTAGGCCAGATGGCTACAGTGCAATTTTTTACAAAAAATCATTAGGAGGAGATAAAAGAGAATTTGCTACAGGCTATCTCACATATCTTTTTAACCAAGAAATTCGCTAAAGAAATAAATCATACATTTATTACTTTTGTGCCTAAAGCGTCCACTTCTAATAATATTAATGATTATCGACCTATATCCTATTGCAATGTAATATATAAATTTATGTTTTCTTGTTTGTTAAATAAATTTTGTTCAAGTTAAACCAACAATAAGAGGAATTTCTCTTTTGTTCATCACCGTTATAAGCATAGCAATATTTTTAATGATAAATAGTTAATATAAATTTTATGCAGAGTAATGTCTACTAGATCTAGTATCATTTCCTATGAATCCGATGATGACTCTAGTTCTGATGATGATTTTATATTTATGGACTACTGTGATGAAGAGTTCGGTGATATGTTAATGATTAATTACTTTGTTGCTAACCAAAGGAGTATTATGAATAGAATACCTTGTAGAACATCAACGCTTACAGGAAGGATGTTCTTACTTGATGTATTGAATGGAAATCCTTCTATATGTCATTAAAATTTTCGAATGCAGAAGCATGTATTCTTGAATTTTTGTGATGTTCTAAAAGGGAAAGGACATTTAAATGATGGAAGAAAAGTAAGCGTGGAAGAAGGTGTGGCAATGTTTCTAATGATAATAGGACACACAACAAGATATAGTATTATTGCCGATCGTTTTCAGCATTCACACCATACTATTTCAAAATGGTTCAGAAGAGTTTTATGAGCTGTTTGTTCTTTGGGCATAGAGATAATACGTCCAACGAATCGAGATGTCATACATGAACGTCTTGTAAACAAGTATCCCTACTTTAAGGTCATTTTTTAGCACAACTTTTATATTTATCAAATAATAAACAAAAATAATATTGTAGAATTATTTATTGTAGGATTGTATTAGTGCAATAGATGGAACACATGTTGCTGCATGGGTGCCCGCATCGAGACAAACATCTTTTCGTGGAAGGAAAACCAATATAACACAAAATGTCATGGTCGCATGTGATTTTGATATGAAATTCGTATTTGTATACGTTGGATGCGAAGCCGCTGCTAACGATTCTCGAGTATTCATCGATGCAGTTACAAGAATCAGAAATAATTTCACAATTCCAAGAGGAGGTATATTTTATTGTATAAAATGTCACCATCAAATATTATTTTATAAATAGTTACATAATACTTATCTTTATAATATTTATATAATACACGGCCACTATTTTATAGATCAATGTTACCTTGTTGATGCCGGATACCCAAACATGCCTGGATTTCTGGCTCCTTATCGAGGACGTAGATATCATTTACGTGATTATAACGAACGAGGAAGACTACGTGGAAAGGAATATTTGTTCAATTATAAGCATTCATCGTGTCGAAATATAATCGAGCGTTGTATTGGTGTTTTAAAAGCAAGATTTCCAATTCTAAAACTAATGACCAATTATCCACTTCGTAGGCAAAGACAAATTCCTATTGGTTGTTGCACATTACATAACTTTATTCTACAAGAACATGCTTTGGATGCTCTTTTCACACAATACTCATCTAAGAATATGGTATTTGAACATGCATTAGAGGCAAATCAAAATCAAGAAATCATACAATTTGATGTTAGTCAAACAACTCAAAGGGGACATATCAGGGATCAAATTGCTATACAAATGTGAAATGATTACACAACAACTCATCCCTGAACCTAGATAGTTAAGTATGAAATTTGTCTTTTTTTATCCTTTCTTAATAGGAACTTGCTTTGCTAATGATAATAAATTTAACGATGCAGGTTATGGCTTTTGGGGTTGGTGTGGATGTTATTTTGGGTCTGTAGTAGTTTGTAGTAGTTATGTCTGTGTTAGAAAAGAGAAGGCCTAGCATGAGGAAGAAGAGCTACTTAAACAAAGCAAAGACTACTAGCCTATCAGATACATCAAAACTTTTTTTTCTCTCATTCTGTAGTGATACAATTGATATATCTTATCTATTTTGTAATGATTTTGATTTCAGATATGATTAATTTATAGTATGACATGAGTTAGTCTCATTTCAATATGGTTCACATACCAGTAGTCATTATCATTTTATTATCTATGTCAATTTATGATTTTTCTAGTTTCATGACATTTTTTGTTTGTCTCGTTAAATATTTAATTATCAAACTCTAACCAAATTTGAAATTGGCATTTTTTTTTGAAATGGAATTTTTGATTTTTAGTTTAAAAACTATTTTTCAAAACTCTAGAACCAAATACATTTTCCAAAATATTAAAAACACTCAAAATGAAAAACCGAAAATGAGGTTTAAAAACTAAAAACCAAAAACTAAAAATGAAAACAAACGGGGCCTAAGCTTTCCAGAACATCGAAAATCATCGAATTTGGATAAGAAACGTGAGAGATATGATTAAATTAGTTTCAGGTTCAATCTCTGGAAAAAAATTTCTAGCAAACAACAAAGAGAACAACATATAATTGGCATGCAACCTTATTTAAGTTAGAAGTGTGAGTTAATACTCACCTTAGGATTTATTTGCAGCAAATTGAGGATTTAGCAAGCAAAGATTGATGCTTTAGACTTGAATAAGCTTTAGAAACCTGTAGAGAAGAAGATAATTGACATGCAAACCCGAAAAATCAATTACAGTAAACAACCCTTCCTCAAAACAAAAGATGGATGAAATAGGTTAGGGTTTTAGAGAGATTACCTGTAGGAGATTTTAATTCCTTAATTTTCTTATAATTTAATTTAGTTTGGAGGCTTGGATTTTTAGAATTCTAGAGAGGAAGCCATTGTTTTCTTTGATATGGAGTAACAGAATAATGAAGAAGGAGGAGAGGAAAAAATGTACGTACAGGGAAAACTTCTGCCTCCTTCTAGACTTGGGTCTTGGGTTTGGATCCTAAACCAACCCTACCCACTAAGCTTATGTTAACTTATAATATGATAAGTATGTTATTAATTAACATATATTTAACAAATTTTACTATTTCAACACATAATTTACCAAACTAATTACATTCTTTATGTTTTCAACTTTAGAAAAATCAAACTAACATATTTTATGTTTAATGAAATGTCCTATAAACATATAAAAGTAATTTTAGCTATTAAAATAAATTTCCATCATTAAAAATTCTATTTTTACTTAAATACCTTAATTTACACAAACAAATATTTCTAACAACAAAATTACATAAAATTATTTCTCTTGTTTATTTTATCCTAACAAACCATGTTAAAAATATTTTTACACACAAATATTGATTTTAATCAATATTCCACATTTTATTTACAATATCATCCATATTTAATTTTAACACATCATTAAAATTAGCAAAAATCACTACTTAACCACTATTTCCACAATTATTACATTCTACCAAAATAAAACCATTCAATGTTCATTATTACCCCCAAAATAACTTAATAAAGTTTTCAAAACTTTATTCTCTCCATTTTATATTTATTTACAACAAATAAACGTTGAATTAATTTCTTTTATCTTTTATTTAATCGATTCACCACCAAATTAACTTAATTCCATTATCCATATTTAATTTCCAACCAAACCATCTCATTACCATTTTCTTTCACCAAGTACTCATTGTTTATTATAAAAAAACAATTTTTAACAAAATTTTACATCTCCAAATTTATTTTATTCCTCCATTTTAAATTATAACCATCGTTATAATTTATTTTCACAGGTAATCACAAAACCAGGGTTGTTACAGAAATTAACTCAACTTCACTCATAGTTAATCGTACTTTGTCCAACAAAGTTCGATTACTCCTTATTGATACATCATTATGTATCACATCGAGGAGTGACTTTAAAGGTTGAACTTTTATTCTTTTTAGGTATGTTCAGAACAATTTCCAATATATACTCACTTATGCGATCTAATCGAATCAATTCTATTGCATGTTATATTATTTACTTCCATTTTATCATCTATGAGCTTATCATCTATGGCTTAACATAGACATGCTGCATGTGTGTCAAATACATATATCCATGTCGGTGATAAATCATTACTGAATATGAGGAAGTACATGGAACTGTTTCGGTATTAATAGAATTACGATTACATACATCTATATGTATCAATCCAAAGAGTTCATCGACTCTTATGATGCTCCCACTAAATGGGTGCATTGCCATTAATTCTTTGAGATATAATTAACTAGTATCATATGCATAATCATATATTAATATTATTTCTCAAACTACGGCTTAGTCCATAATTCCAAAATAATTGTAAATAAATATTAGATACTTCTGTTGCAACGACCCAGAATTTAATCGCTATTTAAATAAATATTTAATTATATTTTTAAATAATAAATAAATGAATTATTATTAACAAATAAACTTAGTTTAAATAATAACTAATGATGATGAAATCGTTTTCAAATTTTGTTTACCAATATATATAGTTTAGAAAAAAAGTAGAAAATGTGACCGGAAATTATTTTCCGAAATATTGATTTTTTTTTCATTGGTTAAAAATTATTTAAATTGTCATAACACTATTGTAAACACACATATACACATTACAAACTATATTAACATGGTGTGAACATGTATATACGCATGTACATGTTTTCTCACTTAAGTATACATACATATAAGATAAAAGAAGATTTTATTTATTAAATATATATATATATATATTAACATATAAAAATACTTTTTTCAACTCAAAGTACATAGGTGAATGGAATGAATAGTGCATGAGAGAGAGGGGGACATGGTGAAGACGGAAATGAGGGGGGTATGAAGATTCATGTACATGTATACATATTTAATTCAAGCACTAATATATTTTTAGTTATTTTCCTAAGCCTACATATACCTCTTAACTCTCATATTTCTCATTTTACAATCCTCTTTTTCACTTTAAAATTCCTAAAATCTTGAGAGAAATATCCATGGCTTCTCTTCATAATTTATAGCTTGCGAAAAATCATTTCTTTCCTACTTAAATCACCTCTTTAGCTCACTAGAACACTTCTACAAACACTACAACACCTTTCTTCCATAGTACAAGTCTACACCCTTCGCAAACACCTATGGCCAAGCCCAAATAGTGCATGTCCAAGCTCAAACTGTTCAAGGCCGAGCCCATTTTAGATGTGTAGGCATCCACAGTCTTCGATTTCGCAAGATCCTAGGTTGTTTCAAAGTTTTATCAAAAGTTGGTTTGAATTAGTAAGCTTCAGTGAGTAAAACTCTCATTTTTGAAAAAGATATTAACTTGATTATATTGAACTATGTTGTGAAAATATAATGGATGTTGTGTTGAAATATCATGTTGTTTTGATGGCATATGATTATAAGTTTGTATTTGAGCTTGGATGTGTGATTTGGATGTTAAATGATATGTTTAGATATGGATATGTGAATGGTTGGTTATGAGATGATGGTAGTGTGTTTATGAAACAAAACCAAGTATATGTGATGTAATTGTTGTAAAGTTAGCACCTTGAAATTTCGCGAAGGACTTGAGATCCGATTTGAAAATAAAAGCTTGTTTTCTAGTTTTTGAATTTAATAAATACTTTCCAAGTTTTCACCTTTTGTTTAATTTTTCCAAAACTCTTTCATTTGTGTTTTAAAATATGAAATAGCTAGATTTAAAGTGAAAGTTTCATCTAGAAATCAATTCTAGCAAACTACGCTCATAGCGATAGTCGTTATGGATGTAGTTCGGAAATTTTTGTGATTTTAAGTTTTAAAGTGTTTTCTTTGAATTGTTTGAAAACTCATTTCAAAACTAATAAAGTAAGTAAAAGTTTAAGTTTAAAATTATTTATTTATTTATTTATTTTATTAATTAGGGTAATTAATATTTATTTAATCAATTAAGTAATTTGGTTAAGTAATTAGAGTTTAAGAAATTATTAACCAAGTTAATTATTTTAATTAAGGAAGTTTTAAGAAAGGATCACTACAACAAAAACTTACTTCAATTGCATTTGCTCTCAGCGTTTTAACATTAAACGCAGTAAAACTTATTTCATTCAGAGAATAATTTGCGTTCAAACGCTGAGAATACTTTTATGTTTCATTGTCTATCATCTTCTGTCTCTCTCATTATACTTTTACCAAAAATTTCAGTTTCCCTCTTCTATCAAAACTACCGCTCCCTCATCTCTCCTTCATTTATTCTCCTCCACCAACAGTTTCCTTCAAATTTCGCCTGTCCTTCGATTTTCCTCTAGTGGAGTTGATAGTCACTGTCATCCTACTTATATGTTCATACTTCAGGTAGCCTAATTACCTTTTTTTTATCTTTATTCAATTCATCAATTTTTAGGTTTATTATGTTTTTTGATTTCGATTTACATATTCCAAATACTCTGATTTATGGATTGCCCTAAGTCGAACTTTGTTCGATCATCAATTGTCGGAACGACTTTCTAAAAACTCAATGAAGTCGAGCTGCTAATAAAGTTCAATTGCTATAGGTAACTTTTGGTTCTTCAGTAGATGAATAAAACACTTTTATTTGATTTATTACTAGGCATGTTTATTTTTACAAAACAATGCTTATCGACTCATCTCATTACTAGTTCAAAAGCTTGTTAATAGTTCGTTTTTTAGTGAGACTCCTTGTACTGATTTCGTTTTAGTTTTTTCCTTTGAATATGGTTTGTTTTCAATTATTTTGCTCCATTGTACTGATTTTTTTCACATGCCATGAATATTCAATGAGTTCTTAGACATATTGAGTGTGTAAGTGCATTCAGTGCATTGCTTGTTTAGAAAATAATCTTCAGTGGATTTTTATCCCATTGGAGTACACTTGTGGCTGTCAAAGTTTGTTCCATTCTCTTGTAGTATAATTTTTAATTAATTAATTCCTAAGACAAATCTCTTACGAATGTTGTTTCGGAGGACATAATATGCAAGTATTAGGTTTATACATGTGATACTGTAATATTTCCATGTATGGCTTAGGAGTCAAAATAGTATGTGATGATTCTATACTCGATAATGGTTTTAGAAAAGACATAACTTTGTACGACTAACCGACTAGGAATGAAGTTGTTGATGATTTTGAACATCTAATCAAACTATGTTTGTAGATTGTTCAATAATTTTTTTTTGATAACAGTTACTACTAGAACACATCCATGTATCGTTGTAGATTATTGAATGTCAAAAAGGTATTCCTTATTGCTTATTTTTATATTTCAACCAAAGTAAGCTAGTTTGTATGATGGTTTATACTAACATCTTGTAAGCTAAGGTGCACTTGCATAAGTTATACTAAGCTAATTTAGCGAGATCATTATTATCTCATAGAGTTACTCTAAGGTGCACTTGCATAAGCTTTTGAATCATTGTTTAGCATCTGAGGATAAGGCTAAATAGTTTGTTGATGATATTATACACAATTTTTTTATTATAATAAATTTTCCATGGCATGATCTTGTACTTAATTTGAAATCCTACCATAATATTTATTATGAATTTAGACAGAAACGATTTTATGTAATATTTTAGTTATATTGTACCAACAACTTTTACTTTCAGTCATTGGATATTGTGATAAAATGGTTTAATATTAAAAGGTAAAAATCCTTCTTTTTATAGTAATTCACTTGATGAGGCTATCCTTGATTTTCTTTCAATTGCCAGACATATGAATAATGCCTATGATTATCATTTGTACTTGTTATTATAGTGAAGGTTAATCTTTGCCGTATTTACTTGTTATTATAGTGGCAGTCTTTTATTTCATTTTATTTGAGATATTTTGGACTAAAGTTTAAAATCATGTTATCCTATATAATAAAACCCAACTCTCATGAACTGTGCAGTACTAACAAAAAGAGATTTCTAAGATATTGGGATGAACTCTTAGGCATAGACGAAGGTAATGGCATCCCCTTTCATCAGGTATTATATTTTTACTTTGACTTCATAATATGACATGCATAAATCATTTTAGGTGCTCTAAGAATTTTCTGAATCAAAATATAAATTCTAGAGGTAACAATACATTCGTGTATCAACTCTACGGATTAGCTGGAAAGCCCATCTTATGCAACATGGAATAGCTTTCATTCAATATGATGGATTACTTTTCATCTAGTTCTATAATGCTCACGGGATAATTTAAACCATTGAACCATATATACGAGCCATAAACTATCTTTATTTCATAAGGGCTCATTTCTTGACATGAAAAACTAATATATCACCAAGTATAGTTTAGTTTGAGATTAAGTAGAAAACTTGTATAAGTTTTTTGTGTCAAAGTTGTTTAAAAGTTGAAGCGACGTTGGATTCTTTGACGGTGTAAACAATGAAACAAGAAGTTATGGAAGTAAAATTAAGAAGACATCCTGGATCATCAAACAAGAACCTGCTTTATAGGACGTGGAAGCTTGAACCATAAAATGCAATCATGCTTACTACAAGTTTAGAAAAACCATAGAAAAATACAATCCTGGACCATCTAAATTATCTGTAATACAATCATTTAACAAGCGATACAAGTATGATTTATTCAATCTTATTCTTATATCTACTGTTGCAACTTACTTCAAACATGTTTGTCGGATACTCTCTTGGATACTCAAATGTATTTACTTATTATTTATATAATTATATTCCTGATGATTAGTCTATTGCATCATTCAAAAGCCCAAAAATAATCAAAGTCCATTTTCACAGTTTAGTATCTTATGTTAGACACATTTATACAAAAAGTTAAGAAATTTTTTGCTGCATATTATGTAGGATCGAGGTGCCCTTTTTACATACTTGATGAAGGGTATGAAATGATATGAACTTCTTTCAATGACAAAGCCCGATTCACATTTATAAATTGCATAAAAAATTGTATATAATTCCCTTATCATTATCGATGGTGAACTAAAGTTGTAGTTTGGCTTCACATTTAGGTATGAAATGATACGCAGGAGTGT
The DNA here is from genome assembly GCA_030737815.1 of Allium fistulosum. Classification (NCBI taxonomy): domain Eukaryota; kingdom Viridiplantae; phylum Streptophyta; class Magnoliopsida; order Asparagales; family Amaryllidaceae; genus Allium; species Allium fistulosum. Next base: position 1,545,729,185 of record CM060901.1, on the reverse strand, counting down.
GGTATACCTATTATTATCATCGATGGTAAAGCAAAGGAGTACTGAATTGCTTGGTTGTAGTTCAGCTTCATTGTAGTTCGGCTTCGCAACTAGGTCGGTATTAGTTGAATTTTCTTCTGATATGTTTTAAAGTAATATGCTTTTTAACCAACATGTTGACCTGTATTTAGATGTGGAAAGTAATTCTTGTTCTTACCAACAAGTCTCATTTCTCATGTTTATATAAAAACAAACAAATAGTTTTTAGGTATTAGTTAGTCTGATCACACAAGTATCAGTCAGTTATGCTAATTGTACTGAGGATCCTGGACTATTGTTGAAGCTTCCAAGTAGCAGCAGTTCTGACTATAGACTATCCAGTCTTCTGAGTTTGGATTTTGATAAGATGTGCAATGCTGTGTTGTCCGAGGAGACTTATTCAAGCTTGTTGATTAAGCATGCACATTAAATTCAAAATTCTGAATAATGAACAGAATAATACCCTTAATTTTACATTAGTAATGAATATTTTGATCGATTAGGTGCTAGTTATCTGCTTTTATTGTTTTTTTGTTCTTTATAAAATAATATAGAAAACAAAAATGCCTTTAATTAAGAGCCATGTTGCATGATTTCAGCACCATAAGTCAATTAAGATTCTTGATGATCAAGATCACATCCGTACCCCAGGATTCTTTTATGGACCTATATGAGGTCCACATAACTACTATTAGGAGTCTATGCATGCTCTATTGGTAACGGCTTTGTAGAAGTTTCAAACCATCATGTTTTTTATATTAGTAACACTGATTTGAAAGTTTCTTAACCAAGATTAAAACCTTGATGCAGGTAAAAGTAGAAATTGTTCTATTTCAAAAATTCGGAATACAGATGAGTAACCGTTACTTTGAATATAGAAAGCCTACTCAAGGTATTGTTTTGTAATCTATAGTGTAATGACTTCAGATGCAACATTAATTTTAAGTTTAAACCGGTACTGTAGTAATTTAGGTCAAATAGGTGGTGTAGATGTCATTGATCATATTAATTGTTGGAGTTCAAATCTTCGAAAAGTCTAATAAGAATATATATTAAAACAATTGAATAAGGGGTGCTTTGTTCTCAACCGTTTTAAACAGGGCAGATTTTTCTTCTTCTGTTTTCGTCTTTTGAAAAGTTGCTTCTTATTTTGGGTAGGTGAAAAGAACAAAATATTCCCCAATCATAGATTCATATGACAGAGTAATTACGTCCAGATGTATATAATCAAATAAAGCTAACAAATATAGATTATATTTCCAAAATATTCCTTCTATTATTTGGTTTTCAGTCTAAAAATATTTTCAGTTTCTTTTGATTTGCTGCAGGTAATGTTAGGAAATTAAAGGAGCTGCTAGCCAAAAGAGAAAATCACACTTGTGCAGATTGTGGTTCATCGGATCCAAAATGGGCGCAAGTCCTAGAATTTTACGTATATTTTCGGCATTTAGAGACTTTTCCTTTGTTTTCATAGTCAGAAAATTCATTCATATGTACCACCAATACATAAGAGAAACCCTGGCACTGGAATAGTATTTAGGAGTAAATGCTTGTTACCTTAATTTTACAGGTCGGCAAATATTGGGGTGTTCATATGCCTTAATTGTTGTGGTGTCCACACCAGTCTTGGTGCCCATGTATCAAAGGTATCATCATAATATAACAACAATGCAATTCACATTTTATATGTTTTGAACCTTCTCAATTCTCATTTGCAATATTTTTACCCTCTCATAAAATGCAATACCTTGACTTTTACAACATTTTATCACACCTGATGCTACTTACTTGATTCATTACATTGCTAAAGATATCTCCAATTACTAGTTTGATTCTGAACTTGGCTGGAAAATATCAGGTTTTATCGGTAACACTAGACGAATAGTCCGATGAGGAAGTTGAATCCATGATCGAAGTTAGGGGGAGTTTATGTGCAAACAAGATTTATGAGGCTTATATTCCTAAGGGAGTTTCAAAACCTAAACCAGATTCAAGTAACGAGGAAAGAACCAAATTTATCAGGTAAACATATCGACTTTCCATTTAAATCGTTATTAAGAGCTTACTTTTTAAGCCAAACATTATAAGAAAACAACTCAGTAACAGCAATTATTATCGGCGTTTTTGAGGTGAGTGCTGTATGAAATACCTCGGAAGAAAACATTCATTATACGAACGCTATTTTATCATTGCCGCTAAAAATTTAGAAAGGCGGGTTAACTCTATAAGCTGCCTCTTATTTTCACTTCACAGTCAGCTCTTCCACCAAAATTAAAGAACCCTAAAATTTCTTTTCTTCTTCTCTAACCTGAATTTCCGATTCAGTCAGAGCTCCATCGTCGAATCCAATATTATTAGTTACACAATAATATATAGGGCAGTCTTGAATCAATGGAGGTGGAATTTAGTAGTTGATAAACATATTTACCAATATTATTTCTTATTTTTTCTATGAATATTTTCTTTTTGCAATGGATGTATGGGTAAGAATTAAATAATAGGTTTAGTATATCTTTTTCCCAAGAGAATATTAATAACAAGATCAAAATTCTTTTTAATGTGCAGACTAATAATAAGATTAATAATGGACCATCAAAGATCATTCTTTAGTCAGCTTGTGAATTTTCCTTTACGTGCTTGTAACATAAGTTTAATCTATACAAACATCTTAATTCTTTGACACTCATTCTAGAGAATAATTTAATGCTAAGCATTAACGAACTATACTCATTTTTTATGATATGAGGTGAGTATTATGTTTGGAAATTTCTACAAATGGTGGTTTTCCTACAATAGACAAGAGGCAATTTTCTTTTTTTGAGAAGGCCTAAAAACATTAGGTGTGAGTATGCCTTTCATTGTTTCTTTCTTTCAGATGGACATTTAGAACCAAAGAATCGTCACAAAGTTTCTCTGTATTTCCTACGAGGAAAAAATGGGAAAAAAAAGTGCCCCCTATTTATAGAATGGTACTCTTTACTACGAGTGAAATTTTGAAATTTCCACATTTTTAAGTTTTATATTTTCTATATAATTAACAACTAAGCCAATGTAATGCAGCAAATGAATGCTATGGATTATAAAAGTTGGGCATCTCAAGAATGGCATGTTGGAGTGGTAAGTGCAATTAAAAAAAGCATTTCTTTTACCACTTCAAGCTTTTTTTAATACCTGAATACATTTTTTTTGCAGCCGACAACATTTCCTTCTTCACACTGCAAAAGTTATACAGAACCATTGTTTGTTGTAATCCAACATCCTCAAGCAACGACAGCTGTAATATAATCAACTCATACTGTTTGACGAGTTTCTAACATAGATAATTTTTCCAGGTATTTTGAACAGGGGCAGCAGTTGGAAATGATGGCAACTTAGGAATTCCAGGTATAGTTGGCAACCCTGTCATTGGCGGCAGTTCATACTTTGGCAACTTGGGCAATAGAGGAAGCTCTGGCTTTGGCAGGGTTTGTACCACAGGCAAGGGAGGCAGTTCTGGCATTGAGGTTGGCACACATGCCTCGGTTCAGTTTTCTTAATTATGATGTAACCATTTTTTGCTTTACCAAGTGCAGTTTTTGGCTAATATGTGCAGTTTTCCTTTGCTATATGGAAGATTGCTAGCAAAAGTTGCTAATAAAAGGTATGTTTTTATGCATTTGAATGTGTACGCTATTATGAAGTTTATTTTGTGTTTTTATTTAAATAAATGGAAGAATAAAAACAACTCAAAACAAACAAGTGTAAACAAAACAAATTCAAACTTTTTTTTTTTAATTTTTTTCAAAAGCAACAAAAATCAAATGAAAACAAAGATAAATAACTAACTAAATAAATAAAATGAACAAAAACAAAGACAAGGCAAAAAAAACCAAGAAATTTGTCTCACTAAATAAACAAAAAGATGAAATAAAAAAAATTAAAAAAAAATTGAAAACAAACTCAAAGCTTTCAACCCGGCCCCAAATTAACTAATACCACTATGCGACGTTAAAAAAAAAGAATCCTAATTTCAAAAACCACTGTTCTTCCCCGATTGTTTTAAAAAAAAGTAACTTTCGCAACCAAGTTCTCGTAAATTCCAATACCAAATTCCAAAAATATTGCGATTTGCGATCAAGCGAGGGAGGCGGTGCTCGAGAGTTTTGATTGGGTCGCGGTTTGGTCAAGGTTGAGGTCGCGAGTTTGGAGCGATTGCGTGGTTGCGGGAGATTCGGTTGTTGTTGATTATTTGTAGATAGTCGGAGTTTGGTGGTTCCGATTTGGGGATTTCAGGTCATTAGGCAGAAGGGTTGAGGGTTGATGAAGTGGAGTGACTGGTTGATGTAAATGGGTGGGTTGCTCTGGGTGATTTGGTGGTGTGTTGTATTGGTCGAAGTAAGTGTGGGCAGTAAGTTGGAGGAGGAGATGTAGGTTTGAAATGTAGGCTGTTGATGTCTATGAGTTGATCAGTGAAGAAAAGGCGATGTTGCAACTATATGCTGTGGAGGAGTTGATCAGTGGAAATGTAGAAGTGGTGGCACGGCAGTGAAAGTGGTAAAGTTGCTGTTGGATTGACAGAGGCAGTTGATGATTGGATTTGTATTGTTGGTGACAAAGAAAGAGGATTACTGCTGCAGTATTGGGTAATGGGTTGTAGTTGCACAACAGTTGATGGATGAGTGGTGATATGCAGGCCGAGTTAGAGGGATATGCAGAAGTTTGTTAGATGAGGCACAGAACATCTCACATTATGGTGTATAAAGCAAACTATGAAATAAAAATGAAATAAGAGAGAAAAATTAATTTCTAAATTTAGTTTAACGTTAAAACATCAAAATCAGTTTCAAATTATGCAGAAACCTTAAAAATAAATCAAATACGTGTGTTTTTATTTTGTTGGGTTTACTTGAGTGAATTTAATAAAGTAAGTAGTGTCAACTTAGTGGCTACACTTCAAAATAGTTATGCGATATTAAGAATCAACCAAGAAAATATACCTTAATTATTTGCAAGAGCTTAGGCTTAATTAATTTGCTCTAATGGATCATTGTTTCCATGCTAACCTAAAACTTAGTGTACGTCACTTTCATACTGCTCAAAAAAGTTTTATATATATATATATATATATATATCCGATACAACATTTAATGATTTGGCTATACCTATTTACTCAGAAATCATACAACTTAATGACGTGGTAATATTTAGTGGGTTGACTAAACAATAACATTTCAAAAAAAGTTCCTAATCACTTTCACTAAAGAAAAAACAGAACTGTGATTATAAGATAATGTTTAGTTCTATATAGGCATTTAGCTTTAGCTAATATTTACTTTAAAGCTTCCACGTTATCCATCACATATTTAGCCAGTTCTAGTTTAGCAAGTAGGTTATGGCCATCCAAACTCAACTAGGTAGAGTATTATCCAATGTTTTTTCTTTTAAGGATCAAACCGAAGTGGTCTAATACATTGAACTCATTATATACGGTATCAAAATAGTATCGTGAGTTCTGTTGATTTGATATACTTCTCTGAATATATGTTAGGTCTGCAACCTCTTTGAAATATTACTTAAAAGTTTAACGGTAATATAGATCAATGTGATGATGGAACTCTTATATAAATAACATTCAGTGGAGAAAACTCTATTGCAAAATTAGGTTAGAAACATCACCCATAGAATTTTAGAGGTAGTAATGATGTTACTGTTGGATTCATTCTTTGGTCAAGATATCCTTTCTTATACTAGTGCATGTACACATGACATATTTTCAATAAATAGTTTGAAATTTCTGATTGAGGCATAATGCCAAGTTGGTCCATTTTTTAGATGTTTTCTTACTGTGTTTGATTCTATGATCGATGCATAATGCATCAGTTTTGAATCATTTATTTATAGTGACTTAATGACGTTGTCACGATATCATTTTGCAATTTCCATGGAGTTTTTATTAATTATTTTGATTTAGAGCATATAAAAGGCAACTTAACTCCAGTATACAAATGTGAACCAATCATTAATCATTTACTTTATGCAGATGATATCCTAGTTTTTGCAATAGCAAGCTTAGAAAATGCATGGCCATCAAGAACATCAGGCAGAATCCGAACCAACGTACTAGTTTAGTTATGAATAAGGAAAAATCAAAATTATATTTCAATAAGGGAGTAATTATAAAGCAGACTATCTTAGAAGAAATTCGTACTCAAATAGATAGTCTGCATGTTACTTATCTGGGTACTCCCTTAAGCAGCTGTACTCTACGAAGATCTGAGTTAAATAAGTTTATTGATAAATAAAAAGAGAGATTGGGGGTGGTGTGGTAGGCTGCTAACAATGAGTGGAACTGATAAAAACAGTTTTCATTATAATTTTAGCATATGATCACACAACTATCTTCACAGTAGAAATGTTTTATGTTCATTTTTCATTCAAGTAATGAATGTGATTAGAATCCTTGCCCATACCAATAAGAATGTTTTATGGGGGATGACAACACTAAAGCTTACTGTAATTACTACTCACAGGATGTTGACAAAGCCATGGTTAGTGATAGCTCAACAACAAAAAGTCAAGGAAAAAAGACGGAAGGAGGAATCTTGCCGAATTCAGACTGCCCTGTTGGAAACAATTCAGTAAACCAATGTCTAACTATCTTCGTACTGCCACTTTTCATTTTCAGCCTGTATTTGAACTACTTTTATGCACGTTTTGTCGATGATATTAGATGCAAACTTGCTTTCTAGATATTGTGCATTTGTCTAATTTTGTATGTAGTTGGTTTATAAATTTTATCTCTCTTTACGGGTTTATGTAAACTTTGTTCATGGATATTGTGTTCAACTTATTTTATGGAAGTGATTAATAGTTATGCTTTTATTTTACAATTTTTAGTTTGATTTGTTTATGTTATGTACATTAACTGATTAAAATATAATTAAATGTAGTTTATATTAATGATATGTGTGAATATTGCAATGGCACAACATTGCTGTTAATTCTTTGGAAAAAAATGCATATCCCTACGACAGCGTTTATACATTGCTGTCAATTCTTTGGAAAAAAAATGCATATCCCTACGACAGCGTTTATACATTGCTGTCAATTCTTTGGAAAAAAAATGCATATCCCTACGACAGCGTTTATACATTGCTGTCAATTCATTGGGAAAAAAAATGCATATCCCTACGACAGCGTTTATACCTTGCAGTAGAAAACTATTAACAGCGTTTATACCTTGCAGTAGAAAAATTATTAACAGCGTTTAAAAAACGCTGTAGAAAGTGGGTTTTTGACAGCGTTTATATTTTGCAGTTAAAAATTTAGGGTCAACGACCGCATGTCGTTACACAGCGTTTTTAAAAACGCTGTGAAAACTTTTAACAGCGTTTTTCAAACGCTGTGAAAAGTCTTTTTTGTTGTAGTGGATTAATTAAGATAAAAGGTAATTGATTTTTCAAATTTAATTATTTTAATTAATTATTAAATTAGAGTTAATTATTTAATTATATATTATTTAATTAAAGGTTAATTATTCACTTAATTATTACTTAATTAGGGTTTAATTATAAATGAATGTTTGCTTGACTAAAGTGTAACTAATGTTTAATTTTTAATTAATTTTTAAATTATCAAGGTTTTATTATTGATTAGTTAAGACTTAACCAAGCTAAATCGAGATTAAGTTTTAGTTAAATAAATTAAGAGTTAAACAAGCTAAGTTAGAGTTTAATTATGATTAAAATTTTGATTTAATTAAGACTTATTATGGTTTAATTAAGTTTTAACTTATGATTTAATTGTGGTATTCATTTAAAAGTTCTTTAAAATTCTATCGGATATTTATTTTAAACCATTTTTCTTATCTAAGCGAATTGTTTTTGAATCGAAAGATCACTTGTCTAAGCCTTAAGTAACCCTTATGATTATGAAATCAAATGACATCTATCGGCAGAACAAAACACCATTCTACTACTATAAATACTGGAACATTTACCCATAAAATGGACTGATTGATTGTGATTGAATGATTCCCTTTACTTACTGCTTGCTTATGCAAATATCCATGTTAACTTGTTAAGTAGAACCAAATTAAAAGATCTCTTGTGGTCTCTAAGCCTTCGTTTGATTTTGTGAAGTTAAATGTTTTCATTTTCTTTTTGATAATGATTTCAAAGTTATTCCATTTTGGATAAGACAATTTCATAGATGATTTGACAGCGGTTTTAGTTAAGATATTTAAATAATGGGTGGGTTTATCAAAGGAAACTTTTTGGATAAGGTTTTATTAAAGAAGTTGTTTAAATATGAAAGGTTTATAAAGGAATTTTATGAATGATTTTGGGGTTTCGTAAGGATGTTTTGGAAATATTTTGAATATTCATATAAGAAGTTTTGGAAAGGGGTTGAATGTTTATAAAAGAAGTTTATAAAAGGTTTGGTTATTTATAAAGGAGTTACAAATGGTTTTGGAATATTTATGAAAGAGCTTTATAAATAAATTTGCAAGTTTTAATAAAGTGTTTCTATAAATGGATTTGGGTCTATAAGAAAGGAAGATTTCATGAATAAAATGAATTGTTTAAAAAAAGTTTGGGAACATAAATCTTAAAAAGAATTGAGATTTGGGTTTCTCGAGGCTGACCATTTAAAAATGGTAGTATGGAACTTTCGTTCCACATTTGAACATCGAAGGAATATTGTTTAGAGTTATCTTTACCTCCAATTTGAAGAACGATGTTAGAATCCTTTTATCATGATTTGGAAGTAAGAAGTAAGAAGTTATGTTAGAGAGATAAGTCTACAAATGTTTTAGACATGTTTTTGAAAGAGATTTATTAAATAAAGATTTGTTTGAGGCTTAGTGGTTGCTATAGGTATATAAATCTCAAATGGAATTGATTGTCGTTTGTGGTTTGTTTATTTGATAGTTAAATAATCGACTATCAAATCTGGACCTGTTTAACTAAGTAGGTATGTCGAGTATATTCGAGTTCCCCGATGAGGATTCGATTGCTTAGTGCATACTTCCAAAAGAACCGTAATTGAGTTAGCCAGAAATTATCGCTTAGTTTTAGAGACATCGGTCCCCAGATTTATCCGAACCACTCCAAACTAATAACGAACGATGTTAAATCATATTGAAGTATGCTGTGGAGTTATATTATTCTTCTTGAGGGTGATTCCAAAATGGAAGATGGTAATGTGGAATGTTTGTTTGATCCTAGAACAACTTGCATGGATGAATGCTAGCATTATATCTCTGTTTGGAGGGCAATGTTAGCATTTCAAGATGGTCTGCTAAGAGGAAGAAGGTAAAGACGTGACCTCACGAGCCTCGCAAACCGAGAAATGGCAAAAACAAGGTATGAAGTAGAGTTATGTGGTCACCTACCATTAGGAGCCGCTATCCTGTAACAACCCTGCATTTTGTAACTATTTTTATTGTATATTTCAGTTATTTTAATTTGAATTTTTGATTTAAAAACTTTATTTTATTTTGAAATTATTTTTAAACTTGTTTTATTTCTAACATTTCATTTTAAATATAAATTTTGATTATCATATGAAATATAATTTCAAACTAGTATAAATTGGATATTTCACTGAAAAGTGAATTTCTGTTCAAACTGGTCAAACTTTGACTTTAAATTTTAAATTTAAATATTTAAAATTCTTAAATTTTATCTTTTATTATGAAAATAGATTTAATAACATGAATATTGCTTTTCGTTTCGTTGAAAATGGAGTTATATTGTGAAAGTTATACATTTTTCAATATTGTGTGTAAACTGATTTATTTAGCAACATTGTCTATTTTAAATTATATAAATTATATTTTATTGTCATATTTTGTTATAATATGTGTTAATATTTTATTTTATGTATAATTTTGTCTTTTAATAATTTAAAGTGATTATATAATTTTTCCAAAGCTTATTGAATTTATTTTCTAATTTTAAAAGCCTAGTTTCTATTTTTCTGCTATTTTCTTCAATTAAATTATATTTAATTAAAATTTATTTATTCATTTTGTGAATGCATTTTATTTTATGTTATTATCTTTATTTTTAAATGTTTTACAATTCCATATGAATTTTCCAAAATTTATTATGTTTATTTTCAAATTTTCTAGACTAGTTTGCAATTTTGTGCTATTTTCTTATTTTAACCTTATATAATTAATAATTATTTATATATCTATTATATTTTGTTATATTTTCGAAATTATGACTGAGATTATTATTATTTTCAGTAATTTAAATTTATATAAAGAAATTAAAAGTAATTTGAAAGGTTTATGACTTTTAGTTTTCCTATGACCTTTTATCTTCCACCTTTTCACATTTCAACCTTACTTTTCACTCAATTGGTCATATCTCTTCATTTCCTTCAGCCGACCACTTCTCCCTACCATTTTGCACGTGAATTTTCTTCTCATTTCTGAAAAAAAAAAGTTCGGCCTCCATCATCTCCAAGAGTTTGGTAAATTCTTTTACTTCTTTTCCATTGTTTTGTTCTTGTTTATGTTGTTTTCACTTGCTTTCTCACCTTCTATGCTAGGCTCCTCTCCACTCCTTCACCATGGCTGCCACCACCACCACTTGAGCCAGCCTCCACCACCACCTCTGCAGCTCCAAACCACTGGCCATGCACCCATGTGACAAAATCCAACAATATCTACACGAACTTCACCTATATGCACCATAGCCTATCACCTATGCCTTCATCACCTTCAACCACCCCTTGGCCGCCACCTACTCCACCTCCACCACCTATGGACGACCTGAAACCCTCTGCCACACCATTCTCCAGCCCACTACAGAGATGGCCATGCCTGGTCTTGATTGGACCGAGTCCAATGTTGCATTGAATCCTTGTAGTTTGCCTTTGTAGTTGAAATCCATGCACCTATCTCTTTGTATCACCTTTGCCCCATCACCATACATGTTTGGCCGACCCTATTGAACCCAAAACTAGACCCTAACACACACTTTGGCCGTGATAACCTAACCTATGGCTGAAGCATTAGTGGTAGAAGGCAAGTGCAAGTGGTTTGGAGACGATTTATGCATTCATTTCTAACATTGTTTAATCGTATTTTTGAATTGAAAGCTTATAATTGTTATATTGTTTTGTTTGATTTGTATTCAAGGGAATAAATCTTTGGCTCTCTCACTCGAATCTTTGTCGTGCTATCGTGTTTGTGTGGATCTCAGTTGTGTATTCGTTTGCTGTCATCTCTGGCTAGACTAGTGAGTGATTCTCACCAGACGATGTGTACTTATATAACTAGTAAACTGACACCATTTGAATCTGTAAAATTATATCATCCTGTTATAACTGTTATATTATGATCATATAATGTTTACCCTGTTATTACATATGTTATATCATCTATTACTGTTATATGATGTTATTCTGTTCATTTTATCAGTTTATCACACTGCAAGTTCCCTGTAGATTAGGTTCACTATGGGTTGAAATGATACATACCCGAACGGACTTTAGAATAGGGAAAGATCATTATGGGCTGAAATGATAAGCCTGAGCGACTTTTTATTTATTTTATTTAACTTGGGATTGCGGGTTTGAAATGATAGAACCCAGTTTTTCTTTGTAAACTGCGGATTGAAATGATACATATCTGTATCACTTGACCTAGGCTAGAAAATTATATACAGACCCGTGGTTTATATATTTTTCTGAAAATTTTAAAATATTTAAAAATGTAAATATTATGATATTTTGATTTAAATTTTATTAAAATGATTTCTATAAAATATTAGTGATTTTCTACAAATTAAATAAGTGAATTAAGTAGATGGTGAAGTAGAATTTGAAATATAAGTTAATTTTGGAATTTATGATTTTGTTTATAAATGGAATTTATGTAAAGTAAGAATATATGACAAATTTGATTTAAAGATGAATTTAATGATTTTTATTAAGTAATAATAATGTTTTAAAGGTGTTAATGATTTTGTATAAATTAAAATATGGAATAAATGAATTTTAAGTTGAAATTTTTGAAATATAACTTAAATTGGGAAATTGTGAATTTTGTTAAAAGTGAAATTTTAATTAAGTAAAATAAATGTAAATAAGTTATATTTTGGAAATTTAAACTTAGTTGTTAAGTTAAGAATTTAATTAAAGAAATGAAAATCTAATTGTTATTTAATTTGATTTTTGTATGGAAATTTGACTTTATAAAATCATAGAAAGGTATTTAAATGATTGTTTTTAAATGTGAAAATATATGATTTTATAAGTTAAAATGATTTATATTAAAAGTTAATTATGTGTGAAATTGTAAATAAAACTTTGAATTTGATTTGACAGCATTTTTGAAATGTAATGTAAAGATATTACATCATTGGAAAATGCTGTAGTTGTTTTAAATGAACCAAATAGTAAATTTTGAACTAAGGGTTATTATAGCACTTTGTTAGTGCTATAGTTGTTAAATTTAACTAAAATTTTAATTGAAACTAACTTAAGATATTACAGCATTTTAAATGCCGTCTTTTGTTAATGAACTGTTTTTAAGCATAACATTTCGTAGCATTTTCTAAGTGCTGCGAAAGTTGAATTTTCTTTGTTTAATAAATTCAAATGAATAAATGATCTTTGAAAAAGATTAAATTTTGGAAGTTAAATATTTAAATTAGTAAATATAATGAATTGACTTTAAATGATTTAAATGGGATAGTTGATTTGGGAAATACAACTATTTTGAAATGTGATTAAATGGTATTTAAATTTAAATTAAATAAATGATGTTTTGAAATGATATTTTGATATTTTGAAATGAATTTGAAATGATATTAAATCTTGGAATGAATAATTGAAGTTTATATTAGTATGAAAAATATTTGGTTTACTTGTAATTTGAATCTATTTAAAAGATATTGGACTTATGAAATATAGGATAATAAAGCTTTGGAATTTATTTTATAATTTGAATAGTTATTTTGTGGATTAAATCTATATTTGAAATTTATAAGATTTGAAATGGTCTATGGAAATTTAATTGGAAAAAAAAATGATTGAACTGAATTGAAACTTTGGAAATTTTAATACTTGATTTGAAAGTATAATAATTACACTTTTAAATGGTTTAAATGAATTGTTTTGATTGAAATATAAACTATTTAAAAGGTGACTTGAAATGATAATAAATGAATGATATCTTTGAATTTAAAAGTTATTTAAAGTGGAATATTTGGATTTGAACTCAAATGATGATTTGATAATGAAGTTTTGAAAGGATATGATAGTTTGATATATTAAATGATTTGAAATGAAGTTTTTAAAAGATATGATATTTTGATATATTAAATGATTTGAAATGAAGTTTTTGAAAGGATATGATATTTTGATATATTAAAATGATTTGAAATGAAGTTTTTGAAAGGATATGATATTTGATATATTAAAATGATTTGAAATGAAGTTTTGAAATGATTTGAAATGAAGTTTTGAAATGATATGATATTTTAAATATATTGAAATGGTTTGGAATTGATTTAATCTTTATTTTGATAAAGATTTGGATTTGAAATGATATTCTATTGTGAAGTATAAAATATTATTTTTAAATTATAACCACGGGTTATAATAACGATTGGTTGTTAAAGAGACCGGGATCAGATATGGACATACTCTCTATCGATACCGAAAACCACTTTGACAACTGTGTACGTGGTGGAGTTTCCAGAATGAAGTAGGATGGTGACGACGATCCTAAGGTATATACGTGGACCCAACTCCCGTGAGTTGGCATCAGGTGGCTAAAACAGGAGCGATCTCGGACCAGTGAGGTAGCACCTCTTATCGGACACACTTCTTCGATACCATTATATTACTTGTGATTGATTTGGTGTGCATCCTTGATTTGGGAGTGTTGTTCGAGGTGGAGCGGTAGTGGCTGCTATGCGTTTCCATCAGTCTGTGTGCGTAATTGGTATATCTACCCTGGCATTGCCTTGAGTGCCGTGTCACCTACCATATCGAGCTTTACTACGATTTGTGATTTCTCCCGTAGCCTGTGGAGTATCGAGGGTAGCCCCCATTTTGGGAGTATGCTAATACTGGATAGACTACTGGGACTATTACGTGTTAAGGGCTATATGGGTAACCCCTTGACGCTATTAAAAAGTATGTTTATTTTATATTAGACATTATATTAATAGCGAATATTACTACATAGTAGATAGTTTAACGGGTCCTTAAAGAATGGGCGATCCCAAGCATTCTTTAAGTTACTTGTACCTTATTACAGTTCACTTGAGTTGGTTTACATTATATAAGTATATATTGTCCTGACTCGAGTGTTTTGTGTTTTTCTTTACGCTTGGGTCAGCTTGAGTATTCACAGATTTGGATTCCACTTTCTGGAGATTGGAATCGCTGGAGATTATCTGCTTATCTAGTTTTATCTATCTCAGTTCTGTTGTTCTATTCAGCTTGTACTTGGATATCATATTGAGACTTATGTTGTATTTTATTTCTTCTGTTGTATCTTATTTAACTCTGATATATTTACATAGTAGCTTCATGAATTACTATTTCTTTTACTTCCGCTGCACTTCTTACTCTGTGTCTATGATCTGTGATTATTTATTTACTGTATATTCTGAGATTTGCCAAATTTTATTTACAACGCGGTATTTTGAGCAATTCAAGTCCGATATGTGCGGATGCGAATGGTTGAAAATATCGGGTCGTTACATATCCCATTCTAGACTGTCCATAATCGAGTTGTTTTGCACGCAAACACCATGGTAGTATAAGGCCTCGGTGTCAAAAAGGGATGAGGTAATCTGGTTCGCCATGTTAAAGGGCAGTTGGCTCTGTGTAGCAGGGGTATAAGAAGTTCTTGTTAGACTCCAGTGCATTTTCTAGGGGTGTACCATCGGAAGGTAGTCCCTTACCTTGCCATAATATGGAATCCATTCCAATACGTGCCTTTACAGTTTTGATTTTAGAGCTTAGTATGTTGTAATTCAATATGGTAACAATTTCAGCTATTTTTGATATGTATTTGTGTAACAACCCGCATATTTTACGATTTTATATTTAAATATTTTATTTAAATATAGCGTCGTTAGTCGAATTTAAGTCTGTAATGTCACTTTTTGCAAACGATCGAATTAGGACTCAGGACCACTTTCATTGAGTCCAAAATGGCGTTTGCGACTTTTTTGAGTATAAGCATCGATATGTTTGGAGTAAGTTGAATTTTGCTATTTTCTAAGAGGGCTTTTGGGTTTGGGTTTCACCCAACTCATCCTATACCCTAACTCAGCCCCTTCTCCTCTCCATTCACTCATTTCATTTCTTAAACTCAAGCTCAACTAAAAATGGGGAAAGAGAATGGGAAATAGAAATTCCAAGCCCTAGTTTCCTCTTGCAAACTCAAATTCTTGCTCCAAATTCAAAGAGAAGCTTAGGTAAGCCTCCTCTTCATCTTCTCCATCTCATTTCCTCTTCAATTTCAGAAATTTCCTAAACCCAAATTTAGGAAATACTTGTTTTGATCTTAGATTGGAGCTTGTAGAGTAGAAGTGAAGAGTGGTTGATCTTTTCCTTGCATTTGAGCTTCTCATTTTTGTTTTGAGTTAAAAAGGTGAGCTTTGAACTCACATCTACTTCTCTTGATATCATTGATGTTAGGTATGAATTCCTAACACTTATTCATGTTCATTTGCTTTTGGTTTGAATTGATTTGGTGAACATTTCAATTTTTGGTGTTTTGAAGTCAAAAACTCTAAAAATCATAGCTTTGATGTTTGATCATGTTTTTGAAGGTGTATTGAAGAGCCAATAGGGCTGGGTTGTCGATTGGCATAAACCCCTAGCGCCCATTGCTCGTCCGATTGCAAATTGGAAGAGTTTGCTCTTCATTTGGATAGGCTGAAAAATAGTGCCAGTCAGTCGACAGGCCTCTGCAGTCAGTCGACTGGCTGTAGAAACCGAGAGTTTCTGGGACTGTCTGCAGAAATTGGAAGTCTCTGTTTTCTGCAGTCAGTCGACTGGCCTCTGCAGTCAGTCGACTGACTGTAGGAACTGAAACTTTCGGGTTTCTGGATCAGTCGACTGGCCTCTGCAGTCAGTCGACTGACCTGCTTGTCTCAGCCCATATCTGCCTATTTTGCTTTGTTTCCAATTTAACCGATTCGTGTCAATTCCAATTAGTTGTTATTGCATATTTGACTTTGATAATTCCTTTTTGATTTCATACACGGATTTTTATAAAATGATCTTTTTAAATTGTATTAAAAGCTCGTTTCTCCAATTTATAATTTCTATTCAAAACACACACACAATTTTGCACTTCGAGCGAAGAGGGAGGAGAATTAAATGATTAAATAAAATGCGTGTTATGAACACGTGTGTTTATCTTTTCAGTTAATTCCTAATCTATTCGTTTGACCGTTTTGACCTTTGGGTCTGGTTTACCGATGAGATGAGGTGAACTTTGTACTGCTTTGAGTGTGAAATTGACTAACAGTTAGTAAACCGTTTAGTACGAACGTGTGGTATGGGACTCACGTTAACATTTTTCAGGTTCCTCTCTGAGAGTTGTGACACATTCCGCCAGTTAGTGGTGTCCAGTACTGGGCCTTCAGACCTTCGCCGCTACGGTTTGTTGCCTTTGGGCGTTGCCTTCAGGCGTATGGATCCTTGTTATACAGTACTGAGCTCGAGCATCTTTTGTTTCTTTGACAATTATATTTCCCTAGTGTATCGCCCTTCGGTGTAGGTCCTTTGAACCACACGATATATAGCGATTACCTTGTGGAACTTGTGTTACCTTTGTTGGTATTTGTTATTTGCCTTCTTGGCTTGTTTTGGGATATGATATCCTTTGTTTATTTGAGTTGCCAATGATATGTGGCTGTTATGATTCATCTTTTGTTAGATGATTTGGTTATCTCTTTTGGAGATATTTGTGGTACTTTATGACCTTGTTGTTCATTATCAATTAGTTTATCTAACTGATTTGTTTAGCTAGACTGACCCGTGTATTTTATAATCGGGTCAGACCGAGATGTTTCAGGTTAGGTACATTGGACTTAGCCTATTTTGCTTCCGCATGGACTATTCCGCTAGCTCCTTTTTGTTATAGCTTTTTGTGTAGTCTTTTTGGCTGTAACTCTGATATGTATTCTTTTGACTCGCCTGTATATTGTGGTTTGCTTACCACTTGACATGTATCATTTTGTATACTTTGTAATATATCTGTATATGTGTAAATGTATGTGATGATCTACTATTCTATGTTGTGTATTACATTTGAGTTGTTATATTTTATTCTGATAGATCCTTCAGCCACCTATGGTTGTATTAAGTATTTATTGGATATGTCGATCCACTTGAGAAAGAAAAAAATGTATGGCAATTGTCGGCGTATTCAATAGATAATTAAGACAAGGCTATAGATGGTCGCTCCTATCCAGCTCTATTCTCTGTATTAGCAGACGGTGTTACCTAGTAATACTCTTTGCTAATGTGGGTCTCGGAGTGGGGCGTCAGAGCTTGGTATCAGAGCTGAGTTCAGAACAAAATATGATAAACATAGAACAGAGACACATATTACGGTACATCAAAGTGTAGTAGGAATGTTACGAATCTTTGAATCATCGTGCCTTTATTCTTTTCGTGCCTTTAGGGTAGATAGAATTTTGGGAATACGTCTAGGAATGCATTTTATTCCGTAGTATTCCATATTTGAATTAATGATATCTACCTTGTGAATAATCTTTATCTTATCTTAACTTTCAGCTAATGGCCGGAAGAGGCAGAGGACGACGCTCGGATGCTGGGCAATCCGGCGGCTCACATCCGGACGGCGTTTATATGTCTGTCGATCAGTTTTTGGAGTTATTTAGGAGCACTCAGCCTCCAGCTCCTATTCGTGCATCTCCTCCACACAAGTCTGCCTTTGCACGTCTGTGCAATGATTTTTCTCATCTTGGAGGAAAGCCATTCAAAGGCTCCGAGTCCGTTCTTGAGGTCCAAGCTTGGATTCGCACATTCGAACGTATCTTCTCTCGCATGGATCTTTCTGACCACGATCGAGTTCTTGTAATTCTAGCTTATTGCAAGAGCGTGCCCTTGATTGGTACGAGCTTCTTGTAGCCGAACTTGATGAGTCAGTTCTTTCTTGGACTCAGTTTCGGGAACGATTCGAACTCAAATTCGTTCCTAAATCTGAGAAGGTTTTATTGGCCCGTCGCTTTCTTGAGTTGAAGCAAGGGAAGTCCTCCATTTCTGAATATGTTGCATCATTCGAGGCCTTATCTAAGTATGGTCTTGAATTCATTAGCACTTCTTATAAGAAGAATATGAAGTTTGTCTTTAGTCTTAAGAAATATCTTAAGAAATCTTTAATGCTTCAGCTTAAGCTTTCTTTTGAGGAGTTGGTTGACTCGGCACTTCATCTCGAAGCCATCGAGAAGGAGTGTGGTAGTGGTGCTGATGTTGAGGTTCGCAAGAACCCCAATAAGAAGAAGTTTCCATTTCATAAGCAGGGATTTCTCCCTTCCAAGAAGAAAAACCCTATTGAATCTGGTCCAAACTCTCAATCTGCTGGAACACCTTCCATTCGGAAGTGTTTCAATTGTGGTTCTCCTGATCATATGATTCGAGCTTGTCCTAAGCCTCTCTTCTGCCATTATTGCAAGAAGGAAGGTCACCATGTTTCCTCCTGCCCTACTGCTCCTGCTAGTGCCAAGTCTGGCAAGCTTTATGTTGCTAAGGCTTCTGGAGGTCCTTCTCAGCCCAGAGGTATATCTCCATCTATTTTGGAAGGTTCTATTTTATTTCATGATTGTAGCATTCGTGTTCTTTTCGATACGGGTGCTTCGCATTCTTTCGTACAGAAAAAGCTCGTCGATGATTTGTCTTTGGATGTTTCTTGTTTGGTTACTTCGTTGAGGATCGTGAATCCTATTGGGGGATCCGCAACCCTTAGCATGCTTTGTGATGATGTTGAGATTGTTTTATGTGGCTTTTCTTTTCGTGCGAATCTGCACGTTATTTCTTATTTGGGATTTGATATGATTTTGGGTATGGACTAGCTAGTGAGATACGATGCCAGGATTATTTGTTCTAAAAGAATTTTATATCTTCAACACCCAGATTCGTCTACTCAGCTGTTACTTGTTCTTCGGAATGTGGATAATTCCGAAATGGCCTTATATTCTCTTGACTCACGAGATGATGATGATATATCTCGTATTCCTATTGTTTGTGACTTCTCTGATGTTTTTGAGCCGGTTTTGGGTTTGCCACCCAAGCGGGGGATCGAGTTTCGCATTGATCTCATTCCAGGCACGCAGCCAGTTGGCCGTCCTCCCATGAGGATGTCTACAAAAGAAAATGAGGAACTCAAGAAGCAGCTTTTAGAGCTTGAGTCCAAACAGTTGATTCAGTCCAGTTTTTCACCGTGGGGTGCCGCGGTTGTCTTCGTGAAGAAGTCCGATGGAACTCTTAGGCTCTGCATCGACTATCGCAAGCTTAACGAGTTGACCATCAAGAATATGTATCCATTGCCTAGAATCGATGATATGTTCGATCTATTGAGTGGCACTAAGGTCTTCTCTCAGCTCGACATTGCCATTGGTTTTCATTAGCTCCGAGTCGCGGAAGATAGCATACCTCTTACAGCTTTCCGCACTCGATATGGTTCTTTCGAGTGGCTCGTTATGCCGTTCGGTTTGACGAATGCCCCTGCTTTCTTTGTTGATCTTATGAATCGAGTATTCCGGGAATATCTCGATAAGTTCGTCCTTGTGTTCATTGACGACATTCTTGTTTATTCTAAGTCTGAAGTCGAGCATGCTAATCACTTGAGAATTGTCTTGAGTACTCTTCGTCACCATCAGCTTAAAGCCAAATTCTCCAAGTGCCATTTTTGGGAGAATAAGGTTAAGTTCTTAGGCCATGTTGTATCTTCCGATGGCATTTCTGTCGATCCCTCAAAGATAGAAGCTATCCAGAATTGGAAGAGGCCTGAGAATGTTCATGAGATTCGTAGTTTCCTTGGATTGGCGGGTTATTACCGTCGGTTCATTAAGGACTTTTCCAGTGTTGTGCTTCCTCTCACCAGCCTTACTCGAAAAGGCATTTGTTACATTTGGTCCGATAAGTGTGAAGCTTCCTTTAAGACATTAAAGGAACTTCTCACTAATGCTCCTATTCTTGTGGTTCCCGAAGGGAATCATGATCTTGTTGTCTACACCGATGCTTGTGGTAGTGGTCTTGGTGCCGTGCTAATGCAGAAGGATCGGGTAGTTGCTTATGCTTCTAGGCAACTGCGCCCGAATGAAGTTCGCTATGCCACTCATGATCTTGAGTTAGCCGCCATTGTCTTCGCCTTGAAGATTTGGTGACACTATTTATTAGGCGAGCGCTTCATTCTCTATACCGATCATAAATCCTTGAAGTATTTTTTCACTCAGAAGGAACTCAATATGAGGCAACAGCGTTGGCTCGAGTTTCTTGCCTCCTATGACTTTGATATCCTGTATACCCCTGGTAAGGGTAATCATGTTGCTGATGCGCTTAGTCGCAGACATTCGACTGTCGTTTCTATGATGCTTGCCGAATGGGATATTCTTGAGACTTTATCTTTTTGTGATATTCGTGATCGAGCTCCATCCTCTGATTCTCCGATAGTATTATTCAGTTTGGAAGCTCGACCCTCTCTATTGGATCATATTGTCGAAGCTCGGCGGCGTGATCCTGATCTGGTGCATCTTATTCAGCTTTGTGAGACTGAATCTCGTGAATGTTGCGGGATTTCAGCATTGATTTTCATAGGTGTCTTCGCAAGAAGAACCGTTTGGTTGTGCCTTCTGATTCTGCACTTAGGCATGACATTCTTGATGACTGTCATCTGTCTAAGTATACTATTCATCCCGGCAGTAGTAAGATGTATGCCGATATGCATCGCCTTTATTATTGGGAAGGCATGAAGTGCGATGTGGCGAGTTATGTGAGTAATTGCATGACTTGTCAACATATTAAAACCGAACATCAGCGCCCTTTTTGTCTCCTTTAGCCTCTAGAGATTCCATTGTGGAAATGGGATCAGATTTCGATGGATTTCATTGATGGCCTACCTCGTACGAGATCGGGTCATGCTAGCATTTGGGTTATTGTGGATCGCCTCACCAAATCAGCTTATTTTGTTCCTATTAAATCTAATAGGACTGCTTCTCTTTTGGCTAAGTTATTTATCAAGGAAATCGTGAGACTTCATGGTGTTCCTAGTTCGATTGTGAGTGACCGTGATCCTTTATTCACCAGTCATTTCTGGCAGAGTCTTCATCAAGCTTTGGGAACAAAGCTTAATTTCAGTACAACTTATCATCCACAGTCTGATGGACAGACTGAACGGGTGAATCGTATCTTAGAGGATTTCCTCCGTATTTGTGTTCTTGATTTCGGAGGTAGTTGGGAGGATCATATACCCCTTGTAGAGTTCTCCTACAACAATAGTTTTCAGTCCAGTATCGGTATGGCTCCTTTCGAAGCTTTATACGGATGGCCATGTCGATCACCTTCATGTTGGTTGGAATCTGGGGAGAAGCTTATTCTTGGCCCAGATTTTGTTCATGATTCTTCTAAGAAGATTGTTCTTATTCGTCAGAGAATGAAAGAGGCACAGAGCCGCCAGAAATCCTACGCAGATAACCGTAGGAAGCCTCTTGAGTTCTCGGTTGATGGTCTCGTCTTTATTCATGTTTCCCCTTTGAAAGGGGTTATGCGCTTCAGTACGACAGGGAAATTGGATCCTCGTTATGTAGGACCATTTCCTATTACTGAACGTATTGGCCCTGTGGCTTATAGAGTTTCACTTCCAGCTCATCTATCCGGTGTTCACGACGTGTTTTATGTCTCTCAGCTTCGGAAGTGTCTTCGAGAATCGGATTCTGTTATCGACTCTCATGATTTGCAAGGGCTTGAGATCTCACCAGACTTATCTATTGTACAACAGCCTATTCGTGTACTTGCCTCGGAGGTGAGACACCTTCGAAGCAAGGACGTGCCGCTCATTAAAGTTCAATGGTCCGCTAATCCCAATGATTGTACTTGGGAAACCAGAGAGTTTATCGAGCGATCCTATTCGGGTTTTCTATCTTTGCTTAGCAATGGTGAGAATATCTTTTTATCTCAAGCTTATTTTCTTTCCTTTTTGGGTGATGTAAGTATGTAGTTGTTGTAAATTCTTCTCTAGGAATTGCGCGGACGCAATTTTGTTAGGGGGGAGATCTGTAACAACCCGCATATTTTACGATTTTATATTTAAATATTTTATTTAAATATAGCGTCGTTAGTCGGATTTAAGTCCGTAATGTCACTTTTTGCAAACGATCGAATTAGGACTCGGGACCACTTCCATTGAGTCCAAAATGGCGTTTGGGACTTTTTTGAGTATAAGCATCGATATGTTTGGAGTAAGTTGAATTTTGCTATTTTCTATGAGGGCTTTTGGGTTTGGGTGTCACCCAACTCATCCTATACCCTAACTCAGCCCCTTCTCCTCTCCATTCACTCATTTCATTTCTTAAACTCAAGCTCAACTGAAAATGGGGAAAGAGAATGGGAAATAGAAATTCCAAGCCCTAGTTTCCTTCTACAAACTCAAATTCTTGCTCCAAATTCAAAGAGAAGCTTAGGTAAGCCTCCTCTTCATCTTCTCCATCTCATTTCCTCTTCAATTTCAGAAATTTCCTAAACCCTAATTTAGGAAATACTTGTTTTGATCTTAGATTGGAGCTTGTAGAGTAGAAGTGAAGAGTGGTTGATCTTTTCCTTACATTTGAGCTTCTCATCTTTGTTTTGAGTTAAAAAGGTGAGCTCTGAACTCACATCTACTTCTCTTGATATCATTGATGTTAGGTATGAATTCCTAACACTTATTCATGTTCGTTTGCTTTTGGTTTGAATTGATTTGGTGAACATTTCAAATTTTGGTGTTTTGAAGTCAAAAACTCTAAAAATCATAGCTTTGATGTTTGATCATGTTTTTGGAGGTGTATTGAAGAGCCAATAGGGTTGGGTTGTCGATTGGCATAAACACCTAGCGCCCATTGCTCGTCCGATTGCAAATTGGAAGAGTTTGCTCTTCATTTGGATAGGCTGAAAAACAGTCCCAGTGCCAGTCAGTCGACTGGCCTCTGCAGTCAGTCGACTGGCTGTAGAAACCGAGAGTTTCTGGGACTGTCTGTAGAAACTGGAAGTCTCTGTTTTCTTCAGTCAGTCGACTGGCCTCTACAGTCAGTCGACTGACTGCATGAACTGAAACTTTCGAGTTTCTGGATCAGTCGACTGGCCTCTGCAGTCAGTCGACTGACCTGCTTGTCTCAGCCCATATCTGCCTATTTTGCTCGGTTTCCAATTTAACCGATTCGTGTCAATTCCAATTAGTTGTTATTGCATATTTGACTTTGATAATTCCTTTTTGATTTCGTACACGGATTTTTATAAAATGATATTTTTAAATTGTATTAAAAGCTCGTTTCTCCAATTTATAATTTCTATTCAAAACACACACATAATTTTGCACTTCGAGCGAAGAGGGAGGAGAATTAAATGATTAAATAAAACGCGTGCTATGAACACATGTGTTTATCTTTTCAGTTAATTCCTAATCTATTCGTTTGACCGTTTTGACCTTTGGGTCTGGTTTACCGATGAGATGAGGTGAACTTTGTACTGCTTTGAGTGTGAAATTGACTAACGGTTAGTAAACCGTTTAGTGCGAACGTGTGGTATGGGACTCACGTTAACATTTTTCGAGTTCCTCTCTGAGAGTTGTGACACATTCCGCCAGTTAGTGGTGTCCAGTACTGGGCCTTCAGACCTTCGCCACTATGGTTTGTTGCCTTCGGGCGTTGCTTTCAGGCGTATGGATCCTTGTTATACAGTACTGAGCTCGAGCATCTTTTGTTTCTTTGACAATTATATTTCCCTAGTGTATCGCCCTTCGGTGTAGGTCCTTTGAACCACACGATATATAACGATTACCTTGTGGAAACTTGTGTTACCTTTGTTGGTATTTGTTATTTGCCTTCTTGGCTTGTTTTGGGATATGATATCCTTTGTTTATTTGAGTTGCCAATGATATGTGGCTGTTATGATTCATCTTTTGTTAGATGATTTGGTTATCTCTTTTGGAGATATTTGTGGTACTTTATGACCTTGTATGTTCATTATCAATTAGTTTATCTGACTGATTTGTTTAGCTAGACTGACCCGTGTATTTTATACTCGGGTCAGACCGAGATGTTTCAGGTTAGGTACATTGGACTTAGCCTATTTTTCTTCCGCATGGACTATTCCGCTAGCTTCTTTTTGTTATAGCTTTTTATGTAGCCTTTTTGGCTGTAACTCTGATATGTATTCTTTTGACTCGCCTATATATTGTGGTTTGCTTACCACTTGACATGTATCATTTTGTATACTTTGTAATGTATTTGTATATGTGTAAATGTATGTGATGATTTACTATTATGTGATGTGTATTACATTTGATTTGTTATATTTTATTCTGATAGATCCTTCAGCCACCTATGGTTTTGTATTAAGTATTTATTGGATATGTCGATCCACTTGAGAAAGAAAAAAAATGTATGGTAATTGTCGGCGTATTCAATAGATAATTAAGACAAGGCTATAGATCGTCGCTCCTATCCAGCTCTATTCTCCATATTAGCAGACGGTGTTACCTAGTAATACTCTTTGCTAATGTGGGTCTCGGAGTGGGGCTTCACAATTTGTATTCTAGACATTATTATAATATCACTAGATTTTGTATACAAATGTTTTGGTTATCGTAAGGTAAAAACCTATTCGTGTTTATGTGCGGCGTGGTCTTACGAGATACCTTTGATTTCAAAGAGTTTTAAAGTAATAATTAGGTTGTTTTGAGTTTACTCACACCAAACCCATGTCTGACTCGAAGTTTTTTCCCTTAACTCTTAAGTGCTCAAATTTGAATGGGAAGTCAAGTAGTTCAGGTTTTTTCACAGATTTACTAGGAGAAGCTTGGAGTAGGTGGCTTCATCAATAGCTAGTGATTCTTCTTGTTTCCACTGTATTATATGTATATTGTATTCAGTTAGGTAGGGACAGAATGTTGTAGCTGTCCTAGGGTCGAATTTGTATTAGTATGCCTCTGGTGTAACATTTTTGAAATGACTTTGTAATATATTATGTTGAGTAATATATTGTTCCATTGTGTTTTGAGGTTCTGTGTTGTTTAGTTTCTTCTCTTCTATATTTTCTTCTTTCAACCCCAATGATCGATTTTCCGGCACTTGAATACTCGGCACGCAATACAGTGGACATATCAGTATCGATTTTCGAGGATCGAAAATTCGGTTGTTACATTTTGGTATCAGATCCTAGGTTAAGCGAACACCTAGGCTTTTGTGGGGGAAAATTATTAAGAGATAAGGTAATTGAATGCCTTATTATGAGTCTGAGAGTATTATATATACGAGTGCATATTTGTTAGTGATATAATTATGATTTATATTGTGTTGATTTAATGGTTGAGTGGCTTAAGAACTCTAGTCGAGACGTGGGACGCCATGGTATCGATAGGGGTTTCCTAAACACTTGAACAAGACAAACCGACACAATATTGTTTTGAATTGGTAAATGAAATAATTTTACCTTGGATTATATTTTATATGTAAAGAAAAAGTTTACAAAGTTGATAGAATTGTAAGGTGTAATGGGTGATAAGGAATGAGAATATATGTCTATCATCATTTGGAAATGATACCTTTTCCAATATGAACATGATCTGGAAGTGTATTTTAAAGGTATCTTACTATAATTAGGTAGTGAGAATGGGTACACAAGGAAGGAGAGGGCATGGAAAGAGATCGAAGAAGTTAACCACAAAGGATGGAAAGACTGATAGACAAGCCGCCAAAGCAGTTGTGGTTCCTAAGGAAGAAGTAGTTGAAGTTTAGAAGAAGCCGACAACTTCAACAAAGAACGACAGCATAAATAAATGCAAAAAAGGAAATTTCTGCCGCGTTGGAAGAGGCCTTGGAAGACAAATCAGAAGAGAAGGGTCCACAAAGGACTTCAAAAAGGGAAAGGAAATTAGTTGCTACTTATGTCATAAGATATGGCATACTATGGGCTGTTGTATAGAGGGAAAGGAAGGACCGGTAGTTCCTAAAATTTGGGAAAAACATTGTTTATTTTGCCAACAACTTGGACACATCAAGAAAAATTGTCCTATGATTCAAAGAGCACTATTGGACGGAGGAATTATTAAGAAGAAACCAGCCACCTTGAGAGAGATAATTAAGGGAATGTGTAAATGAAAAGTGGAAGAGACAGTAGATGGGAATAAGTGTCTTGAGTGTGAACTCATAAATATGAGAGTGTTTTGAAAGGTTATGTATAATATGTATCCTTGGAGATGCTTCGAATGCTACGCAATTATTGTTGTTTGCTTTTAAAATCATTCTTTAGATTTAGGAAATGTCGAGTAAGTTAGAAACCAAATGTTTTAATATGAATCTAGATAA
Organism: Allium fistulosum; assembly: GCA_030737815.1. NCBI lineage: Eukaryota > Viridiplantae > Streptophyta > Magnoliopsida > Asparagales > Amaryllidaceae > Allium > Allium fistulosum. The sequence goes on along the minus strand of CM060901.1, from coordinate 1,545,702,609 downwards.
CCAAGAATTATGAATCATATCTTTTTTGGAACTAAGGGGTATGTTGTTGAGGAAGGAACGCAAGATCAAACCTCAATGGATTTTGCTTCGTTATGCCGTGATTTTGATATTTAAGTCAAAGAAAGTTCTTAGGTTTGAAATCGATCATGGAAGTTAAGAACTAGGTGGCCTGGTGCGATAAGCTACGTAATGACATGATGAAGAGTGTCCAAGGATCATTCGAGAAAATGATAAGTAATGCTCTACGGTTTGAAGATTTTGCACCACAGTCGCCTACTACTGCATCAACTAAAGATAGAGTGCAAGTTCAAGGAAAAGGAGCCTAATTTTGGTTGCTTCGAATTTGGAGGGAAGGATCACTTGGTTCAGAAAGGTAGTTGTGGTAAGAAAAAGAAAATGGAGAAAGCAAAGGCTAAGAGACAAAAGCTTGAGAAGAAGAATGCACCAAAGAATTGTTACTACTGCCATGAGGAGGGTCATTTTATCAGAAATTGTCCTGAGCTCAAGGAAAGGAGGCAGCTAAACCCTTTGTTATCATCGCAGAACCATCTGCTTTAGTAGCAGCAAATGGAAAAGGAGTTGTGGGAGGGTCAGTTTAGCACTGGCGAGATAGAGATGAGTATTAGGAACAGTTCCTAAGTCATGCCTTGTTAGTATCTTTTGTTGTATGTATCTTTTGAAGTGTACTTCCCATCTATGATGGAGTCACTTGGCATGTATCTAGGATTGTGTGTTGTTTGAATGATATTCTATATCTATGTATCATTTCTTCTGTTGTTCTTGATGGATATTAGTTCCTATCATAGTTTTATCTCTTCTACCCTTGCAAATAGACTAGGAATGGAGCTAATAAGATCCATGACTTTATGTTGTGTCAACTCAGTAGGTAAGGGTTAAACTGTCATAAGGTATTTTGGTTAGAGGATAGATTAACAAATGAAGTTGAATTTTAATTGTATAAATAAGGAGATTTAGATAAACTTGGTTTTATAAAACAATACTTTTGGGTTGGGATTATGACAAATTACAGGACGAAATTCTTTTAAGGGGGAGAGTGTAACGACCCAGAATTTAATCGCTATTTAAATAGATATTTAACTATATTTTTAAATAATAAATAAATGAATTTTTATTAAGAAATAAACTTATTTTAAATAATAACTAATGATGATAAAATCGTTTTCAAATTTTGTTTACCGATATATATAGTTTAGAAAAAAAATAGAAAATGTGACCGGAAATTATTTTCCGAAATATTGATTTTTTTTCATTGGTTAAAAGTTATTTAAAATGTCATAATACTATTGTAAACACGCGTATACACATTACAAACTACATTAACATGGTGTGTACATGTATATATGCATGTACATGTTTTCTCAATTAAGTATATAAGGTAAAAGAAGATTTTATTTATTAAAAATATAAATATATTAACATATAAAAATGGTTTTTTCAACTCAAAGTACATAGGTAAATGGAATGAATAGTGCATGAGAGTGGGGGACATGGTGAGGACGGAAATGTGGGAGGTATGGAGATTCATGTATATGTATACATATTTAATTCAAACACTAATATATTTTTAATTATTTTCCTAAGCCTATATATACCCCTTAACTCTCATATTTCTCATTTTACAATCCTCTTCTTCACTTTAAAATTCCTAAAAGCTTGAGAGAAATATTCATGGCTTCTCTTCATAATTCATAGCTTGTAAAAAATCACTTCTTTAGCATATTAGAACACTTCTACAAACACTACAACACCTTTCTTCCATAGTACAATTCCATATCCTCCACAAACACCCATGGCCGAGCCCAAATAGTGCATGGTCGAGCCCAAAGAGTCTAAGGCTGAGCCTATTTTGGATGTGTAGGCATCCAAAGTCTTCGATTTTGCAAGATCCTAGGTTGTTTCAAAGTTTTAGCAAAAGTTGGTTTGAATTAGTAAGCTTCAGTGAGTAAAACTCTCATTTTTGGAAAAGATACTAACTTGATTATATTGAACTATATGTTGTGAAAATATGGTGGACGTTGTGTTGAAAGATCATGTTGTTTTGATGGCATATGATTATAAGTTTGTATTTGAGCTTGGATGTGTGATTTGGATGTTAAATGATATGTTTGGATATGGATATGTGAATGGTTGGTTATGAGATGATGGTAGTGTGTTTATGAAACAAAACCAAGTGTATGTGATGTAATTGTTGTAAAATTAGCACCTTGAAAAGTCGCGAAGGACTTAAGATCCGATTTGAAAACAAAAGCTTGTTTTCTAGTTTCTGAATTTAGTAAATGTTTTCCAAGTTTTCACCTTTTGTTTAAGTTTTCGAAACTCTTCCATTTGTGTTTTAAAATATGAAATAGCTTGAGTTAAAGTGAAGATTTCACCTACAAATCAATTCTAGCAAACTACGCTCATAGCGATAGTCGCTATGGATGCAGTTCGGAAATTTTATGATTTTAAGTTTTAAAGTGTTTTCTTTGAATTGTTTGAAAACTCATTTCAAAGCTAATAAAGTAAGTAAAAGTTTAAGTTTAAAGTTATTTAATTATTTATTTAACTTATTAATTAGAGTAATTATTATTTAATTAATTAATTAAGTAATTAGGTTAAGTAATTAGAGTTTAGGAAATTATTAACCAAGTTAATTATTTTAATCAAGGGAGTTTTAAGAAAGGATTAATTAAGATAAAAGGTAATTGATTTTTCAAATTTAATTATTTTAATTAATTATTAAATTAGAGTTAATTATTATTTAATTAAAAGTTAATTATTCACTTAATTATTACTTAATTAGGGTTTAATTATAAACGAATGTTTGTTTAATTGATGTTTAATTATTAATTAATTTTTAAATTATCAAGGTTTAATTATTGATTAATTAAGACTTAACCAAGCTAAATTGAGATTAAGTTTTAGTTAAATAAATTAAGAGTTAATAAGCTAAGTTAGAGTTTAATTATGATTAAAATTTTAATTTAATTAAGGTTTAATTAAGTTTTAACTTATGCTTTAATTGAGGTATTCATTTTAAAAGTTCTGTAAAATTCTACAGGATATTTATTTTAAACCAGTTTTCTTATCTAAGGGAATTGTTTTTAAATTGAAGGATCTCTTGTCTAAGCCTTAAGTAACCTTTATGACTATGAAACCAAATGACATCTATCGGTAGAGCAAAATACCATTCTACTACTATAAATACTGGGATAATCACCCGTAGAATGGATTGATTGATTGTGATTGAATGATTCCATTTACTTACTACTTGCTTATGCAAATATCCATGTTAACTTGTTAAGTAGAACCAAATTAAAAGATCCCTTGTCGTCTCTAAGCCTTCATTAGATTTTGTGAAGTTAAATGTTTTCATTTTTCTTTTTGATAATGATTTCAAAGTTATTCCATTTTGGATAAGACATTTTCAAGGATGAGTTGGCAACGGTTTTAGTTAAGATATTTAAATAATGGATGGGTTTATCAAAGGAAACCTTTTGGATTAGGTTTTATTAAAGAAGTTGTTTAAATATGAAAGGTTTATAAAGGAATTTTATGAATGATTTTGGGGTTTCGTAAGGATGTTTTGGAAATGTTTTGAATACTCATAAAAGAAGTTTTGGAAAGGGGTTGAATGTTTATAAAAGAAGTTTATAAAAGGTTTGATTATTTATAAAGGAGTTACAAATGGTTTTGAAATATTTATAAAAGTGCTTTATAAATAAATTTGGAAGTTTTTATAAAATGTTTCTATAAATGGATTTGGGTTTATAAGAAAGGAAGATTTCATGAATAAAATGAATTATATTAAAAAGGTTTGGGAAAGTAAATCTTAAAAAGAATTTGTGATTTGGGTTTCTTAAGGCTGACCTTTTAAAAATAGTGGCATGGAACTTCCGTTTCACACTTAACACCGAAGGAATAGTGTTTAGAGTTATCCTTACCTCCAATTTAAAGAATGATGTTAGAATCCTCTTAACATGATTTGAAAGTAAGAAGTTATTCGAAAATGTTTTGTGAATATACTTATGTCAGAGAGATAAGTTTACAAATGTTTTAGACAACGTTTTTGAAAGATATTTATTAAATAAAGATTTGTTTGAGGCTTAGTGTTTGCTATGGGTAAACAAATCTCAAATGAAATTGATTGTTGTTTGTTTATTTGATAGTTAAATAACCGACTATCAAATCTGGACCTATTTGACTCAGGAGGTATGTCGAGTATTTGAGTTCCCTGGTGAGGATTCAATTGCTTAGTGCATACTTCCAAAAGAACCGGAATTGAGTTAGCCAGAAATTATCGCTTATTTTTAGAGACAACGGTCTTCGAATTTAACCGAATCACTCCAGACTAATAAGAACGATGTTAAATCATATTGAAGTATGCTGTGGAATTATACTATTCTTCTTGGGGGAGATTCCAAAATGGAAGACGGTAATGTGGAATGTTTGTTCGATCCCAGAACAACTTGCATGGATGAATGCTGGCATTGTATCTCTGCATGGAAGGTAGTGTTAGCATTCAAAGATGGTCTGCTAAGAGGAAGAAGGTAAAAACATGATCTCATGAGCCTTACAGACCGAGAAATGGCAAAAACAGGGTTTGCAGCAGAGCATGTGGTCAGCTACCATTAGGAGCTGTCATCCTATTCTAGATTGTCCATATTCGAGTTGTTTTGCACGCAAATACCGTGGTAGTATAAGGTCTTGGTGTCAAGAAGAGATAAGGTAACCCAGTTCGCCATGTTAAAGGGGCAGCCAGCTCTGTGTAGCAGGGGTACAAGAAATTCTTGTTAGACTCTGGTGCATTTTCTAGGTGTGTACCATCGAAAGGTAATCCCTTACCTTGCCATAGTGTGGAATCCATCTCCTATACATGCCTTTACGACATTGATTTTAGAGCCTAGTAGGCTGGAATTTAATATGGTAATAATTTTAGCAATTTTGGATATGTATTTGTATTCTAGACATTATTATAATATCACTGGATTTTGTATACAAATGTTTTGGTTATCGTAAAGTAAAACCCCGTCCGTGTTTATGCGCTGCGTGGTCTTACGAGATACCTTTGATTTCAAAGTGTTTTAAAGTAATAATTAAGTTGTTTTGAGTTTACTCACACCAGACCCATGTCTTACCCGGAGTTTATTTTCTTTTCCTAAACTCTTGGGTGCTCAATTTGAATGGGCAGTCAAGTAGTTCAGGTTTTTTCGCAGATTTACTAGGAGAAGCTTGGAGCAGGTGGCTTTATTGATAGCTAGTTATTTTTCTTGTTTTTCGTTGTATTATATGTATATTGTATTCAGTTAGGTAGGGACAGACTGTTGTAACTATCCTAGGCTAGAATTTGTATTAGTATGACTCTGATGTAACATTTTTGAAATGACTTTTAATATATTATGTTGAGTAATATATGTTGTTCTGTTGCGTTCTAAGATTCTGTGTTGTTTAGTTTCTTCTCGTCTATCTTTTCTTTCTTTCAACCCTAATAATCGGTTTTTCAGTACTTGAATACTCGACATGCAATATAGTGGATGTATTAGTGTCGATTTTCAAGGATCGAAAATCAGATTGTTGCATCTGTATTTTCCAGTGCATCATTTTATTATGAAAACAAATACCACATAATAGTTTTATTTCATAACGAATATTCATAATATTCGCATTGAAATATAACTATGTCTATTTTTCGGTCAACACCAAAAAATAGTCATTATTTCACAAATAATGTTCAATATGTTTTATAAAAATAATTTTCGTAATTTGATGCAACCAATAAGTGTTATGTGGCATGCTCCCACTATTTCCGCTTTTACTATTATAGCTACTAAATTTAGAGGTCCATCATTTACTTAATGTAGTTTATTTATTTCATACACTATGACTAATTTATAGTGGAGAGTTCTTTGATTAAATATATTGAACTCAAAAAAATAAATCTCATAGAAAACAATTTAATATATGAAAATACATTTTGGAATAGAAATTACATTTCTTATTCCAATATTAAGTATCAATTGCTATTATTACAATTCTCATTTCCATTGTTTCTTTATAAAGCAGAAGTTACTGTTTACTCTCTTTATCTTAACTGTACCTTAAATTACATATACTCTTATACATTCATTTTCCTTTTAAATGGTCAAACCATTCAAAGAAAACCCTTACTATAATATCATAATGAACTCTTTAAAAAACGCATTCGATAATCCTTACCTTTTAAGGATTTCAAATATGTTGCGCTTTGCATAAACTGATCAAACTGACATTTTGGCGATCGAGTTCTTAGATCTATCTTGTAGTTTTGGTCTAATGTTACGGTTAACACAATATGATCCTTTTATAATCAATCAAATTGAATACTCAATCTCATAGTACTGTTTATTTGATTATTTCAAATATAACTTTATCGAAATATCGTTCATTACGAACTTTGACTGTTTACCAGTAACACTTATATGTGATATTATATGAATCAATATCCATAGACTTATATTGCTTTTAGAGTTCGAAACTCATAGAATGCAATACACAGTCTCGATGAAATGAAAACGTAAGTGTCCAAATTACGAACATATTTAGTAGTTGTAAAATTAGGCACTTTCATGGGTATAGAAACGTTCACATGCAATAATATTTTATTAGTAAGTATATGTTATATTTCTATTTGTCAATTTTTCAATTCCGTTCATTTGTATATCCTAATTGATAAACTTTTTATCAATCATTCTAAATGCACAAATTTATCCATATAGATAATTATAACATTATATAGCATATATTCTTACAATATTAGAAATGTTAAAAGTTATCATTTCTTTTTTCTAATAAGGGTTCCACTAGTCTTTTATGTTTTATTAAACCCTAAGCGAAATATAGAAGTCTTTCGACTTTAGTAGTGAGTGTTAGAACTTGTATGCATTGGGATTCTGACCTTGAGGAAAACTCAACAAATCATAAGCCCACATACGATGGATAACTCTTTATCGATTGTATCACATACAACGCCTAACCCATGGTTCCTAGTCCTAATCTCACCTTTACCTTGAGGAAAGTTCAATAAGTAAAGTTGGATTATTCACTCAGACCTATCATTTCGCGACGGCCTAAGTAGGCACATTCCACGAGGAAAGCTCAAAAAATATGTGCAGTTATCTTACCTCGTCTATTCAATATATTAATAGTACTACACATAACATCCCTAGCTTAAGGAAAGCTCAACAACTAAAGAGTATGCTGGTAATCTATTAATATGTAAATGATATAGGACAACTCTATATCAAAAAATCATAATCTTTTATATATTATATCAAGTGATATCGACTTATGAAATAATATATTTCTTATGAATTGCCCTCATGATTCAAGTGTCGAACACATCAGAACTCGCGGTATATGTACGTTTACGTATGTATTTATTCCTTAAGTCTATTTTGGGTTTCTTTAATCTTCCACCTTTAGTTTATACATTTGTATTTGTATAAGTTTTTTTATTATATAACTTTTATATTTCATATTACTTATATAATAGTTTTATGTATAAAATTATATTAATTAAATCTTATTTAATTAACATTAATTAATTTTATATTAATATAATATTTATATTTACTATTTATTATGTACTATAACCTTTATAGTATAACACATATATCATATACATGTGTATATTATTTAATTAATTAACATTTTAATTAATTTATTTAGCTAAATTATTTTAATTTTGAAAATCATTATATATACATACATGCATATTTATGATATCTTAAACAGTTTAAAATATCATAACATGTATCATAATATATAATACATGCATATACATTTTATTAATTAATTTATCTTATTAATAAATTTAGAGTTTTCGAAATTTATTTTATATTATTTTACAAACATTTTGAGAAACTTTATTATATTATAACTTTTATAATACTTTATATTTTATTTTAGATTTAACTTTTAAATTTAAAATCTTATATATTTTTAAGTTCCAAACAATTTTGAAAATTAGCTCAAGGCTCAATTCAAATTGGGTCTTTTCTATTAGGGACAACAATTGGGCTCACATATTTGCTCGAGAGAGGCTAATAGCAAGGTAAGGCAGAATACTTGATTACCCAAACCCAATTCTAGACACTACCTTTCGAGACACCCTACTAACTGGGTTGAGAGCTTAACTAGTTAACCCTGACACGATTGATTAGACCGCATTGTTGGCACTGGGCCAGCCCATAGCAGAAGTTACGGGTGAATTTCAATTTTTTTTACCCCATTGGATCTTTATTGGGCTATGAAGTCTAATTTATTTGTAATTTCTAAATTTAATTTAAATAAAAACACATATTTCATTTAAATGTATATATTGTTGATGGAAATTATTTAATTTATTTTCAATACACACACACATATGTATCATATACATATGTGTGTATGTGTGCATGTGTAACATGATATTCTATGTAAGGTATAATATGCTCGTATATAGATGCTGGGATTTACAACTCAACGGACATGTTAGCTCATCCTATATGTATTGTATGTTGTCCAAAAATGTGTATATATTTATACTTATTATATATAAAAACCTAAGTGTGAACACACACACAGATATATATATATACATATATATACATATATAGACACACACACACACACACACACACACATATATATATATAAATGTATGTATATACGTATATTACGAGAAAATATTATAGTGTTAAATATTAAATAAACATGTATATATGTATATATATATTTATGCAAAATATAAGTTCATTTTTAAATTTGATTTTCTTATACGTACATATATGTGTATATATATATGTATTTATATATATATATATATCTATGTATTAAAGTAACATAATTCATAGATATAACAATATGTATATACATAAATATAATAATAAATGTAAATATGAGTTAGAATAGTTTGCATAAATATATATAAATTATAAAATTTAATATATATATATATATTGCATTCCAGATCAAATACACAGCAGATCTGAATTTAATTATAATTTTATTATATTAACATGTATATATTATGAATTAATTAGTTAAATAATAATAAATAAATGATAGAAAATAAATAAATAATAAATATTTTGAATTTTAAAATTTCAAAAAATCAAGAATGATATTTCATAGCTTAACAAAAAAATTCAAAATTTTCTAAGTCAAAATTTTACTTTTTATTAATTAAATACTTTCAACCGAATTTAAAAATGACTTTTTAATAATATTAAAAAGCAATTGAAAACATCTGATTTTTTTCACCAAGAGCTTCTAAGATGAAAAATTAATTTAAAAAAATTAAAATTGAATTCTAGAAACATAATTTATTTCATATTAATTTATTAATTCGTATAATGGTTAAATAATAATAAAAAATGTTAAATAATTACAAAAAAATAATTTTTGGTCACTAAAATCATATTTAATGTAAATATAGTTTAAAAATATTAATTCAATTATTTATGTGATATAGTTATATAGTTTAATACAAATCATATAAACAAATTAGTTAACATATTAATATTTGTATAAATTAATTAATAAAATATTAATTAATAAAATATAACGATTTTAGATGTGTGTATCAGATCCTTAATGGAAAAATTGTTTTATTTATTTATTTTAATCAATACACATAACCATTTAATATGTGACAACATCAATACCTATATGAATCTCACCTAGCTAACAATATAATAACCACAATATATATATATATATATATATATATATATATATATATGTATGTATGTATGTATATGAAAAATATACATTTATATATAGGTTATGTATTATATATATATATAACTAAACACATACCTAACGCTAATGTCCTTAAGTCTATCATGTAATGATGAGTTCTCCTCTTTTAAAACCTTCTCGATTCTACATATTGCTAGTCCTGAACCGTATAACCTTTGACTATCAAATAGCTGTTAATTTGAATTGGTTCGTGTTTTGTTATAACTTTTAGAAGGTGTAATCAGGCTAAGATAAAGGAGATGGGAGGTAGCAAAAAGTTCTTCTAAAGTTAGGGTTCCTTTTATAATGGTTGAATCAGAGAGAAAAGTATATAACATCACATACCTTTTCTCACAAAATCTCTATCATCCATCACAAACCCTTTTACCTTATTTTGGCCGCCTCCTATTCCTAATGTTTGCTGCCGAAATTTTGCCTCAAACTTCATGGGCTAATAGCCCATTTAAGATGAAGTAAATATATTTAAGTAAATCCGATTTAATTCCTTATTGATATCTCGTATCGATTGATATACTTATAACTATTATAAATATATACAACAATATCTGTTCCTTACTTCATGTTCAAATTTTATAATTAATATTTCATAAATATTAATTAAATCAATTAATTTATAATAATTATAAACTAATTAAATCGTTTGGTCTAAAGAGAATGCATTATTTCGGTTGTGTGACACGCGGGTGCAAATTCGGTCAACGATTAACATCGAACTATTCGAAAGTTAATGTTCACACGTCACTTAGCAGATGTTGTGAAATTTTGGCCAAATTTATCACTTATTTAGTTTCGGTAATCCTATTTCACTTTATTAAGCATTACCCGGTTATGACATTTTTTACACCAATTCTTTTCATCAAAACTATATCACTTTGGACTTATAGAATTTGGTAATGGTCAAAATTCCAATATCATCCATATTCAACTCTATAGTCCAAACACAAAGTCCTTGGTTCAATAATAACAATTATTATTAACCGAAATGCTCTGGCCAAAGACTTTGAGTTGACTACGATACTAACCCCATATAACCTAGGAAACGGATCCTCTCTTGAGTAGTGCTTTACTTCCAATACTTCCACTCGACCTAACTATAGTCAATCGATGGAACGTCATGCCATGATTTGACTATAAACAAAGTGTAACATCCCACCTTTTTATACGCTTAAGCAGACACACGTGCCAACTTAAACCATACAGAAGGGCGAATTGTTATGGGGTAAATAAGAAAAAGTGGAGAAATAAAAGAAACAAAATAGAATCTTGCAGCGGAACGATAAAATATAATAATCAAATAACAGTTCATGAAGCTGTTTTACAAAACATTTGATTATACTTATACAATACATATCAGAGTTACACATACCAGAGAATGATAATAAATGCAGCGGAATACAATGGTGTAGTAGAATATATAACAAATGGTAGTAATAATTCTTCGTCTTCGTCCTCCAGAATTAAGGCCTTCAAATCCTGAAATGCTCAGGCTGACCCGAGCGAATTGAAAAGACAAAACACTCGAGTCAGAACTAAAAGATCTTATGTAAGTTAAATCAATGAAATAAATATGAGTGTAAACGGCGTCAGAGATGTTTACGGGATTTGACATCTCCTATCCAGTGTCTAACGTGAGTGCAGTAACTTAAGAAATGTTCGGGATTCACATCTCTTAAGGATCCGTTAAACTATCTACTATGTAATAATATTCGCTATATACAGTAGTGTCTAATTAGTAAAGTATAATCATATAGAAAATAGCGTTAAGGGGATGGAGAACCTTAACGCGGTCGGATCTTAAAATCATAATCATAGTAAAGCTCGATATGGTAGGTGACACGGCACAACTAGGCAATGCCAGGGTAGATATACCAATTACGCACACGGACTGATGGATACGCATAGCAGCCACTACCGTTCCACCTCGAACAACATTCCCAAATCGGAGGATGGCCATCTAGTCAAATCACAAGTAAGAGTATAATATCGAAGAAATGTGTCCGAGAAGAGGTGCTACCTCACTGGTCCGAGATCGCTCCTGTTTTAGCCACCTTATGCCAACTCACGGGAGTTGGGTTCACGTAACATACCTTAAGAACGTCGCCACCATCCTACTTCATTCTGGAATCTCCACCGCGTACACAGTTGTTAAAGTGGTTTTCGGTATCGACAGAAAGTATGTCCATATCGGATCCCGGTCTCTTTAACAACCAAACGTTATTATAACACCGTGGTCATTTTAAAAATATATATACTTTTAAAACACAATCATTGCCTTTCAAAACATATTCTTTATTTCAAAATAGTATATACATCAAAAACCAAAATATTATTGCCATTTCAAACCATATCCTTTACTTCAAAATAGTATATACTTTAAAACCAAAATATTATTGCTATTTCAAAACATATCATTTACTTCAAAATAGTATATATTTTAAAACCAAATTCAATAATATATCATTTAAATAAAATCCAAATTTTCAATCACTATTCTTACTTTTAATTATAAACTTAAAATATTCTTTAAAACTATCTTAAACCCAAATCACATAATGTAGTCATATTCTTAATCTCAAAATTTCAATCGATTTCAAATTAATATATTTAAAGATAATTCTTAAATAAATTCTATTTCTAATAAATTCATTTTCAAACCATATTACTCTCAAAGTTATAACAATTTCGAAAACCAATACTTTGAAAACAATAATACCTTAATTTCAATAAAAACATTTCAATTTTGATATATTTCAAGTCTTTAAATATTCCAAAATTCCCAACCAAATCTGAAAATCTTATATATATCTTAATTCAATTTACTATTATTTAGTTTAGAAATATTTATTTAATAAATTCAATATCACTTAAATAAAACTCAAACTTGAAATATTCATAAATCAAACTTAAAACATCATCAAGTTACACATAGCTTAAATTTTAGAATTTAATTATATATAAAATAATAATTATATAATATCAAAATTTAATATTTATTTAACCGTATATTTCTTTCCAAACCATAGAAAATCACTTTAAAATATTTTATATATAGACCACGGTGCCTGTATATAATTTTCTATCCTATGGTCAAGTGATACAGATATTTATCATTTCAATCCGCAATTTAAAATAAAATTACGGTTATATATCATTTCAAACCGCAATCCCGAATAAAATAAAAATGCATAATAACTTACAGTTTATACAATATGAAAGATAGCATCCATTCATCCAAATATCAATAAGCAACCATTTATTACAATCATCATCCAATTTAAGCAAAACATCAATATAAAGCATATAAAATATAACAGGCATCAACGAATAGTTTATATTCAATAAAAATTAATAACTATTCAACTGACAGTTTATATGCAATAATAAATAAATTTAACTGGCAAATTATATGCAATAATAAAATTAAATAACAATTTAATTTAACTAAATGCTATTTAACTGAGATGATGATTAAATATATGCCCAAACAATCATAGATAAATTTTAAATCACATCAAAATTTAATTTAACAAACATAAGAAATCTTAGAAGTTGTGAGTGGGTTAAAACACTCACCTTTTGAATTTAAATAGAATTTAAATTCAATTTAAACCCAAAAATTTGACCGTCTCAGAATTCATCCAAACCAGCATCATCAAGTCCGGAATTTTAATACGATCCTAACAAAAAAAACCGTGCGTAAATCGGATATCGTATGTAAAAGTTATGGCGATTAATGCGAATTGAAATCATTTTTAAAAATAAAAGAAAATGGAACACATTTACCCCCTTTTATATGCCACGTCATCAAGAAACATCACCCCCCAGAAAATAAACGCGCGCCTACAGGAAGTCCCGAACGCAACCCAATAGTATCGAACCTTTGACCGGAAATTTCGACTACCTCCGACCATCGTTCGACGTGCCGCCACCTCCGTTCAACTCGCCTTTGACTCATGCACCACCGCCCTGAAATCTGCCACGCCCGGTTCCCCCATGCAGTGCCACCGCCTCCTTCAACGTTGGTGATTTCGAACCCAAATTCGCAAATTCAGATCACCTCGGGTCGAATTGGATGACTCGACCACCGCCAACAGACTCCTGACAGCACCCTCCTCACAACCCAGAAACCGATTTCCCGATTGACGCTCCAGTCAAAAACGCCCAATTCAATTTTGACCGCGATTTTTGGTCAAATGATGCATCGAATTGAAAAACGAATTACACCATTGAATTACGCTAGTCGAGAGCTTCAACATATATTATTTTCAAATTTTTCCGAGGACTTTAAAATTTTTTTGCTTTGGATTTGATTTGCAATTGGATCTGAATCAGAGTTTGTTTGTCTACCATTGAGGAGGAGAGAGCTGAGGAAGAAATATACGTACAGAAAAATGAGAATAGAAACAACCTAGGGATTATAACGGGCTATTTATATGTAGGGTTGAAATAGAGTAGATAGACCGAATAGATGAACGTACGGAACAAACTATGGCCTGAAAAGCCCGTTCTGTCTTCAGAACAAAATTTGGTAAACCCATATATCACAATAGGTATTTTAAACTATTCTGAACGCGATGGAAAAAGTTTCGCGTCCAAATCCCATCGTATGAAGAAGTTATGCTGAAATCAAAAATTTCAAATTGATTTCAAATTGATCGTTAATTAAATCAATTTCAAGGCGTTTCGCGTTCGTACGATCAAACGACAAGTCTGATCGCTACGAAACTTGAAACCCTACAATAATTCACTAATACGGATCCGATGAAACTAGTTTCGTCGAAATCCGAGTCAGTGGCCAAAATGGCTATTTTTATATTAATTAAATAAATTAAGAATTTGTAAATAAATCCAATTTTTTATTCAGTTTCAGAATTTGAAAATTTTATCACTTATGATTCCTCAATCATTTACAATGATTCTAAACAAATTAAAAACGTAAATTTTGATGATTTATTTATAAATTTCAATATTAATCCTCGATTTCATTAAATTCAAAATTATAAATTAACTTTCTAATAATTCTATTAAATTAAATGAATCGATGATTATTCCATTCATATTTCAAATAGGAGGGCTTGCCATTGGATTTAAAATTATTACATAAATATTTCCCATTATTCAACTTAATTTTTAATTTAACGTAATAATTAAATTTTGATTTCATTTATTTCAATAAGTCCAACTATTATAAATTAACAAATTAACTCATTATTAAAGATTCAACTTCAATAATTCATAAAGTTCATCATCTTGATTTACTTATTAATTCATAATTCTTTAAACCAATTCCCTTCTAAATTTTAAACTAACTAAATTTACCAAATCATAGTAATTATTTTAATTTCTTAAAATAACCCCCTTCATTATAAATTGAATCTAATTTATTAAAATAAGTTTCCAAATTTAATGTATTAGATTCAATTTCACTTTTTAACTTACACTTAAATTTAGGTCATAATCAATTTATACGTATTCCTTTCTTAGTTACTATTTCACATACTTCTTGCATAAATTTCACAATTAACCATTATTATTAAAGTAACGCTAATAATAAATACGACCTTACTATTACTCAACATTTAAACGAACGTTACTTCATTTCCATTAGTGTAACATTTATTTCCTTATCACTTATTACCAATTCAAATTTCATTAACAAATAAGTAGGTAATTTATAATATATGTTTACAAATTTTGAATTTATCGTTATTCAACCACTATTCATTATTATTTACTTAAATTTAGCATTAATTACCTTGCATTACATTGTTGCTTAAATTCCCAAACTGAATGTAATTAATACTTTAAATAAATACATTTACTCCTTTCGTTGTTTATTAATTGTCACAAGAAATGTTTAATAATCTCAACAACATTGTAATTACTAATTACCTACATTTATTGTATACGTTTTCCATTATTATTATTTATTAGAATTCTGTTCAACTTTCCATCTTATGCATATAGTTAACCTTTATATCGATTTTACCTTCAAAATTTCCAGTTATTCTCTTAACTTACAAAAAAAACAATGATTAATTTCATTTTAATCGCTATTAATTACATGCATTGTTAACGGACAATAGTTGTCACCATTTTTAATTTTTTTTTTAACATTTGAAATTTATTCTCTACAACAATTATTACCTATCAATATTAATTTGCCCATAAATACAAAACTTGCAATTGTTCGTATTATCATATTCCATTTACTGTTAAGAATGTGTTTATTACATTATATCAGTTTAATATTTTCCTTAAATCCTTATATTCAATTCATATACAGGTAAAAAAAAATTCACTACTTAAAATCATTTGAATTAACTTCGAATTACTATAAGTAGTTTTTTTTCTTCTAAATTTAATTACAAACTTATTAATTTAACCAAATTAAATCCATGAAATTACGGGTCGTTACACTCTCCCCCACCCAAAACTTTTCGTCCTCGAAAAGGAAAAAGAAAAATTAAGAAATCAATATACCTTATTCAAACATTAACTTTACAAATAATTAAATTTACAAAATTAATTAATTTAGATAATATCTAAATTTATAACCATTAAACTTTTTATACTCAAATTAATAGATTTTTGTAAAACATTTTCAAAATTTTACTAAGTTCAAAATTTTTGGAAAATTTTGGCAGAGTCTCCTTTGTACGGAGAGGCTCGGAAAAAAATATAATATAAATATAACAATATATAACATAAAATTTCCAAATTTAATATCCCAACACGGGAAAAATAATATAATAGCGCTATAAACTTAATCCGAAAACGTACCTATTTGTCGGGCAATAACGCTTAAATTATGAAACCAAAAGCAGTAGCAATTGCTTCCATAACCTGCATTTTTTACTCATATAATCTAAAAGGGTTAACAATTATATAAGATGAAATATTTAAGGTTGTTTCAATCACAACAATAATCAATACACAAACACTTGCAACAAGGCATACAACCGTAAAATCAATCGTTCATTCATATCAAACAAAACAATAGTTGTTCAAGTTCATAACTTTTAAATTGTACAGAGAGAAGAATAAACTACTAAGTGTACCCTTCACCCAGCAGTCTTAGGTGAAACTAAATAGATTATTCCTACATCCAAACAATATTAAAGTATCCTTGCCCAAACAACCATAAGCCAAACAAACAATAAATTCAACAATAGATCAAGTTCATTATTATTAATTTCATTCCATATGTTGTTGTTTGATTTCCTCTTTATTCATTATTTTTATACATTAAATCAAATTCCTTAGTAGGTAAATTTATTAACTTAAGTTTACAGTCATTTTCCAGTATTCATCTTTTATTCTTTTTTTTCTGAGGTAACTTCAACTTATTACTTAAGTTTATTATTATTATTATTTTATAATACTAAAATCCATAACAACTATAACATCAATACTTATTAATTTCATTTATTCATTTTTAAATTAATTTACTTTGCATTTTATTCATTTACTTGATTTTATTTATTCATTTATTAATAATATTCATGTTCAATTTTAGTTACTTGGCATAACAGTTATACTTTAATTCTTATTAATAAAAGAAATTTACTGAATATTTCATTACATAAGTTTACTTGTACAATTTACTATACATTTTCTTATTAAACATTTTCAACTTTTATAAAAAAAAATTTGTAAGTTATATTTATGCTTTTAAAGAATGAAATTGAAAGTTTTACAAGTTTTCTCATTTCCTTTAATTATTTTAATGTTCAATAATTATTTCCTTTATTTCATAGGTTACAATTTTCAACTTTTATTTAATACCATTTATATCCTAGCATTAAATCTCTTATTTCCTTTAGAGGTTTCAATTCATTAATTACCTACGTTCCAATTCACTTCAGTAATTAGGACTATTTATTAATGGAAACTTAAGAATTAAATACCGGGTTTTATTCAAAAATCATTTTAAAATAATAGATAATATATATACTTATAATTTATATATCCAATTATATTTACAACAATTTAAAATAAAATAATCTTGTAGTAAAACTACTACAGTGGCCTTCCCACTTTGAAACTCGAAAATGAATGTCGATGATGCGGCCGCCATCACCGAAATTATTTTCCAACGACAAAGAGGGGAGTACAACTTATTTCATTGCGGAATTTCTTTTAAAACATTTCTTTCAAATTCTATTTAAATATTTATATCAGAAAATACTTCTAACAATATTATTATTATATTCCAAAATCAATTGAAAGGAATCTTCAAAAACCCCAGAACTTAAGCTCTAAATTTCCAGTTTTCATTTATTTTATTTTCAACTTAGTTTCAACTATTATTTATAAATTTCATTACCTAACAACCAATATATAGCAACCAAATATATATATTTATAAAATATTTTTATATATGGAAAATATAATAGGCAAAGTTATTTCATTCACCTATATTAAAACAAATATTATGTCGGTCTGTCATATTAAGTGTTTAGAAATCCCTATTGATGTCACAGCGTCCCATGCACCAACCGGAATTTATAAATACAAAACGGAACCGATTAACACAATATTAAAACCTTTTTATAACACTAACAAATACGCTCTCCTATATATATACACTCAGCGACTCCCATAGGGTATTACTACCCTATTAGTAAAGAGTCAAACCCCACAAAGCCAAGGTTTATCGCTAAACCAAAGCTCTGATACCAACTGTAACATCCCACCTTTTTATACGCTTAAGCAGACACACGTGCCAACTTAAACCATACAGAAGGGCGAATTGTTATGGGGTAAATAAGAAAAAGTGGAGAAATAAAATAAACAAAATAGAATCTTGCAGCGGAACGATAAAATATAATAATCAAATAACAGTTCATGAAGCTATTTTACAAAACATTTGATTATACTTATACAATACATATCAGAGTTACACATACCAGAGAATGATAATAAATGCAGCGGAATACAATGGTGTAGTAGAATATATAACAAATGGTAGTAATAATTCTTCGTCTTCGTCCTCCAGAATTAAGGCCTTCAAATCCTGAAATGCTCAGGCTGACCCGAGCGAATTGAAAAGACAAAACACTCGAGTCAGAACTAAAAGATCTTATGTAAGTTAAATCAATGAAATAAATATGAGTGTAAACGGCGTCAGAGATGTTTACGGGATTTGACATCTCCTATCCAGTGTCTAACGTGAGTGCAGTAACTTAAGAAATGTTCGGGATTCACATCTCTTAAGGATCCGTTAAACTATCTACTATGTAATAATATTCGCTATATACAGTAGTGTCTAATTAGTAAAGTATAATCATATAGAAAATAGCGTTAAGGGGATGGAGAACCTTAAGGCGGTCGGATCTTAAAATCATAATCGTAGTAAAGCTCGATATGGTAGGTGACACGGCACAACTAGGCAATGCCAGGGTAGATATACCAATTACGCACACGGACTGATGGATACGCATAGCAGCCACTACCGTTCCACCTCGAACAACATTCCCAAATCGGAGGATGGCCATCTAGTCAAATCACAAGTAAGAGTATAATATCGAAGAAATGTGTCCGAGAAGAGGTGCTACCTCACTGGTCCGAGATCGCTCCTGTTTTAGCCACCTTATGCCAACTCACGGGAGTTGGGTTCACGTAACATACCTTAAGAACGTCGCCACCATCCTACTTCATTCTGGAATCTCCACCGCGTACACAGTTGTTAAAGTGGTTTTCGGTATCGACAGAGAGTATGTCCATATCTGATCCCGGTCTCTTTAACAACCAAACGTTATTATAACACCGTGGTCATTTTAAAAATATATATACTTTTAAAACACAATCATTGCCTTTCAAAACATATTCTTTATTTCAAAATAGTATATACATCAAAAACCAAAATATTATTGCCATTTCAAACCATATCCTTTACTTCAAAATAGTATATACTTTAAAACCAAAATATTATTGCTATTTCAAAACATATCATTTACTTCAAAATAGTATATATTTTAAAACCAAATTCAATAATATATCATTTAAATAAAATCCAAAATTTCAATCACTATTCTTACTTTTAATTATAAACTTAAAATATTCTTTAAAACTATCTTAAACCCAAATCACATAATGTAGTCATATTCTTAATCTCAAAATTTTAATCGATTTCAAATTAATATATTTAAAGATAATTCTTAAATAAATTCTATTTCTAATAAATTCATTTTCAAACCATATTACTTTCAAAGTTATAACAATTTCGAAAACCAATACTTTGAAAACAATAATACCTTAATTTCAATAAAAACATTTCAATTTTGATATATTTCAAGTCTTTAAATATTCCAAAATTCCCAACCAAATCTGAAAATCTTATATATATCTTAATTCAATTTACTATTATTTAGTTTAGAAATATTTATTTAATAAATTCAATATCACTTAAATAAAACTCAAACTTGAAATATTCATAAATCAAACTTAAAACATCATCAAGTTACACATAGCTTAAATTTTAGAATTTAATTATATATAAAATAATAATTATATAATATTAAAATTTAATATTTATTTAACCGTATATTTCTTTCCAAACCATAGAAAATCACTTTAAAATATTTTATATATAGACCACGGTGCCTGTATATAATTTTCTATCCTATGGTCAAGTGATACAGATATTTATCATTTCAATCCGCAATTTAAAATAAAATTACGGTTATATATCATTTCAAACCGCAATCCCGAATAAAATAAAAATGCATAATAACTTACAGTTTATACAATATGAAAGATAGCATCCATTCATCCAAATATCAATAAGCAACCATTTATTACAATCATCATCCAATTTAAGCAAAACATCAATATAAAGCATATAAAATATAACAGGCATCAACGAATAGTTTATATTCAATAAAAATTAATAACTATTCAACTGACAGTTTATATGCAATAATAAATAAATTTAACTGGCAAATTATATGCAATAATAAAATTAAATAACAATTTAATTTAACTAAATGCTATCTAACTGAGATGATGATTAAATATATGCCCAAACAATCATAGATAAATTTTAAATCACATCAAAATTTAATTTAACAAACATAAGAAATCTTAGAAGTTGTGAGTGGGTTAAAACACTCACCTTTTGAATTTAAATCGAATTTAAATTCAATTTAAACCCAAAAATTTGACCGTCTCAGAATTCATCCAAACTAGCATCATCAAGTCCGGAATTTTAATACGATCCTAACAAAAAAAACCGTGCGTAAATCGGATATCGTATGTAAAAGTTATGGCGATTAATGCGAATTGAAATCATTTTTAAAAATAAAAGAAAATGGAACACATTTACCCCCTTTTATATGCCACGTCATCAAGAAACATCACCCCCCAGAAAATGAACGCGCGCCTACAGGAAGTCCCGAACGCAACCCAATAGTATCGAACCTTTGACCGGAAATTTCGACTACCTCCGACCATCGTTCGACGTGCCGCCACCTCCGTTCAACTCGCCTTCGACTCATGCACCACCGCCCTGAAATCTGCCACGCCCGGTTCCCCCATGCAGTGCCACCGCCTCCTTCAACGTTGGTGATTTCGAACCCAAATTCGCAAATTCAGATCACCTCGGGTCGAATTGGATGACTCGACCACCGCCAACAGACTCCTGACAGCACCCTCCTCACAACCCAGAAACCGATTTCCCGATTGACGCTCCAGTCAAAAACGCCCAATTCAATTTTGACCGCGATTTTTGGTCAAACGATGCATCGAATTGAAAAACGAATTACACCATTGAATTACGCTAGTCGAGAGCTTCAACATATATTATTTTCAAATTTTTCTGAGGACTTTAAATTTTTTGCTTTGGATTTGATTTGCAATTGGATCTGAATCAGAGTTTGTTTGTCTACCATTGAGGAGGAGAGAGCTGAGGAAGAAATATACGTATAGAAAAATGAGAATAGAAACAACCTAGGGATTATAACGAGCTATTTATATGTAGGGTTGAAATAGAGTAGATAGACCGAATAGATGAACGTACGGAACAAACTATGGCCTGAAAAGCCCGTTCTGTCTTCAGAACAAAATTTGGTAAACCCATATATCACAATAGGTATTTTAAACTATTCTGAACGCGATGGAAAAAGTTTCGCGTCCAAATCCCATCGTATGAAGAAGTTATGCTGAAATCAAAAATTTCAAATTGATTTCAAATTGGTCGTTAATTAAATCAATTTCAAGGCGTTTCGCGTTCATACGATCAAACGACAAGTCTGATCGCTACGAAACTTGAAACCCTACAATAATTCACTAATACGGATCCGATGAAACTAGTTTCGTCGAAATCCGAGTCAGTGGCCAAAATGGCTATTTTTATATTAATTAAATAAATTAAGAATTTGTAAATAAATCCAATTTTTTATTCAGTTTCAGAATTTGAAAATTTTATCACTTATGATTCCTCAATCATTTACAATGATTCTAAACAAATTAAAAACGTAAATTTTGATGATTTATTTATAAATTTCAATATTAATCCTCGATTTCATTAAATTCAAAATTATAAATTAACTTTCTAATAATTCTATTAAATTAAATGAATCGATGATTATTCCATTCATATTTCAAATAGGAGGGCTTGCCATTGGATTTAAAATTATTACATAAATATTTCCCATTATTCAACTTAATTTTTAATTTAACGTAATAATTAAATTTTGATTTCATTTATTTCAATAAGTCCAACTATTATAAATTAACAAATTAACTCATTATTAAAGATTCAACTTCAATAATTCATAAAGTTCATCATCTTGATTTACTTATTAATTCATAATTCTTTAAACCAATTCCCTTCTAAATTTTAAAGTAACTAAATTTACCAAATCATAGTAATTATTTTAATTTCTTAAAATAACCCCCTTCATTATAAATTGAATCTAATTTATTAAAATAAGTTTCCAAATTTAATGTATTAGATTCAATTTCACTTTTTAACTTACACTTAAATTTAGGTCATAATCAATTTATACGTATTCCTTTCTTAGTTACTATTTCACATACTTCTTGCATAAATTTCACAATTAACCATTATTATTAAAGTAACGCTAATAATAAATACGACCTTACTATTACTCAACATTTAAACGAACGTTACTTCATTTCCATTAGTGTAACATTTATTTCCTTATCACTTATTACCAATTCAAATTTCATTAACAAATAAGTAGGTAATTTATAATATATGTTTACAAATTTTGAATTTATCGTTATTCAACCACTATTCATTATTATTTACTTAAATTTAGCATTAATTACCTTGCATTACATTGTTGCTTGAATTCCCAAACTGAATGTAATTAATACTCTAAATAAATACACTTACTCCTTTCGTTGTTTATTAATTGTCACAAGAAATGTTTAATAATCTCAACAACATTGTAATTACTAATTACCTACATTTATTGTATACGTTTTCCATTATTATTATTTATTAGAATTCTGTTCAACTTTCCATCTTATGCATATAGTTAACCTTCATATTGATTTTACCTTCAAAATTTCCAGTTATTCTCTTAACTTACAAAAAAAACAATGATTAATTTCATTTTAATCGCTATTAATTACATGCATTGTTAACGGACAATAGTTGTCACCATTTTTAATTTTTTTTTTAACATTTGAAATTTATTCTCTACAACAATTATTACCTATCAATATTAATTTGCCCATAAATACAAAACTTGCAATTGTTCGTATTATCATATTCCATTTACTGTTAAGAATGTGTTTATTACATTATATCAGTTTAATATTTTCCTTAAATCCTTATATTCAATTCATATACAGGTAAAAAAAATTTCACTACTTAAAATCATTTGAATTAACTTCGAATTACTATAAGTAGTTTTTTTTCTTCTAAATTTAATTACAAACTTATTAATTTAACCAAATTAAATCCATGAAATTACGGGTCGTTACACAAAGTGGAGCTTTCATATTGAAGATCCACAGTATTCTCAAGTAAAAAGAACTGTGTAAATCAGTCGCATCAATATTTTCTGTTTGACTTTAGTTATATTAACCAATAAAAAACTAACGAGTGGGTCGCCCCATAGTTATCCAATAACTATCAGTATGTAACCCCTTGGTGCCCCCAACAGCTATGAGTAATACACTGTCCATCATTTGGAGAGCGTTACGTACTCTAGTCTCAACGGATACATTGATATCCAATCTCGATGCATCTTGACTAGGAGCATTTAAAATGGTATATTTGTTTTCACTGTGATAAATTATTTATGGTTACAACACTTTGTAACTACTATCACAAAAACATACCATTTATGGATTTTCTATTAAATATAATTTTAATTAAATTAATTAATTAATATAACACATTATATCATGTATGTAATAGAAAGAAAAACACCTTTTATTTTGAACAAGATTGATTACTAAGTTAGATATATGTAACAAATTATATAATTTCCCTTAGAGCATACCCCAACTCTATTAGAATCTATAGCGTATAACATATCCCAATTAGCACTAACTCAATGTCCTTTTGTAGTTTCAAAGATTTCTCTATAATAATTGGTAAATTCATTATTCAATTCTATTTGGTTAAAAATCTACGTATTATTAATTAAAATGGAATTAATGGTATTACTACGTTTCCTACTATTAGCTACTTTATAAAAAAAATTAGTATTAATATCTCCCTCGTCTATCCATTGGACCCTAGATCTTTGTTTTCACATTACTTCTTCTTGTAAAATAATTTTATTTAATTCTTCTTTTAAATTTGAAAGCACATTTTTTCTAAAATATTCAAATTCCTTGATTCTTCAATTTTACTTAAATTTAAGATCTCATTTATTATTTTTTCCTTCTTAATTCTAATATTACCAAAACACCTTTACTTCGTTTTTTGAAAAATAACCTTAGGTCTCTAAGTTTACTAACCATACTTTTGATGTGTTTCTTGGGAATATGTAGGTATAGTTATTCATAGAAATCCATTTCTTTGTAACTAAATCTTTAAAATTATTCTCTAACAACCACATTTTTCAAATCTAAAAATTATATTCCTAATATTTAGGTTAGTACCAGATAGGATAATAGGGCAATGATCCGAATAAATATTAAGAAAACCCACAACCTTACATGTAAGAAATTTGTCTTCAATTTCATTGCTAATAAAAAATCTATGTAAAAGTGCCATCGAGGGATCTTCTCTACCATTTGACCAAGTAAATTGTTTGTTACTTAATTTTATCTCAATTAAGTTACAATTACAAGAAATTGGTAAAAATCCTCCATAGCAACAAAATCCT
The DNA here is from genome assembly GCA_030737815.1 of Allium fistulosum. Lineage (NCBI taxonomy): Eukaryota > Viridiplantae > Streptophyta > Magnoliopsida > Asparagales > Amaryllidaceae > Allium > Allium fistulosum. Next base: position 1,545,677,506 of record CM060901.1, on the reverse strand, counting down.
CTTCCCTAGGTAATCCCCCCTAAAAATCTAGTAACGTTAAAATCCCCTCCATAACGCATGGACCTTAAGCGAGTAATCTAATTCTAAACACTCATTCCATAGAACTCTACGATCTATCCTAGAGTTGGGCCCATAAACATTTTTAATATTTAATTTTGAATCATCATTAATGACAGCAAAAGTCAAATGCATCGAATTATCTTTAATAATAGGTCGTAAAGTTTAACACCATGATCTTTCCAACCTATCATAAGTCCTCCCTCACTACTCCTAGCAGGAAGATAAGACCAATGATTTATATAAAGACCCCCTAAATACCTATAAAACTATTGTTAAGGTGTTATATTTTAGTTTCTTGCAATAAAACAATGTCAATATTATTATCTTTAAAAAAGGATATAGTTTTACTACATTTTCCTAAATCGTACAATCCCATAATGTTCCAACTGATATATCTCATGGTCCCAAAGATCTGACCCGCTCTAATTACATACTCCTAATATACTCGGTGTCAATATAAATATAATCAAAAATAAAACCAGAATTTCTAGCTAAATATTGCATATCGCTAGTGGATAAACTACTTAAAGCATATGGACTATATGTACTTCCCAAAAGAAAATCCATACTTGAGCCAAAGCTATTAGAATCTCCAATGGTCGCTTCGCTTAGGCGGTCGCTCACCCGCACTAATCTAAAACCATTTGAGCTAGAACCAATCTCTCTATGCACTACTACATCGGACTCTCTGCACCCTGAACTCGAATACTCAAACTCTCTATAGGACGCTCTACTGGGACACTTTCTCTTCTTCATCAAACACTCGATCAAATATTCGAATCCCGAACACCATCTCCTTTAATAACTTGCTTTTCAACTTCTGCACTAATGCTAGCCGAGTAGCCCTACTTTCCCATATAAAGAAAAGTTGATAGAATATATATATGTGTGTGCGCGCGCATGCAACAACATATTGATCCACATCCTGCTCTTTTAATACTTTACCTTGCGTTGAAATCCCACCACAAAAATCACTAGAAAAGAAATCATCCCCCATCCTTTTGTCTTTATTTGAGTTCATACCACAACATAACTTGTACCAACTGTAGTCATGAAGGTGGTTGAACATATTATTATAATCTAAAATACCCATGCTCTGAACTATGTGTTGATATATAAGTTATAGCCACACCTTTATACCCGTGTACAATATTAACTGTTTATTAACAATGTTATCAACCCCAGCCTTTATAACATCATGCTTATCACCTTTTTAATATTCAAAACAGCTACACCTATAACCATGTGCTTCTCACTTCCTTCAACCTTAAAGCCTAAACTAGTTATTGCTTTAGAGATAATGTGCATGAAATACAACTTAGATGTAGGAACTGAGGTAATATCACTGTACACACTAATAGCTCTATGTACCAAATCATCAGCCTGTGCACTAACTATAATATCAGAAAATAATGCATCATTCTCATGCACTTTAACATTCACGTTGAATATGCTTATATCTTATGACATCAAATTTAATAAAATCCCGATTTATAGAATTTTTATGGAAGATTCGTGGTTCTTAATTTCAAATATGCCTTTGCTTGAGCATAACATTCACGTTGAAAGATTATACCAGGCATTATTTTTCTATCATTGTAATAGAAGGTAATAACTATGAATACATCATTTTTTAATGTTGATTGTTATAGGTTGATGAATGATTTATTACATTATTCTCTAAAAGTTACTTTTAGTTAGGTCCAAATGTATGTAAGTGGTTATAAGTTATTGACATTAAAAGGAATATACTTAAAGTCTATTTATGGCTAATTATAATTTTTGAAATAGTTGATATAATGCAAGAATTTTCATGCTTGTTGCATGCAAAAATTAACGTGTAACGACCTGTGAATTTATCATTTTGAAAAATAATGTTAAATTTAAAAATATTCAAATATAAGATTTTTAACATTAATAATTGTGTTTTGAACAATAATAATATTGGTAATCTTATTTTGAATAAATATATACAAAAATATACACTTTGAAAAATATCGATAAAATGACCAAAAATCGTTTTATCGATAAACAACTCTTAGACCTCTAACATCATGCACAGAGCTGGATACATACACTTAATTTTTTATATGAGTGAGAACATGTAATGAAATTGTTTATTTTATTTTTGAAAATAAAATGTCTTTATGACATCATTAACGATATCACTATTTTGGAATAATTAACTTTTGAATTTAAATGGAGTTTAAATGATTTAATAATTATTTTAAATATCAAATGAAGCCCTTTCAATTACTATATAATGATATAAATATTATTTTCAAACTTTGCTTACAAATATATGTATATTGACTAAGAAGTGAAAATACGATCGGAAATCGAAATCAGAATTTGTAACGGTTTAACGTAGATAAGTTGTGTAATGTTGTGAATCGTTTGTGACATACATATGCACATGTACATGTACATATACATAACCACATACACATGCACATGAATATACACACATACACACAAAATTAATAATAAAGGATAAAATAAAATATCATGATATTATTTATAAATATCATGATATTTCTTTAAACCAAAGTTAACCTCTTACGCACAAGTATATGCATATGGAGTAGCCATATGGAGGGGCACTTTGGCCGAAATGGCGATGGAGGAGGAGGGTGTGGTGGTGATGAAACGATGATGTGTTTGCACTTAAATATCATGATATTTTATCACTTTCGTTTGCCTATAAATACCCACAATCCATCTTCACTTCCATTCACATATTCCTCTTCATTTTCCTAAGCTTTCTTCACCTTCTTCTCTCCATTTTAATGGCCTCTTACCAAAAGAAAATAATGGCAAAATTTATTGCAAAAAGAAATTAAAATTTATATAGTACACATATATTATCAAACACCTCAAAAAAAAGCCAAACTCCACTTTTCCTCCTTGCAAACCTACGGCCACACACCCTACCATCCACGTTCGAGCTTTCCACCCCTTTGCAAGCCAAGGCCGAGCCCCCTAGGAAGCATTAGTGCAAGCTTCGTGAGCTTTAACTTCAAGATAGCGAAGCTGTAGTCGTTTTAAAGTTAGAACGATCGAATTCAAGGTGAGAAAACTCTATTTATATTATGATATGGATGATGATATGATATGTTTGGAATGATTGGTTGTTATATTTTGATCATCATGTTTTGGTTGCAAAAAATATGGTTGTTTGGATGTGTAAATAATTCATGTTTAATATACCTCGAAATTACACAACGAAAATCACTTTCCAGAATGAATTATAAAAGTGTTACGAGATGATTAAACCTCTTTAAATTGGTTTATAAATGGTTCATAATCACTAAAACTCAGTTTGGTGAAGTTTTGAAAAGAATTGAAACTGGAGCCAAAAAAGACGCGTCGCGTAACGGTAGTTCGCGATTTCGCGCCCTAATAGTTAAAATCCATTTATACGATAGAATCGGAGTCAGAATTCTTTAGAATAAGAATTTTCCAAACTCCTACAATCGTAGTTTTCAAACAAAAGAAAAGGATCGAGATTTCATTTAATAGATTTTGAAATATGAGCAAAACAATTTTTCAAAATTGTCGTGGTTTGGTAGTTCGGAATCCAAAAAGAAAATTTTTTTGAAATGATATTTTTATATCTTTAAAATTATGGAATAAATTCTATAAATATACTAAAATGTTTTAAAAAGGATTTGAGTTATAAAAATGGACTTTCAAATGATAGAAAAGTAGTTTTGATCGAATAAGCTTTTAAAACACTATTTGTTGTACTTTTCATAGGAGTTTTAATAACTTATATAAATTACAGTTTAACTTAACTATTCTTTCCTGAATCTTTTATAAACGGTTTCAAATAAATAAATAAATGTTTTCTAATTATTTTAAAATGGGTATAAATAAATGATTAAAAGAAAAGCTGTTATAAATAAATGGTTAAATCTTGACTCTAAAAGCCGATGAGTAGACCCGATTCTTCTATTCGTGAGATTCGAATGTGGGATGCTTAAACTAAGAAGGTGTTCAGGAGCAACCAGTGCCCTGACACACTTGGCCTCTTTCCTGGCGAGGAATAGATAAGGTCGAAATGTAGGAAACGAGACAAGTATAAAAGATTTACTTTCCATAACCAATTACTTAACTTGGGTTGTATAGAAATAATCTTCTTATGCTTAGTGTTAAATTCTGAGGAGAGAACTCGTGCTATTCGTGTGAATTTAAAAGGTAATCTCACGGTTATTCGACGAATAGTACTTGTTAAATATGAAAATTAATATTGAGTAAAATTAGTATAATTTCTATGAACTCTTTTTACTTAATAATGTTTTCCAACATGATTTATGAGAAATGATTTGGTGTTTTTCAAAGTTGAAGAGATGTTTAATAATCTCGTATATATTGGAGAAGAAATGATATATCTCTAAAAGATGTTTTTTCAGTAATTGGTTCGGAGAGACCGGGATCGGATTTGGATGATTCCTATCCGAAAACTACTTCGAACCAATGTAAGTTCAAAAGTGAAAACATGACAAAGGCAATGATTTTGAAGACGGAGATCTTCATAATGAAAGGCTACTTGCCACTAGCCCCTCGATTTCCATACTATATACATATGGTGGCGGTAGTACTTAATTTTGAAATTTTTCGATGCAAGGACTTCTTGCTACTAATTCTAGGGATGATTCCTAAAACAAGATGTAGTAGGAGAGTGCCTTCGGTTTGTCCTGTTCCTGAACAACTTATATGGACGAATGTCTGACATTGCATTTCTAAAATAAATGTACATTGATCTCTACAAACGTACATCTATTTGGTGGTATAGGAGGTAGCCTCTCTTACACTTAACACCCTTCTCTGAGACGTACGAGCTCAGAGGTTGTACATTTGTGGAAATCAATAGTGTGTGTGATGGAAATGACAATGTGACATTCTAAGTAGGATTTGATGATTGTATGCAAGGTAAAACTTGACCTTAAGCCTCGCACCCAAGAATGACAAAAACGCGGCAGGGCTATGTGGGTTGCACCCATTAGGATACGGTCATCGCTTTTCTAGATTACCCTCTATATATCGGGTATGTTGTGTATGCTTTGGGATCCCGGTAAAGGTGGTAATGACCAGGGTGATGTCATATTCGGTACTATCTACGGTAATGGTAGGCCAGTTCTGTGTAGGTAGAGGACCATCTATTGGTGCCTCGGTGCATTTTTCTAGAGATGTACTATCGAAAGGTAGTCCCTTACCTTGTCATTTTATGGAATCCATTCTTCAATATGAACCTTTTTAAGATTTTAGTTGTAGACCTATTATGCTGTTGTATTTAATAAATATAACAATTCCAGCTATGAATAATATGTTATTTGAAAGGATTTTCAAAGAATGCCATTAAAGATAATCTCTGATTTTGCATAGCAAATGTTTTGGTTATCATAAGGTAAAAGCTCGTTCTGTGTTTATGTGCGGCGTGGTCTTATAAAATACCCTTGTTTTGAAATATCCGTACTTGGAGTTTCTCACACCAGTCTCATGGCTGACCCAGAATTTATTTTCTTATTCCCTTAAACTCTGGGTTCCTTATTTTTCCGACAGCTAAGTAGTTAGGTAGCATGGAGCATTTCGGGAGAAGCATGGAGCATTTTGGGAGAAACATAAAGCATAGAGGTTCTTATGATGATAGTTATCCATTGTTAGTTTCCGCCGTGTTTTGTATTATGTATTGGGTATCCACCAGCGCCTGTAAGGGATAGGCAATTATAGCTGTCCCTGGCTAGGTTAGTGCCTATCGTAACTCTGATGAATCACTTAGGAGTGATTGCATGTACTTTCCACATGTACAACTATGTGTTGTTTTAAATACGATATGAGATTCTATTTTGTTCTATCTTATATCTTTAATCTTTTTAAAACCCCTGACAATCCTCCTTTTCGGCACTTGGATTTGCGGCACGTGAATACCGAGGATGTATTAGTGATAATTTCTGAGGGTCGAGAAGGTGGGTCGTCACATAACGAGAACTTTTGTAAAACACTCTCTTTAAGTTTCAAAATACACGGCCGTCTTTCCTTAAAAACAAGTTATTTAAAAAAAACCCTTATTTTTAAATATTTGTAGAAACTCAACAAATATTTGTAGAAAAATATATAAATATTTGAAAGAAACTCTACAAATATTTAAGTTTCTAGACTACACTATGCAAATACTTGTAAAGTTTTCTGAAAATATTTACAGATTATTTTGCTAAGATTTATAGGTTTAAAAAAAATCAAGAAAATTCAAAAAAGAAAAAATAGTTTTGATCATAGAAACATGCAACTAATGTTTAGATTTAATTTCAATTTTTTTTCACCAAAATTAAAAATAAGAATGTAACTGAAAACATGTTTTTGAGAAGAGTTTTTGACGTACGAAAACTAAAAACATAGGGCGGTCCAAATTTCCACAAAATTAAAATATAAACCTTAAACAAATCTTTGAGCATAAAAGGATACATTTAATTAGCACTTTTACATATTATGTCTTTGTTTGGACTAGTCGCTACTTTTAGCTATTTGAGATTGTTCATTTAGTTTGTGTTCCACTGCTTTGTGATGGAATTTGATCTATCCATTCTATTTTAACTCATGATGTTTCGTTCTAAGACACTGGAAACAACTATGACCTGCTTTTTGCATATAATGCAAACTCATTGATTACTTATGCTACTACCTACTAAAGATTTTGATTGCGGTGAATGTTTGAGGCATATATTCACATTATCCATTTTTTGAATTATCGGATTATGTTTGTTTGGTTTATCTATTGCTGAATTTGGTTGGACATGTATTTGTCATACTATGTTATTTTCCCTAATGAATTTTCGAAAAATTGGTTGAATATTATTATGCATACTCATGATACAACTTTTAACAAATATACAATATGAATATGTGCTTTATGCTTTTGATCTTTAATTTGCATTGGAGTTTCATTTAATTATCATTAACCAATATCATGTTTTGGTGTGCTAAAATGATATATTATTAAATACTTTGGTTTATTATGATGATGATGCTTTACATGTATAGAAATCTTCGTCCATGCAAAGCTTTGCATTTTTATATATAACGACAACATAATGTTTTTGGAATACATAATCCATTATTTATGAGAATATATTAAATCTATGATAAAAAAATATAGCATTGTTCATACCTATATGTTTTCCGACTATTATTTTGCTTTGAAAATTCATAGTCCTGCCTGCTGAAGTAAAGCGCCATAGTACTACAGCTACAACATTTGATGAAGTGGAAATGCTAGCAGACAACTCCAGAGTATTAAATATACCGATATGCTTCTTATATTACAGGGTTTGTTTTGACTTCTCTCATTGCATATACCCAGAGTCGGCCCAGTGGGCAGCCCAGCAAGCCCACGGGCTGGGGCAACCCACTGGGCATGGGCAACCAAAAAAATAAAATATATCCAGCCCTCCCTGAAACTGAAAACTGAAAGAAGATAAGCAACAGGCAACAGCCTAAATGCCTAATTGCATACGGTCTCCAACTCCAATTCCAAATAAAACACTAGGGCTTGCCGCTTCTTCCCCTTTCAGTTTCAAATTCTTTTTTTCTTTTTTTTGCGTCTCCTCCTCCAGGTTCCAGTTCCAGACTTGAGACTTCCATCAACAGTCTCCTTCACCGCTCCAGCCTCCACTGATTCTCCGTCAGCAACTCAGCCTCGTCTCTCTAGACTCCAGGCTGCTCACGGATTCACCTTCTCATTCAAGGTAAATTTTGTGCTTTTTATTATTCTAAATTTGCATATGGTTTAAATTGCTGAAATTGAAATAGTTAACGTTAATGTTTTAGTTTTAATTAATTAGTGAAATGATATTCTAAATTGAAATGGTTTATGCTTTAAATTCAGACTCATATCCGTAAGTATTCGATATACACGTTTGGAGTGGCTAAGTGGCTTATGCTTTATTTGGAGTCAGTCTCATTTTTTACACGTTTTCTACAAAATGAGACAGCAAAAGCATTAACTGCAGTGCAAAATCTCTCTCATTTTCAAAGCATTAGTTATAATACAACAAAAATGATATCATGGACTGTCTAAGTTAATAAGCTGTTTATGGTATTTCACAACACTTGTTCTAAACAAACAACTTATTAACATTTTTTGTTACAGTTATTTTTGTACTACTAGCAAGTGCCACTTATTGCAAACACACACTTGATTGTCATTTTCAAACAATTTTTTTATTAATGCTTATATGACCATTAGTAACTGATAGTAAATTAGCAATCCTCTTATGAAAATATATATGTTAATGTCCTGATTTAGTTGTAAAAATATGTCGAGTCTTTTAAAATAATGATTATACTAGTAAAACATTTCATTGCAAGTTAATTTGTTTAATATATATTATTAGATACCATGCCAAAAAACGAAGATAAAGATCGAGTGAGGTTTAGAAAACAAAACTCCGGAGCTTATAATAGAAGAGTGAAGCAACGACAAGATGCGATATCTACATCGTTGGTGGGTTCAATTTCTAAGTTATTTAATGCGAGAGCACAACAATCACTTGGTGCAAGTCAAGCAAATGAAAGAATTAATATGGACGAGGAAGATGAAGTCCATGTCATTGAAGAGCATGCAAATGAATACATTAGTATAGGGCTTATGGGCGAGGAAGATGAAGTACATGTCAATGAAGAAATTGATAATGAAGAAGAGGAAGAGCTTGTTAATGAAGAGATATATGAAAGTGAACTTGATTTTAACAAAAATGTGGATGTGGATTATGATCCGGGGTTGTGGGGAACTATAAATGACACTAAAAGAATAATTATAGTTCAAAAAGGCCCTATCAAAATCGTAAAAAAGGATGATAAGTTTCCAAGTGTCATGAAATGTGGAAAGAATAGAAATTTTTCATCTAAGCATTACATCCGTCGTTTTCCAAATGGAGAAGAACATGAAAGGAAGTGGCTTATATATTCAAATGCATTGAATAAAGTATTTTGTTTTTGTTGTAAATTATTCAAAAATAGAATGATGTCAAGTAAGTTATCCGATGATGGAATTGATGATTGGCATAATCTTCCCCAAAAACTTAGAGAGCATGAAACTAATCCGGAACATTGTGAAAATGTAGTGAAATGGGTTGATTTGCAAAAAGGGCTACAACTAAAAGTAACGGTTGACAAAAAAATGGAAGTTCAAATTGACAAAGAAAAGGCCCGTTGGAAGATGATTTTAATTCGAATAATTGGGGTTGTGAAAACACTTGCTCGAAACGGTTTGGCCTTTCGTGGAAAGAATGAGAAGATTTATGAAAAGAATAATGGACTCTTTTGCCAACTTATTGAGTTTCTAGCGGAGTTTGATCCAATTATGCAAGACCATCTTCGACGTGTAGTAAATAAAGAAATTCAACATCATTATCTAAGTCATAAGATCCAAAATGAGATAATAAATTTGTTATCAAATGAGATCAAAGGGAATATAATAAAAAAAATCGTAAAAGCAAAATATTTTTCCGTTATGCTTGATTGTACGCCGGATTTAAGTCATGAAGAGCAAATGTCTATAATCATAAGATGTGTGGATATTGAAGATATTGATGAAGTTAAGATAGAAGAATTTTTTCTTGGATTTATAATGGTTGATGATACATCTGGACTTGGTATATTTAAACAACTTGAAAGCATTTTGAATGAACTCAAACTTAACATTGATGATATAAGGGGGCAAGGTTATGACAATGGATCTAATATGAAAGGTAAGCATCAAGGTGTGCAAAAAAGACTTCTTGACATAAATCCAAGAGCGTTTTATGTACCATGTGGATGTCATAGTTTGAATCTTGCACTATGTGATATGGCTAAATCTTGTGTTAAAGCAAGAAGTTTTTTTGCATCCGTTCAAAAAATTTATACATTATTCTCGGGATCTACTCATCGGTGGGATGTTCTTAAAAAGTATGTAAAAGGTTTAACACCTAAGTCATTATCGACTACTCGGTGGGAAAGTCATGTTGAAAGTGTGAGAGCTATTCGATTTCAAGCGCCAATGTTGAGAGATGCTTTGATTGAAATTGCAAATAGCTCTAAAGAGGATATGGTGATGGCGGAAGCTAAAGGCTTATGTGAGAATGTTTTAGAGAATTTTGACTTTTTGATTAGTCTTTGCATTTGGTATAAGTTATTAAACAATGTAAACCAAGTAAGCAAAACACTTCAAAATGAGGATATGAATTTAGAGGATGCCATTACAAAATTAAAAGAACTTATTGTATTTTTTCAAAACTTTAGAGAATATGGTTTTGAAGAAATGATAAAAGAAGCTAATGAACTTGCTATAGATGTTGGTATTGAACCAATATTTGAGAAGAAAAGAGTTGTTCGTAGAAAGAAATTTTTTGATGAAAATATTGAAGCCAATGTTGAGGAAAGTCAATCACCGAAAGAAAATTTTAGAGTCACATACTTCATCCATATCATAGATCAAGCTCTAACATCATTCAAAGATCGATTTGAACAATTTGAAGTGTATGATAAAATTTTCGGATTTTTGTTAAATGCAAAGTTTATGGAAATTGATAAAGAAGAGTTGATGGAACGGTGCACTTGTTTAGAAAGTTATTTGAAATACAACCAACAATGTGATCTATATGGACAAGACTTATTCCAAGATTTAAAAGCTTTGCAAACTATGCTACCTAAAGAAATAACCAAATCGATTGACATTCTTGACTTCATAAGATCTTATGTGGATGATGGAGGTTTTCAATGTGCATGGGTTGCTTATCGAATTTTGCTAACTATACCGGTCACGGTTGCTTCCGCGGAGAGAAGTTTTTCTAAATTAAAGTTAATTAAAAGTTATCTTCGAACAACCATGTCACAAGAGAGATTGAATGGATTAGCAATGATCTCAATTGAAAGTTCTTTTTTAGAGAAACTTGATTATGACACTTTAATTGAAGATTTTGCTTCAAAAAATGCAAGGAGAAGCATTTTTCTTTGAACTTCTTGAAAAGTTGTAGCATTTTGTATAAGAAACTAGTATTTGATATTTTTTTGAATCAACTATTGTTATCCATTTGATTGCGTGTGATATTTTTTGTTTAACATTATATTAGCTTGCAAAAGAAATAATAGTTAATGATGTTTGTGTTGGAGGGCAACCAAAACCAATTATGGCTCGGGCAACCAATTGGTTGGGCCGCCACTGCATATACCGTAGTATACTAATTTAGAATTGTCAACTGCTATCAAAGTTTTTAAATTGCCTTTTATCTCAAAGGCCATGATATATCCCTGACATTATATTCAAATTACAGCAGCTTATGCTTATTTGTTTTGCCACACTAACTATTTTGCACTGCGACCATTGTTATGAAATTAGTTTTTTTTACTTATAAGGTATGTTTCATACTTCTCTACCACAATGCCAACTCAACGTTAAATAATTTATCTCTATGGTTTTTCTTTCATTCGTTTTCCGATGATACTTGAACAGTTATAAACGATTAATAATGATGTAATCATTTGTCGTTTAACATATTTTATAGTACTAAATCAACAAGTATCACATAAATTTTTGAACGGTACAATCATGTTTGACCGTCGATAAAAAATTTATTTTTACCGTCATCATCGTTTGGATTGATATAATTCATCTATCACAAGTACAAGTAGCCAATCCATTTGCTTAATATGGATTGTGCATAATAAATAGTGAATATTAGTCATGCATCCCTAAAGCCAAATATAATTCAAACAGCATCCTTCCTAAAAAAATTGTAAAGCGGGTCCCTATAATTATGTTACTGTAGCATCATGTATTTTTCGTGTTAAATTGTAAATATTATAACTAGGTTTATGCAAAAATAATAATATAATAATAATAATAATAATAAATAAATAATGCAGACATATCTGCAATTATAGCAGACGTATCTGCAATTATTTCATATAATTGCAGATATGTCTGCAATTATTCACTGAATAATTGCATTCGAGAAACATCTGAATAATTGCAGATATGTATGCAATTATTCCATATAATTGCAGACATGTCTGCAATTATTTACTGAATAATTGCGTTGAATAAAATCTGTATAATTGTAGACATGTTTGTAATTATTTCATATATTTGCAGACATGTATGCAATTATTCGCGGAATACAGCATCTTGATTTAACAACCAAGATATTTACTTAAATATCTGCACTTATTCCTTAAAATTGCAGATATATCTGCAATTTTTAGTTGCAAAAGCATGCTATCCAGAATAAGTGCAGAGATGTCTGCAATTATTCTCTAAAATTGCATACATGTCTGCAAGTATTTCTGAAACATAACGTGTGTCATTTTTTACACTTTTCATCCTTGTTTTTTGATTTTTTTGATATGAATACGAAGATAAATATTAATTAAAATAAGTTTTAAAATTTGAAAGTTTTTTTTGTTTTTCTATATGTTTTTTGATGATTTTCGAAAAATAAGGACCTAATTTACATACTTTTTTACACTAGGATTTTTGTGAATTTGAAAACCTATCAAGGACCTGTGCCAAAAGAATCCTAATAAATGACCGTCATCTTTCAATTTTGTTGTTTTGGAATTTACTTCCGTGTGACATACCAAATATATCAATTAAAGTTTCCTAGACCAAGTGATTTAGGGGTGTTACGGTTGCGGCAACCGTCATTATTATCACCAACCGTAACCGTAACCGTTATTGACGGTTATAAATTCTTATAACCGTTACCGCAACCGTTTATGATGGTTAACCGTTATATTTTCGATTTTGAAGCATGTTGTATATATATTTTCAATTATATGCATTATTGATGATAAATTCATATAGCTCTAACTGTTTTTTGCAAATTTATTTCTTTATTTATAAAACGTCCATTATGCATGCACGTATTATTAGTTCATGAAGACGCATATTATTATTATACAAGTTATTCCTCTAACTTAAATTACTAATTTTTATATCCTAATGTTAAATATTATACAAAACAATCATGTATGGTTGGATGGTTAACCGTGGTTATCTAATTCTTCAACCGTTACCGTAACCGTTACCGTTATATATGGTAACCGCATGAACGGTTGGTACGGATGAACGGTTGGTACGGTTCAACCGTAACAGCCCTAATTCATCCAGGTTCTAATTTGCCACAGAAGCTGTTTTTTTATTCACTTCTAAGCTCTAACAATCTCTAAACTGTTTATCAATAGTTAAGAACAAGAACATTGCATTAAGAAGCATGCTCTGGACTGTTTAGGATCACCCACGTTTTGAGAAGGCAAGACAAAGCTCAGATGTCTCGCAGATCCCACATAACAGTCGTCGGATCCATCGCCACCTCCGACCTATCATCAATCGGAGCTGGCGAGAAGGAAGGCTGGCTATCTGACTCGTCGTCTATTCTAACCTCTCTGTATTCCAATGCTATGGCGATCGCAAACTCTTTGAAATCAGTAGTTCTTGTGTTGGGATGGGACCCGCCTTCTACTTTAGTCGAGATCAGACCGTCTCTTTATTTGGATGACGATGGCGGTAGAGTTAGTGCGATTGAGTGGATCCCTTTTGGAGATTTGATTGCTCTTGCTGTTGGCACTTCTAGCGGTATGTTGCTGATTTTTTCTGTGGATGGTGAACTAATTCACAAGCAGGTATTTTTTTAGCCCTACTATTTACACAACGATATACACCAAAATATGGCCATTTCTTTTGTCAAATAATTAACAAAATAGACAATGATGAGCGAGACGATTGGTTTTGCATTGCCCAAATCAAACAACATTATATTGCCTATCGTTACGAGAATCAGTTGGAGAACTTCTACCTACTCTACTTAGATGTCCGAAAGCACTGGATTGTTCTGCTCGATGCTATGGAGATAATTGTAAGAAGTCTCTCTTTGTTCCAAATGATGAAGAAGATTTAAAGTACAAGTTTAACTCAAACTCGACGAAAAATGAAGCAAATAAACCGATTTTTAGAGCAAACTAAACGACGAACGGATGAATAAAGACGAAGCGTGCCAAGGCAGGAGACTCGGGGTCACCTGGGGTCCTCCCCCAACTGATCCATTTACATGGATCTGTATCTGTTGGGTTTGAACTTGGTCGATCAGTGTGGATTGGTCCACCATGGTTTGGATAGAACCTTGACGACCGGTCCATATTGTTGGAATATAATGTGGATATCGTTGTACTTCTGATTTTGAGGATCTATTACAGATTCTTTCAGAAAATAGTTCAGCTCTATCGAGTATAAAAAGACCGTCGGATTATTCCCGCCAGGACTCAACAAAGCCTTCTAGCGATGTTACTTGATTCAAATTTTTATACCACTTTGATCAAGCCAAGAACACATTAGAAAATGTTTCTGATAATTGCCAAGAAAGAGTTATCGAAGTGGAGGAAGAAGAAGATGATTTAATCACAAAATCTGATAATAAAAAGCAGGCACTAATACTGTTTATGTAGATGACGTTTGGATTTAAAGACGGGTTGCTTCTCTTCAAAGAAACTGTCAGAAAAGTCGCTAAATGAAGAGTAGTATCCATCAACAAAAAATTGCAACTCTTCAAACGGACATGGCTATTCATGGCCACTGTTTACTGTGCGATCGGCAGTACCACCGGTCGACTGGTGGTACCTGCAATTGCACAGTAAACATTTGAAAATATATAACATTCTCCCCTTATTTTCAAAGTTCAAAACATTTGAAATGGCTGCTGGCTGCATCACTTGAGTGACTGCCTAGTACTCAAGTGGGATCAAGTCGACGTAGTTCAAGGATAATAAAATGGCATTATTGTGAAAACCAACACCTAGGTGATGAGTACCTTTCGGGTTTGAACTCTTCACTTAGTGTAAACTCTTCAAAGCCGTATCGAGATTCTATGGTGAACGATTCTTGAAACAAGTACTCTTAGTGATATGACCGGAGGAATCACACATTGATTTTCATAGGTCACTGTGTTTTGTATGCTCCGCACATTAATGATCATGTGCTCTAATCATGGTTTTCATGAGTCTGCTTAGAAAGCGGTCATACTTTCTTAGGAAACAACCTGATTTCCACACTCATATAGGTAAGTCTTTAAGTGTTTCTGCGATACACTTGTATATAGACTTATTAAGAAATTTAATCCATCCTCATTCATGCAGAATACCCAACATTACCTTATGGGAATTTTGGTGTAGTGTTTCATAATCATTCCTTTAACTTGTTGATATCCATTAAACTTTGTCTATCTTTTTCAAGACATAAGTTGGGTTGCTGTTAGTCGATGTTCAACCTTTATTCACAGATCTTAATCCTATTTCTCTTGATTTTATAGAAACACTCGCTTTTGAAAGACTCTTTGTAAACAGGTCAGCCAAGTTCTTCTTTATTTCTATGTAATCGATTGTAATTACTCATCGCTTGAGTAATTGTCTTATCATCCGATGTCTTAGACTCACGTGTCTAGACTTCCCATTATGTCTTTCCAGACACATTATATATTGTAACCCGATTACAATTAATCATGACTGTCGGAGATGGCTTAGTCCATACAAAGAATATCTATTAAAAAATTCCTTGGCCGCTCCGCCGCTTTATATGCATCTGGTAATGTGATTGATTCTAACAACATAATTGAGTCAGAAACACAAGTCTGCTTCTTGGAACACCAGGACACAACTCCTAATGTAAACATCCATCCAGTTGTAGATTTGGATTTAGATTTTACATTGTTTCAAGTAGCGTCACTATATCCTTCTAATACAGCAGGATATTCGATGGTACCTTTTAAATAAGTTAAAACTCATGAAATTGCTTTCCAATGTTTCGTACGTGGATTACTCGTAAGATGACATAATACGCTAATAGCGTGTGCGATGTCAGGTCTTATGCAATGCGTAACATATATAAGACTCCCAAAAACACTGGATAATTTTAGTTGAAAAATAGTACGTTCAGTATTCTTCTCTAATTTAATAATACTAGGATCTTAAAGAGTCGGAGCTGGTTTGTCGTTATAATGACCATATTTATTGAAAATTTTCTCAATATAATGAGATTTTGTTAACACAAACTCTTCCGGTTTTCTTAGAATCTGAATTCCTAAGATAACATCAGCTTTTCCTAAACCTTTCATATCAAATTGTGAGGACAAAAACTTCTTTGTTTCGTTCACAGAAGATACATCAGACCTCAAAATTAGCATATCATCAATGTATACGCATAGTATAACATAACCGTTTTTATCCGATTTGCTATATACACATTTATCTGCATCGTTGACTTTAAGTCCATATGATAGTGCTACTTCATCAAACTTCTCATGCCATTGCATATGAGCTTGCGTCAGACCATAAAGAGATTTGACTAATTTGCAAACTTTTTTTTCTTGGCCTGACAATATGAAAGCGTCTGGTTTTTCCACATATATCTCTTCTTCTAAAACTCCATTTAGAAATGCTGTCTTTATATCCATTTGATGTATAATTAAATTATGTATGGATGCTAACGTTATTAAATAACATGTAGAATTAATGCGAGCAACATGAGCATATGTGTCAAAGTAATATACTCCTTGTCTTTGTTTATAACCCTTTACAGTTAAGCTGGCTTTAAATTTGTTAATGGATCTATTTGTATTCAGTTTCTTCTTGAATACCCATTTACATCCTATTGGCTTAACATCAGAAGGTAAATCCATCAAAATCCAAGTTTGGTTTGACATAATTGAATTTATTTCATCATTTATTGTCTCTTTCCAGAAATTTGGATCTCTGGAACTCATAGCGTCAGAATAGTTTGTAAGATCATCATGGACATTATTACATATTTAGTGATATTTCATCCTTGGTACCTTCAATAAGATATGTAATAAAGTCGGAATCAAAATTCTTTTCTAGTCTTGCTTTTTTGCTTCTTCTCCATTCAATATCTTTTTCAGGTATTGAGATTTCCTCATTATTTTGGTTAGAGATATAATCATCATTAATATCATTATTAGTCTCAGCATATTCTGGACTAAGTGATATTAATGGATCATCATTATTTTGATCTTGTGATATAAACTTATCATCAAAAAATTCTACATCTACAGATTCTATAACTTCTAAGTTATCTAAAATAATGAATTATAAGTACTACTATTTTGAGAATATCCTATAAAAGCACATTTATAAGCTCTATTTCCTAGGATCAGGTTTTCTGACATAAGTCATACAACCATAGACCTTAAGTTTTAATAAGTTTGGTTTTTGATTAAACCATAATTCATAAGACGATACATCCTTTTGTTTCAAAGGAACTCTATTTAGAATTCAACATGCTGATAGCATAGCATCACCCTATAATGAATTTGGTAATTTAGAACTAATAAGCATTGCATTGATCATTTCTACCAATGTTTTATTTTTCCGTTCCGCAACACCGTTTTGTTGTGGAGTATAAGGAGCCGTACATTGGTGAATCAAACCATGTTGTTTGCAAAATAAGGTGAATTCATTCGAAAAATATTCATCGTCACGGTCCGAATGCAACACTTTAATTTTAATTTCAAATTATGTTTCCACTTCTGCCTTGTAAATTTTGAATTTATCAAATACCCTGTCTTTGGTTTTCATTAGATATACATAAACATACCTAGAAGGCTAGAATAATCATCAATAAACATGACAATATTTATTTCTTTCGTATGTTATACGACGTTTAAGATCACGGACATCGCTATATGCTAAGTCAAGCAAAACAATATTTCTTTCTATGGATTTGGAGGATTTCCTATGAATCTTTGCTTGAACACATCTCACATTTACCAATAGATTCAAAATTGTAATTAGAAATTAATCCTAACTTATGCATAGATTTAAAAGAATTATGGTTAACATGTCCTAATCTTGCATACCATAAATTAAAGAAGTCAACAATATAAACAAAACTATTTTTTATTGTACCCAACTTAATCATGACGTTACGAGAATATCTTTGACCCACAAAATTGTCATTCTTTGACAAAAAAAGCTTATCAGCCTCATACACAATTTTGAATCCTGCCTTATTAAGGAGGTATTTAGAAACAAGATTCCACAAATACCAGATACATAAAATACATTGATCAAAGTAAGAACTTTTCCCCAAATGAATGGAATTTCAATAATGCCATTTCCAATGACTTTGGTACGGGCTTTATTTGCCCCAGTAACTTCATTTTCTTCTCTGTTTATTTAACCGTATGTCTTAGAAAGACTACGGTCTTCGCATATATGTATTATTGTTCTAGTGTCGAGCCATCAATCATTTTCTATGCCACTAACGAAGTTTGCCTCTTGCACCACATATATAAGCTTTTCTTTAACCACATTCACTTTTTGTTTCTTTAATTGACGACAGTCACGAGCATATTGGTGGGATTTGTTACAGAAAAACAAGCATCCTTCTTTTTGTCATTCTTTGCTTTTCTTTTTTTGTTTTCATTACTTGGCTTTGATGGATGAATTTATTCAACATTGTTGGCCTTGGAATGAAATTCAGTTTGTTGACTATCGATTTATTCAAATTTACGTAAGTCTTTTTCTATGCGAAGATGACGGTGTAAAGCTTTTAAATCACAGTCCACTTCGGCATGTTTTAGTTTCTTCTTGTAATCATTCCATGAAGAGAAAAGTCGAAATATAATAACCCCAACTATGAATGATTCAGAAAACTCTATATTGGCATCTTTAAGACGATTGACAATAAGTAAAATTACATTTGTTCAATGATCATTTTATTGTCAGTCATCTTAAATTTCATAAAATTGCCAATAAATTTTTTGTTACTTGCCTCAGAAATGCGGTATTTGTTCTCCAATGCAGTCATAGCGCCTTCGCAGTTTCCAAGCTTCGATGTGCATTGTAGACAGTGCAATCAATATGCGTTCTCTATACATGAAGTCATCCTCCCTTCGTTTATGTCGTTTATCTTTTAATTCAATAGTAGTATTCGCTGGAGTTTCAACCGGTAATTTTTCCAAGCCATCTTCTAGTATGTAGAAAGTTTCACAGTAATGAGAAAAAATTTCATTGTCTCTTGCCAACGAGTAAAGTTTTCGCTATCAAAACGTTCTAGCCTTGTTAAACATTGATTCATGACTTAGAGTGTAGTGAAGTTGCTTGAATCCTCCATTTGCTGATTATATTTTTTGAAAATTGTTGGAATATAAAGTGGATACCGTTGATGTACTTTTGACTTTGATGATCTATCATAGATTCTTTTAAAAAATAGTTCAGCTCTATCGAGTACAAAAAGATTATCGAACTATTTTCGTCAGGATTCAACAAAGCCTTCTAAGACATTACTTGATTCAAAGTTTCGTAACACTTTGATCAAGTCAAGAACACGGTAGAAAATATTTGTAATAATTGCCAAGAAAGAGTTATCGAAGTGGAGAAAGAAAAAAAAGATTTAATCACAAAATCTAGTAATAAAAAAAGGCATTAATACTGTTTATTGATGTTTGGATGCTAAGAGGGGCTGCTTCTCTTTAGAGAAACTGTTAAAAAAATCACTGAATGAAGAGCAGTATCCATCAACAAAAAATTGCAACTCTTCGAACGGACATGACTATTCACGGCCACCGATTACTGTGCGATCGACAGTACCACCGGCCCTGTAATTGCACAGTAAATGTTTGAAAATATATAATACATATTGATGGACCAATTTGGCATGGTTCAGACCAAACCATGCTCCTTGAGACAAGACATCGACTTCCCGAATCTCCTCCAGCTCCGCTACAACCGCTTCTGATCTAACTTGTTGAAACCGCACCTATCAAGTTCTGGTCTATTCTTGATGCCAATTTTTTGGATATCGAGTAAAATGTGGATCTGGATGAATTGAGCAGTATATTTTGTACTCTACGGCTGAGGAAGACCTCTTAATACACCTATAAATACTGGGAATGACAATGATGCGGGTTGTAGCGGTTTTTCGTACCCCAAACCCTTCCAGGTTTTGTTAAATCCTACCCCAAACCTGCCCGTAGGCACATTGCATGTGTGAATTTTTGCCCGAGACCGTACGGGTAAGACCCGATCCACTCCAATACATAGGACACTTTGATTATCCTCTTCAAAGTTATCTCCTAAATGACATATTTATATTTTTATGTGGAAGAAATATAAACATTAAGTGATGTATTAAATATGAATAACAATGATTATACATCATAAGGAAAAACAATAAAATTTAAATGTTCGATTAAAATTCGAAAAAATATGTAGATTTTGTTATACAATTTGCAATGATGCATATAAAATTATTGAAATGTTTAAATTTGTCCAATAAAACATTATAATGTCTTTTGTAGACGCTTTAGTTCAAATAGACCAACAAATTGCCATTATTGTAATTAAGTGGTATTATGAGATCCTAATAATACGGGACGGGTTGTGAGCGGGTTTGCTAAGCCCCAATCAGATCTAGACCCGATGCTCTCTAGAGCGGGTCATGGGATCCACCCATCCCTGTCACCCACTAGGATAGATCTTGATAGGTCAAAATAGGGATGAGTCCACCGGGTTTAATTTCTAAACCCATTTCATTGTCATCCCTAATGAATGCCCCCAACATCCAATTTGAAGAGATCGAAAAAAGGCATCGGAACTCCGCCACTTTAAGGGTTAAAACCTTTCCATCAAACGAATTATAAGAGAAACAACAACAATAAAGAACTCAAGTAGATGCAGGTCAGAAATTGTCGAACCATTGTAAATTCTTGTATATTGTTTACTTTTTTTGCATTGTTATTGTTTTTTTTGATCTATTTTTGCTTTTTAGTATAAATTGCTTATGATTTGTGATTTGCATTAGAGTAGTATTTGATATTTCTTACGTATTGTTCGCTGTCCGGATGATATAAAAGCGGTAGAACGTATTTTTCTGCTAATTAGAGATCCAAACCCTTGAAAACTAGCACTAGAATAACATTCAGGGTCCTAGACTCGATCGGTTCACTAATCGTGATGTTTGGTCATTCTTGACCCAAACACCTATCATAACCATCAACTTTCTGAATTCAGCTACGAAATGGTTAAAATGAGCAAGAATATTGTTTGAACCATAATACAATTGGGCATGATGTATGGTTAATTCAACTTGGATATAATATATAATTTGACGGACTTTATTATTATTATTGGGTTGTGGTTCTCTGTTTATTTTTTTTATTTTTTTTCTTATTTTGTTTTTTTTGGAGGGGGGGTGTTGGTTAGGGGTGGGGGTGGGGCAGTTTGAGTATTTTTCAAACTTATCAGTTTTCAGTCCAAATCAGTGTTAATAGCGATGGTCTTTCTTTTCTATCCGTTTCATTTCATTTTTCTATGATAATCAATGACATAAGGATTCTGCCTCTACCGGTAACCTTATTCAATGTAACAAATTTTCACCAGTACCATTTCTTAGTCACTTTTCGAAGGTGATTGAGAACAACTTATAGATAGTAACTTAAAAGTAACTTGGTTAACTTTTGAATTATAAATCAAAAGCAACAGATGGTTCCCAATTTGCGCACACACACGCACAAGTCAAATGCAACGAGTTTACAAAACACTTGTCTCAGCCTTTTGAGTAAACTAAAAGGAGGTGAATATAGTTGTTGTTGTCAATCATGATCCTCTAGTTAAAACTTGTTTTTTAGATCACCGTCTTTGATCCCTTGTGAAGAACCATTGTGACGCCCCACCTCTATACCCACGCTAGCCAAGGACACTACGGAGTAATGCCGTCAACTAGCACGGAGAATGAGGCTGTTGAGGAGCGACCATCCGTGTAATTGCTTTGTGCGATCCTCGATATATCAGATAATATAACTCAAGAGGAAATCCGACACATCGACACAAACTCAAAGCTACCACACGGTGGCTATAATATCTTCGGAAACAAATATGGAAATAAACATAACACAAATCAGTTACAGAAGTTCATATCTCAAAGGCGGAAACATATATGAATATTACACATAAAAATGTACATCAGAGTGGTGGTCAAACAAGATCCACGATAACACAAAAGAATAGATATAGGTGCTACACAAAAGAATATGTATACATCAAGGAGTCTCTATCTCTAATGTATAACAACAACAAAACTACAAATCAAATGTAGTTAGCCAAAAGTCAGGTAATAGTCCCTGATGAGGAGTCAAGCAGAAGCATCTGTAACATCTCGGTCTGATCCGAGTATTATTTAATAAGAAAATAATAAACGAATCAGTCTAACTATAAATATTAGATGAAATGATATAGAATAAGAGATATGACAAAAACGTATCATAACCATAATACCATACTGTGATAAGTACATAATTGAAAATCAACAAGAGATTAATCAATATCACAAGAATCTTCTCAAAGATAAAAAAGGAATGTCATATCTTTATTTCATTTACCAAAACACAAATATTGACAATTATATCAATGCCAATCACTAAATGTTAATGACACACAAATTCACCAATGCACAAATATTGATAAACTTATCAAATCATATCACGAAAATTGGTGAAACACAAATTCTAGAAGTCGTCAATTAGAAATCCAGAAATCACAAAAAGAGGAGGGGGGAGGCCTATCACAAAACGAGAGCATGAAAACTCTCAACACGTGTATCACAAAACAGAATGCTATTCCATGGTTGCTAACCATTATTTTTGAGCCGAAGCTCCACAAGAACGGCCCGAAGACCATGAGCCGAAGCTCCACAAGAACGAGGTACAGTCCCCCACGCGGACAAAGAGACATCGCACATTGCTAGTCTAATTCACAAAAATTGATCATCATCGATCATCAAGAAGTGTCAATTACACTGAGCTAGTAAATATATGAGTTTAGCTTCATGTCCCATAACCACTTGCTTAACTTAAATATTTACGAACAAATTGTAGATCTCCACTAGAAAATTATCACAAAAGGTTCAATCGAACAAGTTCAAAAATTAACCGACGAAGTAAACGCAAGCGTTTCATACCACTTGTTTTACTAAGCCGTTTAATTAGATTTTTCATACGAATGAGGTAAAGGTTTGTGTATACTAGTAGATTGGAAAACGGTTTAAGAAAACGAACTTTGTAATAAAATAGTGTTGAAATCGTTTTGATGAAAGAGTTTTGATATTTACTACTAGTATAGAAACCTTTGTATGTTTTAAAGTGACAAATCACAAAAACGATTGTAACAACAATCAATCACCACAAATGCACATTCGAAGATGTGAAGCAAATCCATAGAAATCGATACCGAATCCATCAAAGTGGATATTCCCAAAATTCCCGAAGGAGAAGTCATCAAAGTCAATAAAAATGATAACAACTAATCGGATCAATCAAAATCGATAAACAATGAAAATTCAATCAAGAAAAGCCTAAACAGGCAAAATTGCACGTTTCCAGACGTCTGATTTGAAATCCAGACGTCTGGATTTGTTTTCTGGAAATAGTTCAGAAAACCACCTAGACGTCTGGAATAGCCAATCAGACGTCTGAGCCATGGCCAGACGTCTGGTTTTGAATCCAGACGTCTGGTTTCATTCTCTGGAAATTCTCCAGAGAAACCCCAGACGTCTGAAACTTCAAGTCAGACGTCTGAGACTTATCCAGACGTCTGATCTTGAATTCCAGACGTCTGAAATTAGTCTCTGGCATTTTTTTAATAAAATGCGTGCATACATTTTTCTCTCCAGGTCCAAACCAGACGTTTGGACTTGGTCACCAGACGTCTGGTCACCTGGTCTGGGCAACATTTTGCCTAGACCAAAGTGGCCAAAACGATTCGGAAGCGATCGGAAGAGCAATGACGACTAAGGATTTACGCCGAGCGACAACCCGGCCTTAAAGGCTCTTCGATACACCCCGAATATCATGATCAAACATCCATAAAAGAATTTTCACAAAAATTAGACTTCAAATTCAAAAATTGGTAAATCAACCATATCAATTCAAATCAAAAGCAAATGATCGTGAATAGATGTTAGGAATTCATACCTAACAACAAAGATAGATATAGACATAGATGTGAGATAAAAATCTCACATTTTTACACAAAAACAAGGAAGGAGAAGCTTGAAAACAAAGAAGGATCAACCACTCTTCAATCCCAACTCAAGAAGCTTGAATTTAAACTTAAAAGAGAAACATCTCCTAAGTTAGGTTTAGAAATTTCTGAAATTGAAAGGAGAACGAGTTGGGGAAGAAGAAGAGAAGGCTTACCAAAGCTTCTTCTTGAATTTGGAGCTAGAACTTGATTTGCAAATAGAAAACTAGGGCTTGGAGTTTTAATTTCCCCTTCCTCTCTCCATTGCTGCTAAAGCTTGAGTATTAGGAAATAGAAATGAAGTAATGAAGAGAAGATGAGGTGAG
Source organism: Allium fistulosum (assembly GCA_030737815.1). Classification (NCBI taxonomy): domain Eukaryota; kingdom Viridiplantae; phylum Streptophyta; class Magnoliopsida; order Asparagales; family Amaryllidaceae; genus Allium; species Allium fistulosum. Next base: position 1,545,653,054 of record CM060901.1, on the reverse strand, counting down.
ACTTGGGTTAAATGAGCTGAAACACAAACCAAAGCCCTAAGTGGAAAAATAGCAAAATTTCACTAACTCCAAACATATCAAAGTTTATACTCAAAAAGATCGCAAACGTCATTTTGAACTCAATGGGGGTGGTCTCGAGTCCTAATTCGACTGTTTGCAAAAAGTAGCTTTTCAGACTATAATCCGACTAACGACAAAATATTTAAATAAAAATATTTAAATATTCAATCGTAAAATATGCGGGTTGTTACAACCATGGACTAATATTTTTCTTAATCCGGAATATTGAACCGTAACAAAGCGGTATGTATCACCCTTGTAGAATTTTTATACTACCTTTGATTATAATCATCTTATATAATGTTGAATCAAACCTCACATAGATTTGAACCAAATCACTTGAGAAATTCACACGCATGCATGCACAAGTGTTCACGCACATACCCTCACACATGCATACATACTCACATGCACATGTACACACACACTGTTGACACAACTCCCTTGGATAACATCGAATCCCATGTTAGCAGGGTTTTAAGTTGGAAAAAATGATAGTAATAATAATGAGGTATAAGTGGTTTATTATTGACTCATTTTTAGCCTAATATATATCCTTGATTTGCACAACTATGCCAGTTCTTTGCATGCTTTATTTTCTGAGGAATGGTTAAGAAATATTCTATCAGGATATGAATGCTACCTATCATGCTTATTAAAATAAACTTACCTTATCAATTTTTAGTATGTACCAAATTTTAATTGGCTCTGTTCTCTGCATAGCTTATTTACCCAGCATGTATACTGAGATTGAGGTACCATGAAACAACTGGCATCTCTCTTCAAGATAACGATGCTCAACAGCTTTCTATTGTTTTGCCTGGTGTGGTTGCTCGATTTGACGGAACAGATATACAGGTTTAATTTTTCATAAAAGTTCATCACTTGACATTTTATATTTTACAGGTTTAAGTTTTTGGTGCATCAATGCTCATACATTATTTGCCCCAAACGCAACATGCTTATCCTCCCTCATTTTTTCAATGAACATTCCCTCATGTCATTGTTCAGCATGTAGTGACCCTTATGTTTTAACTTAACACCACTGTACTTGTTTTGTTTCATGCAAATATTTATTTCTTGATAATTATGTTGCCTTGTATATGCCAAAGTGAATAGCAGCAGCAGCAGCAGCAGCTGCTGCTGCTGCTTCTTCTTCTTCTTATTCTTATTATTATTATTTTAATGATGCCTAAACCTTTTAGTGGTGAGCTTGGTGCTAAATTTTGCCTAGGATATAGGACTAACCACAATGGTTTAAGCAATCAATTTGCAATCTAACAGCGTCTAATTTAAATAAGTTTAAGAGTGTTGGGATTTGCGTTCCCAGAGTTTGCTACAAAGATGGTTTGAAGAGGCAAGCACTCGGATATGGGAGGATATAAAGGATCCAGAAGATGATAGCACTTTTATGAAAATACCCTTTCAATTATGGAGCGTTAACAAATATGGTTCTTGTGTCGATGCTGCAATTGTTGGATTGATGCCTCCACCACTTTTAGAGCTTCAGGTGATTTTTTTTGATTTTTTCGTAGTTTCGTTGCTGTGCAAGAATACTTGAAGAAAAGCTAAGGCTATTATGCTATTGAATTTAGCTGTTTTTATAACTGGACAGTCAAGTCAGAAATTCTACTGTGCGGTCACTGTAGGCGAAGATTCTGTAATTTCAGCATATAGGTAAATTCATCTCTGCTATTTTATGATCAGTACTGTTTTAAAATATATAAATTTAACAATTACATATGCTATGGTTGGTCTAGATTATCAGTGAGTAGAAGCAGATCACTGGTTGGAAGCATTCTGTCAAAAGTCGTGCCAGCAACCTTCTCGACCATATCCTCATTTTCCAGAATTATCTGGCGGAGTGGTCAGTCTTCAAATACAAAGCCACGACCTACATCTCAGCCATTTGCCAAAGGTTGGAATCTAATGAATACCTACATTGTTTTATTTTATTATTTTAATCTTTCTCGGTATCATATTATAACTTTTGAACTTGTATGCTGCCTTACCTTCGATCAATTTGTATGAGGTACCAAGTGAGAACGTATTGGTTACTTTTCATCTGTGTATTACTGAAATTGCATCATGTACACACAAATTGTTTCACAGTAGTAATATCACCGATATAACAGCCATGTTGTGTATAAGTGTGAAGGAATGTACCAGTGATACAGACTTCATGTCTACTAGTAGGTCGATAGTCACAGTATTTCACTTGAAAGTTGAGTTTTAAGTCTTCTTCATCTCGCCCGAGATATCCTTTTCACACTCGGGCAAAACAAAACTTCAAACATAACTTTTATCTTGTTTCGCTCATCTCACCCAAGATATTAGGATCACAACCCGAGATACTGACCAAAATGTCTGTTTGAGATCTTGTTGAAATCCAAGATTTGAAGGCTTGCTTGAAAGTGGTATATTTTTGTAAAAAAAAAAAAGTGATTCATGATAATTCATGCATGGAAAGAGAACAATTGTAAGTAATGATCATCTGAGCTATGCTTTCATGACATGCTTAGTGCCCACTCTCTACTCGTCTAGAATGGAAAACCAATTTTCCTGAAGTAGTCATTGTTGATTCTGCTTTAATGTGACACAAGTGATTTGAGTCACCACAAACCTAGCATTTGTATTTCCCTAGTTTTCTCATTCATTATACTCCATCGATAAATTAGCATGTCTATTTTCTATTTCAAACTGCTGTAAAGCTAATCAAAAATAGATAAAAATCATTTGTAATTGTTTGAGATTATCTAACAATAAACATACAAGTCCTTTGCATCTTCCATAAACCGTTAACTATATTTACAAAGGTTGAGTGCAAGTGGAAAACAAATGCTTCCCATTATACTTTTAACAATTTAATAATATACATCAACTTGTTTTCTAATACTTAATTCATTGTTAATTAGACACTTGGGAAAATATATATTTTATATTTCATTGTTAATTAGACACTTGGGAAAATATATATTTTATATTTCATTGTTAATTACATTTAACCTATTAACTAGAATTTTTTTTTGCTCCCACCAATTTTACATGCGATATATGTATATACACGCAGATTTACAAAAGTAAAAAAGATGGAAAATGATGAGATAATGGATGAAATGCCAAGTGGAATAGAGGCAATGATAGTGGTATGCGATCCTTTTGCTACCGAGAAATAAACAATGCTCAATGAAAGAAAATTCTCAAATTGTGCCTTAATATTCAAATTCTTACAAGTCATAATCCAACATTTGATATGCATAAATAAGAAGTCAGGAAGGAAAAGACGATTAAATTTGTGAAGTATATAAGTCATCAGAATGTACATATGATTCTTTAATTAAATAATCAAAATTTGAACGTGGTCAAGACAATATTAGTATTTTAAAATGAAATGCTGACTTATAAGACATAATGCGATCTTTGTTTAAGGTTATATATTGCATACCAATATAACAACTGATCTCATTGTAATATAAATATAACCACACTTCTACTTGGTTTAGAATAACGGGAAACTTTAAGAAGAAAGCTACTTGATTCATTCTTCTTTTTGATTGTGGATTTTAATACATTATGTCAACAAAAAGGAAAATACACACATACATAACTCATATTTTTATGTATAGGTGCATTTCAGATTATTATTGTTATTATTCTACTATTGTTATTTCTACCTACAGACTCCTATATGTTTAAATATGATCAATACTTAGCTTCCAATGTAATCTTATCAACATATGACCAGTTTCCACCAATTTAAAGATATAATTTCTATAAAGTACACGACATTCCAATAAACAATCAAGTTCATTCTCACTGTCATTTAAATAGGAACATGTGATGGAAATCAGAAGGCAATTGGGGTGCTGCACTGTTTGGGGTGTGCCATTGAACGCTCATATATATATGTGGGATCAATAACACCCTTATTTTGTAACGCCTTGTTAGCACTTCTCTTTCTAGCCACATGTTCAAATTAATTATTTGTTGTTTCTGTCTCTTGCCACATCATACTGTTAATTAAATAGATATGTGTGACTAAAGGGTGCTAAAGGGTGCCATCGTTCCTTCATCATATACGTATATACATACACACATAAATATATGTGTATATATATACATATACGTGCGTGCATATGTATATGTACCCATACACACGTATGAATGAATTGATTTTTTAGTCATGATTTTCAAACTAGTCATTGTCTCAACAGTCAACTATGTTCACAAAACAAAAACAAAATAAATTTTTTATTTGATTTTTTGAAGACTTCTATGCAAAAAATGGTTTTGGCTATGTTCTTAATGGCTAATGCAAAGATGTACCATAGGTGATGCAAATAAACTGAATGCAATTCATGAATGCAAGTTTGAAAGAAAATTAAGCAAAAATTGAAAAAGAAAACATGCATGCAAGCCTACCCCCACATTATAACTAAATATGTTCCCACTGATTTTAACATGGTTGTGATAATAAAAAAGCGAAGTCCTTTTTTACATGAAATGTGAAACTTGTAGATAAAATAACAAAAAAAAAAGCATTCGAAAGTGTATGTATCGAACAATTCTAGACTAATGAGCTTGTCTCATTGTTGAGGAAGTGAGAAAAAGTTTTGAGTTTTGAAAACCATATTTTATATACTCTTATGACTGAGTGAATTCGGAAAAAGGAACATTTTTTTTTTGGAAAACATATCGAGTTGTTTCCTCTATTAAGGTTTTTGAGGTAAAGTCAACACTTTAGTGAGGTTCTTGTTCATTTCACCATTTAAAATTCTAGCTCATCTTCAAGTTTTTCTTCACTACTATCGATTTTGAAATCAAAATGATGATTTTATCTTACTTTATTAAAATATGACTTCTCATCCTTGAACAATACAAAAAGAATCATGTTCCACCAAAATTATCTCTTTTTACTAAATTTATAACAATTTCACTAAATTTATTATTTTTGAAGTGCAAAATTGTAATTTGTAGTTTGTTAGGATCAATAAAAGATAAAGTTTCATGAATAGACCCTCATCTTTAAAATATTTAACATCCAAATTAATTGGTTTGTTTGGCGCTCAGACTTTGGTTATAAGTCACAAGTTCGAATCTTGTGTAATGCGATTCAAACTTTGAACATATTTGGACTTGTAATATGTACATACTACCTAAAACTTGTGGTTCATTGGATATTGTATCTTCGGCACAATGTAAGATTGGTAGTTGTTTTAATAAGTGCTTCCATCATATTTAAAAATCCGTTCCATTGTTGACAGAATTATCTGCTAAATTTGTCCATATATGCAATCAATTGTGCTAAATCTCTTTGCTCTCCATTACCTAGAAACTCATAATTTTCATCTTTGAAACATGTGCATTTTGGTCATCTTGACTAAAAATATTTTCAGAATTATAAGCCAAGTATTTTCACCATCCAAATTATTTTAAAATTAGTTGCATTTTTCATAGAAATTATATTGATGTTTGAAATCTTTTTTATATAGGTTAGGCTTTTAATCAAAATCATTACAAGTTGGAAGAAACTGTAGTTCTAGTTATTTTTTAAATTTTGGCTTGAATTGTTTTGAAAAGTACGGTTATTATGAAACTTTTACGCATCATAACTAAAGCTATTCGCATGGTTAGAATTATTTCAAATAAATTTTCAGACCCATATTGATTTTAATAAAAATTATTTTGGTTTTCAAAGTTATTTTGAAATGAATTAGGATTATAATCCAAATTATTAACGTTTTGAGGAAAATTGTAATTTTGATTATTTTAAAAATATTAATTTTAGCTATTCTAAAAGTGTTGTGACATCAATAAAAAAGAAAGCACCCTCGAGTGATGCAATTTTTCAATGGCTGCAATTTTGGGATCTGAACGGCGCCTTCTCTTTCTCCCGCTCCTCCTCTTTGCCTTTTTCCGTCGAGTTCCTCCTTCAATGCCCCTTGTCCCTCATGCCTAGCCCGTCCAGGAAGCTATCTCCAGCTCGCTCTTTTTCTGAGCATTCTTTGCAAACGCGATCTGGTCGCACTTTCAACTCATTATTGACTTCGTCAGATCTTGTCGTGCCTGCTCCGTTTGCTTCAGTTCGTAACATTCCACCTCTTAACATTGCCGCGTCCCCTCCTGTAGCTTCTGTTTGCCCTGTGCCTCCCATGATTTCTGGAAACCTTATCAAAGCTCTTGAAGATTCCCTGCTCATCATCGATCCTGCCTGCTCGACATTATCCGGTGTGCTTGCTTCTACAATTAGTGAAGGTACGAATTCCCCTCTAACTCCATTGTTTGCTTCTTGTGCCATGGGTGGCCAATGGAAGGCTGCTGATTCTTGTGGTGATGATTTGAATGTGGCAAAGGGGTTCAGTTGGTCAGAGATTGTGAGGGAGGGCCTGTGCTTGAGGGTGATGCTGTTGGCATGGAAGGTGTTTGTAATAATGCCTGTAATAATCTGCCCAGTCCTGTGCATATATCTGGTATTTCTGGTTCCTCCCCAAGTTCATGGAAACAAGTGGTCCTCTCTTTTTGCTGCGTTATCCAGGAATGCGGGTGATTACGTTCTCCGCCATTTTGATATCGAGGAGGTGGATGGTGCTTTGGTTCCACCATTGGAAGTGATGGAAGCGGGGGTTGCTTATAGATCGGAGTATTTAATAGAGTTTTTCAACTTTGAAATTTAAGGGGTGGCCTTGGAGTTCACTATGATAATTTCATGTTTTTTTTTTCAATTCTCAAAAAAGAGGAAAGGCTTCGTGTTCTTGATGCGGATCCTTCCATTATCCAAGGTCAGCCTTTCATTATTACTCCATAGAGTCCGACTGTGGATAAAGTGAAGAAGCAAATTCTCTCTATTTCAGTTTGTACGTATTTTTCTCACATCCCTTCTGTGCTGCAACACATGATAGGGTTAAATTCGTAAGCCAGTGTAGTTTGTAAACTCAAATGTTTTGATGCAAACACGGTAGCTCGTAATAAGCTAGTATATGTCAAGGCTCTTATTGAAGTATCCCTTGATAAGCCTTTGTCATCCCATATTACAGTTCGTATTGCTGAAGGTCATGAAGCGGTAATCAAAGTAAATTATAGTTAGAAACATGATACTTCATACTTGTACGAAGTGTCACACTTTTGGCCACCTCTTGGAAGCTTGCAAACTTTGGCCTAATGATATCACTGTTCCAGTATTTGATAGGATTCCTCTCCCTTGCCCTCTGGCCATGAAGTAGGTTTATAAGACTCGCCCTGCTATTGTTGTTGCTCCTTCTGTGGTTACCTTAGATATCGATGATGTTGTCCCAGTTAATGTAGTTGAAGAGAAGCTAAAAGAAATTCCTCCTTCTGATGTTATCTTTTGGGCCTCGTCTGAGCAAACTTGGATCCATGAGCCTACGGAAATGAGATTTGATCCAAAGGGTGACAGCTTCTTTATTAAGTATGTGCGTGGTGACGAGGAAGAGAGACATTTATATTATCACGTTGAGGGTGAGGGCCTGTCCCATTTTGTTCTTGGTCATTCTGGAGATCTGAATAAGATTGTATTAACGGATGATTCTTGGGACATGAAATTCCTTTTCAGTTCTAATTCAGTGGATTATGTTCCTAACCTAGCATCTCTCTTCTTTGTCTATTATCATGTCTTAGAGCCTGATTCATCGGATGACGGTAGTGGTTCTACCTCTTCGAATGGGGACTAGTTTTGATTTCTTTTTGCTTAGTAGCTTTAGTATGTTTGCCAAATTCCTGTACTTCATTTATTCTTAAGTTATTTGGTGCATGTGCCAAACATCTATTTTTTTTATTCATTTATATAAGTGGACGGCCCACTATAAAACCGGCTAGCTTTGCTAAAAAAGAGTGTTGCGACATTGTTAAAGTATCCATAATTTACTCGGTTGATTTTACTAATTAATTGACTAAATTAGCAGGGCGAGGAAGGTTTTTATAATCATTTACAAATGGATAAGACTAAGATTTTGCAGATACAAGGCAACCTTCTTTGCTAATAATTCGATTGTAATTTATTATACGAACCTTCAAGATTTTTATAGTCTTTAAAAAGCTCTTACTATATATCCGTAGTCTAGTCTATAGTTATTAACGGCGCACAACACAAAATGACGCAAAATCTTCCTGCATCTAGGCGCACGTCACATACCTTTTTGATTTACTGCAAAAAAAATATGAATTTATTATCCATAACAATTTGCTGAAAAAGTCTAAGATATTTAATGTTGGGGATTGTTAAAGGAACTCCATTTTTGAGGAGTGACAATTTTTTATAGTAATTTGACAAATGTTAAAGGAGATTCATAAGAAAATTGAGTCCTCTTACGTCTTTACCATCATATCAGTACTCGAATTTGACGGATCATTTTTGAATTTTATTTTTTTTGGGTATGTTTATCGAGTTTTCTTTCTGTTTTCGGTATGACACCGTCTAATTTTACATTGCCAGTCATATCTTTTTCAACAGATATCCATCATTTTCATGTCTTGTGAACCGACTGTGTATTAAATCAGAGGTAATTAACACGCTATGTTTAAACTATATTTAGCAACCCCATAACAATTTTATTTTGAATGGTGTCCCGTAAAATTGTCCTCTTTCCTTGTTCAAAATGGGGACTGTTTAACAGTCCCTTTAATATTTCTTTTACTAAAACATATCTAATAGAGATCCTTTTTAATAATTCTGCAAAAACATCATTAAACATAATGTCATAAGCATAAGCTTTCAAGTACAATAGTCTTTTCAAAAATCAAAATCCAAAATAATTGTACATGTTACTGATAAAATAGAAATACAAGTCCGATTCTTTGATTGGATCTTCCAAATCAATATGTGCATCATTAGATTCTTAGACGTTAACATCTTCCTCATCCATTTCATTTAAATTTGGTTCTACTTCATGAGAATGTAAAGAAGATAAATTATATAATGAAAACCTCTCAACGTAGATGTTGTGTTACTTAAATATCTAACCTCCTCCATTCTTGTTGCTCTAGCAGCAACTAGCAACTCCCCAATTCAAGTTCGTCATCGGTATCATCGTCGTCGTCGTCATCAAATACAAGTTCGTCCTCAGCATCATATGCATCATCCATATTTTGCATCAACCATTCATTATCGTCGTCAATATCTTTCAATGGTGTCAGAGAAGTTAACAAACATAATAATATGATAGGCACTAAACTTTGCATATTCGGATTGTGTAAAACTAAAAAATTGAAATTAAAAAATATATATTGAATAGGCACATCTTTTGGGCGCCATGCATCATGTGCACCTTTTACGCCATATGATGCATCTTTCCATGTGCGCCATGCCGTGCCTTTGGGTGAAAGGTGTAATCGTCGGGCCTTAGCATGACTTTCGTTACTATGAATCTAGCCTTGGGAAGTAGGTCCGTTAATGGATACTTTTGGATGCAGATAGTGCAATATCCACATCCGAAATAATTTTCGGATTTGCATATTCGCATCCCCAGATACGGACGAATATTAGATATTTATCTTATCAGCTGAATCGGTAAATCAAAAAACATAAATAGAAATTTTAGTTCTAACATAATTCTTTTCAATTCCATTGATTATAAAAGTGTGAAAAATAAATAAAGTACGATGATAATAAATCGTTTTTAGCAGTTAATACGCACTAAATACATGTACTATAAAACCGGCTGGCTTTGCCAAAAAAAATGCATGTACTATAAATTTAATAAAACAATAAATACATATATTCCATTATACTAAAATACACATAATATAAACTATATTCTTAACAAAAACCGAATGGATAATTTTCGGATGCGGATGTCTTTGTATCCGAATCTGTATCCGTTTTTTTGGATATTAGATATTTATCCACTATTCGGATACAGATGCAGATGAATTTCAGATTTTTCGAATATCCATTAACATGCTTATTAGAGAGTCAATTTCACATGATTTATTCTTTTATTTATAATTTTAATTTCAAATTAAATTGTCAAATTTTAATTAAACTTAATTTAGTTTGTGATTTCTTAGAGCTTTTTAATTGTTTTGCACTAAACCAATGTCAGATGAATATTTGCTTATACAACAAAACAATTCAATGAAAAATAAGAAAATTGTAATTTTTTTAATAAACATTCATAATCTTTTGTTAGAAAAAAAAACACTCATACTGAGATCACCCCCCTTCCTTCCTTTCGTGGTGTATATATGTGTGCATAACAATATCCAATTAATCTTTGACATTTTCTTGCATCAAGTCCTTTCTTTATTTTGTATTCCAATTTACTTTTCAGCATTTCTTTTAGCTCCTTTTCGTTTTACTCGTCGTTTTACTCGTCAAAAATTTGATTATCTATCAAAAGACAGCAAAATGCCCATGTAATACTACTGGTTGAAGATATAAAAAATATATGAACAAACTTTATAAAATACAGAATTTGATGTTTATGAGATATATCAGTAGGTATTATATTATTAAGCTTTTTATTCGACTAATCCAGTAATTGTGGTTTTTGCAGCATCGCCTCTGACTTGTATAAAGGATCCTCCTAGGAAGGGGGAGAACCTCACATTGTCTCCAAGTGGCACATTGGCTGCTATAACTGATTCTCTTGGTCGCATTCTATTGCTCGATACTAAAGCGCTTGTAGTTGTGCGTTTATGGAAGGTATCCATATCTAATGCATTAAGTTTCATTTATGTACATATCGTACTGTCTGACCAACTCATTTCATTTCAGGGATATCGCGATGCTTCTTGCCTATTCATGGAGATGTTGATAAGCAAAGATAAGACCGCTTCATCTAGTTCCAGTTACCATCCGTATAAAAAAAGTGATTATTGTTTGTGTTTAGCAATACATGCGCCACGAAAAGAAATAATTGAGGTACCATTTATATTCTTTTTTGCTCAAGATTTTATTTTTCAGAATTGTTTCTACTATTTGTTCATACCTCACTATAGACGCATTGTTTAAACTTGGTTGGAAATTTGTAAATCATTGGTGTTTGCACCAAAAGTGGGCAAACACCCCATAGAGATTTAAGGAGTACTTGTGATCCAGAATGTAATCATAAGTTAAGGTTATGAGTCTCCGTTAATTATGGAATTTAGATGCTAACAAACACAGAATATAACCCAAAATAACAAAAAGATCAAATAAAGAAAAAAAGAAAGAAAAAAGTAAAAAACAGTAAGAAACAGACAATTTCTATAATGGTTTGGTCGTTAACGAGAACTATTTCTCTTGTTTTATTTTAATATCATTCTCGTTATCTGGGCGCAACGGTTAGGTCACCTGCCTGATGATCTGGGCGTCCAGGTTCGAGTTCAGAAACAGCCTCGTCGCAATGCAAGGGAAAAACTATGTACATTTTCGATCTCTCCAGAGCCCGCTATCGTGCAAGAGCCTCGTGCACTGGGTTCCACCATTCTCATTATAATTTTGAGTTGCAAGGCTTAGATTTCGAAATCAAAGAGAATAAATTAAGCTTGATTTCAACATCATGTTGTCCGTTGACCAAAATTTTCCCTTGTTATGAAATGAAGGAGATATTTATAGGTGTTTATCCTCTGTTGTTGATCCAAAATATTAGGAAGATACACCAAAAATATCCTTTTCCAGGTCTTTCAAGTCGGTAGACATCTGGATATGCAAAACCAGAAGAAATAATAGGCCATAGTTGAGTCATCCATACATTGCACTAGAGAGGCTCGGCAGGGTGGTCCAGCAAAAGAAGTCTTAGACCGACAATTATTTGTCTTTTTATCTGTAAATAGTCGTGAGAAAATTCACTGAACAAATTACAAAGCAAACCATTTTTAAAAAAGAAAAGAAAAGGGGGAAGAGGGTGGGGGTGGGGGGATAAGAAAAAGAAAAACTTCATTCGAGTTATATGGTCGTTATTCTTGAAATTTCGTCACCTAGAAATGAACTCTCAATCACACTCAACTCTCCAATCCAGTATAGAGCCACAATTCATATATTAACTAGTTTAATATTGTTTACACTCAGGCTACTCTTAAACACTAAAACTAGCTTAAGCATATGGTCACTATTAGTTTCCTATCATATTTCAGGGCCAATAGCAAGTTTTACTGTCTTGCAATCTGACTTATGCCAACTGAAAATAGCAATTAATTCGCAATAGAAGTTTCTACTGTTTTTTAGTCAACGAATAACCCAACGGCTTGTCAAGACTAATATGATATTTTGTTTATAGCTCTTACTCTACCAATACCCTGTTCAATTATTAACCCTTTTGTTGTATACATATTACAAATCTGTAATTTAAACCCGAAAATTACTTCCAACTGCGACATTACAAAAATTGAGGCTAAACAATTACGAATTTTTAATCTCTACTGTGCGCTAAGTGTTCACTCCGCTTCAAACTGGAGATAGGCGTTTGTTCAATGGGGACTAAAATTTCCAAAATTTAGACATTTGTTGAACACACTTATAAATTGAGCGTAAATGAATAGGCTCCTAACAATTGAGAGTCTGTTCAACAGGTGTCTAACTTATTTATTTGTAATTTTTTTTTGGGGAAGAATCACAATTAGGGGTGTAACATTACAACTCCGCAATTGCAATCATAATCAACAATTGGAGATACTCTTACATATCATTTGTCCATAGTTCATATGCACAAAAGTTCTCGAACATTTGGTGTTACATATTTAATGCAAAAAAAATACTATTTATTTGCAGGTATGGAAGATGAGAACAGGACCTCGAGTTCTTACCATTCCTTGCCCAAAAGGAAGCAGAATTCTACAGTCATCTACAAGGTTTCCATCATCTTCACAATCATCATCATCATCTTCATCATCATCCTATGTTCCTCTTCAGGTTTACTTGTTAAACGGAGATTCTGGACAGCTCTCCATTTTAAACAAACGTATTGGTTAAATATATCATTCAAATTTCACTAGTAATTATCTTACATAATTGTACATGTAAATGAGTTTTTGTTGCTATCATACAACTGATCATCTCTTGTTTGATTTGTTATCATTATTTACTTCATTATTATTTTTATTTCTCGGAACCTTTTCTTTTTATTTTTAAATTTGCTAGATGGATAATATCAAACGCTGTTATGTTACTGCATGGATTCAACTATGTTTGGTAAGTTGCAGTATGACGTGACCACTGATTGTATATGATTTGATTTTTTTAATTTTTTTTTAACTGTTATCTCTACCAGTTTCCATACATTTTCTTCATCAGTCTTTGACAATTAATGTATCATTGGTCAAATGGGACAACTCCAGCAGTTCGGTTGAAAGTCTTAAGTAAATACTCGGGCTTTTTCTTTCTCAGTTTATTTCACTTTAATATGTTTCCGTTCTCCTTGTTTTCCTTTAAGTTTGAATTTATTTCTAATCAACATTTTAATTTCGAACGGCCTGTTTGTTAAGTGTAGTCTATCGTACATTTCATTGTCATTGTTTGACTAGATGTATGTTCACATTGCCGACTTCAAAGTAAGCAGTATGAGTTTCTATGACTTTTCGATGCCCACTTAATTGTAAACTACACATATTACTTGTATTTTTTAATCAATAACATAAATAAGCAGATAATTGTAGTATATTAACATGCAGAAAAAAACAGGCATGAGTGGTTGGAATATCGTATAGTTAAATTTTTTATGTACTTGATTAATATCCTAATCTGTACTCATATGCATTCGTAGTTGACCTCTCTTGTTTCGATATATGCTTAAGTATTAATATAGTATAGTTGCTTGCTCATATAGAACCAAGATTTGTAATTTCTTAATTCTGCAAAGTGACATAAATATACATGCAAGTAAATTACGTATGATTTCTCACATGGAAGACATATGTTTTCAAATTCTGCACAGCCTGTGGACGGCTGTACGTAAAATTATGATTAGCTGCAGGAGATCAAGGAATATAAAGTTACTTAATTTCATGTGAGACAACTTTAATCTTTTTTGTTAGTTATAATCTGTCAGACCTTTTATTTTTTTCAGTATTTTCCGATCAGTTTCCAAGATCCCTTGATAATTTATTAGACTGATTAAAAACAATAGGAAAATAGGCACATGGAAGAAGTTGTAAAAATTTTTAGCATTGGAACAATAAGTTTGTTTTTTAGTTTGAAGAACAATTTTTAGTGTGAATAGAAAATGATAGTTGTAACCATCATTCTATGATTTACACTAAAAAGTGTTTTTCGGCCTAAAAAGTAAGGTAGTGCTTGGTTTAATAACAAATTTTATGTTTTCGATTTTCAATATATATGTCAAATATAAGAAGAATTGAGAAACGACGAAGGACATGAAAGAAAGACGGATGGAAGGACGAAGGAGATATCGAGACAATGGAAGAATGGATTGTGTTACGTGCTTGTGTTATTTTTCAAAACACGGAAAATAAAAAAAAAAGTTGTTTTCTATTTTGTATGTTAACTTTGTTTTCTAAATCGGTCGTTTTTGGCAATCTACATGCATCATGTGCATTTTTGTATGTAGGAAAATCCAAAACTAAAAATAACAAACCAAATACTACCTAAACTTCTTGTTTCTGAAATTAATTTTTTCTCAATTTTTTTTCTTGAACCTAAAATCCTCTAAAAACAATTCACCCACTTGTTCCTTTTTTTTCCACACGTATTTAACCGTTGTTGTTTGGGAGAGATCAATTTTGAGTTTATTTAACGACACAATATATATTTGTTATATATTTAGAAAAGTTTAAAATGGAACTTGAGTTGGTAGAAGTAAAGTTTATTCTTTGAATAGAAAACAATGAAAACAGATTTAAACAATTTTTTAGTTTCACAACACCCTCTCGATTTTTTTAGCGTAGAGAACAAAATTTTCAGATAAATACAGCAGAAGGATAATTTTTCAGGGAGAAGGACAATGCGCAACAGATGTTGTGTGGTCGATGAAGGATGTTAATAGCCGTTTCAAGGAAGGTACGACGGGCTTCGGTGGCGATGACAACGAGATAGGTGGATGCAATGTGGCGACGACGATGTCGTGATAAGTGGAGGCGAGATAGGCTTCAAATATGGTTTTTGAAGAAGTGCGAGCTGAAGTGTTTTGACGGTGCGGTGATGGCGACTAATGATGGAGAAGGGGTGACTTTGGTTAAGCAACGATGTGGTGAGCGGTTGGATTAGAGAAGAAGCGGCAAATTGAGGAAGAAGCGGCAACAAATTAAGAAAAAAGATAATATATAGTAATGATAACGTTTAGTATTATTTTTTGTTTTTTAAATAAATTGATTATGTATGTTTTTATAAATAATGCTATGTTGTAATAGCAGTTTATGAACTGTAGTAAGTTTCTGAATTGTTGTAGTTTTTTTAAAATTGTAGTAAC
This sequence comes from Allium fistulosum, assembly GCA_030737815.1. NCBI lineage: Eukaryota > Viridiplantae > Streptophyta > Magnoliopsida > Asparagales > Amaryllidaceae > Allium > Allium fistulosum. The sequence continues at coordinate 1,545,637,635 of CM060901.1, read as the reverse complement.
ATACTATAAACAATCGTAGCATGTTTTTTTATATTGTGTACTCATAATATTGATAGGATCATTTTTTACCTTTTTAAGCAAAATATAATTATGTATATTTCTGTTCAAAATGTTATTTTATAGTAGCATTTTTGTAGTAGTAGTTTTTGAATTGCAGTAGATTTTTTAAAATTGCAGTAGCAGTTTGTAAACAATTGTATTATCTTTTTAGACGTATATTAATAATACAGTGTAGTGTCATTTAAAAAATATATATATATAGTTATGTATATTTCTGTTTATAATGCTATTTTATAATAGCATTTTATGAATTATAGTAGCAGTTCCTGAATTGTAGTAGCTTTTTAAAATTTCAGTAGCATTTTATAAACAATTGTAGTTTCTCTTTAGAAGTGTTATTTGAATTTATATTAAAATTATTTATTTAGTTATTATCATTTAAATTAATTTACACACACGCACACACATATATGTATGGATATATATGTATATGTATATGTATGTGTGTATATGTATGTATGTATATCATAATATATATATGTATATTAAATTATTTTATTGTTAAAATTACCTTTGAATAAATGTTATTTAATTTGACAATGGATTATCTTATTAAATATCTTGAGTAAATAATAACATTGTAAATTATATTAATAATGTCAACATAATAATAGTATAATTCAATTTCAAATCAAGTCAGTCGATGAAACATTAAATATGATTTATAACATTATTCATGATAACACAATAAAAGACCTAACGCATATGCACTAAAAATGGTATTTTTTTTTTGGAAACATGCCATTTCTACTCCTGTTCGATGCACTTGATCTAACAATGGTATCAGAGCAAGTTGATGACAGGGGATTTTCGCAATGTGATATTTGATGAAGCATTTGCTCCTACTCCTGCTTGTCGTAGGTTAAAGAGTTGATAGGTTGTGTGTGAGTTGACAAATTACACATAAAACTTGCATTTGATAGATCTTGTTGGATTACCAGAAGGAGTTTGGACCCGACCAATAATGATCCAAGAGATGGAACAACAATGATATCAGAGCACACATCGTGTTATTATGAATGGAATTTCAAGTTGGTTTAAATTGTAATTTAAAATTTATAAGCATTATGGATAAATTTTAAAATTATTTTAAATTTATATTTATAAAGGTCATGAATGAAAAAAATATTAAGTTGTTTAAATTTGAATTTATAAAGGTAATATATGGACAAATTTAAATTGTTTAAATTTTAATTTATAAAAGTTGTAAACAAATGGATTTGAAATTGTTTTAAATTTAAAAATGTTAATGTTATAAATAAATAAATTTAAAACAAATTTAAATTATAATATGAATTATAAATGTTATTGTTCATAAAAGGGTTACAATAAAGTTGTAATGTTGATTAATTATTAATTAATATAATATACACTAAAAGTTAAAATCGAAATAAAACCCATAATAGTTATAAGGAAATAAATACATATGTATATAATTATGTGTATAATATACTGTGCAGTTAATGCCCCGCTATATCCCCGCTATAACTCCGATATATCTTATAGCGGATTCCTACCGCTACGATTTTTCCATATATCCCCAACATATAGCCTTTCCGCTTTAATCCCCGCTATTTCCGCTATATCCCGTTATTTCCGCTATATTCCGCTATTTCCGCTATATCTTCTATAAAAAATTGGATTGAAAAATGATATTTATACGCTATAAAAATTATGAAATTAATTAATTTCATTGAATTTTTTATATATGTTTAGAAATGATAATACTCTAATATTCTACTAAATTAAATTAAGTTATATAACAGTTTTACGTTCATTTACAATACATTTGCACATATTTTTATTTAAAATTATTTTTGTATTAATTATAATTCAATTGAATGTTAATTTTTCACATAATTACTATTTATATATTTGTAAAAACAACAAGTATGGGATTTATATGCTATTTTAGAGTAATCTGATATATCCCGCTATATCTTCGCTACATCCCCGCTATATCTTCGCTACATCCCCGCTATGACTTTTTGCACCTCTACCGCATTGAATCCACCGAGCGCTTTAACTGCACAGATAATATAATGACAAATGATATCATCGAGTATGGTGAAAACTTATTATTCCTTATAGATGATAATATTTATGATTACTATTTTGAGATTACGAATTTGAAATAATGATGCTCTCCATCATTTACAGTATAAACATTGTGATGTGCATACTTATTGTTGTTGAGCACCCTCAGGCCATAAAATATGTATGGTGATGTTTATATTATCTCTAGATAGGTATAAACATTGTGTAATTTTGTTGAGCATCCTTAAGGGTTAAATTTTTTTCCTTGGGACACCGTGAAATGATGGTTAGAGTATCTAATGTACTTATGATTTGTTAAATACCCTTAAGGTCATAAAGATGATTCAGTGCAAAGAACATACAGTTAGGAGTTATATACGAGATATAACTAATAACGTGTTATTTACTATTTATTAGGACTACAATCTATGACCACCCTTAAAGTTGTAGTAGCATGATAAATAGATACAAACACTCACTAGAGGAATTTTCCAAACTCCCACATCTTGTTTAGCGTTTTAAGGGATGTTAAATTTGGTTGGAGCCTTATTAGAAAAATGCGATAAACCATTCTAATAAGTATAAGAATATACGTAATATCATAGTAATCAACTAAAATAACTTAACACGGCTAATATAATTGATAAAATTATTTAACGATTAAAATATACTAAATCAACCGAATTAAAAATTATTGAAATAATGTAAAAGTATATACTTACCAATAATTTTTTTGGCTTGTTGTCTCTTCAATACCTATGCAAGAGCCAATAATATAACCATTGAAAACTTCTGTGTCTTTGTCATTTAAGTGTAAATTTGTCCAAGGCCCTATATTATCATCTATGAGTTTTGAACTCCAAAACAATACAAGATATGGATATTTGTTCCATATTCTATCACAAACGTAAGTTGTACAATGAATAGTCACATTGGTAATGTACAAAATTTTAATGAAATCATTTCATTCGAAATCAACAAGTAAACCATAGTTTGAGACCATATGTTCAACACAATTGATCACTGAAATGTCACTTATGATCTATTTACTTAAGTGTTACTCCTTCGATCTCCTTAACATGTTAAGGATGACTAAATGCATTTTGTAATGAATACAGTGTGGTATTGTAATAAATGGTTTTTTTGAATGGTTCGACCATTTAAAAGAGAAAGCGAAAGTCTAAGGGTAGATGTGATATAGGCACGGTTGTGATGAAGAGAGTGAGTGATTACCTTTGCTTCACGTAGAGACATCGAAAATGAAATTGTATAAAATATTTGCAGGTGCTTAATTAGGAGAAAAAAAAATAGTTTCTCCTCTAAATGTATTTTTTCTTATAGAAATTTTTTCTCTATAACATCCATTTCTTGAGTTTGAGATATTTTACCCAAAACTCTCGCCTATAAATTGGTTAGTTATAATAAAATAAATAAACAACACATAGAAATTGATTGGGGGTTTTGGACCAAAGGTCCCTACTCTCAAAGCCCATGCACAAAAAGTCCCTACTAATAAACTCATGTAAATTAGGTCCCTATTTTGTTATTTTTTACCAAATTGTCCCCTTCTAGAAAATTGGCCCAGCATTGAAATCAGGGGCAAAAGTAGCATAAATTAGTCAAAAACTAAAAATAGGGACCAAATTTTCATAAATTTTTCGGGAGGGACTTTTCTTCCATCAACTTCCAATTCTAGGGACCTGGCAGCCATTCCTTGAATTGATTGAATGGAGGTTCAGAATTCAAATGTTGTTATTGTAATAATGTAAATAGTGGGGGCATACCATATGACACTTATTAGTGGGCACATCAAATTTTGAAAAATTACCTCTATGTATACCAAATATTATTTATGACATAATAAGTGTCTTCCATTTTAACTGAAAATAGATGCCACTTGGTTGTATGAACATTATAAATGTGTTTTTGGTATATCGATGATGATGTTTGTTTTCATAATAGTAGTGGTGCACTAGCTATAGAAAATACCAAAGCATCTAAAATATTTAACAATTATTTATGGAATCAAGAACTAAGTTGTATATTTGAGAAATTATTCTTTAATCATATGATTGTAAATTACATGGTACTTCGTGAATTGCATCTTAAATTGTTAATGGCGTTACACCCATTTTGTAGGAGCAACAAAAGAGTTGACGAACTCTTCGGATTAATACAGATAGCTTTATGCAGTCTAAGGTCTAATGATACCCAAAGCTAATCCATTTACTTTGTTAAATTTACCAATAAATTTTCTCAAATATGAACATAGGTATTTAATATATTATTTAGATATCTATGATAAATTCATAGAATTTAAAATGGAAGTAGAAAAATATAATGAGTAGAAGAAGTAAAACAATTTGATTTGATCGAATAGGAGGGTATTTAAGATAAGAGTTCTATGAGTATATAAAAGATAATATGATTCATTCTCAAAGTAACTCCTCCTTATGCTACTAGTGATGTATCGATAAGGAGAAAGTAGTCTCTGTCGGACAAAGCACGACTGATAATGGCTGAAGTTGAGTTAATTCTTTCTATAAGGATATGTACTTAAAAGTAAGCACATATGTTGAATTTGGTTTCATCTAATCTTGAGATTACAATTTCGTATTAGATATGAATTAGAAAGAAACTATATCTTTAGTAATTTAAGATATGTGGTTGTTCGGGTCTATATTATGAACGTAAATATTTTGAACTCAAAGCAAAATTTATTTACGTAAGTCTATAGGCTATTCATAAAATGTTTTGAATGCCTTATCCATTGCACCAAGAAATAAATTCTTGTTCCAAGACATGCCACCTTCTTACTGAAGGTATTTCTTTCGAGATAAATTAGTGATAGTGCAACGGCCTTGGATACGATTCAAGGTTCTAACATAGAAACTGATTACGTAAATGAAATAAAGCCTCAAAAGGACATAAATCATTAAAATTCCTAATAGGGACTATCATACATTGAAAAGAAACTGTGAGTTTCTTATCGATATCAGGAAAATGGATTGTTAGCAATAACAATCTCATCAATTATCGATAAGCCATGAAGATTATAGACTCTACTACATGGCATGATGCTTTTGAACCCAAAATGAATTTAAGTACCCTGATAAAATTTTATTTTGGAAAATGTACATAAAAGGATATGATCCATCGGCTATAGGAGAGTCTTCAAGATTAGTGCAGTTGGAAATGTATAAAGCAAGGTTGATGGAAAATGGGTTTATCGATTTCTAATGTTGAAATAAGTGAAGTATTTTCGCAAGTCAACATGCTAAAGTCCATTAAGATTCTACTCGCAACTTATCGCATGACATGACTTTGAGTTTTTATAAGATTGACGGTTAAACAGAACTTCTAAATAATGATTTATAGGAGACTGCTTGCAAAAGATAGCGAAAGTGTCTCGAAGTCAGTGCGAGTGATAACATAGCTTATGGATTTTTAAGATACAATCTTAACAAGCATCTAGAGGTTGAGCAAGTATTTTGATAGAGAAACCAAATAGTTTAATTTCAACCAAAATGTAGAGGAAGAGTGTGTCCATAAGAAAGAAAATTGAAGGTACTAAGACATTTCTAATACTGTAAGTAAACAACGTGCTACTGATTGGTAATGATACACCCGTATTAAAATCCATCATGGCTTGGTTGTTTAATTCTCGATGACGGATTTGGAAAAGTGGATCTTAATACTTGATATAAGAGGATGTTGAGATTGTCCTAATCAATAATATGGACACCATATTAAAACGTTTAATATGGAGCAGATGAGGTTGATTCTTTAAGCCTTGATAATAGGAACCATCATATATGCTACGTTATGTACTAGATTAGAATATGCTTATGCACTTAGAATATGCTTATGCACTTGGTATAGTGAGCAAATATAAAATACAAGTTAAAATCATTGAATGGTGGTTCAAAGTATTCTCGAGTATTTATGAAATACTAGGAAATTGTTTATGGAAACAACTATCTCCTTATGAAGGAGTATTCAAACTCGAACTTCATAAGTTACATAGAATATAGTAAGTCAATCTTAAATTCATATTTAACCTTAGTAAAGAGGATTTAAGTTAGATATATTCCAAACGAGAGGTTATTGCAGATTCAACTATAAAAGCTAAATATATCCTCTTTAATAGTGCTGTAATGAAAGCAGTATGTATGTGTGGAAATTTATAAGAAAGCTAGGGATGGTTCCCACCATTGAGAATCCAGCTATGTATTGTGACAGCCATGATGCAACATAGATTGTAATAGGAACCGATAGCTTGTGTGACTCCCACACCCCAATGGGCCTGAATTTTTGCTAAATCGAAAACCCATGTCAACTAAAGTACGGATTGTTGGTTTGGTATTCTGCAAATAAAAAAATGCATATCAGAGCACTATTGATATAAACGCACATCAAAATATTGAAGTAATAAACCATGTAGTTACTGACCAAGGTTGATACCTTTGAGGTCAAGTGTCCGTGTTAGTGTTGAGCATGCATAAGAAAATTTGTCCTTTCACTGTTCCTGCCTTGCACTAGTACCTATCCCTCTAAAGCTATCATGTGAATTTGTAATGAGGAGAGATCAGGACAATGTTCTAGTGATTGGTAAATTACACATTTTTATACATAACACTAGTTTATGTCGATTGCCTTCCATCACATGTTATGTCTTTTGTTTTACTTAGTGGTCTCGACTCCACGTACGCGTACGAAACGCCCCTTCTACCCTAGGTAGACAATAACTACATACATACATACCACAGTACCCCTTTGGACGAAGATACTATCCTCATCAGTATCCGCAACCCAACACCTCATCAGGATTCATTATCAATGCAGTATCACATCATCATCATCATGCATACCATGGAACTCCCGTGTTGTCTAATAACAACGTCACAATTGTTAGCCGTAATCTATCCATTTTGAAAGACCTTCAAAAAGGTTATGTAGCCTTTCCCCTAACAAACAATCTAGTAAAGAACTTGTGGTGGTGCATGACCTAAACGTGATCTATACTAGTAGGAGGTGTAGCCGTTTAGGCGTAATCTTTGTATTTCTGCTGCCCACTCAGGACTGATGACATCCTCGACATATGTACAGCTCCTATTCCATAATATTTTATCAATCACACGCTGACATAGCATCGAGCCTTGCGTACCGTCCCATTTAGATTGCCTAATGCAATCAAGGTAACATCCATTTGTTACTTAATACCGCCTAAAAGATTGAAGCAGAATCTACTTCTCTTTTGACACTTCGATCGAGTCGAACCTTTCTACTTGGGTATCCCTCACCTATATACGGACGCATATAACTCCATGTGTCCTATAATTGGATATATCCCACATTAGTATAATTTATACACAACTGTTGGTAGCCCTTTGCGATGGGCAAACTTTTGTTATATAACACTATTGACCTCGCATTCCAACCAATTTTAATGACTATATCATTCTTATTAGATCTAAGTTATTTACTAACTTAGCGATTCACAACCGTCATAAACGCATACTTGAGGCTATGTATGTGTGTGTTTCTATATATATATATATATTCATATTCATACTTGTTTAATTAATATGCCTTCAATGTTCAACTATTAGTAATATTCCTTTACTTTTTTCGTGCGTTTACTACTTATTCCATTAATATCAATTTAATGTCATTTACCACTTTCATTAAAAGATCTTAATATTGTTAAATTTTGGCGACACTATATGGAGCATCGTAGAGGTTGGAAGTAGCTTCGTAGCGGAGAAAACGGTTCGCAAATCGGAGTTCGAAAGTGGAAGTTATAAGGGAAAAGGTGAAGTGAGTTGAATTGGCAGGGTCAGACGTCTGAGGAAAATGGTCAGACGTCTGGCGCTTCAGCAAATCTGCACCAGACCTGTTCCAGAGAGTTAGGTCAGATGTCTGACCAAATGGGTCAGACGTTTGAGTCTGTGCAGAATTGATTCCAGAGCCTTGAGTCAGACGTCTGAGCTGAAGCGAAACTTTTCCAGTAACTTAAGTCAGACGTTTGACTACTTTGGTCAGACGTCTGAGGCGACTTCCGCCTGTTTTTCACGTGTGGACTTGACGTGAAGATTTGTGATATCTGCAGGGGAAATTTCAGAACATTGCCTAGGGTTTCTATTCTTCTATATAAGCTAGCTTCAGGTCCCAGATCTGGGTGTGTGTGCAAGTGACTGCAAGAGATTAGCCTCCACTAATTAGGGTTTATCAAAATCTAATTTTCTTCAATTCTCTTCTCCACAAATCAATTTCTAATTAGAATTTTGATCATTGTATTCAATCTCTTGTACTCTTCTCATCAATATTAATAAAAGCTCTCTCTTAAAGTGGATGTACACTAACACAACGTTAGTGGAACCACTATAAATCGCTATGTGATTTATTTTTCATTATTGCTTTTATTTCTGAATTGTTTGTTTGGAATTGTGATTACTTTTGGATTGGTTGAGATTGGAATTGTGTTATTGATTGGTTGTTTTTACACTTCTTACCACGATTCTGTCTTCCGCTTTGCTTATGGGGTTTCGATTTGAGTGGTCTCCAGTTGGAATCCCGTCCCAACATTTGGTATCAGAGCATTGGTGTTGGTAGGTGGTTGTAGAAATGCCAGAATCAGATAATACCTCAAGTAGTTCCTCAATGGGAAATCCAAGTGGTGTAGCGCCCTATGTACATGGATCGTATGCAGCTTCAGGATCACAATTGGTAATAGATAAGTGAAATGGCAATAATGATTTTGAAAAATGGCAATGGAAGATGAAAGCGGTTCTAAGGAAGAATCGGGTGCATCGAGTAGTGTTTGACACACATTTGTTGCCAGCGGACATCTCAAATGTTGAGAGAGAGGAGATGGAAGAGTAGGCATTCACTACACTTCAACTTGCTATGGGAGAGAATGTTATCTCTGAAATTAGTGGTGAGACAACCACTAAGGGTATTTGGGATAAGTTGGAGGAGTTGTATATGAAGAAGTCACTGACAAATCGTTTGATCTTATTGCGAACGTTCTTCACCTATAAGATGGAGGAAGGTACTTCGCTAAAGGCGCACCTGAATACTTTTGATGATTTGCTAATGAAGATGAAGGCGGTATATTTGAAGATTGAGGAAGAGCAAAAGGCGATGATATTGTTGTGTTCATTGCCAGACCGCTATACAGGTTTCTCAAACAGTTTGATCTATAGACGGGATACATTGACTCTTGATGATGTCAAGACGGGTCTTCTTAGCGAGAAATTGCGGGATCAAATAAAGGAGTTAGGTGATGGAAGTAGTGGTGTTAGTAATGATCATGGTTTATTTGTGGAGAAGGAGAGGTATGTGAAGAAGGAGAGGTATGTGAAGAAGGAGAACCGAGAGCGTTCTAAATCAAGGAACCCCGATTGGAGAGGAAAGTCGAAGGAAAGAAAAGGCAAGTGCTATATTTGTAAGAAGCCCGGTCACTGGAAGAATGAGTGTCCGGACAAGGAGAAGGCAAAGAAGGAAGTAGCATCTTCATCAGTAGCGGTGGAGAGTGGAGTTGGTGAGGGAGATGTAGATGTTTTGTCGGCGGTAGCATCGGATGTTTCGAGTAGCGAATGGGTGCTCGATTCGAGGGCGTCTTATCATATGATGCCAAATAGGAATTGTTTTTCTTCTTACATCGACAAAGAAGGAAATTCAATTGTTATGGGAAATGGTGTTATTTGCAAGTGGAAAGGCATTGGTTCCGTGAAAATTCGGATGTTTGACGGAGTGGTCCGTACTCTCACTAATGTGCGCTATCTTCCGGGACTTAGGAAGTCTCTTATCTCTTTGGGGCAGCTGGATTCTTTAGGTTGTAAGATCACTATTGAGAGTGATAGCTTGCGGGTTTCGAAGGGGGCGCTTGTGGTGATGAAGGGTGCTAGGACTCATGGTATTTATTTGCTTCAAGGAGTGACTATAGAAGGTGAAACTTGTATAGGAGTTGATAGTTCTCGTGGCTTAGATGCGACTAGGTTGTGGCATTTGAGGCTAGGTCATGTCTCAGAGAGGAGTTTGGATGTTCTTTGGAAGAGAGAGATGATCGATGGAGAAAGTTTCAACAAGTTAGAGTTTTGCGAAGAATGCGTCATGGGGAAGCAAACTAAAGTTTCATTCGGTGAGGGAAAACATGATTCGAGAAGGGTTCTTGAGTATGTTCACACGGATGTTTGGGGACCTGCACCAGTAGCTTCTTTAGGTGGAGCTCGCTATTATATTTCTTTTATAGATGACTTTTCTCAGAAAGTTTGGGTGTATGTAATGAAGTCCAAGTCGGAGGCATTTGCAAAGTTCAAAGCATGGAAGGCTCTTATTGAGAATGAGAGTGGCAAGTCTTTGAAGGTTCTAAGGTCCGACAATGGCGAAGAGTATGTTTCCGGAGATTTTTTGGAGTTTTGCAAGCATCATGGTATTCAGAGGCATTTTACTACACCTGGAGATCCACAGTCGAATGGTGTTGCAGAAAGGATGAATCGTACTCTACTTGAGAAAGCTCGATGCTTGAGATTGACATCGGGTTTAACGAAGGGATTTTGGGCTGAAGCTTTGTCAACCGCAGTGCATATTATTAATTGAATTCCATGCTCAGCTATTGGTAACAAAATTCTAGAGGAAGTGTGGAAGGGAAAGAGCATTGACTTGAGTTATCTTCGTGTCTTTGGTAGTCCGGTTTATGTGCATGATCCGGGAAATGATAAGCTTGAACCTAGAGCTTTCAAGGGGATTTTACTTGGTTATACGGATGGAGTAAAAGGCCATCGGATTTGGAATCCGGAAACGAAGAAGGTAGTAAATTCTTGTCATGTTACTTTGTATGAGTCAGCATTGTTCAAGGAGAATAGAAGCTCATCGGATGTTCCGGATTTGGTTCATGGTGAATCAAAGGAGAAGGAAATTATTTCCACATTTTGTCCAAGGAGTAGAGAGAGTAGAGTGGTTGGAGATGCTTGCAAGGAGGTAGCGGTTGATGTTACATCACATAGTCTACAGGGTTCCTCTAGTAGTGTTGGTGATGTGCATGATTCTAGAGAAGCTTCGGTTCAAGGTGGAGTCGAAGGGAGTTTGGATGATGGTATTGCTACTCGGGTTGGTCATCGTACTATAAGGCCACCCGAAAGGTATGGTGATTGGAACTATCTTAGCTTTTGTGATAATTTGGACTATGCTCTTCATGTAGTCCAAGATGAGCCGATGGACCTTGATGACGTCATGGAGTCGAGTGATAGCTCGAAATGGATTTGTGCCATGGAGGAAGAGATGCAATCATTGTTGAAGAATCAAACTTGGGATTTGGTTCCACTTCCTAAAGGAAACCGTGCTATTAGGTGCAAATGGATATACAAGGTGAAGGACGATGGGAGATACAAAGCTAGACTAGTGGCTAAGGGGTTTGCACAAAGGAAGGGAAAGGAGTATGATGAGATATTCGCACCGGTTGTGCGCCATACTTCTATCCGGATATTACTTGCTATAGTTGCTATTCATGACTTGGAGTTGGAGCAACTTAATGTGAAAACCGCCTTCTTGCATGGTGACTTGGATGAAGACATCTACATGGAGCAACCGGAAGGTTTTGTTGTGGATGGTAAGTCAAATTTGGTTTGCAAGTTGAAGAAATCACTATATGGATTAAAGCAATCACCTAGACAATGGTATAAGAGGTTTGATCATTTTATGCTTGAAAATGGTTTTGATAGAAGCATCAAGGATGCTTGTGTTTATTTCAAGAAGTTGAGAAATGATTGTTGGGTGTATTTACTCTTGTATGTGGACGACATGCTCATTGTTTCTAAGGATAAGAATGAAATCAACAAGCTAAAACTGAGTTTGAAATCGGAGTTCGAAATGAAGGAATCTTGGAGAAGCAAGAAGGATATTGGGCATGGAAATTGTAAGGGATCGAAAGCATTTTGAGTTGAAACTAACTCAAATGGAGTACATTGAGAAAGTGCTTTGCGGGTTTAGCATGGAGAATGCAAAGACGTCAAATACACTTTTACCTTTGCATATGAAGCTTTCGAGTAAAGGATCACCTATCTTGGAGGAAGATAAGGCTTATATGGCAAAGGTGCCATATGCTAGTGCGGTTGGAAGTCTTATGTATGCTATGGTGTGTACAAGGCTCGATATTGCAAATGCCGTCGGAATGGTTAGTCGATATATGGCTAATCCGGGGAAATCACATTGAGAAGCTGTGAAGCTTATTTTGAGATACCTTAGAGGCACATCATCTCATGGGCTTGTTTTTGGCGGTAGTAAGACGATGGATTGCAAGTTGGTTGGTTATTGTGATTCGGACTACGCCAGTGATATGGATCGAAGAAAATCAACTTCCGGATATGTCTTCACACTTGGGGGTATAGCCATAAGTTGGAGATCTAGATTGCAGACTGTAGTTGCTTTATCCACTACGGAGGCGGAGTTGATAGCCGCAGTGGAGGTGGCAAAGGAGGCACTCTATTTGAAGCGATTGTTGTGTGACTTTGGATTCGGGCATGATAGTATTGATGTTCGATGTGATAGCCAGAGTGCTATTCACTTGGCAGATAATTTGGCGTTTAGCTCACGGACTAAGCATATTGAGGTGAGAGAGTCATTTATAGTAGCCATGGATGAGGATAAGCAAGGCAGACATGTTCACTAAGGCATTGCCGGTTGGGAAGTTCGAGCATTGCTCGAACTTGATTCGCTTGGAGAAGTGCTAGGTGCCACGGGGTGGCACGGTTAAGGGAAGAGCTTGGTGATAGATGAGGAAGAGTATCGGTAAGAGATTGAGGTTCTATCTTCTTGGTAAGTGCTAGTCTTTGGTGAGATAGCTTAGGATTTGGATATTTTCAACATTTTATTAGCGGGCGGGGGCTTTGCCTGAGCTCGTTGGTGGAGTGCAATGGGCGGTGGCTTTGCCGGAGCTCATTGGGAAAGCATTCATGTTTGGTTGAAGGTAGAAGAAGTGATAGTTGGTGCTATCGATTGTCGTTGATGGTATGGTACCATTGGAGTTGGAGATGGATATAGTGTAACGCCCCACTCCGAGACCCATATTAGCAAATTGTATTACTAGGTAACACCGTCTGCTAATACGGAGAATAGAGCTGGATAGGAGCGACCATCTATAGCCTTGTCTTAATTATCTATTGAATACGCCGACAATTGCCATACATTTCTCTTTCTTTCTCAAGTGGATCGACATATCCAATAAATACTTAATACAAAGCCATAGGTGGCTGAAGGATCTATCAGAACGAAATATAACAACTCAAATGTAATACACATCACATAACAGTGGATCATCACATGCATTTACACATATACAGATACATTACAGAGTTTACAAAATGATACATGACAAGTGGTAAAGCAAACCACAATATACAGGAGAGTCAAAAGAATACATATCAGAGTTACAGTCAAAAAGGACTACACAAAAAGCTATAACAAAAAGGAGCTAGCAGAATAGTCCATGCGGAAGCAAAAGAGGCTAAGTCCAAAGTACCTAACCTGAAACATCTCGGTCTGACCCGAGTATAAAATACACGGGTCAGTCTAGCTAAACAAATCAGTTAGATAAACTAAATGATAATGAACATACAAGATCATAAAGTACCACAATTATCTCTAAAGGAGATAACCAAATCATCTAACATAAGATGAATCATAACAAGCCTCATATCATAGGCAACTCAAATAAACAAAGGATATCATATCCCAAACAAGCCAAAAGGCAAATAACAAATACCAATAAAGGTAACACAAGTTTCCACAAGGTAATCGCTATATATCGTGTGGTTCAAAGAACCTACCCCGAAAGGCGATACACTAGGGAATTAAAATTGTCAAAGAAAAAAAAGATGCTCGAGCTCAGTACTGTATAACAAGGATCCACACGCCCGAAGGCAACAAACCCCAAAGCTCAAGCCCGAAGGCAACAAACCCCGAAGCTCAAGCCCGAAGGCAACAAACCCCGAAGGCAACAAACCCCGAAGGCTCAAGCCTGAAGGCAACGCCCGAAGGCAACAAACCGTAGTGGCGAAGGTCCGGAGACCCAGTACTGGACACCACTAACTGGCAAAATGTGTCACAACTCTCAGAAAGGAACCCAAAAAATGTTAACGTGAGTCCCATACCACACGTTCGCACTAAACGATTTACTAACCGTTAGTCAATTTCACACTCAAAGTAGTACAAAGTTCACCTCATCTCATCGGTAACCAGACCCAGAGGTCAAAACGGTCAAACGAATAGATTAGGAATTAACTGAAAAGATAAACCCACGTGTTCATAGCACGCGTTTTATTTAATCATTTAATTCTCCTCCCTCTTCGCTCGAAGTGCAAAATTGTGTGTGTTTTATATAGAAATTATAAATTGGAGAAACGAGCTTTTAATGCAATTTAAAAAGATCATTTTATAAAAACCCGTGTACGAATCAAAAAGGAATCATCAAAGTCAAAAAATGCAATACGACTGATTGGATCGACACGAATCGATCAAAATTGGAAACCAAGCAAAATAAACAAATTGGCCGAAACAAGCAGGCCAGTCGACTAAACCAGGGGATCGGTCGACTGGCCCAGTGCCTAGAAACTTTTAGTTTCTAGGTTAGTCGACTGACCCAGGGTGTCAGTCGACTGACACAGGGGTATGCACTTTTTCTGCCCCAGGGTCAATCGACTTGCCCAGAAGGTCAGTCGACTGATACAGACCCAGGCAAATTCCTGGGGTCTGGTTCAGTCGACTGAACCTGCTACCAGAGCAGAATCAGCCTAGCCCCCTTTGGGGCAAATACGATAACACGAAACAGGAGCGACGAGCGATCAACCACGGCCAAGGATTTACGCCAAGCGACTACCCAGCCTTGTATGGCCCTCCGAAACACCCCACTAACGTGTTCAAACACCAAAGATTGGATTTTCACAAAATTGGATTTCAAAACCAAAAATTTGACAATTCACCAAATCGATCCAAATCGAACACAAGTGAACATGAGTTGATGTTAGGAATTCATACCCAACAACAAAGATAGATATAGACTTAGACGTGAGATAAAAATCTCACCTTTTAACTCAAAAACACAAGAGAGAAGCTACAGAGCAAGGCTAGAACAATCACTCTTCAATTTCAACCCAAGGAGCTTCAATCTAAGCTCAAAAGAAAACATTTCCTAACTTAGGGTTTAGAACATTTCTGAAATTGAAGAGGAAATGAAATGGAGAAGATGAAGAGAAGGCTTACCTAAGCTTCTCTCTGATTTTGGAGCAAGAATTTGAGTTTGCAAATGAATCTAGGGCTTAGGAATTTCTATTTCCAATCTTTTTCCCCCATTATTCACAAAAGCTTGAAAGTGTTAGGAAAATGAGAGTGAAATGAGAAGAGGGGCTGAGTTAGGGTATTTAGATGGGTTAGTGGGCTGAAACCCAAACCCAAAGCCCAAGTAGAAAAATAGCAAAATTGACTCAACTCCAAACATATCGATGCTTATACTCAAAAAAGTCGCAAATGCCATTTCGGACTCAATGGAAGTGGTCTCGAGTCCCAATTCGACCATTTGCAAAAAGTAACATTTCGAACTTTAATCCGACTAACGATGCTATATCTAAATAAAATATTTAAATATACAATCGTAAAATATGCGGGTTGTTACATATAGTGTCGAGGTGGAGTGTTAAATTTTGGCGACACTATATGGAGAATCGTAGAGGTCGGAAGTAGCTTCGTAAAGGAGAAAATGGTTCGCAAATCGGAGTTCGGAGGTGGAAGTTATAAGGGAAAAGGTGAAGTGGGCTGAATTGGCAGGGTCAGACGTCCGAGGAAAATTGTCAGACGTCTAGCGCTTCAGCAAATCTGCACCAGACCTGTTCCAGAGGGTTAGGTCAGACGTCTGACCAAATGGGTTAGACGTCTGAGTCTGTGCAGAATTGATTCTAGAGGGTCAAACGTCCGAGGAAAATGGTTAGACGTCTAGCGCTTCAGCAAATCTGCACCAGACCTGTTCTAGAGAGTTAGGTCAGACGTTTGACCAAATTTGGTCAGACGTCTGAGCTGAAGCGAAACTTTTTCAGTAACTTAAGTCAGACGTCTGACCACTTTGGTTAAACGTTTGAGGCGACTTCCACTTGTTTTTCACGTATGGACTTGGCGTGAAGATTTGTGATATCTGCAGGGGCAATTTCAGATCATTGCCTAGGGTTTCTATTCTCCTATATAAGCTAGCTTCAGGTCCCAGATCTGGGTGTGTGTGCAAGCGACTGCAAGAGATTAGCCTACACTAATTAGGGTTTATCAAAATATAATTTTCTTCAATTCTCTTCTCCATAAATCAATTTCTAATTAGAATTTTGATCATTGTATTCAATCTCTTGTACTCTTCTCATCAATATTAATAAAAGCTCTCTCTTAAAGTGGATGTACACTAACACAACGTTAGTGGAACCACTATAAATCGCTGTGTGATTTATTTTTCATTATTGCTTTGATTTCTGAATTGTTTGTTTGGAATTGTGATTGCTTTTGGATTGGTTGAGATTGGAATTGTGTTATTGATTGGTTGTTTTTACACATCTTACCACAATTCCGTCTTCCGCTGTGCTTGTGGGGTTTCGATTTGAGTGGTCTCCAGTTGGAATCTCGTCCCAACAAATATCTTTTCCAATTTAATTTTTCATGCCTTATTGGATTCCTATTTCTATTCCTTTTAACCATTACTACCCTCCCTTATTAGTGGACTTTGCATACCCTTTTTCATTTAAATTATTACTTGCCTACCTTTTTATTATTTATTGTTTGATTTCTGTCTTGCTTTTATTGCATATTTATTAATCTTTCACTTAAACTGTTATTACTGTCACATTTACAATTTTTTAATTCATCTTTAGGGATTTCTGCATTTTAATGTATTGGAATCATATCTCCCTCAAAAGGAAAGGTTAACACTGTAAATTTTCATGTCTTATCCAAAAAAGAATTTGTGTTACATTTTAAATTACAAAGAATTATCTTTTTTCATGGTCATTGAAATAGACAGTATAAAATACGGTAAATATCTCTATTGTATATAGCTCTTTCTTTTGGGCGTATTCCTTATTATTTGAAATGATACACTTTTATTTATGAATCTGAACTTGATAATTTATAGAAATTTATATTGCAACACCCAACAATCCAACGAATTAAAATACTACTTAAATCCTAATAATTTATTGTAATAACTTTCAAAATTACATTTTACTCGCATAGGTATTTAATTTACAAATCTGGAAGTTTCACATAACTTATCAAATTCAAGGACTACTGCTACCCAATATTTTTCAGATTCAAGTACATGAAATATTAAATTTAAGTTATCAAACACAGAATATGTAGGCAAAGTTTTAGATTTCATTACACGTATATAATTAAGCCTACAACTCCAAATAATTAAATTCAGGCATACAAGGAATAGATTTACAGTAAAATAAATCCAATATTATATAAAAGTATATAATTTTCTCATTTACCTTTAAGCTTTCCAAATCTCTAGATCTAGTCTCTGCTATTCTAGTATGACTCCACTTATTTTTCCTATTTGAATACATACTCCGCAAGCATACATATATCTATTAGAAATTTAGATCTGAGAAGAGATTTGAATTTAATTTAGATTTTAGATTCAGATTTATAATTTACCTTAGCTTTGAGGATTGGATTCGACTCTGTTCTTCTTCTCAATTATCCTCTGTTATTTTCCGCTTACATATACATATATAAACTATTACTATTTTTTGGAATTAAGAATTTTATATGAAGAGGAGAAAATGACAGAGCTTCGCAACCGCTTCAGAAAATATGAGACGAAATGTAAGGGGTTAGGCCTGTATTTATAGGTGTTCGAATCAGCCGTTAGATTAAATTATTTTAAATATGGACTATTCAGTCACGTCAAAATCCACAATCGACATCACGATCGGTTGATCATCCCAAGTTAGGAACCGATCGGTCATCGGTTTTAGTTAATTAATATATGCATTAATTGTTCGTTAATTTCTTTCCTTAATCGACCTAATTTATATAATTTCTTTTCGCTTTTTGTTAACGTTAATTTACTTATACACTAAGTAATCGTTAACATTTATTTATTCTGTTAATTACATTTTATTTCCTTAATTACATATATAATTATTTACGGTTCGAAATATTAAAACGTTAATAAATTTTCCGTTTGAACTCCGCTTGTAAAACTTTATTTATGAAAATTGATCGGAAAATCACCACCAATCAAGCTGTCCAAGTTTCGTAGCCAAATTCCGACGTCTGTGAAAATTCTATTTTTCAGCGCTGTTATTTAATATTTAATTTCTTTTTAATTAATTATCATTTAAATTATAAGGTGTTACATTCTCCCCCTTTAAAGAATTTTGTCCCTGAAATTTCTTAAGGACTGAGTCTTGTAACATAACGCGAAATCATTCTAAACTAACCAACCAATTTGTGTGCAACCAATTTTTTGCAACCAATAGTGTACAAGTGCACATCATATCACAAAACATATGATATGTATTCGGAATAATTTTAATCGACACCTCCTATATGAATGCATTCGTTTAAAATAGTTTTTGAAAATATGGTGTAAACAACCTATATATACTGGCAGTTCTATATGTATGCAAAATTTTAAAATCAAACTTTTTTATTTTTATATCCAAATTTTCTCACACTTCTACAAATAGAAGTATAATTTGACTAATATGCTTTTAATCCCTAACATCCAATACCTAGCACACAATTTTCTAGCATCCAAAATTTTGAAAATTCAGTTTTCTAAACCGATACACTTATGTCAGAAAAGGGTTTAGATGGAGAATTCCATATTACCATCATTCTCTTATATATCCTTTTCCACTATATCTTGGAACTTCTCTTTTGCCCCCAATCCTTTCTAACCTTTTCAAGTAGCATCCACATAAGGAAGTTTACTTTTAATTTAAAATTTTAAAACAAAGTTATCTATACTATACTATTATTAGTGAGTTAGATTTCAAGAGCACATATGCCTCCTTCATATTTTGTGAAATGAACAGTCACGTTTTTAATTTCTTTCTATTCGTAACCAGCTTTCCACTTTCTTCCTTATCCTCCAGACCCTAGATATTGACGTCGCTCAAAATTGTGTCTTTTCCCATATGTAGACGTTGACCTCCCCTCCTATGCCGTCGCCACCTCTTCAACTCCAAATATTTGCTTGAACGGTAGCCACTTGCTTTTTGATTTTGTTTCATTTTCCCTCTTTTGGATATTAAATCAGAATTAGAGAGCAACTACAATCTAGGTATACGTTTTCAATTTCCTTACAGATTTAATCTTAGGCATTTATTTAGTTATGATTCTCATTGAATTTACGAGAATATTTCAGTTTTATTATTACTTTCTTGGTGACGACCGAGTCCCAACCAACTACAAGAATTTCAATTTTTAACTGTACTTCATAGACTATTATTTATTTTGGTTTGGTTACTGAAACATAAATATATTTTGATTTTTGATTACTTTTATATCCAAAATTACAACGACATACTGCATTGAGTACGTTCTAATGGCACGTTATGGTGCTCTTATTATTTTATATTCACAATATAATCTTTTATAAGAGCCATTCACATAGTTGAGTTTACACTTATTTTTATACTGTAGATTGTGAATTAAATTGGCAAAAGAAACGTAGAAGAATGCAAATTTGATTAAGCTACTAAAACTATTTCAAATGATACTTTGAAGGTTTGTTTCAGATTTCACTAAGAGTTTTATTTTGCATCAAACATATCAACATTTTGGTATATAAACATCTTTTATAATGTTACAAAATATTGAATGTCGAACTATAAAATTCTTAAACAAAAAATATATGTTGCAAAGTTAATTTTTTGTTTTTTTGTTTGTTTACATTTACTGGCTTTATTTAAAAAACAATGGTTATCCCTATATACATAAAATATATAGTTTGACTCAAAACATTTCCTATCCCTATGTATTCTTGAGATTGCTTTTCGCGTTCTTGAGATAGTTCAGCTTCACAGTATGTACTCAATCATGCAACCATTTATTTATTAATACACTATAAAATTATTGTACAACAATTGGTGGTGTATTATATTATTGTGTACAGTATGAGTAATAAACATAAATCTAGAATATAGGCTTCACAATAGGTTATGTACTCAATTGTTTCCTTTATTTTATTATTGATAAACCTTGAAATTGCAATAACTTGGTATTTTATGCATTTTAGCATTGTAAGCCATTTGGGTATTTAATTGTTATGAGTATTTGGCAACTGTTATTGACCCTCGATTTTTAACTGTTTTTTCTTCTTCTTCTAAATGATCTTACATAACTCTAAAGTTATTGTTAATCTTTTTTTTTTCAAAACCCAGGAGAACAAATCGGGTAAGTTAACATTGCATCCCATAGTTAAGTTGTTTCAAATTTCAATTCTGGCCATAATTCAACGATAATTTATTTGTTTTCCATTTTTTTTCAAATTTAATCACTATATTTAATCTTATCTTTTCTCTATTTAAGAATTTAGAGACTTTCCCTTTTCAGTTATTTTAAAATCCACCATCTAAGCACCCGTTATTAATAAATGAACGTTTCGGGAAAAATTAATTACCTTGATCAAGATTCTTTTGTTCCATCTCTTTGTCCCTCACTAGCTATTCAAATCGTTATTAATTCTTGAATTCCAAATTTGAACATTTCACATTTTATTGTTTTCTAAAATTTCCCACTTCCAATTTTCCTTGCCACTTTAAATGTGGAGTCATGGCAAAGTGAGTATATCTATCTACATTATTTGTTTTTATCAAGCTTTGACTTCAAACATCTAATTGCAAATGCAAACAAATTCCCTTGCTCAATCTGAAAGTACTGTTTTTATTTATTAACAATTCGCATTAATGAGCTCAAATTATTTTTAGTGGACTTATACAGATAATTAACATTTTTTTTCAAACTTTTCTACCTTTGAATTAGTAACTCTTTTCTGTTTTGATTTTTGCATCGTTCTTTTCTTTCAATTACTCTATCATCACTTTTTTGACATTCAAGTAACATTGGTTATTTTATTTTTTATTAGGGCTCAGGTTTCCTTTTATGATTATAAAGTTTAAGCTTTTACTCTCTTGAATTCTTGAATTTTTTTTAAAACCAAGTATATTGGATGTTCTCCCAAATCCGAGCTCAAACCATTTTATATTCATATGACTTTAGTGTTCATCTTCGAATTTTTGAATTTGTTATTGCTACAATTTTACAATTGGATACAATAACATTTGATTTTGGTTTTTATTTGTAAATAGAATAATTTCCAATAATATCAGTTTGGACATTTAGCATGATTTCTCTGGTTAGGGTGACTTTTTGTGGGTTAAAAGATAGTTATTTTTTAGAACTATTTACCTGTAAATATAACTGATAAATTTGCAACTGATAGTTATAAATTCGTCTTCAAGACATTACGTTTATTTAAAAATACAATCGTAAAATGAACTTAATATTTATGATAAAATTAATTCTAAAATTGAGTAGAAAGTTATGGTACAATGTTATGAAAAGAAAACATTGATTGCTATTATTTTTGCTACTCTTACAACAACATTTTTACTACAAAGAATTATTGATACTACTACATGAACGGTTTAGTTTTATTTTGATGTAAGGCAGTTGCGAAAACCATGAAAGTCATGAAAACTTGAAAGGTATGCACTTAAATGGTTTCTTTTCTTTGTTTTTGTTTTATAGAAAAAGTTTAGTAAACTTAGTAAGCATGTATTAGGCATAAGATTGTTTATTTAATGGATTTTTAAAATTTTGAATTTGTGTTATAATCAAAATCATGAACTTAACCATTATTTTAATACACGAATGACTAAAATTATGAATTTACCGACCAATTTATGATATACTCCATAAACGTATGTTTTATATAATATATTGATATAGCATTGGAAGCTACCAAATATTTCTAATCACTCAATAAATGGTAAGAAATATTCTTTACCAACATGTTGTAGTGTTGCCAAAAATACTAAGTTCAATACTAGATTTAAATAGGATTTGTTGCTTGTCATTTTCCCTTTACAGTATGAAAATATTTTTCATGAGACATATAATATAAATACTTCTCTTTTACCATTAGTCTTTAATATTTGCAGTTAACTCTAGATTTATTGCTTGACCACCAAGTTTGATGGAAATTATGTATATATG
This sequence comes from Allium fistulosum, assembly GCA_030737815.1. Lineage (NCBI taxonomy): Eukaryota > Viridiplantae > Streptophyta > Magnoliopsida > Asparagales > Amaryllidaceae > Allium > Allium fistulosum. Next base: position 1,545,615,270 of record CM060901.1, on the reverse strand, counting down.
TTATTTAATTTTAGATAATTGACACTCATATGCGTAAATCTCTACCAGTGAAGTTAGAGGAAAATTCTCACCCTTGAGATAATTAATGCTAGGTCGATTATGTTTGTGTGAAGGTTGATGTCCCTAGAGTTATATTGAGGTTAGCATGCTTAGTTCAGTAGCTTTGTTTGATTATGCTCATAACGATCACACATGTTTTTCATCAACATACCTTTTTGATTAAGAATTAAATACCTATATATCATAATAAATGAATTAATTTCAAATCATTGCAATGAAACTATAAATTGTAAATTGATAGTTCAAATGAATTATGGGGTTTTGTTCTATACTGGGGTTAAAGAGCAGCAGAAAGAAGTATGTTTGAGTTAAATAAATGCCTTATTGGATTCCTACTTTCCATGATAATATTTAGTAAGTTTACACATTTATAATAGCTGAGTGTACATATTTTCAATATCTAGGTTCAAATATTCTCCATGTTTGAGCATGAATGTTTCCATTTACAAAATATAGGGGGCATTAACTCATCACTCAACATGTGGCATATCACATAAATTTTGTATTTTCGTCATATAATTTTGATGCAGCAATGGTTACTCCAATTTCTCTCTACTTTATAATTAAGAAAAAGAAACCAAATCAAGTAAGTATTTAAGGCTTGAGCTTATTATCATAATCTTCTTGAAACTAAATATATAAGTATCATTTTACAGTTGTCTTACATTGACGAGTCAAATACATTATAAGTCCTCTTTTCATTGAGTAAAAACCATCAAGTTATTAGTATAAAATGCCACTATTGTTCTACTAATAAGCCTTATTTAGCATAAATTGCAACATAAAACTCTATTTATAAGACTGCGATGTGAAATATAATGCTTATTGTCTATATTATGGTATCCACATATAAATTAGTATTAATTAGGGGACAATTTAAAGACATGCAATTTTAAAAATCTTATACCATATGTGATAAAGATTTATTGTACCTCTAAGTAAACAAATAGGCTGTTCTAAAATTATATTCTATGTTAATTAAAAGGAAAACTACAAATGTAGAAGTCAACTTTGTTTAAATTTTAACTAAATCATATAATAGACAATGTTAGGATATATGGTTGATATAAGATTAAGAAAATCATCAGGTGAAGTTGAATTTTATTTTATTTTGTGAGTTTACCTTTTCATATATGTGCGTTAGGGTATCAATAACATCAATATTGCACACTGAGTTGGCTCATGTCTGCTATACCTTTCTAGGCATGCACACGTATATGCATATGTGTGTGTGTATATAATTTCATTTCAATTTCTTTATTACATGGCTTATATTGTATATGTTATCAAATACGATCAATTTTTGTCATTTTTCAACAATATGTAATGAAAATTTTACAAATTATTTTGTATGATGGCATTGTTTTGTGTAACAGGTTAGAAATGCTATTCACTCTTTTTCTTTGTAATCTGGATGCTTCTACAAATTTTAATGTTGCTAAATTCTTCGATGCTAATAAATTATCTTCGCTGACCTGTATCTTCATAGCCAATTTATTAACACATTTTAAGTTTGTTTTATACTTTTGTTAATATTTTATTTAATTCCAATTTTTTTTTATAACATATGCGTAATAATAGTAGTGAACCTCTCCTGACTTGATCATCACTCACGTTTGCATACCATTTACTATGACATATATGATATTTGTAATTGTTATTTAGAAGTGTTGAGAGGAATACATAGACACACACGCATATATATATATATATATGTGTGTGTGTGTGTGTGTGTGTGTGTGTGTTTGTATGTGTATATATGCCTATGTGTGTGTGTGTATAACACAAAGATATATGGACTCATACTTCATTTATAATCACTTCATTATATTGTATTTCAAAATTTCAATAAGATAAAAATAAGTTTATTAACATGTACAAAATGTTTTAGAGTTATACCATAATTGTAATCTCAATTCTTTCTATAATAATATGCATAGTGCATATCGTTGTAACTTGCTTTATTCTAAATAAAAATTTAAATTGTTCAACTGTTTTACTTTTTTGTTCTCTTCACCATTATTCGGTTAAAAAACTTATCTCAAGCAACATTAAAGGTATATACATTATACATCAGTACACATTGTCTTTTTACATATGCACAATATGAAATTTTTTCCTACACTACACATCGATTGACCACTGGCCCCAATATATAGTTAAGTAGGTAAGCAATAATTAAATATAAACTATAGTAGCATAATAAGGTACAAACAAGAGAGAAATCAAACTTTTTTATACATACTATTAATGTTATTCATACTTGCAAACTTGATTGTCAGATAATAGCAAGTATAACTATCAAAAAGGAAAGATCTAGATTTTATAATATAATGACAAAAAATTTAAAATTAACGAACACTTTCAGGTGTATAATTCATTTTCTTACTATATTCTTGAATTGATATAATATTAACGAAATATATTAGATCCCAAGTGCTCAAAATGTATCAAATACATTCTTGATTTATAAAAAACAGAAATTTAATGTTGTACATGGTTTAAGGAGAAATAATTGGTCTACTTTGCATTTACATTGGAACTCATTCCATCTTGGCACCAAATTCTTTCATTGATATGGTTTTTTCATTTAGCGGGTTAGATCGATTAATCTATGATGTTGTATAGACTATAATAAACTTTATTTTCTTAAAATTATTGGTGAAAAATATAGGTTGGAATGCTTAAACCCATTTATCGAGTAGTGAATCGAATGAGAGGTTAAGTTTAATTATCGTCAAACTAATATTCTTGTAAGAAATGAAACAAAGACACAATGATAATTGCAAAACGATATGATTGTAGTTTTTTCTTTCCAATTATCATGCAAGATTGGATAATGTAGTTTCATATATAGTTGTGATTATACAACCATTATTCTACTACATATTGTCTCATATTATTATCTATTACTATTTATGAAATGAAAAGTCTATCTCTCATTTTGACAAGATGTGGCAAATTCAAGGTACGTGAAGGGACGAGTGGTGCTTGAAATGTCAATTGTTATTAGAGAGGTATTTATTAGTTTTTTTGATATATTCTTCTCTCTATAACACACACACATGGGGTTTAGAACTAATTGCATTTAGCATCTATATCTCCCCTTTCTTCAAATCCAAATTTTGAAATTAAACTAATTTTCTTATGGTGTAAGCATGATTTTTCGTGAAAAAACACATTTTTTAAAGTCTACTTATCTTCATTATGTTGTTTGAGCGTGATCGTTACTTTATTTGGTATTTTAAAGCACTGTTCTATGTTTGATCACTCAGTAATCTAAACTAAACTATGTCTTAACATTGAGTTGAATTTTTTTTCATCTGGACCATCTAATTTTATAGTTTATAGATTTGTAATTGTGTATTTTCTTATTATCGTGACATTGAAACACATTTAAGTTGATCTATCAATAATTATTTTTCCTGGTACCTTGATCTGTCAATGGTTACTGTTGCATTCAAACAACTTTATACTGCATTTCAGTAATAAACAAGGATGCTGCAAGCTTTTTTAAATATAAGAGAAAACATGTATTTTGTTATCCATGTTTAAGTTTTATGACTCCAAATTGGAAAATACTAACAAATATAGTATGGACTAAATGATCAGTTTCTTCACCTGAAGGCTCGGTTTGTTTAATCAAGTTTTATATGCATTCCATTATATTTCATATTATAGGTTTGCTTGGTGCAACCTGAATCAAAAATGAATATTCAGATTATGCTACAATAAATTATTATTACATGGGGATGCACTTGTGAATTTTTACATGTTGCCATTTTAGGGATGATAGTTTTGATGATCAGATTTTTTTCCTAAATAATGTGTTATACATGATGGTTATGTAGCCACTGTTCTCCCTTTCTTTATAAGCACACTCTCAATTTTATGGGTGTTGAAGTTTGTATGCTACACACACGTGCTCAATAGTTTAGTTCATGTCACAACATTGGAATTGAACTATTTTACTAAAGTATATGATAACCTTAATTTGTGGTTTTCTAGCTCTATTGTAGTATGCGGTAGTCAAATGGTTTCCTGGACCATAATGGAGATGGATTTATATTAAAAAATCAGAAAATATTGTAAGGCCACGTTTTCAAGGTGATCGTATGAAACGCACATTGGACGCATCTTAGTTTTCGTTAGAATAATTGTATTTACTAGATTTGAAACTATAAGCTTAAGATGTTAATAATTTTAGTATTTTCCAACCTTTTCCAAACGAAGATTTTATATATGTTTTGATGTTTCCTCATTTTTTTTAATAATATTAAATGTGCACTTCTATCATTAGATGTAATGTACCATGTCTATATCATGATTAAAATCTAAATTCACAATAATCTATATTTAGAGACGGGGTGCAAAAGAGGCCTAGAATGACGATGACTATGTAGGAAGTTGTGGCATCCATAAGCCTTGCAACGATAGTGATACAATGTTACAAAAGCATGCTGATGGACTCTAATACTCTTGATTTCCTTAATAACAATGATATTGATGGGGCTTAAAACTCTTCAACTCTCTGTATAAGGGGCGTTTACTTGGATAAAGAAACACCTCAACATTACATTTAGTGAGAAGCCTATTAAATTTGTATATCGTATGAAACAGTTATCGTGTGAATCCCATGACATTTGGGAAAATAAACACTTATGTATAGATAATAATAACACTTTATGTACTGTTGCTATATTTGAGAAAAGTTTAACTAATATTTGAGCATTTACAGAGAGAGGTAATTCTGAACAACTTCAAGTTTATATACTTGGTAAAGGAACTCTTGAAGGTAATAGGTAAACCATAATGGTTAAAAAATTATTTCTCTTTTACATGTCTATAATTGCAAAGATGAATCTGTAGTCTAAAATACAAGTTACATTAGCAAGGCCTAAATACAAATCTTTTGGAGGACTCAAATTTAGTGCATTTCATAAGAAAATTCATCATTATAGTTAGGATCTATGATCTAATAGAGAGATTTTCCATGAAGGGATGCTTTTTATAGTAGTTAGAATAATTAATTCAATGAAAACATTCACCATTGTAGTTCATGTAATTTATCATACTTACAAATTCTTTTATTATCATGTTCAAATTATGTCTACTGCACAGAGAAGAAGGATATGTGCGTCACTTATTAACATTAAAATAATATAGAAGATAAAAATAAATTAAATGATAATTGCAAAAAATATAGCTACGATCCGTGTACGTAGCAGGGGTTCGCACTAGTTTTTAAAACAAGTTTTGTTTACCTATCGACAAAGTATAGAAAAAGAGATTCCATAGTTAAACCAGATTTTTTCCTCGTCAATAACTATATTTTATTTTACTATCACTTATGCTGCATAATAAAATTTCTACTTCCTAACCCATTGACTTTTTCCTCGCTAAGTATATGGCATTTCAAAAATAAAAAAGTTTCTCTTTCTCCGCACAAAAGCTTTTCAGATTAAACTTTGAAATACTTGAAAAAATCCTTAAAAATTTACAATTTCACCATTATTTTCCAAAACTTTTCATAAAAGTATTTTATCTGTAAAATTATGAATTTTGAACAAAACTTTCAAAAGTATATTTTTTACAAAACAATTATGCCACATTCTACGCAGTTGTGGTTTAGTCGATAGTTTGACGTCCATAATAGACTTTATTATATTACACGGTAAATGTCAATTTCAAAATATTTTCTTTTAACTTTTAAATAACAACAACACAAAGTTCATTTATAAAATTTAGCTTTTAAGGCATAAGAATAATGACTTGTGGTTCCGCAATGACCTTTCCCTATCCTTCGCTTGCCAAAATTTATCTCCCAAAATTTTCTACTTTTCGGGATTAGACTTAAATTTTCTTTTAGTAGTTGACTAAATAAATTTCCTAATTTGTTTTATAACTTTTAGTCTTTTCATGTTTTCTTTTATTTTGCATTAGTTAGTGTCTCTCCTGAAATTTCCTAGTTTTACTACTTTCTAAATAATACTGCGGTCAACACAGAAAACAAATAAAAAGGAACATTTCCATTAATATTGTACGCGTTTTATATAAATAGAAATAACTAATGCTTACAACCCAAAACCTAAAAGAGACAATCATTGGAAGCTGCCCTTCAACATCAACTGACATTAATGATGTTGCGGCCCTATCACTCCTTACTTAAATTAAATGAACCTTTTTAATATGTCATTTTATTGTAACTCACATACCTTAACTTTTTGGTTTCTAGCAAATAAGGTCCACTCATTACTTTTAACTACTACTACAAATTATAGGCCGAACTGTGCATTTCCACATTGCAATGGGCTTAGGAATACAAACTATGAACATTTAGAATAACTTTTCGGAAAATTTGGCTCAGCAAAGTAACTTTCCTACCTTCCATCCTGTCTCTTTAATCCCAAACCAACCAACGTTCTTTATGTGTGTTTGATGTCTCATTACCATTTATTATTATCTTTTTTTAATCCAACTTTCTTGATAGTATTCTCAAATTTTTGGTATTTACTTCCTTTATCCTAATCTTTCATGCGAGTATACTCTAGAACTCGCAGAAGTGTACGTTGATACCATTCATCATTCTTTGAGAGTTCTTACGACTTCCACATATGTCTTACTAAACATTCCTAGTTTATACCAATTTTTTTTGAAACGGTACTTTATATACCACAAATCACTGCGACAACATATCACATGTCAATAAACGTTCGAATCACGCTGTGCAAGTTTCGAACTTGTGACCTCTTGCACCAAAGCCAAATCACTTAACCACTGGAACAATGGTGCTTGTCATTTATACCAATATTTCTTACACTCTATGGGATTTCTTGTTGCTATTCTATGAGCAATTATCACTATTTTCTTCATAGCTTTATCTTTTACTCCGTCCTACCTACGCAATCATCCCTATCCACTCCATTTTAAAAAAATTGTTAGGATTTCGCCTTTTAAATTTTTTTTTAAAACTTCACAATTATGAAGTATTTAATTTCAAAACTTTCATCTTTAAAAGTACAAACTTGGAAACTTTCTATTAAATTCGAAAACAACTTGCTATCTTAATTTTCAAAACTATTATTTAGAATTGATCAAATATGTTTATTTATTATGTTTAAAAGAAAATATTAGCAATTAAACTTTTAAAAGATCTTTTCCTTCTTTTCAAATAAAAGTCAAGTTTTATTACATGAATGATCATTCAAATCACTTTCTTTTAAAGCCCTTTTTAACAACAAGGATTTTTACTTCTTAAAATTAGGAGTTTAAACTCAACCCATTTATTAGATTTTGCTTTTAAAAACTCAATTGGTGTGCCAAACCATTTCTTTAAAAATACGCTTTATAATATTTCTAAAACAACTTTTACAATTTTAAACAATAAAAACTAGATAGACAAGGAGACTTCCATCTTAATATTTTTTTATTACTCATTATATATCCACTTCCAATCCTTGGCGGAGTCTCTAATAACATATGTGGGGAACTTCATTTTTTGGATATGTGCAATCAGTGCACACAACTATGAAAATTATCCATTTTCCTTTGTTTTGCCTTAAATTTTCTATATCACTTCTAATTAGATCACTAACATTATTTTTAATATGATATCCGGATGTTTTTTTTCTAATTACTAACATTATTTTATTTAAATTTCTAATATTGTTCCTATATATATTTTATAATGTTACCACCGTTCAACTTTTCTTTACCTAAACTGCACTTATTCAAATTGCTTCTATTTATATAGGTTTCTTCTCAATTTACTATCTTCTTGTCGAACCATTGCAGTGCGTTCGCCTACTGTTTTATTTTTGGGTTCTAATCTTCTTTTCCGTAATATTTACCCCATTTCTAACTTATATCACTTCCTATTGTCCACCTAAAAAGAATTTCACAACTTAAAAATTTTCCATTTTAGAAAAATCAATGGGCTATATAGGTTGCTATTTTTTTCAACGGAATTAACTTTTTATTTAAACCCATTTGCTGAATTTTTTTATCTAACTCGTTTTAATTTCTACTAGAACTTTTTATTTTAATGGAACCTTTTATTTAAACAAAACATATTTATTTTATTATTCTATTCGAAAATTTAATATTTACTTACTTTCCTAATAGGTTTTCTCTACTTTCAAATGAATCCTTTGAAATTTATTTCAAATACCGTTTCTTTTTAAACTTTTAAATAAGTCCCTTAAAAATCATTTCCAACATATTATTTATATATTATTCCTAATTCTTTTTATATGAATTTATTTTATGTAAGGTCGGATTCAGAGTGGTTTTACTTGTCCCTTCTATTAGACTTCTCTCCTTTACTACTTACTTGCTGACTTGTCTTCTCCCGGAATGTTAAATATCTGGTTATCATCTTAGAGTGATTACTACACACTTTCTTTCGGGAACTTACTCAATTCTTGTTTTCGGATATGTACAGTATATAGACTCTTACTTTCCACTTGTTTGGACCTAATGTACTATTATCCGGGTTTTTAACCTAGCAGAATTCAAAGGAAGTCGGAACAGCTTCGTCGAGTCAAAGTAGCTCAAGAGCCAACCAAAAGGACTAGAAGAACTAACCAAGAAGGATCAAGGAAAAAGAAAGCAAAAACACGCTAAGGTTATGGATCGCTAGCGATCCATCTCCTATGGATCGCTAGCGATCCACGATGATCACTCGTGGGTCCATCAATCCTCTTACATCATGATCAAATGGGAATTTTAGGAATGGTGGCAATGTTTGATGGAATTCCAAGCTAGTTGGATCGGGAAGTGAGCATTCGTTTAATTCAATCAGCAGTCCAATGCAACCAGTGTGTGGATCATTATCAAAACAAGACAACAAGCTACAAAATTACATAGAGAACACCAACACGAGACAACAAATGTAATCCAAAAGGCAAAGTCCAAAAATACTCTAAGTACATAGATCGCTAGCGATTCATATAATTGTGCCAGATTGCCATAGAGTTTAAAGAAGAGGATAAAGGAATGCATCACAAGCAATTGGATCGTCAACGACCCAAAATCTATGGGTTGCTAGTGATCCATAGCATATGGATCGCTAGCGATCCCTCAAATTGATTCGGCTCGCTGTGAAACTTTCAAGGCACCTTTGTATGTTCATTTGCAAGCATTTAGCAAGTCGGCCTAGCCCAATAGCTTTCCAACCCCTATAAATACAATCCTACCTACAACGTAAATATGATCTTCTGGACTGGCTGCTGAAACTATGCAGTCACTACTCTTCATTCTTATTCTCCCACACAATGCTCATCTACAAGGTTCATTATGATTCTTCAGTGAACTCTAGCATTAGTGACTTGATCCCATTTACATAATTCAATTGCATTGTACTCGGATTCAACTTGTAATAAAAGCCAGTCGACAAGAAAAGTTATAAAGTGGACGTACGCTTCGTTAACAGTCGAACCACTATAAAAATCTCTTATTGTTTTACTTTATCTACGAGTTATTACTTCTTGTTACTATTCTATTTGCCTTGATAAAAAAGGGCCGGTGCTTTCGCACTCAATCCAGGGTATTGATCCACTTTTTGGGTTAACGTTTTGGTGCTTTCACTAAGAACCACACTCAGGCTTAGATCTAGGTATCTACTTTGGATCAAATAAGTCCAGAAGTTAGGTCCTCAATCTCTGATAAAAAGATATACGGCTAAGAATCAATGGCTCTGGGAAGAAGGAGAGCTGCTTCTGGAAGATCTATAGGGGCAATAACAGCCGAAGAAGAGATGAACCATCAACAAACCAAAGTAAATGGCGCCAACACATGAGATCATGTGCCAGGATCCTCTAATCAACGCAAAGTTGTTATAAGAGATGGATTGAATAAAATGGTTGATGAAATCAATCAGAAAATGGAAAACAGTCAGAGAGATTTTATGGATAAGCCTAATGCCCTCTTGATTTTACAATCACATCCTGGTCCAAGAACCATGGCAGAACCCGTAGTTGCCATAGAACAAGAAAATTCTTCCATTTCCGGTCCAAATAGAAGAAACGAGAAGTAGCCCAAAAAAGAGTGATAGCTGCAACAGTGGGAACCAACGTAGAAGGAAACACAAGAACTCCACCGATCGCAAGGCAACCAGCTATGAACTTGAACCTAGAAGCGAATACCCCATAAGTGGATATAGCCATGGACCTATCCGACTTGGAAGATGGACAACAATTTAACGATGACAAGTTGGAAGGAAATGCTAATGCATTCGATAACAACAGGAATGTCCAAATTACCCCTACCAGGACAACCGCAAGCCAAGGGAATCCCGACGGAGTGATTCTTCCCAAGACAGGAGAGCCTAGGCTTCGGCCCACTCACTAAGACCGTTTGCAAAGCCAAACACTCGGTGTAGTGACTGACAGCCGATCCTCGGACTACCAGACATCTGAGGCATATATCGCAGATATGGTCAAGCGACTGATGGATGAGAATAAGAATAGAAGAGATGATGAGTAGGGATCCACTCCAAGTCGGACTCCCTTCACTGATGAGATCTTGAATGAGTGAGACATAGAAAAGTTCACTATGCCAACTATTCTATCCTATGATGGAACCAAAGACCCAAAAACCCATCTGTACAAGTACAGTTAGTATATTGACGGAGGGAATGCTTCGGACGCTGTTCGATGTAGACGTTTCCCAATTTTTCCAAAAGGAATTGCTTCCATGCAGTTCATTAGGCTTCCACCAAGGTCCATCTCCACTTTCGATCAACTAGCAGCAAGATTCCTCGATCAATTCAGACTTTACACTGCGCAGCCTAAAGATGAAATGTCCTTGTCCGTTCTATTCCAGGGATGAAATTAATCTCTGAAGTCTTTCATGAACCGGTTCAATACCGCAGTGACGAAAGTAAGCAATCCGAATAAGGATATGGATTTTATGACTTTGGTCCGTGCCATCTACCCCGAAACTGAGTTCGAAAAATGGATCAAAATGAAACAACCTACCACTAGGAAGGACTTCAATCGTAAGGCGAGTCAATACTTGAGATTAAAAGGGGTGTAGGAGTTAGAAAGGAAGTCTACTAGCTTGCAACCAATGAACGTTGGGCAGAGTGGCATGGAGATGAACTAGAACATAAATGCCTCTGGGACCGTTGACGGAAGTATAGGAAAAGACAGAAACCAAAAAAAGAAAAATCAGAATTCCAACAAACGTAATGGTAACAATAAGCAACTTAATGGCTTCAAGCGCGAAGATTACACCCCACTCAATGATACTTCAGAAAACTTCTATCTTGCAACATAGGGGATAGAGGAGTACAAGAAACCCTCTAAAAAGGAAGCAACTAAACAATAGAAGCACTCCGAGAAGTTCTGTCGCTTCTACGAGACACATGGCCACAACATGAATAAGTGCCGTCACCTAAAAAACTTGATTGAAGAGCTGTCGAGAAAATAAGCTGCAGCAATACGTGAGAAAATTGTAAAATCCTGACCAACCCACGGCTCCTCAAGCCCCTAAAGATCGAAGAAACCAAGCTGGAACCAGCGAATAGGGATCTAAACGAATGAACCAGAGACTCATCATTTTAACGATATCTGGAGGATCTCATCTCGCATAGAGGAGTTGGAAAGAAATGAAGCGGTATGCGAGCTCATTAAAACATGCTCCGAAGGATTCATGCCTCACGATCGAAGATGGAGCCCCTGCCAAGCAGCAAAAAACTCCGAACGATGATATAGTATTCCGAAATCGGGATACCAAAGGGATTGAAAATCCTACTCTTGATCCCATGGTAGTGACAGTAGGGATTAGACCCACTATGATCCGACGAGTATTGGTTGACAGTGATAGCTCTGTGAATATTCTTTTCAAATGCAACTTTGACCAGATGAAGATTAGCATGAAAGATGTATTTTCCTGCCAAACAAGATTTCAAGGATTCACCAGCAAACCCAAACAACCTATTAGGACGATTGACTTGCCTATAGAACTTGGGGAAGGCGACCGAAGAGTCACCGTCATCCAAACTTTCGTGATTGTAGATGAGGCTTCCACATACAAAGCATTCTCAGGACGGCCCACGCTGGCGGATTTCAGAATCGCTTTAGCCCAGTGTTGCCTTACCATGAAATTCCCAACGACGAACGAAACTGGGGTGATCAAAGGGGATCAATGTGCCGCCAGAGAATGTTACATCGCAGAACTGCACGAATCTAAAAGAAAGAAAAAAGGGAAGGATCTGGGGAGAACTCTCCACATTCGCAAACTTGCCAAATAGCAACTACAGAGCCGCCCCTGGCTTGGGGACCATAGCCGATTCGACAAGGCTTTGGACCCTTGAAAGAAAATTTCAGGGGAGGATCGGGCAACACCGGCAGAATTGATGGTGTCTGTTCTAGTCAACATGGATCACCCGACACGGGTCTTGAAAATTCGATTGCACCTTGGATACAAGATGCGATTAGAACTCACTAGGTTTCTTCATGCCAACTTAGATGTATTCGCCTAGACACATTTCGATATGTGTAGGGTATCACCGGAAATTGCATGCCACGCACTCAATATTGATCTCAGGTTTACACCAGTAAAGCAGAAAAGGCGCAGCCTGGGCCCCGAGCGGTCCAAGGCATTGAAAGAAGAAGTAGAAAAGCTGATGGCCAATGGTTTTATCCGTGATGCCACCTACCCTGAATGGGTATCCAACCCAGTTTTGGTCAAGAAGTCCAATGGGAAATGAAGAACTTGCATCGACTACTCAGACTTATACAAGGCCTGCCCGAAAGATAGTTTTCCACTGCCTAGAATTGACCAGCTTATGGACGGGATAGCTGGACATGAACTGCTATCATTTATGGACGTATACTCGGGATACAACCAAATCCTGATGCATGAACTTGACCAAGAAAACACCATCTTCATCACCGATCTAGGATTATACTACTACAAGGTAATGCTATTCGGTTTAAAGAACGCAGAGGCAACCTACCAAAGATTAGTAAATACCATGTTCAAGCATCAGATAGGAAAAACCATAGAGGTCTATGTGGATGACATGTTGGTGAAATCACGAATAACAGCCAATCACCTAGATAATCTCACTGAAATGTTTGAAAGACTCTGAAAATATGAAATGAAACTCAATCTACTCAAATGCCACTTCGGGGTCGCCTCTGGAAATTTCTTGGAATTCATAGTGAGCACCAGAGGCATTGAAGCAAATCCAGAGCAAATAACTACCCTACGAGAAGTCCAAGCCCCAAAGAATAAGAAGGAATAACAAAGCTTGAATGGAAAAGTTGCAACGCTAAGCCAGTTCATCTCGAAAGCCATCGACAAATGTATACTGTTCTTTGATGCATTAAAGAAAGGAAAGAAGAACATCGAATGAAATGAGTCTTGTCAAACTGCATTTGAAGAGTTGCTACGACACATCGAAACCCTGCCGATCCTATCAAAGCCAGTAGACCGAGAGGACTTGTTCATCTACTTAGCAGTCTTACCTCACGCATTGAGTGCTGCTCTTGTGCGTGAAGAAGCTAGAATTCAGTGACCCGTATACAAGCAAGAGGTTCACTGGAGCCGAGAAAAATTATCTGAAATTGGAAAAGCTAGCGTATTGCCTTTTGATTGCATCTAGGAAGTTATGACCTTATTTCCAGGCGCATCCGATCAAAGTATTGACCAATCAACCTTTAAAGCAAGTATTGCACCAACCCGAGACTTCTAGTCGGCTCCTCAAATGGAATATTGAATTGAGCCAATATGAAATCACTTACCATCCGAGAAGGGCAATCAGTGGCAAGCGTTTGCAGATTTCATCGCCTAATTTACCATATGGGATGATGAAGAAGAAATACCACTGGAAGTGGAAACATGATGGAAACTCTTCATCGATGGTGCGTCTAATAAGCTCTGCTTGGGGGTAGGGTTAGTGCTTGAAACCCTCGAAGGATGAGCCATTTTCTACGCCCTACGCTTGGAATTCCCTACGACAAACAATGAAGCAGAATATGAAGCGGGACAGCGGGACTGAAAGTCATGATGGAACTCAGGATAAAGTCCATTCACATCTACAGTGACCCTCAACTAGTCGTCTGCCAGGTGAAAGGTGAATACCAGGCTCGAGGGGAGAACCTTGCCCCATATCTATCTAAAGTGAAAGAGTTGCTAAATGACATGAACATTACACCATAACTCACATCCCGAGAGAGAAAAACATAAAGGCCGACCACTTAGCTAAATTGGCCAGCTCCGGAGAAGCTCAACCGTTGGGACTAGTCCCGGTTGAGACCCTGACCACTCCAAGTATAACCAAAATGGATATCGACTAGATTTTTGAGACTACCATTGAACTAGATACATGGATGACGCCAATCAAAGACTACTTGCTTATAAGAACTCTTCCCGTAGATAGGAACTAGTGGAAAAAGCTTCTCCGAAAGGCACTGCTATTTATAACACAGGATGGGATACTCCACGGAAGGGGTTCTCCACCACCTTGCTCAGATGTGTGACCGACAAAGGAGCTCGATAGATCCTGAAAGAAGTTTATGAAGATGACTACGGAGACCATACCGGGGGGTAAACCCTTGCAAAGAAAATCCTCCGGAACGGATATTTGTGGCCAGCGGTAAATCGCGATGTAGCAGATTATGCTAGACGGTGCGATCGATGCAAAAGATTCAGCAAGATCAAAAGAACTCCCTCAGCAGAACTAACACAGATGGTCAGCCCATGGCCGTTCGCAATATGGGGAATTGATCTGATTAGCGTATTTCCAATAGCTAAAGGAGGGGCTAAATATGCTATAGTTGCCATTGACTATTTCGCAAAATGGGCCAAAGTGGAACCGCTGGCCACCATTACCATAAAGAAAGTCATTAATTTTTTTTACTAAAAACATTATTTGCAGGTTTGGTGTGCCATAGAAAATCATCACTGATGACATAACCCAATTCAAAAGCGCCAAGTTCAAATTCTCTTTCAAACGCTTCCGAATCATGAAGAACTTTTCCGCAGTCGCTTATACGCAAGAAAACGGGCAAGTGAAAGCAATAAACAAGATCATCAAGTCCACCATCAAAAAGCGGCTAGCTAAGGCTAAGGGGAATTGGGTTGACGAACTTCCACTTGCACTATGGGCTTATAGAACAACACACAAAGCAGCAACTGGGCATACCCCGTTCGCCTTGGCGTATGGTTCAAAAGCAATGGTCCCCATCGAACTAGAAGTCTCCTCTCATCGAAAGCAGAATTTCAATCAAAGGCAAAACGAGTAGCTCCTACTCGAGTTGCTTGATATGATTAATGAAAAGAGGGAAGAAACCGAGTTGAGGACCGCTGCTCACCAAAAAAGGGTTGCATGATACTTCAACTCCAAAGTTCACAACCAAACCTTCAAAGTGGGAGATATCATCCTCAAATGAGTCTATCCCTTACCGGGAACCTTTGGACAAAACTGGAAGGGCCATATGTAATCAGTCAAAAGCTAGAGGATGAAACTTTCAAACTAACAACCGTTAACGGAATTCAGATTCCCCAAGCATGGAACGACGAATTGCTGCGCCATTACTTTACTTGAAGCTATCTTATGTACTTCCTATTTTTCAGCAAATAAGCCATCCCGGAATACCGGGGGCATTGTAAATAGGCAAAATTTACCCAAATTTTCTTAATAAAATTGCTTTGCTTTCTAAACCAATAAAACTGCATTCATAAAAGTAACATGTTGAGTCGACGAGGTCAAATCGGCTCAAAACCATTCAATCGTTGCTTGAGATAGTGGAATCACGCTTAAGTATGCTCCACTTACCCACCGGTTCGAGGAAGCAAATCAACTCAAACCATTGGATTGACGGAACCCGATCCCCGCCTTCTAAGAACGGTGTCGATCCGGTAGCAACGGAGAGGCCCAAATCAAAGCCGCACATCCCATAATCAGCACAATACCTTTTTGAGCCGTGGAATCACGCTCTTGAAGCGTAAACTTCTCATGTTGCCTAAAGATTGGTAACGTCTAGAAGTTCTGAACCGTTCTGGGTCGATGGGTCATACCGGTCCCAAAAGCCATGCATTTCATAAGCTGTGCGTAGTCTTAAGTACCGGTATTATCGGGACACTCGTCCATTATAGGAATAATAAGAATTAACCCACTACCGCTATTGGGAGAAACAAGTATGAATCCAACAATGTCAAACTACTATGATTTAGCAAAAAATTCCAATTGTTGATCAATAATTAATCTGAAATCAAGCCTTACAAATCATAAGCTTCCAAAGATAGGAACCACAAAATCGATCCGATTACAGCTCCATGAACTGGGGGGCATACACCAATACTCAAAAACAAAAACACATCACCGCTCTTTCACTCCAAACAAAGAATTTTGGCGGTAATCACAGGACTAGATAAAATAAAATTGCAGTAAATAAAATTGACATAAGTGCATAAAACACAGATAAGTAGACAGGTAAGGTTACAATCAAAATGTCAACATTATATTACTTACAACATTTTCTGTTCAAAGTCAAAATGTGGGGGCCGTACCCACATAATATCGGCCAACAAAAAGGAAAAATACAGACGCTACAACGATCAAAGTAGTAAGTGCAGACTCTACACTTAAACAAAACACATATCGAACAAAACGAAATGTCTCAAAAAACTAGCTCCGCTGCTATCCGGACCTACCAACGCCTCTTTCCACCGCTCCCCTTCCCACCTTTAGTTGGAAGTTTCTGCTTCCCCTTAGAATCTCGGCCAGGGGTAGTGTTGCTGCCTGTGATATCATCTCCTCGGTGTCGGCATCTCTTCCCCTCTTCGACCTTCTCGGAAGGCTCCCCTTTCATCTTACTCTTTCAGGATTTGCGGGGGCTCCTCAAAGATTTTATCGCTTCAACTTTTTCCTTCGTAACGACAACCAGTTGCTATTCAGATTATGAGGCTGTTCAGTCTGGTCCTCTTGCTCTCGAGCTTCCGCTGCAGTGAAGTCATCGTCCAAAGATACGGAAGGGTCGTCTAGAACATGCAATGCAGCGATCTTCTCAGATTCCAACCCTGGCTGCAAACCAGACATAGACATAGCAATCAGAGCAGCTGCGAATACAAGCATCGAGGCGGTTGAAATAGTGGCGGGCCCGGGAATCGAGGAAATCGATGGTTCAATAGGTAAAGAAGACGGACCTATAATATCAAAAATGAAAGCGTTAAGTTCGTCTTGATCTTTCGACGTGAGATGAAAATTCTCAAACTTGGGCGAAACAAGAGGGTTACTTGCATCAGAAGAATGGCCGAGAATGTCGATCTCATATTCCCCGCCTTCTCTTTCTTTTGATGGCTGCACAATCTTCAGAGAGATTTTGGGCCCAGAACTCGCCAATTGATCGCAAGGCTGTCTTGACGATTCGCGCCCAGAAACAAGGAGCTCCGACAATGTTTTGGCAGTTGAAGTCATAACAACATCGGCAGCCTCCCATTCCTTCTCAATTCGCAGGACCTCTCGACCCTCTATCATTGCTCTCTTCGATTCCTTATCAAGGTAGGCATCCTCCAACTCTCACTCAGAATAGACATCCCCGTTCTCTCAAAAATGGGCCAGAGTTTCCTCCTAAACCATGATGAGAGTGCGTGGAAACTTGGGGCCCAAATAGCTGAGACTCCCCTGAAGCAATAGGTAGTTGACATAGAAATTTAAGATGGTATCGTCCATCTTCTCCATCTTCTTTTCGAAAGTGTCCTGTAACTCTAAATAATCCGCTGTAACGGTGGCCATCTCAACTTCAACACGAGTTTTGTCGGTGCTAAGCTGCGCGCAACTCTTGCTTAAAGCGAGGCAATCGTCTGGGCTTGATCGGAAATGGTCTTATCATGGGACTTCACGATCTCCTCATATTCCGCAATTGTTTTGTTATTCCCTTCAAAAATCTTATCGTGATTAGCGATTGTCTTCTTCTGGGCTTCAATAATCATGTCGCGAGCCATACTCCTCTTTCAACTTAACTTCATCCACATAGGCCTTCTTAATTTCATCTTGAAATACAATCTCTATTTTCGCATGGGCCTTTTTGAGCTCCTTCAGCAAGCTGGCGTTATGCTTACTCTCCCGAAGCGTCGCATCCCTCTCTTGTATCAATCACTCAATTCTGGCGTCATGTTCCGCTAACGCCCTCTCGATGTCGTCTTTCTTCGATTCAAAGGAGATGATCTCTTGATAATTATTGCGGTTCATGTCGGCCAGTTGCTTGCATAACTTTTCCCATCCCTTGGCTTGCTCTAAATCACTTTGAATCTACTGAAGGTGGGGCATATAGGAATCTTTGCGGACTGGGCGAAGGTCACGGTCAAACTTATCTCCCTTTAAGAACCATCCGGGAAGCGCAACTTCAAGTCTAGGGGGCCGGATGGAAGAATGTAAGCCGGCCTCCTGTGAGGGTGCAAGGGATCAAAAGCGGGCATCACGTGGGTCGATGGGACTTGAGATGAAGATAGAGCCTGAACGGAAGAAACCGGAATTTCAAGATCGCCAGAAATTGGGGCCGGGGCAAAGGCCTGATGCTTATAAGGATGAGAACCACGATCAAATTTTGACTTCTTGGACGGTTCCTTTCGGTCATCAAGGGTTTTTCTCTTCTCCTAGCCACTTTTATATGTCTGATCCCGTACCCTGTTATTAAGATGGTGAGCTTAGGCCTCAAAGCCTTTCCGCCTTCTCCATTCCTCCTCGGTCTCATGGGACCAATGGTGACTTGTGGACCATTTTGACCAACGTTGCGAATCAGTGAATTGCTCGAGATCGTAGTAAAGTCCATGGCCTCTCATGGTACCTAACATGAAGAATAAATAAAGATCTTTAATAATGAGAAATAGGCATAAACAATGCGTGTGTAAGTGAATGTGAACCTAGTGAAATGTGTAATGTGTCTTGGGGGCCTAAAAGGATGTCACAAATCAGATCGGGAGGCCACTGTGGTAGAAATCGGGATGACTTTGGGCACAATATGACCCGAGTGAGGAGACATCCCTTCGAATCCGAAATCTCCCCCCATAAGTTCGTTGATATCCACGTAAATGTTGCTCAAATCACCAAAGTCTACGCCAGCATCTTTAATTGGGGAATCCTAACATCGCTCGACTACTAGGGGAGCATCTTTATTGCGGATCTCTCGGGGAGGCGAATCCGAAAGAACGGGACTCATTCCCAGAGTCTCGTCACACAATTCAGAGTCTCCGTGACCAAAACCCGAGTCGAAATTATCATCACTGGAGAAGGAATCATGACTACTGCTACTCTCAACTTCACCCTCCTCTTTTTCTGTTGCCACTACAGCCTTTCCCTCTTGCTGCTTGAACTCTTCTTCCCCTTCCTCTAGAATTGGGGGCATTCTGACTGGACAGCTGGCTTCAGTCGTGACATCCCTTCCCTCATGAGTTTCTTTATTAGACTCGCTAGACAAGCGTTCCTTTTTTTTGAAAAACACCATCTTCAGAGCCATTTGATGAAGAAGTGGAGCGTGTTCGTATTCTAGAACGAGAAGGAGACGGGACTTCAACCACTACGGCGGATCTCCTAGGATGCAATAGACCATACCGGAGCAAATTTTCATCCGTCAGCAAAAATTTAACCGATCTCTCCCTGGCATCTACGGCCTTCAGGGTATGGAAAATCTGGTCAAGTGACAGGTCTTTATTCGACCTTGGAATAACTGCAGGAAGTATTTGACTTATCAGAAATCCCATAGCGACATATCGAAACTCAATAAGTAAAGAAGAGAACTTACCTTCTGTTGTTCAAATACGGTTAAACCTTTTGGGATATCTAACGAAGAAGTACTAAGTCTTGAATTGAGACAGATTGCATTGAAGCTACAACACGGTCTTGCGATTCCTCTGGGCCTCGATGACGGTAAGGGATGTGCACTCTTCTCTCCTCTTAAACGAGAGAAAATATCTCACTTTTCGAAACTTGAGGCATGATTAAATGTCCGCATAAGCAGAACATGTAGGTAAGTTAAGATTGCATATCCATTAGGATGAATTTGGAATGGGGAAATTCCCAAGTTCAAAAGAGTTTCTCTCAAGAAGTCAATGAAGGGAGGCACTACTCTGTTAAGGCATATGTGTCGGTGGCAAGCAGTGTATCCTAGAGGCGGTGTATGAGCAAACTCATTCTTCTCCGAAAGGTGAACATCATCCTCCGGAATGCCGTGTTGCAAGCAAATGTTATGCAGAACCTTAGCGGAAATTATGGAGGAAGCTCACTCCAGTGGATTAAAGAGAACTCAAAAATTAGGAGGAGTCCGGTTCACAACCGGGCCAACCGGGACTAATTGACCATATTCAGCTCACAAAGCAGAAGAGGAAGGGGCAACAGATGACGATTCAGCTTCTAAAAGTGCTAGACTTCCTCTACTGGACTTACCGCAAGAAGACGGATACTTCATTCTAAACAATAGAACTTGCGTCCAACACGGTCAGGTAATTCTATATTTAACTAAAAATTTCCCTATAACACTTGAATTCTGAAGGAATATCGGATTACACCAACACGTCGGATTTCAAGTATATACCTGGGCAAGTGCAGTGTGTTATCTATGAGGTTGAGCTCGTTATCCTGAACACTACAAACGCTCTATCCCGTGTAGATAGTTCGCTCACAGTAAAGAATGAAAAGGGCTTTTCATACCTTTTTGAAATTATTTCTTCTACACTTACCCGTCATCGATCAATGATCGAAAATGGATCAGTTGTTCGAAGCGACACGGAAAGCTCTTCTCAGTTCAAGTACACCGAGTGTGCAAAAACGAGACCAATCCAAACTCTCCAGAAGGCGATAACAACATAAGTTGCATGCGAGACGCTATCCTAAGTCGTTATTCCCCTCTGGAAGGATTAAAACCAATTCACAATACATCGTGTTGTATCAACAAAGTAACTTAATACAAGTCAATTTTGATTTTGTGGACGAAGATGGCAAAACATGTCAAGCATCGGGGCAAGGCCCAAGTGTCATTCCGTAAAGAACTCAAGACTCAATTTACTATCTTCTTCCACAAAATCACAATTAACTCGGATTTTCCACGGCAATCATCACCAATACAATCCCGTCGTTGAATTGCCAAACAGAAACCAAAATCTACATTACCCACCCATAATCAAGATTAAAAAAGAAGAGACGAACGGACTTGGAACGATTGGCGGCCTATGATGATAAGGGTCAGTAGTGATCTAAGGGAAGTTCGGCAGAGATCCAAAGGCAGATCGATGGCGATCAAAATGGGTGGGGTCGGCGGTGATCCAGAAGACGAGGTTTCAGGAGCTAGGGTTGAAGTCAAAGTGACAATGAACTTCAAAGTGGTCAACGACGAAAGGTTTCGGTGGCTGATGGTCAGCGATAGCAATAGGATGGATGGAGTTAGGGTTTGGTCGAGTTTGGATCGAGTCGCAAGGAGTTAGCTCGGGCCACAAGAGGATGGTAAGAGTATAGGATAGGTCGGCTCGATTGTGTTAAATAGGAGATTGGGCTTAGAAAAGTACTAAGTCTTTGGATCGCTAGCGATCCATTAGATTGTCTCCGATCTCCCCTAAATTCGCCAAGCATGATCCACATGTTATTAGCAAGAACCTTGAAAGTTATGGGATCAAAATTGATTTGTGATAATAAGCAATGACAATCCACGTCAAAACTCAATGAGAAGTTGAACAACCAAAGCCAAATTCGCGTAATGGCCTTAACACGATCACTTGAACCTCACCAAGAGGGAACTCAAAAGTAGTTACTCCCAGAGCACGCCTTGTTTCCAATGAAGTCATACTCTAAAGGGAAAATATTATCCAGGTTTTTAACCCAGCAAAATTCAAAGAAAGTCGGAATAGCTTCGTCGAGTCAGAGCAGCTCGAGAGCCAACCAAAAGGACTAGAAGAACCAACCAAGAAGGATCAAAGAAAAAGAGAGCAAAAACACGCTATGGTTATGGATCGCTAGCGATCCATCTCCTATGGATCACTAGCGATCCTGATGATCGCCCGTGGTTCCATCAATCATCTTGCATCATGATCACATAAGCATTCTAGGAATGGTGGCAAATTTTGATGGAATTCCTAGCTAGTTAGATTGGGAAGTGCACATTCGTCTAATTCAATCAATAGTCCAATGCAGCCAGTGTGTGGACCATCATCAAAACAAGGCAATAAGCTACGAAATTACATGGAGAACACAAACATGAGACAACAAATGTAATCCAAAAATACTCTAAGTACATGGTTCGCTAGCGATCCATGCACTATGGACCGCTAGCGATCCATATAATTGTGCTAGATTGCCATGGAGTTTAAAGAAGATGATGAAGGAAAGCATCACAAGCAATTGGATTTTCAGCGACCCAAAAGCTATGGATCGCTAGCGATCCATAAAATTGATTTGGCTCATTGTGAAACTTTCCACCTTCTTATGTTCATTTGCAAGCATCTGGCAAGTCAGCCAAGCCCAATAGCTTTCCAACCCCTATAAATACAATCCCACCTGCAACATAAACAAGATCTTCTGGACTGGTTGCTGAAACTCTGCAAAAACTACTCTTCATTCTTCTTCTCCTACACTAAGGTCATCTACATGGTTCACTGTGATTATCCATTGAACTCTAGCATTGGTGGCTTGATCCCATTTACATAATTCAATTGCATTGTACTCGGATTCAACTTGTAATAGTAGTCAGTCAATAAAAAAAGTTATAAAGTGGACATAAGCTTCGTTAACAGACGAACCACTATAATAATCTCTTGTCCTTTTGCTTTATCTACGAGTTATTACATCTTGTCTCTATTCTATTTGCCTTAATAAAACAGGGCTGGTGCTTTCACATTCAATTCAGGGTGTTGATCCACTTTTTAGGTTAACATGTACATCATCAATCGACAATCCTGTAGGATCAACAACCATTGGTCTATCGAAGGCCTAACTAGGGGGTCACGTACCATCTTGCTTCAGGGACCTTCCATATGTTGCACTCATGCTCTTCATAAGTCAATACCTTTACATACAGCTATTCCCTATGGGGTAATCAGGTAGGTGTACATCTTCAACTTCTTCCATTGTTCCGACTCATAGTCGACTTTATCCATCTATACAGAGTATGGTTACCACTGCTCTATAGTCAGAATTAAAGGATTTGGTGTATAATATATTTATAATTTTAAGTAAAATAAAAATATGTTCACTCAACGTTTCCTAATTTTTAATATCACTAACTTAAGCTTCGATATTAAATGTAACAATCTGCACCACAATGTTCCCAAATTTTCACTAAATCGAAAACCTAATTTCACCAAAGTACTGATAATTGATTTGATATCCTACTAATAAAAAAATGCATATCAAAGAACCATCGATATAAACTCACAGCGGAATAGTAAAATATAATAAAACATATAATTACTGACCAAGGTTGACACCTTTGAGGTCAAGTGTCCTTGTCAGGATCAAGCATGCATAAGAAAATCTATCCTTCCATTGTTCCCTCCTTGCACCAGTATTCGTCCCTCTAATGCTATCCTATGAGTTTTAATGAGGAGGGGGTCAGAACAACATTATGATGGCTGATAAATTAAACACTTTACACATAACACTCATTTATGTCGATTGCCTTCTATCACATTTTATGTCTTTTATTTTACTTAGTCATCTCGACTCTATATACACGTACAATATGCTCTTTCTATCCTAGGTAGACAATAACGATAATACATACATACATATGTATGTATCATAGTCCCCCTTTGGACCAAGATACTATCCCCGATAGTATACACAACCCATCACCTAATCAGGATCCATCGTCAATATCACGTCCTCGTCATCGTGCATACCAAGAAACTCCTATAGTGCCAAATAATGGCATCATAATTATTTGTCGCATTCTATCTATTTTTAAAGACCACCATAAAGGGTTATCTAGCCTTGCCACTAACAATAATCTAGAAAACAACTATGGCGGTGCATGACCCAAAAGCGATCTACACTAGTAGGAGGCGTAGTCGTTTAGGCGTAACACTTGTCTTTTCGTTGATCACTCAGAATTGATGATGTTCACGACCTTTGTATAGCTCATACTCCCTAATATGTTACCAATCACACACTAACATAGCGCCGAGCCTTGCTCTATATCTCATTTAGATTACCTAATGCAATCAAGGTGATACACATTTGTTAGTTAATACTCCCTAAAAGGTTAAAGCAGATTCTACTTGTACTTTAGCATTTCAACCGAGGCGAACCTTCCTACGTAGGTATCCCTCACCTATACACGAACATATATAACTCCATGGGTTCTATAGCTGGATATATGCCACATCAGTATAATGTATATACAACTGTCGGTAGCCATAGTGTTGGGTAGACTTCTATTGTGTAACACACCAACCTTGTATTCAAACCCATTTTAATGACTATTCTTATCTGATCTAAGTTATTTACCAACTTCATAATTCACAATTGTCATAAATGCATACTTAAGGCTATGTGTGTGTGTGTGTATACATATCTGTATATGTGAGTGTGTGTGTATATTCACACTTTTTTAATTATTATGCCTCCAACGTTCAACTATTAGTAATATTCCTTTACTTTTTTCATAGTTTACTTCTTATTCCATTAATATCAATTTAATGTCATTTACCGCTTTCACTGAAGGATCTAAATACCTTTTCTTACTTACTTTTTCATGCCTTATTAAATTCCCATTTTCATTCCTTTTTAACCTTTACCATCCTTGTTTAGTCACTACAAGTTTGATTTGATTTGTTTGGAGATAGCTGGATGGGAGCAATGCCAAGATAGTCACTATAAGTTGATAATGAGGTAGCTATTGCAAGTTGACAAATAAGTAGCTATCACGAGTTAAAGGTAAAATATCCATCGTAAAATGTTGTAGGTTGATGCAATATGGGAGATATCGCATATTGATGGTTGGAAAAGCTATCGCTTATTGAAACCATGAAAAATATATCACTTATTAATGACAGAAGGACACTATCACATGTTGATTATTAAGGGAGCTATCGAAGATTAAGGCCATCACATATTGATAACCAAAGCTATCACATGTTGAATAACCCACTTAAACTTGGAATCTAACTAGCCACATGGCATTCCCTGATTGGGTCAGCTATGCCATGTCATCATTAATCCAAAGACAATGTATCACGTCAGTAAATCATGATAATACACTTCCTACAAGTAACATGTGTCATGAATCCAATGGTCCAAATTCTCTATAAATAGGCAGGTACCCTCTTCTAAGAAAATATTTCAAGCAATACTTCTTCCTCCTTTTTCATTTTCTTTATTGTGTAATAAAAAGCTTGAGATTGGGATTTTAATGGCTATTAGGTCAAATTGAAATCATGGCTTTGTAATCAAGGACTTAAACAACCATTTATTTGCAAAAAGACTCATATCAACCCATGGCTTGCATATTTGACTTGTGACTTACATACTTGACCCATGATTATCGTATTGAATAAAAGGATCCATCTTCTTTGAATTTCATATTAACCAAAAGGAATTTCTTCATTTGGCTTATATAATTTACCAAAGGAACTTGCCTTTTGTGATGAATAAGCTTAACTGCATGTTTGATTTGAATTGTTTGGATTGATGTATGTGCGGTGTGGTTAGGGGTATGTATTGCGCATACACATAGTTGATAGTGTATAGCCGAGTCAACGAGCAACATATTTTCATATGTTGGATTCAAAAAAAAATTCTTTTAAGTGTGGAAGAATGTAATACCCTGGATTTTCTAATATAAATGGCTAGTTAATTAGAAATGGCATTTTGGTAATTTTACATAAAGATGAGAAACAAAATATTTATAAATGAAGGAATTTGGAGAATCTATCTTCTCCGTTGCATAAAGTAGATTTTTTTAGCCCAAATTCATATATAAGACGTCAGAAACAAACATTGAATGAAGGAGATTCAGATTTTTTTTTTCCGTAACACACTTTTCAGAGCGAAGGCTGAGGCCCAAATGGGGCTGAGGAGGATTTCAGTTTTTTGACTATAAAATGGAAGGATACATAACCCTATCTCACCCTATTCTCTTTTCTCTTCGTCAGTAGCCGCCACAAAACCAAGATCGGAAAACTCTATTCTCTTTTCCTTCTTCTTTCTGAATTCTAAATCAAATATCCAAATAAATGTAGCAATCAAATTGAAAAAAGTGGAAATCAAATCATACATTAGTAACCTAAATAGAAGAGGTGAAGTAAAATCAGAAGGATGAATTCCAAAATTGCTACCGGAAAACATCATATAAAGGTGAGTAGGTTACGAAATGAATATGTTGTTAAATAAGCTTTTAGATTACACTTATATATCTATTTAGATTTATGTATGATTTCAAATTTAATTTATGATTTTAAGTTGATGTTTCATATGGATTGGAAAATTTAGAAGACCCTTGAATACTGTTTTGGTAATGATATTCTTGTAAATTAGGGGGAGTGTAGTCTGAATGATAATTCACCCTTAAAATCATATAGATCAGATTATATGCAATAAATGTGAATTGACTAAGGTGAATAAAAGTGAATTTATTTTGATAGATCGTAGAATAGTTTATATTATTAACGGGATAAATTACGTAATAGTTTAGATATAATAGAAGTTGCCATTATATATAAATAATTATTTAAAAGTGAGATTTTTCGAATCTAAAAGTTATACTTGAAATCTAGATAAAAGATTTAATGATAAATAATTAAAACCGAAAAAATAATAAGTTAAAAATGTTGAAAATTTCATTCTTAATCAAGGTCGACATATTGTTTTTTAGAAACGTTGAGGAAACATGAGTTCCTCTCGAGGAAAATAGTTCATTTTCTGGGCAAAACATTCGACTAACTATAAGTCATTAGTCGACTAAACCCTTAAGAAATCGACTGTTTGGACTTAAATAGTTGATTGATAGCCCGTTGAAAGAAAATGTTATAGGTGAATAATTAACTAATTAGAATCCATCGGCCAACTAAATGCTTGAAGAGTCGACTGGTTATGTTTTCCACTCGACTGTTATGCTATTAAAATAAAAAAATGCATGAAAGTGAACCATTCGACTTACTGTATATATTCAGTCAACTCATAACCTGTAGGTAGCCTAGGTTGAACTTTGACCTAGTGTGGGCCAAGTAGGATAGGTTTGGGGGTTGTTTCCACTTAGTTGATGTTCTTGACTTTAAATGTATAGTTATGCAGTTTACTGTTGAGATTATTTACTCAATGTATAGGTGGCAGTTTACCATCGAGACTATACATGTTATGCATTGCAAGGTTTACCCTATTTCTAGATGTCCAATCTTCAGTGGAAATCTTGTGTAATTATCGGATTTTAGGTGTATTATAGGTTGTTACCTTATATTCTGTCGATTGGTTAATCGGATTTTAGGTGTATTATAGGTTGTTACCATATATTCTATCGATTGGTTAATTCGTTAGATGTAGTACATACATACAAATAAACACCCTTAGGTTGTGAAGAATATAAATGATAATTTAATTGCCAATCAACACCATACCACTAATGGTATTTCCTACTAACTAGAATTTGTATAAACCCTCAATTCCCCTCTTTATAACTATTACAGAATTATAGGATAGTAGGATGGTGTGATGAGGATAAGATACATGGAGGAGGCGACTGTGCACTTGGAAGTACATTTATTTATCATCCTTCCCAATGGTTTTGAAATGGTGTGTCCAAAGGTCCAGGTTGTTACATTTGGTATTAAAGCTTAGGTTTAGGATTCCTTAGGGACTAGATACGTGTTAGCATACTTGTATATTTTAATATATATAACACATATATACACATATTATGCCATAAATGCTTACTATATCTAAGGAAAGTTGTTAATAATTCTTATCTATAAGTAACAGAAAAGTGAGAAATTAAACTAGAATTAGTTCTAGAGGGAAAATGGCTGAGGTTCCGACGTGAACATCCAATTATGGTTCCACCAGTATCTTTATGCAAGAGGTCAAACTAAAGTTATCCTCAAAGAAGGACCCGTAGCTCAAGCACATGGTGTAGTTTTCACCCCTTTGCCTACTTTGGATTTTTCTAATTAATGTCAGAATTTTAAAGGTTTAGGTGGGATGAATTATATAGGGACTGAATCAATTATTGAGATTCGAGTATGGCTAATAATAAGTGTTATATTAATTAGGTGTAATGAAGGCATATAGGGAGGACTCCTCAAAATTAAAGTAAATCCCATTGATTAAATTGGAAGTCCTATTAGGAAATACTTATAGAAACTCTATTTAACTTGAGTTAACCATTTTAATCTGAGAGGGGCCATAAGCTTATGCACTTAAAAACATTAATAGATTACAGGATGCAGCTGGACTTATGTAAATTACATTGTTTTCACCTACTCCAATAAAATAATAAACTATTTGAGATGTTTTTGAAAAGATTAAAAACACTAGATGTTTGATATTTTTGAAGAAAATAAGTTGGTTTGCGATTTCTTATGAAAGGATTTAATCTTAAAATTTTAAATTAAAACTTCTAAAATTTTATACAAAAAAGTAGAATTTGAAGAATTTAACTTGGAAAATTTATTATGATTTTGTCAAAAATTAAACATCTATCAAAGTTAATAAGTGTTTTCAAAGCTTACTAGCTATTATGAAAAGTAACACCCAAAATCAAGGATTTTGGTTTAAAAACTATATTAATAAAAAACTATTGATATTTTTAATTGAATTTGATTATACTAGAAGAATTACATAACCTACAAAGTTTAGATTAGTTTTGGTGAACTTGTTAGAATAGACAGTATGTGTACTAGGGACTTGCTAGTATTAAACGTTATGAAATTGTAAAGCAATGGAAGATTATTGCATGAAGGAAAATTGAGTATAAAGATTTGGTGGGCTTTTCAATCGATGTTAAAGTTGGAAGGGTAGAGTGCTAAATTAATTTTCCATGATAATAAAGTGTACACACTACTTTGTGCTATTTTACCCAAAAATGGTTTGATTTGTTGGAGCTTAGCAAAAGATGTTTTCGAGGATGTGATTTGGCTAAGAATTATTTAATTCTAAAGTAAATGTTGTAGTATGATATTGGCTTGCACCGAAAAATGCTATGGAGGTAAGGAGTTTTCTTGGATTGGCTGGCTATTACAGGAAGTTTATTAAAGACTTTGCAAAGATTTCCATGCCATTGACACATCATATTAAGAAGAATTTAGTTCTCTCATGGAACTCAAACCATGAGCATGCTTTTATTTAGATAAAGGAGTTATTGACTAGTGCACCTATTTTAGTACTTCCTGATGATTTGAAGCCATTTATTATGTATATCGATAATTGCGATATAGGACATGGCACTGTTTTGATGCAGAAGGGTAGAGTTGTTTGTGATGTAAGTCAATAATTGGAAGTACATGAGAAAAATTATCCAACAAACGATCTTGAGTTGAAAAATATTTTTCTTGCTTCCAAATCTTGGAGGCATTAACTTTTAAGGGAACAATTTGAATTGTTTACAGATCATAAATCCATGAATTATTTGTTCTCCTAAAAGGATTTAAATTTTAGGTAGCAGATATGGATGGGGTTCTTTGCATTGTATGATTTCATTATTTTGTATACCCTAGGCAAATGCAATGTTGCAGTAGATGCTATGAGTAGGAAAAACGAGATGTTAGGTTCAATGTTTTTAGAGTGGAAGCACTTGAACTTAAAATATGGGAATAAATAAAATTTTGCTAGGCTTTTAGAATTATTGCTTTGGCATATGATGATAGAAGAGAGTCGGAAGTTGGAGAGGAGAGTTCTGAATAGTGAAGACAAGTATCGTACTATGGCTAGAGAAAGGAGTATGTCCAAATTATTTTGTTGAAAAATCATAGAGAGTGGACATTAACCGAATAACAAAATATTTGGATTAAAATTTGCATGTTAACAAGAAAACTTGTCAACACCCCAAAGTTGGATTCAAAGTGTGGATAACTCTTTCGAGATCTTATTTCAAAAAGTTGAAGGTGGTCGACACTTCTTAATCAGGTTAAAATGATTATAATCCATCCTATTCTCTTCAATTTTCCTTTCGTGTAGATTATTGTGGTAGAAACTCCTTCTTATTGGACCTTTTGATTTAGACGTAACACAGAAAATCCTACTTATATTGCCTTTCGATCCAATTAATCTGCCTTAGTACTCTGTCGAAGCCACCCTTTCGAATCAATCGGGGAGGCTTAAAGGTTGGCTTTAATGAGTTAAGGATAGGGGTTGGATAGATCTGTTTCGACTCTTCGGAAGCTAACCTTTCGACAACCTGTGGGTAGGAGTTAAGGTTCTAAGGATTTTAGTTAAACTAAAGGTTTCGACTCACTCTAACAGTCACTCAACCAAGTTGACACAAGAAAATTATGAGCTGAATTTAACAGAAATATCAAATAAGCCGAATATTCCAAAATTTCATAATCTTGCTTTCATTAAACTAAAGCAGCACAAACTGATCAAATTCCTAATCTAATTTGAAAATTAGGGTATACAACTTTTAGAAAATAGAAGAGTAGAGTGAAAGAATTCAAATCCCTAAAACCAGACCCCTAGGGTCTTATTTATAGGTGTGGGTTGGCACCTATCGACTCAATGCTTTCGACCTGCTCGAAAGGCAGTCTTGTAGACCTTTCGTCACCTTTAACATTTGCGCATCCTTTTGCATTGCATTTGAATGGATTTGAATGCTTCCGTCTTCATCGAAAGGGGTAGGTGCGCCTTTTTTCCTTTTGTTACTTTGTTGTTGCAAGTAAAAAGAGGTATGAGCTTTCGACTCTGTCAACGGGTAATTCTTTGGGGTTTCGAATGTGTTGAAATGTTGAGGGTTTTGACGTGGAAGGCAACTTCCGAAAATATACTAATGGCTTGATGCAGAACCACTCTTAGTTGTTAAAGGCTTCGACTGGTTCGAAAGGCTTAGTTATGCTTTTGAAGGGGTTGTTCCAAAAAAGCATCTTTCTGGGTAATTTGAATGAAGGCGAAACCTTCAGTTTCGAAAGGTTTGGTGCGCATGTGAGTGGTGGTTATTTGCTGCCTTCGAAAGGTATTCCTTCACTTATTCGGAACGTCTTCATGTATGCGAAAGCATCTGTTTCGAAAGGAAGCAATTGGCATATTGGACTTTTGGCAGTAGCATCCCTTCAACTCCTTCAAAAAGCTTTCTTGGTGCTATTATCTCTTGTTCTTCCTTCTCTTCTATTCATTTTGGTTTCGACAAGGTTGAAGTGACAATTGATGATAACACTTGCCGTCCCTACGAAGGGATGCTCTTGACTTTCCAAGTCAACAATTTCGAAATCCACAAAATTTTCCGCCTTTTTATATTCTTGCATAAATCCTAGTCATTCATTTAAATTTGATCGTACGGTCTGTTCCTCATGCTAACTTTTCTTATAAGTTGCGCTCCTTTCTTCCCCCTTTCATTTACCTACGATAAAAGTAAACTCCAGCAAAGATCAAAATTCTCAATTTCTTAAATATTTTCCTATTTCCAGCAAATAGAAGCTTAAATTCAAAGTAAGTTCCTGTTATCTTGCTTTTCGAAGTTACTTTCCATGATAAATTTATTTGGTTTTAATTCGAATTGTTGTTTTAATCTTATAATTTGAGTTTTTGATTCATATGAAAATATCCTTGGATTTCTTTCTATAACTTATTTTGTTCCATTTCTATATTAATCTATATCCAAAATTTATCTGATTTGATTTGTTTTTTTAATTCGGATTTACAATTTTGGGGATTTTTATAATTATTGATTATAAATCCGCGTTTCAATCAATTTTGCTCTTAATTTGAATTTTGTTTAAAGTACCGGATAGAAACTGAATTTGGGGAAGAAAGAGTTTTCCAGTTACTTTGTAGAGAAGTTTAAGCCGTATGAATCATGATTTGGCATGGTAATTTTACCTTTCTACCCCTTCGAAAGGGTTTGAGGCGGCTATCTTTGTTTTACTTCTTCAACCTCTTTCAATGGGGTCGAAAGGAAGTCCAATGCCTGTCTCTTAATTTATCTCATTGAAAGGCTGAGGTAGTTAATATGAAGTGGACTTCTTCAAAAGTATAATTATACTTTAGTATATTTTGATACCTTTCGAAAAAGTTACCTAGTGTGCCTTACTAAATGATTACCTAGTACATACTTTCGAAAGTATAATCTTTATTTTATAGGTTTAGAAACCTCTAGTACATGCTTACTTCCAATTTATCTCAGGAGATGTGTGGAGTTAGAGATTCATCATCATTTTTTTATAAGTTGGATTGAGAAAAACATACTTTGTAAATCAAATCAAACCCTTCGACTTAATTGAAACCTACTGTATTAAATCAAGTTCGGTTGTTGGTATGATTTCGAAACCACATACTCCTTTCGACTTTCTCGACACCCCTTGTAACTAATTGGGATTCGATCATTATTTTATACAAATGTTGTCGAAACTTCCCAAAGCCTTTTCATTTATATCAATGTTACTCAAACCCAAACTTTTCGACTCAATCGACATACAAGGTTTCGACAACATTCATATTCCCTTAGTTAAACAAAGCTCATGGGTTTTGACAGTGTTGAAAGGCTTACTTGTCTTTTGTATTGAATGTTGTCAGTGCATATTTATACCTGAATTAGTTGTGTAGGCTTTAACTACTTCTTTCAACAATAAAGTTTTCCTTGAGCTTTCGACATTGTTGAAGAGTGTTTGTTGGAGGTCTACTCCCATTTTCCCTTTCGACATTGTCGAAAGCTCAACAAATTTCATTTTCCAAAAATAACTTTAACATTTTTTCAAGGATATGAAATTTCATGTTTTGGTTGATATTTGAATTGTTGTAATAGGTTTTCAATATCCTCGAAAAATGTTGATTTCATAACAAATTATAACTTCTTACTGAAATGATTTCACTTGTCAGGGTCATGGGTGTGAAAAAGACTTCTCAAAAACCAGAAAAAGGTCAAGTACCAACGATGGAATCTTCTCCAAAGAAAATTGAAGCGACTTCTAGACACTCTTTAATATCCTCCTAGGATGAGGTGGACGCAATTTTAAATAACTTCGGCATTACTGGGGTGGAAGCTATTCCCCCAAGTGATAGTGACACCATCCAAAGCCCTCCCGAAGGATATTTTTCCTATACTACTATCCATATTTGGCATGATGGCTTCTTACCTTTCTCGGATTCCTTATCCAAATTCTTGACCTATCTTGGCATTGCTCCCATCCAACTATCTCCAAAGATATATACATATCTTCTACCCCTAGAACTTATGGCTCTGGAGTCAAGGATTTCATCACTAATGCTGAAGTTCTTAACTACCTAGTTCTATTAGTTAAACTCAGCAATCTTAACAATCAAATTTTTAGAGCTAATCCCCCCCAAAAGCTAACTTTCGAGGGCGTAAACAAATTTAGAGATTGGGGAACACAATTCTTCTTTGTCAAATGCTTTCGCAATATCAATGGAGCCTTCTCCCCCTCGTAAGTAAAATACAGTCTTTATTTTTATCCAGTTACTTTATTTTGCTAATCTATGCTTCCTTATCAGGTCCTTCCGCTAAAGAACTAAATGACGAGGATAAGAGAACTGTAAAACTATTAATTGTTGCTTCGAGTAGCATTGGGAATAGGCTCACTTTGCTGACCCCTCAAACCTTCAAAAGCACTCCCTCCTACCAGTAGGTCAAAGGGTACTTGGTCAACCTCCTTTAGTTTAACACACTTCTCAGAGCAAACGCTTCCTATCCATGGGTGATCCGAAGAAGAACTCCTTAATGTCTCCAATTTGCCCCAATCACTCCGGTAGGTTTTAACATAATACTTGTAGTTTGTTGTTGTGTTACTTTTTAAATTACTACACTGACTTCTAATTTTTTAAATCTTCAGCAACCGCTTCTCAGGTTGAACCAATCATAAGTAATCTGGCTCTTCCAACTTCTACATCACGTGCCTCGTCTTAAACTCAGGCCATTGCTAGGTCAAAGATGGCTGCTAAAAGGAAACAGGGTAAAGTGGTCGTGACGGAACCATACCTCAAGAAAGCCAAAATTAAAGTTCCAAATTCTCCACCACTAGAAGAAGGCGAGGCCGTTGATATGAGTAAAACTTCGGAGAGTGCAATGGTTGAAGCTTCTATTGATCATCCCAAGATGACTCCTTTAAAGGATGATCCTTGTCTCGTATTGTCGTTTCCTACTCTCCTCGCGTAATTGAGAAGATGTAAAAGGACTTGGGAACTTCAACTCCTTCTGGACCCACGTCTCTCCTGTCTACACGAGATTTTGAAAAGATAGTTCAATCTATATTGAATTCTTCATCTTTTGCCTCTATTCACTCGCCTTCTTCTGTTCCTAATCCGGCGGGTCATTGTTGGTCTCATATAGAACAACAACTCCTGGTATGTTTCACATTATTTATCTTTATTATCATTGTTTCTTTCTAAATGCTGATTTGCATCATGCTTTTCCTTTTAGATTTCCAAAAGTTAGCTCTCTTTGCAAAAAAACACATTAAAATCCCACGTTGAAACATCCAAGCTTCGAGAGGAAATTTCAAACTTGAACAGCTAAGTTATCTCTTTATCTGCTGGTAAAAATGAAGTTATAACGGAAATGGATAGATTGAGAGCATCTCTTACTCAATTAGAGTCTATTATTTTTGAAGAAAGAAAAGCATGTCTACTTTTAGCTGATGAAAATATGGGTTTGAAAATGGCTCTCCGAAGATGAAAAAGCTCAAATGGCGACTAAACAATCCTCTCTCATGATAAAATTGGGAAAAAAGAAAAATTCTCTAAAGTTGGCTATCAATGTCATCTCTGATGCTAAGCGTGTCACAATTCCTAAATACTTCACTTGATGACATCATTGTTAACTCCTACAAAGACGCCCTGATGCTTGCTTATGCCAACAACATAGAAAAATGCCCAGATTTGAGCTTTCTCTCTCTCGACCCTGCTCTTGTTAATAGATTTATGGCTAAAGTCAAAGAGATAGAGCAGGGGGTTGAAGTTCCTGAAAGAGAGGAGATCGATGCTTCCAAAATCTTATCCTTCATAGTCCCTTCCTTCGAAGTAGATTCTGATTCTGAGGATGAAGGTGATAAAGATAAAGCCGCCAAGGAAGAAGGCGGTAATGAAGGTGATGACAATGATAATGATGATGGTGATGACGATAATGATGATAATGGAGATGGAGGCTAAGGTTCGGATGGCGATGGGGGTGGTCACTCTAATGTTCATGAAAAAGATGACGATGATAATACCGGGGCTTCAAAAAAGATCAACCCCGATCCAATCATCCATGAATCAAGCCAACCTGAACCCCCATGCCTTCTGACCTTCCAAAAGAGACTGTGAACGTTGACGTCGATGAACAAAGAGAGAAAAAGCAGGTTTCTCAAACTACAATTCCCGCTTCTCCGGTATGGGATTCCTTGTTTAAATGGCTTTCACTTCCCAGATAATAATAGTTTACATCTTTTAATTTAGATAAGGAGGAAATCCATTCCCCCTTATAAAACAAAGCTTGAAAGAAAACAAGCAGAAATAAATAGCTTGTATAGAGAGTTAGATAAGCAGTTAAAATAACACAATGCCATCTCCGATAAATATCATAGGCTTAACAAAAGTGTGGCAGTGTTAGCGTCTTTCAAAAATCAAGAAGCTGCCTCACGACTAAGGAGGGCACACCTTCGATATGATAGCCTTTTGAAAGAGAATCGGGAGTTAATTACGCTCTTTTGGATGTTGGTTGAAGAGAGGAACATCCTTGTAGATTTCTTATACAAAGCCTATTGCAGACAGCCAAATATAGATTTTTCATACTTAGGTGATTTTAGTGAGGGTCTACTTAGGTGTTTACAGGAGATTTTTGGACGAATTTGGATCCGATCCACATTCGGGAGCCAGTTGGAACTTACCACGAGTCAAATCGATTCCTCAAGAGTTGCCTCCTAAAAAACTTAAATGTTATAAGGACAAATTTGTTTCAATGTTATTTACAAAGTCGATTTTGTATGAACCGGATTAAGATTCGTAATAATGTAATAATATTGGTTTGTGAGTTTTTTGCTCAAGTTTCCTTTTATACTCAGTTGTATTTTATTATGTTTTCATAGAATGAATGTCCCCTAGGCAGCCTTGTTTCTATAGATTATTTAAGCAAGTATGTTAAACTAAGAAGAGATTACCTAGAAAAGGCTTCACTTTTGAAATCTTCAAAATTAGCCAGATATTGCTTTCTTAGATATTTGCAAAGACTTTACATGGATTGTCCTCGTCTTCGTTCTAATTTTCTTGGTGAAGAAAAAGAAAAGATTCTTAAGGAAATCCGGACATATCCTACCAGATTGATATGTGGTCGTGATAGTCCCCCTGTTAGGGAGTGAGACTATAGCAAATATCCTTCGGTTATTACCTCGGAAGGATTTAACGCTCCTTTTGACTCAAAAGTTATTCTTTCAGCTAATTCCTTGAGTAAAGTTAGAAACGCAGTTTCTCAACTTGAAATACAAAACAAATGCCTAATTGTACCTTTTCATTTCTTTTCTACTTAAGTTGTAATCCTTTACTGTTATAATAAAAGAGATTAA
The DNA here is from genome assembly GCA_030737815.1 of Allium fistulosum. NCBI lineage: Eukaryota > Viridiplantae > Streptophyta > Magnoliopsida > Asparagales > Amaryllidaceae > Allium > Allium fistulosum. The sequence continues at coordinate 1,545,578,580 of CM060901.1, read as the reverse complement.
TTATTTGAGTCTCGACTTTATTTTTTTATTTGTTTTAATAGGAGTTACAGTTATCTACAACGCCACTCTTGCTAGATTCGACATCTCGCTTTATCAACATTAGAGATAGGTTGTTAGCAGATATTGAAAAGAGGAAACTTCTTAGCGATCCTTTGTCTACTCGCTTTTAAAACAATGTCGAAGCTCTTGAATGGCATAGAAAATATTTGCTTCAAAAGACAGTCGTTAGAAATCTCAATGATCAGATCGCCAATCTAGAAGCGGACGTTAAAAGTAAGAAGGAAACGATTTCTATATTGAAGCACCAAATTAAGTCAAATCCTTTAATTGATTTTGACCATAAAATGTCTGAACTTCTCCAACAAATAAGTGATTTGGAGATTAAGTTAAAAGATAATCAAGCTCAGTGTGAATCGCTTGAATTCATTATGGGGAATAGCATTTCAAACATCGATTCACCAGCTTCTTCCATTGTTCCATCTGTTGCAAAATTAACAAGGTATACTTCCCTTGCCATCCAAAAGTTTCCTGTTACGACTAATCCTCCTCTTGGCTTAGATGAGAAGGTAGCAGGAGAATGGTGCAGGATAGTCAAATTTGAGATGATGAAGTATTTTTATGAACAACAGAAAGTGAGGTACTCGCAAAGCATAAATGAGTATGCAGCTAAGATTCAGAAACTTGAATGAGAAAAATATCTTCTTCAGAATTGTATCGCTGATTTAGAAAGGGAAAATAAAACTCTCAAAGTTGCAAACAAAGTGTGAGGACCCGTTTCTTCGACTCTCGAAAATCGACACTAAAACATCCTCGGTATTCATGTGCCATAAATCCAAGTGTCAGAGAAGTAGATTCTTAAGGGTAAGAAAGAAAATTAAAGACATAACAGAATCGCACATGTGTTATATCAATAAAAACTTTACATTGGAAATTAAAATACGTTTATCAGAGTTAAAAAGATGGACAGTTATAAATTCCTATCCTTACAAATGCGGAATACTATAGTACAAGAGTGTGGTGGAAATAGACCAAAAACTTCAGAAAAATCTTCTGACTCCATGCTTCGAGCTCCATCAAGATTTCTTCTAAACTAAACCCGACTACTAGGCTGCCCGGGAAAATTAGGGCACCAAGAGTTTAAGGAAAAGGAAAATAAACTCCGGGTCAGTCATGGGACTGGTATGAGAACTCAAAATACGGGTTTTGAAAGCCAAGAAGGTATCTCATAAGACCACGCCGCACTTAAACACGGAACAAGTTTTTACCTTATGATAACCAAATCATTATTACGTAAAATCACTTGATATTATTTTTAATGACATATCTTTGAAAACATTTGCAAGTAAACTTATCAATCTTAGCCAAAATAGTTACATTATTAAATTCCAACATACCACCTCGTAATACAAGGCTTTCTACATCTAAAATCGTACAGTCTCTTACTGGAGAATGGATTTCCATACAAATGACCAGGTGAAGGGACTGCCTTCCAATAGTACATCTCTAGAGGAATGTACCGAGGCCCAACTAATGGTCCTCTACCAACATAAGACCGGCCTACCTCTTCCTAGATAGTACCGAATATTTCATAACTCGGGTCGTTGCCAACCTATTTGAGGGCCCTAACAGCATACAACCACAATAATTTAAGTCCCGATCGTCATAGCATGAATAAATATATCTAGAAGAGGATGATCATATCCTAATGGTTGTGAACCACATAGCCTTACTGTATCTACCCAATTTCGGCCATTTCCGGGTGTGAGGCTTAAGGTAACGATTACCTTTTACTTTGCACATCTCACTTTGAATGCCACATCGCCATTCCATCGATCATTATTGACTTCCACAAACATACAACCTCCGAGCTCATACATCTCAGAAAAGGGTGTTAAGCTAAGAGAAGTTGCCTTCTCCGCCACCAAACGGATGTATGGTTATAAAAGTCAACGATGAAATCTCAAGAATGTAGTGTCAGACATCCATCCATACAAGTTCGTTCTGGGATCGAACGAAACCGAAGGCACTCTCCTACCACATCTTGCCGGAAATTATCCCTAGGATTAGTAGTGAAAAGTCCTTGAAACCCAAAGAGTTTCAGAAATGAAGGGACCACTGCTACTTTAGTATTTGGGAGCTAACCAGAATTATCAACAAATAGTCCTTTCACCCCAAAAATCCTCGGTCTTCACCCTTAATTTTCTTTATAATGTCTTCATTTTTGGAATGCATACATTGGTTAGAAGTGGTTTCCAGATAGGAATTACCCAGATCCGACCTCGGTTCCTTCGATCTAATCATCGATAAAAAGAGGTTTTGCGAATGGGGAATCATTCTTTAAGTGACTAAGTTCTTTTTATCAAAATCCCCTTTGGAGATATATATTTCTAAGACATTCTTTCCAGTATATACAAAATTATTAAACCTCTCTTATCAATTACTTTGGTTACTTAAACCCTTTTTAAACTTGGAATAATTCGAAATCATTTTATTTTTTTCACTTAGGAAAACATTTCCAAATTATTTCATTTAAATTCAAAGATTTATTAATTAAAAAATCATAATTTTGATTTGATTTAAAACCATGTTATCTAGGATATTAATCCAAAACCAGTAAATATTAAGTGAGCAAAATCTATAGAAATCATATAATTCTGCTCAATATCAATTCACGTATTCAACAAATACTGTGGGCAGAATAACGGCAAAATCACCTTTTAAATTCCATGAATAGTACGAGTTCCCACTTCGGGCTTTAACACTAAGTATAAGAAGATCATCTCTATAAAATCAAGGTTGTGTTTAATGTAAATTTGGAAAATTTAAATCTTTTTATACTTAACTCGTTTTCTACATTTCGACCTTATCTATCCCTCGCCCAGGGAAGAGGTCAGGTGAGGCAGGGCACCAGTTGCACCTGAATATCTCCTTAATTTAAGCACCTCACATCCGGATCTCATGAATAGAAAAATCCAGTCTACTCGTCGGCTTTTAGAGCCAAGATTAAACCACTTTATTTATAATAGCTTTTCTTTATACCATTTATTTAACTCATTTAAATAAACGTTAAAAATCCCAGAACATTACTTAAACACTTAATTATCTATTTAAAAACATCTATAAAAGATTTGGAATACAATTGTTAAGTACAAAACTACAATTTAAAAGTTATAGAAAAGTGCTGCGGAAAGTGCTACTTTAAGCTATAATGATCAAAACGACTTTTTATTATTTGAAAATTCATTTTTATTACTCAAATCACTTTTAAAACATTTTAAAAGATTTATAAGATTTATTCCTCATTTTTAAATAATTTTAAAATATCATTTCCAAAGAAATCCAATTTTGGATTCTGAACTGCAAAACCGCGATTTTTCAAAAAATTTGTTTTACTCATATCTCAAAATCTACTCATTGAAATCTCGATTTTCTTCCTTCATTGGAAAACTATGTATATAATTGTTCAGAAAATTCTTATCTCGAAGAATTCCGAGCTATATTCTATCTTTTACACTCGTTGGACTTTTATAGCGCGAAATCGCAAACTACCGTTACGCTACGCGCCTATTTTTGACCAAGTTTTTCATTCTCATTCAAACTTAACCAAACACTTTCAAATATTTATAAAACATTTCAAACTCATTTTTAAACCGTTTTAAAGAGGTTTAACATCCCATACTCACCATTTCATTAATTAAGGGAAAGCGATTTCCTTTGTGCTTATCGACGTGTATTTCTATGACTTGCATATATTTTCAACATTCATATGAAACAATCCAAACTAGATGATCAAAGTATATTAAACATCCATTTTAAACATCATATCATCATCCAAAATATAATATAATAGCTTAGGAGTTCTCACCTTCATTTTCCCTTCGAGCTAATAGAAAATCGACAATAGCTCCGCTACGATCGAACCAAAGCAAATGAAACCAAGTCTACAACCTAAGAGAGAGCTCGACCTAGCCTTGACGGTGATGGTGCTCCCGGCCTAGGGTGGAGAAAAGAAGTGCTCGGTCTAACGATGAAGTGGGGTGGAGATTTGAAGAAGAAAGAGAAAAGGTGGAGTTTCGGGATTGTTTTGAGGTGTTTAAGTATATACAATTATATATTATAATTTAAATTCTTTTTGAAATAAATTTTGACATTATCTCTCTTAGAATATAAGCCATTAAAGTAGAAGACAAAGCTTAGAAATATTAAGAAGAAGATGAATGAAAATGAAGAGAAGAGGGTAGGGTATTTATAGGAAAAGAAGAGTGTAAAAGTATCCATGATACATCATCATCTTCATCACTATTATAAGGCTTCTCCAACACACCTCCACCCTCCCTAGGCATGGAAAAAGCCTCCCCCTATGTGTCCATCACTTCCATCTTCTCATGTATGCATATGTTGACTTATATATGCTTAAGGAGTAAGAAATCTTAAAATATATTATATATTTATATTATACTTTTATACTTAATTATTTTGGTATATATATATGTATTTATGTATGTATGTGCATGTTATCATGTGCATGTGAGATATATATATATATATATATATATATATGCATGTAGATGTAGATGCATAACACTTCGAACGTCTTTGGACAACTGTTGTTTTTAAAATCATTGAAATCGGGAGAATTGATTATCGGTCACATTTTCATTTATTTATTAACGCACATATATTTGTAAACATAATTCCAAAATAAATTTCTTATCATTTTAAAATAATTAAAATTATCACATTTCATATATAAAATCATATAAATTAATATTAAAAATTAATGACAAAAATTGCCATTATACCGATAAAACGATATCGATTTTTCCTTATATTTTCAAATCAAATATATCTCTTTATAATACTATTATAAATGATTCATTATCACTTCATACTTATTCAAAATGAATTATCGTCATTTTAAAATAATTATTTAGATAATTAAAATAATTATTAAATCATTAAATCTTAATTTAAATTCATAAATGTTTATTTAAATTCAATGCTATCTTATCGATATAAATTTCGAGGAAAATATTTTATTTGAAATTTTATTCAAAATAAGATTACTATTACTTAGTATCACTTGAAACAATATTACCCTTTTATTTGGATAAATTTAAAAATAAATACAATTTATCAAAGTGATAAATTTGCGGGTCGTTACAGACTCCCCTCCTTAAAAGAATTTTGTCCCCGAAATTACCTAAACAAAAACCCCAAAGGTTTTCCCAAAAATATTTATTTTTAAATTTATACCAGTATGATGTATATAGATCACTCATACGCAATATCTGATACGATCTTCTCTTCGACTTTACAACCTTACTTCCGAACTAGCATTGATCCTACGATCCTTTAGTGCGGACTCCAATTAGGCTTCTTGATAAGAATTTTAGTTTTCCTTGCATAACTCTCAACTATGATAGAAAACTCAAGTATCTAATCACCAACTCTCATCAGTGTTCATCGTTAAGAATCGAGTGATAAATCCTTTTTCGGACCGGTGTAAACACCTCAAAGTTCTGCACTTGAATCTTAGATTAAAACGTGCGACGAAATAATCAACATACTTCATATGTATTTAGCAATCTTTCCAAAATTCCTATGAAAATAATTTCATAAAAATTTCTTTTTTACTTCAACTTTTATAAAGATACTTCTTTATACATAACCATTTTACATTTTTATTTCCAAATATTTCAACTTAAAGAAAACATTTCTTTTCAAAAGACAAATATCCTTTTATTTTTCTATAATACATTTCTAAATGTATCTTAATGGTTTCTAGAAACTTATTTTCAAAATAATTCGTTAATCTGATAAATCACTATAACTTCTTTTAGCTAATATCAAATGTGAAAACATTCTTTTATTTAGTTAAAACTTTCTTTATTAATACTCTATTATTAATTAAAACTTTCTTTATATATGTATATATGCACATACATTCTTTACTTATACCAGTTTTAACATATAAAAGTATTTATATACCTATTCAAATGTTATAAGTATATTTTAATTTTTTTTCTTACTTCCAAATACAATTAAAGTGATTATATCAATTATTACAAAAACATTGTTAAAATGAACTTCTCTTTTCTTTTATAATTTGAACTCGTAACATTTCATTCTTTATATAAAAGATTCCAATATTTGTTATTATCTTTAAAAGCCCATTATTAGAGACTTAAATATACCTTTAAAATTTCTTCCAAAGTGTCATTTAAGGGTTTAAAAACAAACGCTGCTAAAACGTCATTTACTACAAATCCAAAACTATTCATTAATAACTTTAAATATTTATTTTAAAGATCGATACTAATGAGAGTTAGGACAACATTATATTATAAATTCTCACATGCTTACATCATTTAAATTTAAGCTTAAAAAAGAAAAATTCCCCTCCCTTCCTTACTCTAATACAATTCAAAATACTAAATCAAAAATAAGCATCCTATCCATACTCATACATACTAGAATTATCCTTAATTCCCCAAACGCTATTCTTATTCTTCTGAGTCCGAAGATAATGGTGGACTCTAACATCTCAGGTCAATCATCGCTTCACCTTCTCCTTCTTCATCACTATCCAGTTCGTCGTCGGCCTCATTGCCGTCTTCTTCCGGTATCTCTCCCATTACCTGAGGTAACCATGGCTGGTTCCATGGGACATGTCCCATGCTGACTGGTATTCCAGGAATAACTCATCCTTCTTCTAAATCCTCCAAGCCTTGCACGTTTTCCTCCCAAGGGTTCTCAAATTCTTTGGCCCCCTCTTCTTCTTCTTCTGTTGCTTCTTCTTTGTTGCTTCATATCTCGTTCTAGTTTATGTATGAACTAGATGATCCCTCCTTCCATACGACATGCTCCCCGTCCATATCCCATATTACATTGCTACATTCGCGTGATATGATAACATATGGTCTTCCATCGGCTCTGATTCTTCCTCCATGGGCTCTATTTCCTCTTCGACAGGTTTTGATTCTTCTTCCATTAGCTCAATATCTTCTATTGGTTCCAAAATGGAGCTAGCGGGATCTGCTATCCAATTTCCACCCAAGGCCTACCTGGGTTCATCGTCGCTAGAAATCATTATTACTTCTAGGGATGGGGGCGGTATAAGCAATCCGACCATAGCGTATCCATCTTCACCCCTCCGAGTGTATGGGGCATATTCTCCTTCGATCAAAGACCCACCATTGCTAGGCGGATATTCCGGTTGCTCCTCTTTGTCGCTAGAGAGAACAATGAGGCTATCCTTCTTGCCCTAATTCGCTCTAGAAGACTCCCCTTTCATGTCACTTCCCCTATACGGTTTCTACAAGGCAAACGATTAATCTTTTAGACACAAGTAGTAGGTAATTGCTAGTGTATTCTTAGGTAGAGAGGTTTGGTCAATATTCAAAAATGTTTCCAGATTTATGTCTAAAGATGGCTTTTAAGATTATTTGTACAAAATGTTTATAATTTCGAAAACTCTTTGAAAATTTTACCAAAATATTCTTTCTTTTCAAAATATATATATATATATATATATATTTGGTAAAAATGATTTCATATAAAACCAAATTCATTTGTACATGTATTAATAAATACACACTCATATATACTCAAACTTATTCTAGGGTGTTACTAACCCTATCTCTAATGAGTTATCCATCCTAGGGTATTACTAACCCTATCTATGATGAGTCTTTTACCTCTATCAGGCTCAGGTATTCGCTCAACCTAAGCTCTGATACCAAGATGTGAGGACCCGTTTCTTCGACTCTCGAAAATCGACACTAATACATCCTTGGTATTCATGTGCCGTAAATCCAAGTGCCGACGAAGTGGATTCTCAAGGATAAGAAAGAAAAATAAAGACAGAACAGAATCTCACATGTGTTATTTCAATAAAAACTTACAGCAGAAATTAAAATACATTTATCAGAGTTAAAAACATGGACAGTTAAAAGTTCCTATCCTTACAAATGCATAATACTATAGTACAAGAGTGTGGTGGAAATAGACCAAAATCTTCAGACTCCATGCTTTGAGCTCCATCCAGATTTCTTTTAAACTAAACCAGACTACTTGGCTACCCAAGAAAATTAGGGCACCCAGAGTTTAAGGAAAAGGAAAATAAACTCCGGGTCAGTCATGGGATTGGTGTGAGAACTCAAAATACGCGTTTTGAAAACCAAGAAAGTATCTCATAAGACCACGTCGCATAAACACGAAATGGGTTTTTACCTTATGATAACCAAATCATTATTACGTAAAATCACTTAGATACTATTTTTGTAATGACATATCTTTGAAAACATTTGCTAGTAAACTTATCAATCTTAGCCGAAATTGTTACATTATTAAATTCTAGCATACCACCTTGTAATACAAGGCTCTCTACATCTAAAATCGTACAGTCTCTTATTGGAGAATGGATTTCCATACAAATGACCAAGTGAAGGGATCAACTTTCGGTAGTACATTTCTAGAGGAAAGTACCAAGGTCTAACTGATGGTCCTCTACCAACATAGACCTGCCTACCTCTTCCTACATAGTACCGAATATGTCATCACCTTGGTCATTACCAACCTATCTGAGGGCCCTCACAACATACATCCACAATAATTTAAGCCTCGATCACCATAGCAGGAATAAATATATCTAGAATGGGATGATCATACCCTAATGGTTGCGAACCAAATAGCCTTGCCGCATCTACCTATTTCGGCCATTTCCAGGTGTGAGTCTTGAGGTAACGATTACCTTTTACTTTTCACATCTCACTTTGAATGCCACGTCGCCATTCTATCGATTACTATTGACTTCCACAAACATACAACCTCCAAGCTCATACGTCTTAGAGAAGGGTATTAAGCTAAGAGAAGTTGCCTTCTTCGCTACCAAATAGATGTATGGTTATAAAAGTCAACGATGAAATCTCAAGAATGCAGTGTAAGACATCCATCCATACAAGTTCATTCAGGAATTGAACGAAACCAAAGGCACTCTCCTATCACATCCTGTCAAAAATTATCCCTAGCATTGGTAGTGAAAAGTCCTTGCAACCCAAAGAGTTTAAGAAATGAAGGGACCACTGCTACTTTAGTATTTGGGAGCTAACCAGAACTATCAACAAGTAGTCCTTTCACCTTGAAAATACTCGGTCTTCATCCTTCATTTTCTTTATCATGTCTTCATTTTTCGAATGCATACATTAGTTCGGAGTGGTTTCCGGATGGGCATTACCCAGATCCGACCCCGGTTCCTTCGATCCAATCATTGATAAAAAGAGGTTCTATGAATAGGGAATCATTCTTTAATTGATTAAGTTCTTTTCATCAAAATCCCTTTTGGAGATATATATTTCTAAGACATTTTTTCTGGTATATACAGAATCATTAAACCTCTCTTACCAATTACTTTGATTACTTAAACCCTTTTTAAACTTGGAAAAATTCAAGATCATTTCATTTTTTCACTTAGGAAAACATTTCCAAATTATTTCATTTAAATTTTTAACAAAGATTTCTTAATTCAAAACTCATAATTTTGATTTGAGTTAAAACTATGTTATCTAAGATGTTAATCCAAAACTAGTAAATATTAAGTGAGCAGAATCTATAGAAATCATCTAATTCTACTTAATATCAATTCCCGTACTCAACAAATACTATGGGAGGAATAACGGCAAAATCACCTTTTAAATTCCACGATAGTACGAGTTCCCTCTTTGGGCTTTAACACTAAGTATAAGAAGATCATCTCTATAAAATCAAGGTTGTGTTTAATTTAAATTTGGAAAATATAAATCCTTTTATACTTAACTCGTTTCCGTCATTTCAACCTTATCTATCCCTCGCCCAGGGAAACGGCCAGATGAGGCGGGGCACTGGTTGCTCCTGAACATCTCTTTAGTTTAAGCACCTCACATCCGGATCTCACGAATAGAAAATTCCAGTCTACTCGTCGACTTTTAGAGCCAAGGTTACACCACCATATTTATAATAGCTTTTCTTTAGACCATTTATTTAACTCTTTTAAATAAACCTTAAAAATCCTAAAACATTAATAAACACTTGATTATCCATTTAAAAACACCTATAAAAGATAAGGAAAACAATTGTTAAGTATAAAACTAAAATTTAAAAGTTATAGAAAAGTGCTGCGGAAAAGTGCTGTGGAAAGTGCTATTTTAAGCTATATTGATCAAAATGGCTTTTTATTATTTGAAAATTCATTTTTATTACTCAAATCACTTTTAAAACATTTTAAAAGATTTTTAAGATTTATTCCACATTTTTAAACAATTTTGAAATATCATTTTCAAAGAAATCCTGTTTTGGATTCCGAATTGCAAAACGCGATTTTTCAAAAAGCTTGTTTTGCTCGTATCTCAAAATCTACTCATCGAAATCTCAATTTTCTTTCTTTGTTGGAAAACTATGGATATAATAGTTCGGAAAATATTTATCTCGAAGAATTCCGAGCTATATTCCATCTTTTACACTAGTTTGACTTTTATGGCGTGAAATCGCGAACTATCGTTACGCGACACGCCTATTTTTGACTAAATTTTCCATTCTCATTCAAACTTCACCAAAAAACTCTCAAATGTTTATAAAACATTACAAACTCATTTTTAAACCATTTTCAAGAGGTTTAACATCCCATACTCACCATTTCGTTTATTCAAGGAAAGCGATTTCCTTTGTGCTTATCGACATGTATTTCCATGACTTGCGTATATTTTCAACATTCATATGAAACAATCCAAACTTGATGATGAAAGCATATTAAACATCCATTTCAAATATCATATCATCATCCAAAATATAATATAATAGTTTAGGAGTTCTCTCCTTCATTTTCCCTTCGAGCTAATAGAAAATCGGCTATAGCTCCGTTACAATCGAACCAAAGCAAACGAAACTAAGCCTACGACCTAAGAGAGAGCTTGGCCTAGCCCTGATGGTGATGGTGCTCACAGCCTACTGTGGAGCAAATCAGTGCTCAGCCTGATGATGAAGTGGGGTGGAGATTTGAAGAACAAAGAGAAAAGGTGGAGTTTCAGGATTGTTTTGAGGTGTTTAAGCCATATAACTATATATTATAATTTAAATTCCTTTTGAAATAAATTTTGACATTATCTCACTTGGACTGGAAGCCATTAAAGTGGAAGACAAAGCTTAGAAATATGAAGAGAAGATGAACAAAAATGAAGAGAAGAGGGTAGGTAATTTATATGAAAAGAAGAGTGTAAAAGTATCCATGCATACATCATCATCTTCATCACCATTATAAGGCTTCTCCAACACAACTCCCCCCTCCTTAGGCACGACAAAAGCCTCCCCCCATCTGCCCAATACTTCCATCTACTCATGTATGCATATGTTGACTTATATATGCTTAAGGAGTAAGAAATCTTAAAATATATTATATATTTTATATTATACTTTTGTACTTAATTATTTTGGTGTATATATATGTGTATTTATGTATGTATGTGCATGTTATCATGTGCATGTGACATATATATGTATGTACATGTAGGTGCATAACACTTCGAACGTCTTCGAACAACTTTTGTTTGTTAAATCGTTGAAATCCAAAGAACCAATTATCGGTCACATTTTCATTTATTTATTAACGTACATATATTTGTAAACAAAATTCCAAAATAAATTTCTTATCATTATAAACTAATTAAAATGATCACATTTCATTTATAAAACCATATAAATTAATATTAAAAATTATTTACAAAAATTGTCATTATACCGATAAAGCGATATCGACTTTCCCTTATATTTTCAAATTAAATATATCTCTTTATAAAACTGTTATAAATGATTCATTATCACTTCATACTTATTCAAAATGAATTATCATCATTTTAAAATAATTATTTGGATAATAAAAAAATTATTAAATCATTAAATCTTAATTTAAATTCATAAATCTTTATTTAAATTCACTGCTATCTTATCGATATAAATTTCGAGGAAATTATTTTATTTAAAATATTTATTCAAAATAAGATTACTATTACTTATTATCACTTCAAACAATATTACCCTTTTATTTGCATAAATTTAAAATTAATTACAATTTATCAAAGTGATAAATTTGTGGGACGTTACACAAAGCCTTTAATCCTGCTTCAAAGACTCATATCGAATCTATCGATGATGCTGATAAGATAAGGAAAAAAGAGAAGAAGCTCAAGGAAGTTCTTCATATTGCAATTCATCCCATCGTTGATCCTTTAATTGCCAAAAATCTCGATAAGGCTGCTCAGAATTTGTGAAATACATATACTTGTAAACAATTTCATAAATTATGTAAATTACGAAAACTTTGTTAATATCACCTGGTCTGTAGTCCTTCCTTATAATATCAATATGAATCAACCTTTGATGATTGGTACTATGATTTTTGTATTTTCTGGATCTTTCAATCCTCTTTATTGATCTCCTTTCCTTGAAAAGAACGATGTAAATAATATTCCTTATCATTAGCTTGAAATCTATATAGAAGTTTATCCATATTACTTGCAAAGATTAACAAATCATTATGTTAACATATGATAATAAGTGAAAAGTAATTCTATAATTGAACACGGTTGAATGGCTTGAAACCCATCTTTTGTAATGGTGAGAGATAACTAGGAATTCAACTTCAATTATATTGGTGGAATATCAGACATCCGATGGTAGAAAACCATAAATTCAATCAAGGATTTAACTATAGATGTTTAGAAATTCATCTTCTGGAGATGGCTAATAGAAAGTCGATAATGATCGTGTAATAGAAGTCCAGAAATCATTGTCTGATATTTTGTAGTAGAATTTAGTGACCCAGATTCGGGCACTAATGAATGAAATTTAAAAGCTAGAAATCCGAAACCCAGATTCGGGTATTTGTAGATGATAATCAAAATTCCACAATAATAATCTTCTTAATACAGATCTTTAACCCAGATTCGGGCATTAATGAGTGAAGTTCAGTAATTAATAGTAATAGCTCCGAAACCCAGATTCAGGTATGATGAAGACCATAGATTAAAAGACCCGAAACCCTGATTCAGTTATTAATAAGTGAAGTCTCGAACACAATAATGAAAGGCCCGAAACCTAGATTCAGGTGTAAATTCAGCAATTCTTCTTTGATGATTAGTTGGAGGCTGCAGATTCTTATTTAAGCCCTCTGCCTTGTACCGCTCTTCGGGTTTTGACTCTTTTGTTGTCCTTTAGGCTTTGTAAGTTGTTGTTGTTTGATTTGCTGCTTCTCGAGCTTGGACATCTTAGTCCATCGTTTGATATGCCGCTTCTCGGGCTTGGACGTCTTAGTCCATTGTTTGATATGCCACTTCTTGGGCTTGGACGTCTTAGTCCATTATTATCTGGTGCGCTTGGTTAGCTTATCCACAAGTAGGACCCAAGGACTTACCCAACCTCCTTCTAGGAGGCGCCTTGACCTGGCTATAGTGTGGCGCGATAAAGGGCTTGTTTGGTGCCTTGGCCAGGCCATAGTGTGGCCGGATCAAGGGCTTACTCCATCCTCCCTCCAGGAGGTGCCTTGACTTGGCCATAGCGTGGCACGATCAAGGGCTTGTTCGGTGCCTTGGCTTGGCCATAGCGTGGTGGGACCAAGGGCTTAATCCGTCCTCCCTCCAGGAGGCGCCTTGACCTGGCCATAGCATGGCGCGGTCAAGGGATTATCAATGCTTTACTCTAGCCATAGCATGGTGTGGATAAAAGCCTACTCTAACTTCCCTCCAGGAGGCGCTTTGACCTAGCCAACTCGATGCAGACAAAGGCTTTGCCCGTTTAAGGTAATGTCCAAGTGCAAGAATATTTTACTACCAACCATGTAGATTTTTCTTAGTAAAGTAGTTCTTTATTGACTTCTTCTAAGATATCTTTACAAACTCATTAGTATTGCCTTGTCTGAAAAAGTAGATTATCATCCCTTCGAATGCTCTGCATTGATTTGTTCCATGACCATTCATCATATGGTAGTAACAATAGGATCCTCTCGGATTCCTTTCATATTTAGGTTTTTTATTTTGTGATGACCAATAGTTGAGCTCTTCCTTTGTTAACAGATAAACATTCTCGATTGATGTTGTCAAATTGCATTCCTTAGGAAGTCTTGACTTGAAGCTTGTCTTTTGAGGATGGTTTTTGGATCTTTTATTACTTGGTTCTGGAGTTTCACCCTCAACGACTTGTTTTCTTTTTAAAACCCTTTGAAGTTCCTATGTTGGTAGTGTCCCACTTATTACTTGATGCCATCTTTGTGCAAAGGCTTCATAATCAACCATCATTCCTTCTTCAAAGATTGTGCCTTTAGTGTAATATTGAATTGTTTTCCTCATTGGATCAAATAAGTTATCACTTTCATTTTTCTTTTCACCTAAGGCAAAGATAGGAGTGGGACCAATATGAAAAGCGTTTTAAACTCCATTTATTTGGATCATAGGATTCCACTTTCTTTTTCCTTATGATCTTTAAAGCCTTCGATCTTAACAATTGTTCTTCAAGTAGATTTGAACCATTGATTTTTTCATTGGAGAATCCAATTAGATGTGGTTCCGAGGATCCTTGCTTGGATATTTTGACTTTGCTAATCATGATGATGTAAGGTTTAAAGTAAATAGGCTTGGAATAAAATCGGGTTAGTGATAAGTGGAGTTGAGAGTTCAACAGGGTCGGAGGTTCAAGCCTCCCTTCTAGCGCCAAAATGTTAACAAGAAAACTTGTCAACAACCCGAAGTTGGATTCAAAGTGTGGATCACTCTTTCGGGACCTTATTTCAAAAGGTTGAAGGTGGTTGACACTTCTTAATCGAGTTAAACGATTATAAACCATCCTATTCTCTTCAATTTTCCTTTCGTGTAGATTATTGTGGTAGAAACTCCTTCTTATTGGACCTTTCGATTTAGACATAACACTAAAAACCCTTCTTATATTGCCTTTCGATCCAATTAATCTACCGAAGTACTCTATCGAAGCCCTCCTTTCGAATCGATCGGAGAGGCTCTAAGGTTGGCTTTAATGAGTTAAGGATAGGGTTGGATGGATTGGTTTCGACTTCTTCGGGAAGCTAACCTTTTGACAACTTGTGGGTAGGAGTTAAAGTTCTAAGGATTTCGGTTAAACTAAAGGTTTCGACTCACTCTAACAGTCGCTCTTCAACCAAGTCGATAGAAAAAAAATTATGAGTTGAATTTAACAGAAATATCAAATCAGCCGAATATTCCAAAATTCCATAATCTTACTTTCATTAAACTCAAGTAGTACAAACTGATCAAATTCCTAATCTAATTTGAAAATTAGGGTTTACAACTTTTAGAAAATACAAGAGTAGAGTGAAAGTATTCGGATCCCTAAAACAAGACCCCTGGGGTCTTATTTATAGGTGCGGGTTGGCACCTTTCGACTCAATTCTTTCGATCTGGTCGAAAGGTAGCCTTGTAGACCTTTCATCACCTTTAACATTTACGCATCCTTCTGCATTGCATTTGAATGGATTTGAATATTTCCGTCTTCATCGAAAGGGGTAGGTGCACCTTTTTGCCTTTAGTTGCTTTGTTGCTACAAGTAAGAAGAGGCATGAGCTTTCAACACTATCAAGGGTAATTCTTTGGGGTTTCGAAGGTGTTGAAATGTTGAGGGTTTCAACATGGAAGGAAACTTCCAAAAATATACTTGTGGCTTGATGCAGAAACCCTCTTAGTTGTGAAAGGCTTCAGCTAGTTCGAATTATGCTATCGAAGGGGTTGTTCCAAAAAAGAATCTTTCTGCGTAATTTGAATAAAGGCGAAACATACGGTTTTGAAAGGTTTGGCACGCATGTGAGTGGTGGTTATTTGCTGCCTTCGAAAGGTATTACTTCAGTTATTTGGAACGTTATCATGTAGGAGAAAGAATCTGTTTCGAAAGGAAGCAATTGAAGCAAAAGAGTGCTTTCGACCTCTTTGACCCCTTCAAAAGCTTATAACATATTTGACTTTTGGTTGTAGCATCCCTTCGACTCCTTCGAAAGGCTTTGTTGGTGCTATCATCTCTTGTTCTTCCTTCTCTTCTATTAATTTTGGTTTCGACAAGGTTGAAGTGAGAATTGGTGGTAACATTATGCAAAGAAGGTTTAGCCAAAGTTACGTTCATATGATAGTGGAAGCTTCAAAGATATAGTTGAAGTAGGATTACACTTGGAAAGCCGGATAGTAAAAGTGACACCATTTCAGTTGATTGGATCCCATTGGCTAATCGATTAAAGAATAATTTAGGTGGTGGTTGAAAATTTATTTAAAGAGAGGTCTAGAGTTTTTTGTGATAGGGTCCTGGTGACCCAATAGTGTTTCATCAGAATCTGAGTCGAAGTTTGGCCTATAAGTTAAAGATTTTTGAATAGTTGACATTAATTTCTTTGCATACCGCATCAATGCGAAATTTATCGATGATGAAGGCAAATAAAATTTAAACGATTGGTTGTTTTATTTAGGTTGGTTTTCTGACGGGTGTCATTGATCCGATGTTTCGAGTAACATTACACCACACATGTTTATTTTTTGCTTGGGAAATTATAGGTAACTAAATAAGTAGGTTGTCGTCTTACTGCATATGTTCTGCGGTGATATTTATGAAGTATTGACTTGTCGTCGCAACTAAAAGTCCATTGTTTAGGGTTTGTTGTGACCTAAGTTCCATATCATGTTCACTAGGCTACTACATTACCCATTTCAAATGTTTCTATATGTTGTTTCTGGTACAACACTATTTAAGTTATTGAGTATCATGTCTATTAGACCAACATAGCAAGATGCCATCCTATATTGAGTTGTCTTGACCACGGTACAATTGAAGATAAATAGGGAGAAGTTATGTGTAGGAAGAAAAAAGAGAAGTGCCATTAGTGGTTTTATATAAAAGAATGGTAAAATTTGGGATTTTAAATTGCAAAAGGTATCCTAGATGAAGTCGGAGTTAAGATTACACCATAAATGGTTAAATCAAGAATTTGGAATTCCACTAAATGAAAGATATTATAGTTTACATGCATTGAGAAGAAGATTTTGATGGAAAATGAGATTTGGCGATTTTGGTATGATTTTGAGAAAGCAATATTTAGATTCTTCTTAAACATCTATCGGATTGAAGAAAGACAATATATTCAAGGAGACTATTTTGAAGCATTGACTTAAGGTACATAGTTTGTGTTTCATAACAGTTACACATGAATGATGTATAACCTAATTGACTAGTTTTAATACTAAAACAATTTTAGGTTAGGATTTCACTTAAATTTAGGACTTCACCTATATTTAGGATTTCCGTTGCTATGTTTGATAAGTGAACAAAGTATGATTAGCTTACTTGAATGCTTGAATTTTTACTTGCTTATATGTTGTAGAACTTAGGATAAATTTTATGCAGACTAGAAATGTGGTACCTTGGTATCATGATTGTGGGAGGATTGGTAGAGCGATGTCATAAGTGAAATAGTACAACATAAGTTGAATCAAAATTAGAAGAGAAGTTATGTTATTTTCACCATTTTAAGACATCACCAGATTTTGATGTTCTTAGGTGAAAATAAGGAATAGTAAGCGATTCAAGTTATTGGATGCTAAGTGAAACACCATCCACTTTCGAGTTGTCTTACCCTAGTATCCAGAAGATGACGTGATCTATATACTACTTTGATGATTTAAGGCATGGTCTACAATTTCGATTAAGGCATACTTATGCTAAGATTATCAGTTATGGTGTATGTTAGCATTAGTTTATCTTGGTTGGTAGCTTGGGTTGCATAGGTTTTCCTATGCATGTTATTTGTACTGAGTATAATGCTAATAGTAAAGTCAATAAGTTAAGGTTGAAAGAATGATCCTGTTGAGAGTACATGGAAAGTGGAGGACAGTATGTTCATTTTGACTCTATTCTAGAAGATTTTTCCATTTGCTTATTATTAGCGTGATTAGGTTATCTAAATAGGGATATAGTTGTTATAGATTACTCTATTAATTTAGAATATTGGATGGTGCAGTATGCTTTTTTGTGCGATATATGTTTTGCTATATGACTTAACTTATTATATATCGTATTGCATACATATAGATACTGTTGGTATATTTTAGGATGTTTCGCATCCATTCCCATATGTTATGATCCTGCATTCATATAAGAGTTGCATTAGTATTATGAATCTATCACCTGCCATACTCATGACATATGTTGGTTTGATGGATGAATGTTTTTTATTTATACCATTTAGAAATTGTAATGTATTGTTTTCTATATCCAGGTTATTGTTGGTATTCGTATGGTAACACATTTTATCTTACTAGGAATGATAAGAATTGTATATGTTTGATATGAATTTTTTGGATTACTTTATGTGTGGTAGGGTTTGAGTGTATGTATTGCACATACACATGGTTGCTAATGTACAATTGACTCTGCGAAGTTACATTATATTGGAATTTTCGGGACAAAATCCTTTGAGGAAGAATATAACAACCTAATTTTTTCAAAATAATGAATAATTAAAAAGGGTATTTTGGTAATTTTACACAAAGCTGAAAAAATGATTATTACAAATGAAGATATTTAGGGAATTTGATTTTTCCATCGCGTCAAGTATATTTTTCTAGCCCGAGATCATATATAAAACATTAGAAACATACATCGTATAAAGGAGATACACATTGTTTATCGTAGCGTGCTTCTCGGACACAAACGGGTCGAGGCCCAAGTGGGACCGAGGAGGGTTTTGTTTTTTGGTTATAAATTGAAAGTATACGTAACCATAGCTCACTGTAACGACCCTGAATTTTTGACATTTGAAATGTGAATATTTAATTGAGTTTAAATATTCGAATGATAGTTTAATTTGAAATTCGAGATATCAGAATGAATTTGGCGATTTAATTATTGAATTTAATCGTTAAATCTGGGTAAAAATTTGAATCTTCAGTTTTAAGCTAATTTAAAATATTTTCAAGGCTTAGAAAAATTTATATTGATAATACTGAAGATAATGGAACTTTCAGAAGTGAATTTGAAACTGTTTTGTTCAGTTTTGAATTTTTATCGTTTAAATTGAATTTAAAAAAATAACGTTCCGAGGCACAGTCTCGAAATTCGACGAAACCAGTTCCATTGGATCCATAATATTGTATTATTATCGGATTTAAAATTTCGTAGCGTTTGGAGTTGTTGTGTGAGCGTACGATAAGTAAACGCGTTGAAAATTAAATAAAACTTTAATTGATCAAATCAATGTCATCGGTGCCTTCTTAAACACGCTTCTCTTTTAATATTCAGCCGACTTCCTTTCATATCCGTGTTCCCTCTTTTAATAACATCACACAACCCTTTTCAAACCAAACCCCTTCTGTCAAACAAAAAATCAAAGTTCAGAAAAAAATAAAACAAATAACACTAATACCGTAATCTCCCTTTCTTTTCAATTTCACATTCGAGCAGGGAAAAAATTTGAATTAATGGCCGAAATTAAATCGAGAGTGGCGGGAATGAAATGACTCTATCGGGAAGTGTGTAATACTCATTGGAATCGAAAGCGTTTTCGATTCAAGGCTGGGTCGCCGTGAGCTTATGGGGGTTCGTCGGTAAATCGAGGAGGGGAGAAGGAGGTCGACCACGTTCTGGAGATGCGTTGCAGCGTGCAGTTTTGGCGGCTTTAGACTGGTGGTGACGATGAGTTATATTGGGTGGTCTCTGGTGGATCTCGACCGAGGAAGGACAGGGAGCGGCGTGCGAAGTCGGGAAGGCTTGGCGTTTGAAATCGTTGAGGATCTGGCGCGTCGTAGTTCAGGGGGTCGAAGTGACTGAGCGACGAGAGGGTGAGTTGAAATGGTCGTAGTGACGAGGTGATGGTGCCGCGATGGGCGTTCGAGCATCTCGAGTTAGGTCTGAGCAGCAAGGTAATTAACAGTTTATTTTAAAAGGATTAAATAAAGTGATAAGTTTGAAAGTTTTCTAAAAATTGAAATTAGACAATAAGGTAAATTACTGTGTTATTTGCAGTAAAGGAATTTATGAGTAAAAATCAAATTTTTAGGTTAACCAAACTTTTAGTTAAATTAAATTGTTGGTTAACTAAGTGGTAATTAATGGTTTGATCAATTCGAATATTAATAAATTGTACAAATATTTATACAAGGTCTAAAATGGAGAAAATAAGCCGGAATGGAAATGAGTTGGAATGGATTGCAAATAAAAGCAAAGGTGAGATCTTCTCACTCAAATTAAAAATTGGAAAATTCAGTTATTGATTGATTGCTTGATTGTGATAGTATATAGTAGTATATAGCAATATATATATATATATATATATATATATTGGAATATCTATATATTGGAGTTGTGATTTTCCGCATTATATAGCGGATGAGACCCTCTGCACCGCATAATAGCGGATGATATTTTATAAATCCCATATACCGCGATATTCCACCTCGAAGTGGAATTGGTATTGTGCTAACATCTGTGGATGCAGGGAAACAGGTTGGAGGGATCCAACTGGATTCCTCAAATTATATGAATTTGTTTCATATGTTGTATGGATTTGTTTCATATGCTGTGTGATTATTTATTTATAATCCGTGAATGATTATATTTGTGATTGAATTTGTTTAAGGCTATAATTTAGCCGAATGTATTTTTGGTATCGTTGGATACCAGAAATAAATAAATTGGATTTTTGAAATTAAAGTATGAAATTTTAAGTGAATTTCTTTTGAAGAATTGGGTGAATTTAAAAGAAGGAATTTAAAAGCATAAAGTTGATTTTTGTAATCTTATTGAATTATTTCCAAAAATATGGGAAAGGATTTTTATAAAAGGATTTTGAGTAATATTGTTTAAAAGTTGAAAATTTATTTAAAATGGGATTTTAAATGGTTCGGAAGAGATAAAGGAATTTATTTTAAAAGGTGATAAATTTGTTTGTAATCCAATTGATGATTGATTTAGTATTTGAAGATAAATCTTTGGGAAATCGATATGAAAATTTATTTAATGTTGGATGAAAAATTGATTTGTGTTGAAATAAATTTAGAAATCAATTTGAAATTGATTTGGTGTTTGAAAGTGAATATTTGGAAATTTAGATTCAAAATGGAATTTATAAAGGAAAGGGGAATTTGTTTTAAAAATAAACACTGATTTATTTTTTTAAGTGTGGAAATAAATTTACAGATTTGGGATGTAAATTTGAAATAAATCAATAAGGATTCATTTAATTGGTTTAAATGGACCATTTTGAGATGAAGTGTGAAATATGATTTGAAATTTGTTTTCAAAGTGATGAAGTGTGGAAAAATATATATCTTGTAAAGATATTTTGAAATTTAATAATTTGGGAAAATTATTTAAATTGGTTGATTGTTGTGAATGTTGTTTGATAGTTAAATAACCGACTACCAATATTTGCCTTTGAAATGGCACTTGAATTTGTTTTTAAAACAAACGCTCATTATTCGGTTAAGCCGGGAGAGGACTTTGTGTCATATAACCCATTCTGAATAGTGATACGTCGTGAATGGATAACATTTGAAGACCGGTGTGAAGACCGGGTATTTTCGAAAATGAAAGGACAACCTGTCGAATGTCTCTGCACCGAGTTGCTCCGGTATAGAGATTTATATCACTCTTCTTGTGATGGGAAGTCCGGACGTGATTAGTGAATACCCGGATTGCAAGGGCTTCTTTGGAAGTGCCTTCGGTTCCGTTCGATCCCGGAACGAACTTGTATGGATGTGTGTTTGACGTTACACTTTGAGATGTAAAGCTGGTTTCTATCAAATACATTTCTGTTGGTGGCGGAGAATTTATTATCTTAGCTTAACACCCTTCTCTAAGACGTACGAGCTCAGAGGTTATGTAGTTGATGGTTACTAGTGATACATTCCCAATTTGGTAATGTGGCATACAAAGTGCTGTTGATCATTTGTTGATCAAAGCATGGCTTTGTGAAAAAGCGTAGCTTTGTGGATGAGACTCCGTCGAGTCTCACAACCCGATAATGGTCGAAACAGGAATGTTGTGGCAAAGGTTTTTAGGGGTCGCGCCCCTAGGGTATGTCATTTCCTTCTGGATAAAAGGTGATATCACGGTATGGAGCCCAGATATTTTACCTATGTTGATGCTGCAAATTTATTATACCTTGTGGTTGTTGCTTTGCGGTTGAGGATCCTCGGATAAAGGTCGGTAACGACCGGAGGATGGCATAGCTTGTGTGTTAGCTACCTAGTTACAGCTGTACAGCGTGAGGTAGCATCGGCCTTGTGTTTTGCAGAGAGCAGGTTGACTCTCGGGGCGTCTTTCCAGAGGCGTTTCCATTTCGGTGTAAGGAAGTTCCTTTGCCTGACCATTTGTTGGAAAATCCAAAGAAACAATACGAACCTTGTACGGTTTTAGTTGTATAACCTGCTATTGAACGTGGCGGTAACCTGCTATTGAACATAGTAGCTATAGTAGGCATAAGTGCAAAATGCCTATGCTAGCTAAGATTAATATTATACTTTCGAAATGGTTTTCTACACTATGCACTAATAATAATAATATCCAATGATTTTGCGTAGTAAGCATGTTTGACTATCATAAGAAGAAATCTCCTCCAATTCTGCATTTGCATTGTGTGTGTGGCGGGAGGTCTTATGGTAGTTTCATTTTCCAAAAGCATTGCGAATCTGTTTTATTTTCTTTGTGAAAATAACTGTTTTACGATCTCACACCAGTCACCATGACTGACTCAGAGTTTATTGTTCCCTTTCTAAACTCTGGGTGCCCATAATTTTCCACACGGGCAGCCTAGAGTTATGTTATCAGGATTCTGGAGCTTTGGAGACGAGCTGGATGGCGAGACGTACACTCGTACTTGTTTATTTATTCCGCTGTGTATTCTGTATGAGGACAAGTTTATATAACTGTCCATTGTTGTATCGAGTTGTATATTGACTCTGATGATGTATGTATAAACTGATATAGTTATTTGTTTAAAAGACTAGTGATTATCTATTGTATATTGTTCCGCTGCGAATGTGAGATTCTGATATTGTTTCTGTTTCTGTTTTTCTGTTTTTTCTTTTCTTCTGTCTTCTTCTACCTCTACTCTTTAACCCTAATGGTTCGGTTTTCCGGCATTCGATTGCGCGACATTTGTTACAGTGGACGTATTAATGTCGACTTTCGAGCGTCGAAAGATTGAAACCGTTACATGTGGTATTAGAGCTGTTGGTTAAGCGACAACCCTGGCTCTGTTGGGTGTTACTCATTAGAGATAGAGTCAGTAGTACTCTAGAATGAGTGTGAGTGTAATAATAGATATGAGCGCGTATTTGTTAGTGAATACAAAATTTGTTTTGTATTGTGTTGACTTATCGGTTGATTGTTTATAGATTCTGGTCGGTGCAGTCTGGCCAACTGTAATCGATAGGGGTTTCTAAACTCTTAAACAAGATAAATCGACATAGTATTGTTTTAAATAGGGTAAATGAAATAATTTTGCCCAAAAATATTTTTGTATAGAAATGATTTTTTATGAATTATCATAGTATATGGATGCTTGGTTGTTAGGAAGTGATAGTATTGAAATATTATCATTGTTGTATGGAAATTGAATAAGAAATAATGGTGTAACCAAAGATTTGGAGATAAATTCATTTAACAAATGAAATTTATGAGTATGAATTGAAAGTATAAGGAAATGAATTCATATACGAATGGGATTTGTAAATGTAAATTGTAAATGTGATTTATAATTTGGAATAGAATTCCAGAGGAATATTTGAAGTAAAATTCATCAATGGAACAAAATTGGTAATATGAATTTGTGAATGAACAAATGAAGCTACATTTGTAAATAAATAAATTAGAATTGAAAAAAAAATGGAATGAGATTTGATTTGAATCAAGTTGAATAAAAATCCAAACTTGGGAAAAAAATATATAAAATAAAATGGATTGAATTCAAGTAAACTGACTTGATAATTTATTAATTCACGAAATAATGAATTGGAAGTTGAATTAGTTAAATTAAAGTTGAGTTATGAGCTAAATTTGAAAGTGGTTTGAATTTGCATATAAATTCAAGTATAAAAAATAAATTGAGAATTTCCTTGTTATTGATAAAGTAAATTCAGGATGAATTGAATATGGAAATTTGAAATTTAAAAGGACTAAGTGAATAAATCAATTGAAAATGAAATGGAATTAAAAATAAATTGAGTTGGTATCAATTTAAATTAGTTATAAATTAGAATGGATATTCTATTAAGTGAATATCGTTGAATTTGCATAATAATGGTTGTCGTTTGACGTAAACGAGATTATATAAAATTCTATGAGTTAATAGAAGAAAATAAAAAATTGGTTTTGAATCAATTGAAAGGAATATGGATTCGTTTCGCTTAAAAATGAATAGAATGTAAGAAAGTGAGTTGTAAACCACTTGAATTGAATAGAAATGGTATGTGAATTAGATGAAAGAAATTTAATTTGTATCGAAACCATATAAATTGCTTATGGGAATTATTTTGAGTGTATTGCTTATGAAAACTATGTGTTTACTATTGAAAATGAGTGAAATGTAAATGAATTTCCTATATATATCACTTACGTGTTTAAATTGAGTAAGTGCAGGTTTTTGGAAGCCGTTTGGCTGCATTTGGTCGCGCAAATGCTAAATAAATAAGCCGCTTGCTTAAAATGCTAATAAAGGTACGCCTACGCAATACAAACTAGGAAATATGAACTGTTTTTGTTTTTCCGACTGAGTGGGTCGATGTATATATATTTATATCTTTTGTCAAATTGCAAAAGCTCCTCCGTACAAAGGAGACTCCGCCAAAATTTTCTGAAAATTTTGGGAGTTAGAAAAATTTGGAAAATTTTTATTAACGAAAAATTGATTTTCAAATTGTAACGAAAACGTAGGAATTGAACTAGAAAATGAAAACCATTGTTTTGGTTGAAGTTGAAAGTCTTGGAAAAAGTGAATATCGAGTTTTCACTAAAATGAATTTTTGGTTTTTGAAGATAAAATGAATTCAAATAGGATTGAAATTGTAAATTGAATTCAAATGGAATTGAAAATACAAAGTTGAATGGAAAGGAATATATAACTTTGTTAGTGAAGTGAAAATAAATATAAGAAGTATGTAAATACTTATATTTGAACTTAAGAAATGAATGGTGGAATTCTTAAGTAAAATGGGTATTGGGAATCCAATAAGTGAATTTGGACATTGTTGTTAAGTAAAGTATACAGGGATTGTAAAGGCTAAGGAAAATGGAATTGGATTTTGATTTCGAAGATGAATTTGAATTTCTCAACAAAAGGTATGTGTTTAAAATTTCAGTATGAAATTTGATGGGATTCTGATTTTTCCACTTGGCATTTTGTTTTCTATTGGAATTTGGGAGTCCGTAGGGACATTTTGTAGTAGTACCGAGTTAGCCGCGCAAAGGAGACGCTGGCGATTTTTTTTGGAAATTTGGAGAGTTAGAAAATTTTTGAGAAATTTTGGATAATTTACAATTTGAATTTGAATTGTGAAGTAAAATAAAGTTTTTTGAACTTATGAATAAGTTTGGAAAGTTAGAAAAAGATTAGTGTGTCTTAATAAAAGATTATTCTGGAAAATTGTTTAAAACTATTTGGATTTGAGAAAATAGTTAACGGGGATTGGATCATTCTTCTTAACTTGTAATTTCGGGACGAAATTGTTTTAAGGGGGGAAGATTGTAATGACCCTGAATTTTTGACATTTGAAATGTGAATATTTAATTAAGTTTAAATATTCGAATGATAGTTTAATTTGAAATTCGAGATATCAGAATGAATTTGGCGATTTAATTATTGAATTTAATCGTTAAATCTGGGTAAAAAATTGAATCTTCAGTTTTAAGCTGATTTAAAATATTTTCAAGGGTTAGAAAAATTTATATTGATAATACTGAAGATAATGGAACTTTCAGAAGTGAATTTGAAACTGTTTTGTTCAGTTTTGAATTTTTATCGTTTAAATTGAATTTAAAAAAATAACGTTCCGAGGCACAGTCTCGGAATTGGACGAAACCAGTTCCATTGGATCCGTAATATTGTATTATTATCAGATTTCAAATTTTGTAGCGTTTGGAGTTGTTGTGTGAGACACGATAAGTAAACGCGTTGAAAATTAAATAAAACTTTAATTGATCAAATCAATGTCATCGGTGCCTTCTTAAACACGCTTCTCTTTTAATATTCAGCCGACTTCCTTTCATATCTGTGTTCCCTCTTTTAATAACATCACGCAACCCTTTTCGAACCAAACTCCTTCTGTCAAACAAAAAATCAAAGTTCAGAAAAAAATAAAACAAATAACACTAATACCGTGCTCTCCCTTTCTTTTCAATTTCACATTCGAGCAGGGAAAAAATTCGAATTAATGGCCGAAATTAAATCGAGAGTGGCGGGAACGAAATGACTCTATCGGGAAGTGTGTAATACTCTTTGGAATCGAAAGCGTTTTCGATTCAAGGCTGGGTCGTCGTGGGCTTATGGGGGTTCGTCGGCAACTCGAGGAGGGGAGAAGGAGGTTGGCCACGTTCTGGAGATGCATTGCAGCGTGCAGTTTTGGCGGCTTTAGACTGGTGGTGGTGATGAGTTATATTGGGCGGTCTCTGGTGGATCTCGACCGAGGAAGGACAGGGAGCGGCGTGCGAAGTCGGGAAGGCTTGGCGTTTGAAATCGTTGAGGATCTGGCGCGTCGTAGTTCAGGGGGTCGAAGTGACTGAGCGACGAGAGGGTGAGTTGAAATGGTCGTAGTGACGAGGTGATGGTGCCGCGATGGGCGTTCGAGCATCTCGAGTTAGGTCTGAGCAGCAAGGTAATTAACAGTTTATTTTAAAAGGATTAAATAAAGTGATAAGTTTGAAAGTTTTCTAAAAATTGAAATTAGACAATAAGGTAAATTACTGTGTTATTTGCAGTAAAGGAATTTATGAGTAAAAATCAAATTTTTAGGTTAACCAAACTTTTAGTTAAATTAAATTGTTGGTTAACTAAGTGGTAATTAATGGTTTGATCAATTCGAATATTAATAAATTGTACAAATATTTATACAAGGTCTAAAATGGAGAAAATAAGCCGGAATGGAAATGAGTTAGAATGGATTGCAAATAAAAGTAAAGGTGAGATCTTCTCACTCAAATTAAAAATTGGAAAATTCAGTTATTGATTAGTTGCTTGATTGTGATAGTATATAGTAGTATATAGCAATATATATATATATATATATTGTAATATATATATATATATATATATTGGAGTTGTGATTTCCCGCATTATATAGCGGATGAGACCCTATGCGCCGCATAATAGCTGATGATATTTTATAAATCCCATATACCGCGAGATTCCACCTCGAAGTGGAATTGGTATTGTGCTAACATCTGTGGATGCAGGGAAACAGGTTGGAGGGATCCAACTGGATTCCTCAAATTATATGAATTTGTTTCATATGTTGTATGGATTTGTTTCATATGTTGTGTGATTATTTATGTATAATCTATGAATGATTATATCTGTGATTGAATTTGTTGAAGGCTATAATTTAGCCGAATGTATTTTTGGTATCGTTGGATACCAGAAATAAATAAATTGGATTTTTGAAATTAAAGTATGAAATTTTAAGTGAATTTCTTTTGAAGAATTGGGTGAATTTAAAAGAAGGAATTTAAAAGCATAAAGTTGATTTTTGTAATCTTATCGAATTATTTCCAAAAATATGGGAAAGGATTTTTATAAAAGGATTTTGAGTAATATTGTTTAAAAGTTGAAAATTTATTTAAAATAGGATTTTAAATGGTTCGGAAGAGATAAAGGAATTTATTTTAAAAGGTGATAAATTTGTTTGAAATCCAATTGATGATTGATTTAGTATTTGAAGATAAATCTTTGGGAAATCGATATGAAAATTTATTTGATGTTGGATGAAAAATTGATTTGTGTTGAAATAAATTTAGAAATAAATTTGAAATTGATTTGGTGTTTGAAAGTGAATATTTGGAAATTTAGATTCAAAATGGAATTTATAAAGGAAAGGGGAATTTGTTTTAAAAATAAACACTGATTTATTTTTTTAAGTGTGGAAATAAATTTACAGATTTGGGGTGTAAATTTGAAATAAATCAATAAGGATTTATTTAATTGGTTTATGGACCATTTTGAGATGAAGTGTGAAATATGATTTGAAATTTGTTTTCAAAGTGATGAAGTGTGGAAAAATATATATCTTGTGAAGATATTTTGAAATTTAATAATTTGGGAAAATTATTTAAATTGGTTGATTGTTGTTTGATAGTTAAATAACCGACTATCAATATTTGCCTTTGAAATGGCACTTGAATTTGTTTTTAAAACAAACGCTCATTATTCGGTTAAGCCGGGAGAGGACTTTGTGTCATATAACCCATTCTGTATAGTGATACGTCGTGAATGGATAACATTTGAAGACCGGTGTGAAGACCGGGTATTTTCGAAAATGAAAGGACAACCTGTCGAATGTCTCTGCACCGAGTTGCTCCGGTATAGAGATTTATATCACTCTTCTTGTGATGGGAAGTCCGGACGTGATTAGTGAATACCCGGATTGCAAGGGCTTCTTTGGAAGTGCCTTCGGTTCCGTTCGATCCCGGAACGGACTTGTATGGATGTGTGTTTGACGTTACTCTTTGAGATGTAAAGCTGGTTTCTATCAAATACATTTCTGTTGGTGGCGGAGAATTTATTCTCTTATCTTAACACCCTTATCTGAGACGTACGAGCTCAGAGGTTATGTAGTTGATGGTTACTAGTGATACATTCCCAATTTGGTAATGTGGCATACGAAGTGTTGTTGATCATTTGTTGATCAAAGCATGGCTTTGTGAAAAAGCGTAGCTTTGTGGACGAGACTTCGTCGAGCCTCACAACCCGGTAATGGTCGAAACAGGAATGTTGCGGCAAAGGTTTTTAGGGGTCGCGCCCTTAGGGTATGTCATTTCCTTCTGAATAAAAGGTGATATCATGGTATGGAGCCCAGATATTTTACCTATGTTGATGCTGCAAATTTATTATACTTTGTGGTTGTTGCTTTGTGGTTGAGGATCCTCGGATAAAGGTCGGTAACGAACGGGGGATGGCATAGCTTGTGTGTTAGCTACCTAGTTACAACTGTACAGCATGAGGTAGCGTCGGCCTTGTGTTTGCAGAGAGCAGGTTGACTCTCAGGGCGTCTTTCCAGAGGCGTTTCCATTTCGGTGTAAGGAAGTTCCTTTGCCTGACCATTTGTTGGAAAATCCAAAGAAACAATACGAACCTTGTACGGTTTTAGTTGTATAACCTGCTATGGAATGTGGCGGTAACCTGCTATTGAACATAGTAGCTATAGTACGCATAAGTGTGAACTGCCTATGCTGGCTAAGATTAATATTATACTTTCGAAATGGTTTTCTACACTATGCACTAATAATAATAATATCCAATGATTTTGCATAGTAAGCATGTTTGACTATCATAAGAATAAATCTCCTCCAATTCTGCGTTTGCATTGTGTGTGTGGTGGGAGGTCTTATGGTAGTTTCATTTTCCAAAAGCATTGCGAATCTGTTTTATTTTCTTTGTGAAAATAATTGTTTTACGATCTCACACCAGTCACCATGACTGACTCAGAGTTTATTGTTCCCTTTCTAAACTCTAGGTGCCCATAATTTTCCACACGGACAGCCTAGAGTTATGTTATCATGATATTCTGGATATTTTGGAGCTTTGGAGACGAGCTGGATGGCGAGATGTACACTCGTACTTGTTTATTTATTCCGCTGTGTATTCTGTATGAGGACAAGTTTATATAACTGTCCATTTTTGTATTGAGTTGTATATTGACTCTGATGATGTATGTATAAACTGATATAGTTCTTTGTTTAAAAGACTAGTGATTATCTATTGTATATTGTTCCGCTGCGAATGTGATTCTGATATTGTTTCTGTTTCTGTTTTTCTGTTCTTTCTTTTCTTCTGTCTTCTTCTACCTCTTCTTTTTAACCCTAATGGTTCGGTTTTCCGGCATTCGATTGCGCGGCATTTGATACAGTGGACGTATTAATGTCGACTTTCGAGCGTCGAAAGATCGAAACTGTTACACTCACCCTATTCTCATTTCTCTTCCTCGGTTCTAAATCAAATCTCTAGACAAAATTAGAAAATCAAACTAAAAAATAAGAAATCAAATCAAACACTAGCAATCCAAGTAGAAGAAGGGGAATCAAAAGGAATGCTAGCAATCCAAGTAGAAGAAGGGAAATTAAATCAAAATAAGCAAACTCAAAGATTACTATTGAAAATAACGTATAAAGGTGAATGGGTTTATCTATGAAATGAGTATTTTGTTAGATATGCATTTAAAGTTCACTTATATGGCTATGTAGATTTAAATATGTTTTAAATTGAACTGATGATTCTAAACTGATGATTTATATAGATTGGACATTTTGGAAATCCCTTGAACACTATTTTGATAATAGAAATTCTTAGGAATTGAGAAAGGGTAGGTTGAATGATAATTCACCCTTAAAATCATATAGATCTGATTTTATGCACTAGATGTGAATTAACTTAGGTGAATAAAAGTGAATTTATAAATAAATGGATCATAGAATAGTTTATATGGTCAACTGGATAAATTACAAAATTGTTCGGGTATATTAAAAGTTGCAACTAGATATAGATATTGTTTAAAAGTGATATTATACGAATTCAAAAGTTATACTCGAAATCTGGATAGAAGATATAACTATAAATGATTAAAACTGGATAAATATAACAAATTAAAATGGTTAAAAACCCATTCTCAGGCAAACGACGACATACCGTGTTTGAACAGTCGACTGATTGGTTTTGAGAAAACATAAGTCCAACTCGAGGAAAAATAGTTCATTTTCTAGGCCAAAAAGTTGACTAACTATAAATAATCAGTCGACCTAACCCTTAGGATGTCGACTGATTGGACTTATGTAATCTACCAATGGCTCACTGAAAAAAATGTAATAGGTGAACAGTAGACTGATAGAGGTCATCAGTCGACTGAAAGCTTGAGTAGTCGACTAGTTGTGTTTATCCAGTCGAGTATTACAATGTTAAAAGGAAAAAATATATAAAGGAAACCGGTTAATTGACCATGTATATTCAGTCGACTGATAGCCTGTAGTTAACCTAGGTTGAACCTAGACCTTGTGAATGCTAAGCAGGATAGCTTTGGGTTTTTCTCTTTAGCTTAATTGACATTCTGGAGTTTAGATAGCTTCACGATGCCATATAATGTGATACTTAATGCGGCATATGATTGCATCATAATTAGTTTTTCTCATTGTTTCTATAATAGTCACGGTCGCATATTTTAGCTTGCGAAATACATGAGATATCCATGTTAGTAGGGTTGGCATTGTTCACGAAGATGCACTTGCGGGAGAAGTCGAATTGTTTATCAATATTTTATGCTATTAGTTGAATGTTGTGGACTGTTGGACACATTCACCATTGAGGTTGTATACTTCATGCATGGGTAGGTAGTTTACTATTGAGATTATATACTCAATTTTTGCCTTGGCATTATAATTTTATACTCAATGTGTGCAACTTAAGTGGTTTACATTGAGATTATTTACTCAATGTAGTTAAGTGGTTTACCATTGATATTGTTTACTGAATCTATAGTTAGGCAGTTTACCACTGAGATTGTTTAATCGATGTTTAATTAGGTGGTTTGCCATCGAGATTGTATACTTTATGCATTGCTAGGTTTACCCTATTCCCGGATGTCCATCCTTCGAGTGGAAATATCGTGGACTATTATTGGATTTTAGGTGTATTATGAGTTGTGACCCTAAATTGTGTCTATTGGCTAATTCTTTAGATATTGTACAAACATACAAATAAACACTTTAAGTTGCATAGATTATAAAAGATAATTTTGTTGCCCATCAACACCACACCGTTGATGAAATTTCCTACTAATCGGATTTTGTCCGACCCCTCTATTTTCCCCCTTTATACCTATTATAAGATGATTGGATAATAGGATGGTGTGATAAGGATAAGACACATGGAGGAGGTGACCTACACTTGGAAGTACATTTATTTTTTCATTCCCTATGTACCATATTTTACTTGCCACCTAGATATCTATTATGTTCGTTGTTGCATATTATTGGGAATTGGTTTTAGATGTTTCTTGTATGGATGTTTTGAAACAAAGAAAACTTGGATTATTTCAATATTTATATTTATTTCCTTTCATTGTTAGATCTGAAAGTGTAGAATGTTTTAAAGTCCATATTTATCTATGTACCATATAAACCATCAAAGCCTAACGATCGATACTACTTAGCGCGACGCGAGTTCGAACGTCGATTTTAGGCTTTGAATCGATGTGTCCTGAGGTACGGGTTGTTACAAGCATGGTCTGTCATTCGTTCCCCTAATTAGAACAATCCAAAAGCCCATTTGAGTAATTATCTTTATTCAAACCCCATTTAAATATATATCGATATCAAGTATATATATATGTGTATATATAACTTGTATATATACATCCTAAACATCAAATAAACTAATAATTAATATTTTTTCAAAATTGATTAATTTAATTCATTTATAACATTTTATAAACTAATTAAATCGTGTGGTTTTCTGAAGAATTCACAAATTCAGTTAGCGGTTAATATTGAACAAGTCAAATATCAACGTTCACACATCACCTTAGGTAGTCGTGTGACAGTTTGGTCAAATTCATTGCTTACAGACCTTTACGGTAAAAATATATATCATATTTTGTGCTATCTTAAGCAGTACCGATAGTGGTAATAATTTACACGCGTTATCTTCGACAACACTATGTCACATTAGGATATATGGAATTTGGTACTAGTAAAAACTTCTATATTATCCACATTTAAATCGATTAGTCCATAAACCATGTCCTTGGTTCGATAATAACATTTATTATTAATAGTTCCACTCTAGAAAATGATTTTGACTTAGAGTTGACTACAATTGACGGTTATACAAACCTCGTACAACTAAAGAGACAAATTCTCTATTTAATAGTGCTTCACTTCTAATTTTTCAATTATAGTCGTTTGATGGACTGCTACACCATGATTTAACTATAATCAAAGTGGAGTATTAATATTAAAGTTTCACTGTATTCTCAAGTCGAGGGAATTGTATAACACCGGCTCATTGAAATTTCTTGTTTGACCAAGTTGTTATTAACCAACAAGAATCTCAAACGAGTCAGTACATCGTACATAGTTATCCAATAACTAGGAGGATGTAACCCCTTCGTGCCCGCTAATAGCAATGAGTCATCGCCCAACATTTGGAGAGCGTTATGCACACTTGTATCAATGGATGCACTGGTATCCTTTCTCGAAACATCTTGACCATGAATATTTATAACAAAATGTTGTTTTATTTTTTGGTTAATTATTCAATATCACAACTATTGCAGCTAAAGTCACATAACAATTTATTTAAGGATTTTCTCAGTGATATACCTTAAATTAATTACTTAATTTATTTATTTATAATATGACAAAGTATATAATAGAAACAAATAATGTTAGGATGAATAAGATTGACTACATAGTTAGATATATGTAACAAATTACATAATTCCCTCTAGGGTATACCACTAACCCTTTCTATCCCCCATTTACACTTGGTCCTATTATGGAATCTTAATCTCATTCTTATAATCGGTTCAGTACTGAGTGAGCTAGTCCCTTAATGAACTGATCTTCTATATTGTATTACATCTACCCTATCAGCCAATGTCTCTCCATCATTGATAAACTTCCTTTATCAATGGAACTTTCGACACATCTGTCTAGAAATCTTATGAGTCCTAGTTTATTTTACAATCTGTATCACGACAATGTTTTCACAACAATTTTTTTGGTATTCTCAATATTTGGAATCATCCCTAGCTCAGTTATATATTTGTGCATTTATATTAATATTGCTCTCATTGTGGGGCTATTCAAAGAGATGTACTTAGCCTTTCGGTTGAATCAACGACCATCTCTTATTTGCAACATTTACAACTTAAAGCTCCTTGACCGAGTTTGAATATGAAATTAGGATTGACATACTATATTCAATATTACTTATGAAGATCGAATTCAAACTCTCTTTCAAAAAGATTTTAACGTTTTTATAAACAATTATTTAGTATTTCATAAATACATGAGAACACTCATAACTATCATTTAGCGATTTTAATTCAGAATGATAATCGCTGAATATACCAATTACATAAGCGAATTGTGATATAGTAGACATTATAACACATACGATAATTCGTACCATTGATGCATAATGAATTCATCTCATATGTTCCATGTTGATTATATATGGTGTTTGTATACATATCGCTTGGGACAATCCCAAAATCCATGCTTAAAGTTTGAGAAATTTTAGTATCTCTTAATATTCTTCCTTATAGACACATACTTCCTTTTCGTTTTTATTGATAATTACAAATTTGATTTCCTTGTCAAAATATTTGCTCGATTTTGATGCTTGTCGAATGCTACCATAGTATTAGTTCTTGGATCGTATCCATCCCCCACAAACTCGACTATTACTCCCATTGACGTCGTAACATTTTGGTTATGTAGTGAAAACAGTCTATTCTAAATCATTATTTATAATTTTTATGTCAACAAAGATGTTCAAAAATTAAAATTCATATCGGGCGATATTTTTGCGACTAGAATCCAAATTAACTCCAGCATGTTTACTGATGAATCTGCTATTATTTTCAACAATTGAAATTTATAAGGTCATCATCATCAATGTTTCTTATTATATTCCAACTGCATCAATCTTAATTTTATACCACGCTTGTGGCTGATGGATCATATCCCTTTGGGTACAACTGTCAAAATTGTACTTTGGATAATTACTTGGAATACATTTAATATTTAATGCATCATGCCAAATGGTAGAGTCTATACTGTTTATGGCTTATTAACAGCAAGGGAAATTGTTATTACTAACCACTTTTTTTCAACATTGATAAGAAACTAATAGATTATCTCCAATGTACAAGAATCCTTATTAGACATTCTAATGATTTGTGTTCGTTCTAGGCTTAGTTGATTTCATTTCATCATAAATAATCAATTTCTATATTAAAGTTTCGAGATCGTATCCAGTACTTACATAAAATTGATTCAATTTTGAGTCCATGAAACTTATGTGCATAACATAAATTATCCAACCATTGTTGGTTGGTCCCAAAATCCTTTTGGGTAATCCATCCAAGGTCCCTTACGAGCAAATTTTACGTGCAACATCTTAATTGCCACAACTTGTCAACTCCTTGACCTAGGACATTCAGAGGTTTCTTAATAACTCATATCCTATATGAGCTCATAAACTATGCTTTAAATGAAATTAAATATAACATATGTACTTGCTCTTAAGTGCATATCCTTATAAAAAGAAGTAATCACAACTACACTCATCATCAATCACACTCTATCCAACAAAGTCCAATTACTAATTATCAATACATCATTATATATCATATGGAGGAGTAACTTTTAAAATTGTGTAATGACTCGCCTTTTTGATCTCCAAATGTCAACACTAGTACATCCACGGTATTTACTTGCTGAACACCCAAGTGCTAGAAAGATAGAATGTTAGGGAAAAAATAAAAAGCAGAAAGTAAAAGAATAAGAAAGAAAGAAAAAAACATTTGAATCTCACAATGGAACGATAATATGTAATATTTAAAAAGACAGTACAAGGTGCAACTCTAAGATACACAACATTTAAAGTTACTATCCTAAGTACTATCATCAGCTATCAACCTAGATAGTTATAAATGTCCATCCCCACAATTGCTGATATATTCATACTAGTAGTGTAGAAGAAATAAAAATACGACGATAGGCGAGAGCATCCACCTCATCACTTGAAGCTCCAAAGAATATCTAATAAAAACCTAGCATTCTAAAACTACTCGAAAGAGTACCCGAGGATTTAATGGAGAAACTAAAACCACAAGCTAGACGCATGTCTGGTGTGAGAAACTCAAGAAATATGTATACTATACAACGGTATCTTTTGAGACCAATCAAATCGCCAGAATGATTTTCCTCTCAAAGACAAAAACCGTCTAATAAGTAATAAAGCGATACAATAAATAGTCTAGGATATAGAATATTAATTAGAAAATAGCCGTGCTGCTTGCATCTCACATCACAACAATATTAGGTATACAATTAAAACCGCTAAGGGTTGCGTTAACATATGGATTTCCATTGGAGGTGCCCTGGTAAACTGCGGTGGTCCTCCTGACAAGGGTCAGAACCTACCTTCCAAAGCCATAAATATCTCTAGATAGAATATACCACAAAGGAAAACATAGCCGGTCCACAATCTAACATGTGATACTGAATACCATCAACTTCCGATGTCATCAATTGTAAGTATCTCTAGATATATGGAGTTGAACCCTTTGGATAGCTAACCCACTTGCTAGGCACCTACTCTATTTCATTATTACTGTTGGTGAAGTCATGTTCAACATCTCAACACACGAGTCTTCATCGCTTGAACATAGCTTGACTCTCTATATGGGTTCCAGCATCTTAACACGAGGGCCATCATCACTCGAACAATTCATAAACATCTCCGCGGATTCTAGCACAAGTCATCTAACGAATGCTTATGCTGTCAACTCTCTTGGAATCATCTTCAATATAGATTGTACAACATGATAGCATCGTTCGAAATGTTAACACTGACCTCTCCCTTGGAGCTACCTTTAGGATAGACAGTTCAACTCTATAACATTTCGCTCTACAGCCGCATCCAAAACATAGAACTAGCATATCAGTTTTAAAGTGGTTTAAGGTTTTGAGTCATCTCATATGAGTATACTCCCCGATACTAGACTCTTTGAAACCAAATCGATGAATTCCCAATTAACTAAACTTTGGTTCTTTTAGAAATAAATAAACAATGCATAAGGTAGAATATCACCTTGTATTCAAATGGATATCCTTATCTCTTGTCCTAGAAGAGTGAGACAAGTTTATATGTAAGGCAGAGCATCATTGAGAGGATAACCATATCGTACAATCTCATGTTTCTTTTAGATATTTCCTTCGTAAAATTTTGGTCAAATTCAATATCAATAAAAACGTTCACATATATTAATCAAGTCTCTTATACTTATCACCCTTTCTAACCTTCTCAACTTATGCTATCAGTTGTTCAAGAGTAAATCCAGGTAGGTTAGAGAACTGGTTGCTTCAAAGCCTAAATTGACACTTCATTCATAACTCTCACAGATGGAACAAGTCTACTTTGTCAGCTTTTAGTGCTAAGTATAGAAGTAAATACTTTTCATAGACGAATAAGCACACAAATATAATCGAGTCACAAGCGACTTCTAATCCCCTTTTATAAAATAGTACTTATTTGTCAATAATTGTATGCGTGTGTGTGTATGTATATTTAAAATAACTTTATAGAAATGTATACAATTGTTCCACTGCCTCACAATTCATTTCTATTCTTTAGATCAAAATGTATTCGTATTCTTATCTCAAAGGTATAATCATACTCACAAATCATTTAACAAGATTACCCATTTTTAAACTATAAAAAAAGAGGTTAAAACCAAACGTTTCTAAAACATTGTTACTATAAACCCCATCTCTCTTTCATAAATTAAGCCTTTACTTTTTCTAAATTTTTCCCAAAACATTCCATGCATATAACTTCTTTTAAAATACTCTTTTTAATCAACAAAGTATATTCACAAGTATATTCATAATAGTTGAAAACAAATGTTACTAAAACATTATTTACTATAAACCCAAAACCTTTTTTAACTTATCATTATATTTAAACCATTCATTTTAAGTATCTAATTACATTCAAAAGTACATTCAAATGGGTTAAAAACTAATATTACTCAAACATTATTTACTATAAACCCCAAAACATTTTATACATTTCATTATCTTTAAAAAATTCTTTTTAAAGACCAAAGTATACTTATTTAAAAAGATAATATACTTTTAAATAACTTTATAAAATCGTTTATTATAACCAAGTGTTATAACCAAAACCTACTTATCTTTTATAAAATACTTAACTTACGTTTTCAAACTTATATATATATATATATAATACATTTAAAATATCTATAAATATGTTTTGAATATCTATGTAAAATATTATGTAGAAAGAACTAATTTATAAATTACTAGAAAAACCATTTTAACTAAATGCTACAAGAAAAAACTTTTAGTTTAAAAATTTATATATAACTATTAAAATATATTTGAAGTTGAAACCACTTTTAAAATGCTCTAAGAGCTTCTAATAATCATTCATATAAAGATCTAGTAAAAATAATAAATTTAACTATTATTTCAAACTCATTTAAATCATCAAAAATACTTAAAAACCACATTAGAGCAAACACTACTATATAAACTCAGAACTGTTGCCGTTGGTCAAAAACTGCTATTGTTAAGTACTGTAAAAGATACTTGGATAGAGACTTAAAAATGCTTGAAAATTTTGATCTGTTTTCTCAACATAAAAACTAATTTAAACTCTCATTTTTTACAGTAAGTACTATACTTAGAGTAATAAATAACCATTTAAAAAAACCTCTAAAGATGTCTTTCAAAATCATATTAAAAATTCCCCAAATAAGGCATTTACAATATGCTCATATAGCAACCTTTCTTGCTTCTAACTTTTGCAACTTTGTTCTACATGTTCTATAACTTTCAAAACCTTTTCTTTTTTGTCCAATACACTACTATAAGTATATAGCATAACCAAAATATTATTATATCATGATATATTTACATATCACCATTTTAAACAAGTTAAGCACTAAGGATTTCGAAGGGCACTTATAGCGACTCTTTCGCTTCAAACTAGTTCACACCAACTCCCACATCACACACAACCATACTAAACATGTAAACACAAAGTCTAGGCCACATTACATGTTTTAGAGGATAATAGAAGTGATTATATTACATATAAAATTATCATTCGCTTTCCAAAGCTAGATAGTCCAAAGTTATAACTTTCATTAGTTAACTGTACTTTATATTTACACAGACCATATATATATATACATAATATATACTTTTCAATGGTGAGTTAACTCATCCAAATCCTTTGTAACATCAACAATAAGCTATAAGAACAAAAGACCACTTTATACCTCAACCAAACAAGCCAAAGACTTCACCTTTGCTTCATATTTTCTCTCGACCTCCTCCCCTTCTCACTTTATACCCTCGTCCATGACAGATCTGGTGTGTTGTGCTCTTTCATTCCACCTTTGAGTTGCTATTCCATGCTCCTATGTTGTGTTAGGACCTTTGCCAAAGTTTGGGGGATATTGGAGTTTATTTTCTTAGGTTTTGGAAAGTTAAAGTGAAGAGATAAAGAGGATAAAGTCATAGTTTTTGTTCATTACTTAGGCAAATTAATCGTTAGCTTTTGTGTGTATTTATAGGTGTTTACAAGAGGTCAACATCATTTCCTAAACCTCCTAATAGCCAGCCAAATAAGCCTCCCAAATGTGCTTCACTTTCCATCTCACTTTCCCTCCACAAAATATCTTTATTTACACATAAATATCTATCTCCCTCCACGACATCATCCATGACGTCACTAATTGCATTTAGTTAGCCATAACACCAAAAATATTTTTAGTTTCTAATTGATGATACAATAATATATTAGACATTCCAAAGAAATTCAAATAACTTATATTGAGTAAAAAGCCGTTTATCAATAAAATGATTTTCGGTCATATTATCGATGTTTCTTCGAAATATTTATTTTTATGAACACAATTCAAAAACAAGTTTACCATTATGTATTACTAATTAAAAAGGGTTGTTCAAGGTTATAAAACAATTTTAACATATTAAATCCAAGACTTAAATATTTAAATAATTTAGATTTTTAAATATGAAGTGTTCAAAATTACGAGTCGTTGTAGATTAAATCTTATTTATTTTAGGTACTGTTGGAACTCTATCCAACATACCCACATATCAACCAAATCAAATTATTTTATGTTCTTTGCGTGCTATGTTTTCTACTACTATGACGACCCGCCCTTTCAAAAATCGACATAAATACGCTCATCGTATAACATGCCAAACGATCGAGTGCCTGAAAGACAGATTGTTGAGGGAAAGAAAGTAGGTAGAAGAAAGAAGAAACCAAACAACAGAATCTCACAACGGACTGAATAACATATAATATGAACAGTTCTTTACACAAATCAAAACTGTAATATACATATCTCACATCAGAGTACACAAATCAATAGTTACCAGCATGGACAGTTATAATGCCCTCACAATTGCTGATAACTTCTACAAAACACTGCAGTGGAATAAAAACAAATACGAGTAATACGTCTCGGTCTCCAGCTCGTCTCCTGAGCTCCATAGCATCCTAACCTGAACCTGTAATACTCGATCTAACCCGAGCATTATAATAAAATAACACCCGAGTAAGTCTGGAAAACTAGCGTGAGAAAACACACTCAATTTGAATTATTAAAGTTTTCAAAATCCTTTGAAAATTAAAGGTATCTCGTAAGACCACGCCACACATAAACACGGCGGGTTTTTACCTTACGATAACCAAAACATTTCATATCAAATCCGCTGATATTATAATAGTGTCTAAGTACAAATACTTATTCAAATAGCTGAAATGCTTGCATCTCACGTTTCAGCATAGTTGTGCACAATCAAAACCGTACGGCGCTTATTGGAGAATGGATTCCATACGAATGACTAGGTACTGGGTTATCACCTGTGTAACAACCCACATATTTTACGATTGTATATTTAAATGTTTTATTTAAATATAGCGTCGTTAGTTGGATTTAAGTCCGAAATGTCACTTTTTGCAAACGGTCGAATTAGGACTCGGGATCACCTCCATTGAGTCCAAAATGGCATTTGCGATCTTTTTGAGTATAAGCATCGATACGTTTGGAGTGAGTAGAATTTTGCTATTTTCTATTTGGGCTTTTGGGTTTGGGTTTCAGCCCACTAACCCAACTTAATACTCTAACTCATTAATTCTTCATCCATTCACTCATTTCTTTTCCTAACACTCTAGCTCAACTGAAAATGGGGGAAGAGAATGGGAAATAGAAATTCCAAGCCCTAGTTTCCTTTGCAAACTCAAATTCTTGCTCCAAAATCAAAGAGAAGCTTAGGTAAGCCTTCTTTTCACCTTCTCCATCTCAATCTCTCTCCAATTTCAGAAATTTCCTATAACCTAATTTAGGAAATACTTGTTTTGATCTTAGATTGGAGTTTGTAGAGTAGAAGTGAAGAGTGGTTGATCTTTTGTTTGTGTTTGAACTTCTCATCATTGTTTTTGAGTTAATAGGTGAGTTTTTGAACTCACATCTAAGCCTATAGCTTTTGTTGTAGTTGAGTAAGAATTCCTAACCTCTATTCATGTTCATTTGCTTTTGATTTGGATTGATATGGTGAATTCTCCAAATTTTGGTGTTGTGGAGATAAAATATTTAAAGATCCTATTGTGGATATTTGGACATGTTGTTTGGGGAGTATCGAAGAGCCTACAAGACTGGGTTGTCGCTTGGCATAATCCCCTAGTCTTCGTTGCTTGTTCGATAGCTTCCCATTCATTTTGGCCATCAAGGCCTAGGCAAATTGTTGCCCAGACCAGGTCTTCAGACGTTTGAAATGCAAGTTCAGACGTCTGGTTTTAAACCTGGAAAACAAAAATATACGGCAGAAATTTATAAAAATGGCAGAAAACAAAGTCAGACGCCTGAAGCAACCTCTCAGACATCTGAAACATTGTGTCAGACGTCTGATGCCACTTTTCAGACGTCTGATGCAACATGCCAGACGTCTGAAGCCACTCTCCAGACGTCTGGAAGGTTTCTGAATTTCCAGTGAATAAATCCAGACGTCTGGATTTTAAATCAGACGTTTGGATTTTAAATCAGACGTCTGGATCAGATTTCGATGGATTTCATTGATGGCCTACCTCATACGAGATCGAGCCATTCTAGCATTTTAGTTATTGTTGATCGCCTCACCAAATCAGCTCATTTTGTTCCTATTAAACCTAATAGGACTGCTTCTCTTTTGGCTAAGTTATATATCAAGGAAATCGTGTCGATTGTGAGTGACCGTGATCCTTTATTCACAAGTCATTTTTGGCAGAGTCTTCAGCAAGCTTTAGGAACAAAGCTTAATTTCAGCATAGCTTACCATCCACAGTCTGATGGACAGACTGAATGGGTGAATCGTATCTTAGAGGATCTCCTCCGTATTTATATTCTTGATTTTGGAGGTGGTTGGGAGGATCATCTACCCCTTGTAGAGTTCTCCTACAACAATAGTTTTCAGTCCAGTATCGGTATGACTCCTTTCGAAGCCTTATACGGAAGGCCATGTCGATCACCTTCATGTTGGTTGGAATCTGGGGAGAAGCTTATTCTTGGCACAGAGTTCGTTCATGATTCTTCTGAGAAGATTGATCTTATTCGTCAGAGAATGAAAGAGGCCCAGAGCCGCCAGAAATCCTACACGGATAACCATAGGAAGCCTCTCAAGTTCTCGGTTGATGATCTCGTCTTTATTCGTGTTTCTCCTTTGAAAGGGGTTATGCGCTTCAGTACGACAGGGAAATTGGCTCCTCACTTTGTAGGACCATTTCCTATTACTGAACGTATTGGCCCTGTGGCTTATAGAGTTTCACTTCCAGCTCATCTATCCGGTGTTCACAATGTGTTTCATGTCTCTCATCTTCGGAAGTGTCTTCGAGAATCGGATTCTGTTATCGATTCTCCTGATTTGCAAGGGCTTGAGATCTCACCCGACTTATCTATTATACAGCAGCCTATTCGCGTACTTGCCTCGGAGGTGAGACACCTTCGAAACAAGGACGAGCCGCTCATTAAAGTTCAATGGTCCGCTAATCCCAATGACTGTACTTGGGAAACCAGAGAGTTTATCGAGCAATCCTATCTGGGTTTTCTATCTTTGCTTTGCAATGGTGAGAATATCTCTTTATCTCAAGCTTATTTTCTTTCCTTGTTGGGTGATGTAAGTATGTAGTTGTTACAAATTCTTCTATAGGAATTGCACGGACGCAATTTTGTTAAGGAGGAGAGATCTGTAACAACCCGCATATTTTACGATTGTATATTTAAATGTTTTATTTAAATATAGCGTCGTTAGTCGGATTTAAGTCCGAAATGTCACTTTTTGCAAACGGTCGAATTAGGACTCGGGACCACCTCCATTGAGTCCAAAATGGCGTTTGCGATCTTTTTGAGTATAAGCATCGATACGTTTGGAGTGAGTAGAATTTTGTTATTTTCTATTTGGGCTTTTGGGTTTGGGTTTCAGGCCACTAACCCAACTTAATACCCTAACTCATTAACTCTTCATCCATTCACTCATTTCTTTTCCTAACACTCTAGCTCAACTGAAAATGGGGGAAGAGAATGGGAAATAGAAATTCCAAGCCCTAGTTTCCTTTGCAAACTCAAATTCTTGCTCCAAAATCAAAGAGAAGCTTAGGTAAGCCTTCTTTTCACCTTCTCCATCTCAATCTCTCTCCAATTTCAGAAATTTCCTATAACCTAATTTAGGAAATAATTGTTTTGATCTTAGATTGGAGTTTGTAGAGTAGAAGTGAAGAGTGGTTGATCTTTTGTTTGTGTTTGAGCTTCTCATCATTGTTTTTGAGTTAATAGGTGAGTTTTTGATCTCACATCTAAGCCTATAGCTTTTGTTGTGGTTGGGTAAGAATTCCTAACCTCTATTCATGTTCATTTGCTTTTGATTTGGATTGATATGGTGAATTCTCTAAATTTTGGTGTTTTGGAGATAAAATCTTTAAAGATCCTATTGTGGATATTTGGACATGTTGTTTGGGGTGTATCGAAGAGCCTACAAGACTGGGTTGTCGCTTGGCGTAATCCCCTAGTCTTCGTTGCTTGTCCGATAGCTTCCCATTCGTTTTGGCCATCAAGGCCTAGGCAAATTGTTGCCCAGATCAGGTCTTCATACGTCTGAAATGCAAGTTCAGACGTATGGTTTTAAACCTGGAAAATAAAAATATACGGCAGAAAATTATAAAAATGGCAGAAAAAAAGTCAGACGTCTAAAGCAACCTCTCAGACGTCTGAAACATTGTGGCAGACCTCTGATACCACTTTTCAGACATCTGATGCAACATGCCAAACGTCTGAAGCCACTCTCCAGATGTCTGGAAGGTTTTTGAATTTCCAGTGAATAAATCCAGACGTCTGGATTTTAAATCAGACGTCTGGAACTGCCTATTTTTGCCTATTTGCCTATTTTTGAGTGAATTTCCATTTTTATCGATTCTTGTCGATCCAATTAGTTGTTATCGCATTTTTTGACGTTGATGATTCTTTTTAGATTTCGTACACGGGTTTTTATAAAGTGATCTTTTTAAAT
Source organism: Allium fistulosum (assembly GCA_030737815.1). Classification (NCBI taxonomy): domain Eukaryota; kingdom Viridiplantae; phylum Streptophyta; class Magnoliopsida; order Asparagales; family Amaryllidaceae; genus Allium; species Allium fistulosum. Next base: position 1,545,533,961 of record CM060901.1, on the reverse strand, counting down.
TGTATTAAAAGCTCGTTTCTCCAACTTATAATTTCTATATAAAACACACAATTTTGCACTTCGAGCGAAGAGGGAGGAGAATTAAATGATTAAATAAAACGCGTGCTATGAACACGTGTGTTTATCTTTTCAGTTAATTCCTAATCTATTCGTTTGACCGTTTTGACCTTTGGGTCTGGTTTACCTATGAAATGAGGTGAACTTTGTACTGCTTTGAGTGTGAAATTGACTAACGGTTAGTAAACCGTTTAGTGCGAACGTGTGGTATGGGACTCACGTTAACATTTTTTGGGTTTCTTTCTGAGAGTTGTGACACATTCTGCCAGTTAGTGGTGTCCAGTACTGGGCCTCCGGACCTTCGCCACTACGGTTTGTTGCCTTCGGGCTTGAGCCTTCGGGGTTTTTTGCCTTCGGGTATGTTGCCTTCGGGCTTGTACCTTCGGGTTTGTGCCTTCGGGTTTGTTGCCCTATAGTATCGCTTTTGGAGTTGGTCATTCGTCACCGCTCGAGAGATATTTGGGTTCGTTACCTTCGGGCTTGTGGATCCTTGTTATACAGTACTGAGCTCGAGCATCTTTTGTTTCTTTGATAATTATATTTCCCTAGTGTATCGCCTTCGGTGTAGGTCCTTTGAACCACACGATATATAGCGATTACCTTGTGGAAACTTGTGTTACCTTTATTGGTATTTGTTATTTGCCTTTTTAGCTTGTTTTGGGATATTCATATCTTTTGTTTATTTGAGTTGCCAATGATATGAGGCTTGTTATGATTCATCTTTTATTTGATGATCTGGTTATCTCTTTTGGAGATATTTGTGGTACTTTATGACCTTGTATGTTCATTATCATTTAGTTTATCTAACTGATTTGTTTAGCTAGACTGACCCGTGTATTTTATACTCGGGTCAGACCGAGATGTTTCAGGTTAGGTACATTGGACTTAGCCTATTTTGCTTCCGCATGGACTATTCTGCTAGCTCCTTTTTGTTATAGCTTTTTGTGTAGTCCTTTTTTGCTGTAACTCTGATATGTATTCTTTTGACTCGACTGTATATTGTGGTTTGCTTTACCACTTGACATGTATCATTTTGTATACTCTGTAATGTATCTGTATATGTGTAAATGTATGTGATGATCCACTGTTCTATGATGTGTATTACATTTGAGTTGTTATATTTTGTTCTGATAGACCCTTCAGCCACCTATGGCTTTGTATTAAGTATTTATTGGATATGTCGATCCATTTGAGAAAGAAGTGGCAATTGTCGGCGTATTCAATAGATAATTAAGACAAGGCTATAGATGGTCGCTCCTATCCAGCTCTATTCTCCATATTAGCAGACGATGTTACCTAGTAATACTCTTTGCTAATGTGGGTCTCGGAGTGGGGCGTCACAACCTGTCACAGTACATGTCTAGAAACACTGTACCGAGGACCACGCCGGGATCCCCTGCCACACAAGACTGGACTATCCCTATCCTGGATAGACCGAATATGCTATCAACCCGGGTGCTTCCACCCTTTATCGAGCTCCTTCCATAAATTGTAGTAATAGTAATTTCCGAGGGTATCTAGAAAGGTGATAAACATACCCTAATTGGGTGATACCCACTTAGCCTTGCTGCATCTCCCCTGCTTTTTAGTCATTCCCGTTTGATGAGGCTAGAGGCTACGATTACCTTTTTAAAGAATTTTCACATAGAATGTTCATTGTCCTCCAATGACAATGTTCTGATAGCATTCATCCATACAAGTGCGTCCTGGGTCCGAACGGAACCGAAGGCACTATTCCTACTATATCCATTTTCGAATCACCCACAGGATTAGTAACGATTAATCCTTGCACTTCACTGCTCCATCTTCGACTCCATACTCTTGTCTTCATTTCGAAAACGTACTCGTTGGATCGAAGCGGTTTTCAGATAACAAATCTGATCCCGATCTCTTCGAAACAACGTTCGATACTTCCGATAAACCCAACCCCAGTTCTTTAGAAAATAAACAGACGAAGTAAGATCGGAGACCACCTCCTAACCGTTAGTGGACGGATTTCCTTAACATCGTCCCAGAAGAACGAAATGAGTTTATACGTACAGTATAGCACCTCGAACGGTAACTGTACCATATAATTCCCGTATTTCTCCCAGATATTTCCAAAGTTATATTTTTGGTCCAGATTTGATAGTTGGTTATTTAACTATCAAATAAAATAATCATTCAACCAAATATTCCATTTTCCACTGAAAACATTAAATCTCTTTTTGATTTAATTTATATTTCAATCACTTAAATTTCCTTATCCAAATATATGTACTTCTCTTATCGAATTCAGTATATTCACAAATTATCCTTTTTAAAAATATTTGAAAACCCTTTTTAAAATAATATGGAAAGTACCGCTGCGGTATCAAACCATGGATTCACAGCTCAATGGTTAAATCTCTATCCTAGAGAAATCCAAGACTTAACTGCAGTCACTCACTGCCTCCGATTACGCCATGCGAGTATACCATTACTTCCCGAAAACGTTGTTTAATAATTTTTCTCAAAATAATGCTTATAGATTCTAAAATAAATTTTCAAGTTTAATCTAGGAAATTATACTTAAATAAAAGTTATTATACAACGGTATATTAAATTTAATAATTTATCTTTTTAAACAACAATGCTGACTAACTCTTAAAAAATAAATAATAATAAATCCTTAACAATCATTATAAGGTAACCAATTAATAACTAAATATGTTTAAACAATTTAAAATAATTAAAGAACTAATTTCTAGAATATTTTTAACAATTTTAAAGTTACTTAGCTAATAATTAAAAATCCTCTTTTTTAAAACAAGCCCAAATTCCTCGATTTTAATTTCACTTCATAAATTTGGAAACCTTACGTGAGTTCCGGTATAACCAATTTTATACCTATTTCCAAATTCTCTTCTATCCTTCCGATCTATTAAAAATCTCGATTTTAAAACCTCCTTTATTTAAACAAGTGCCACTTAGCATTTGCTATAAAAATTCTTTTATAAACTTTATTCCAAAATCCCTATTCACAATAACCCGAAATAGTTACACTACAGTTTCAAAACCATTTACTTTATCCAATAGATTTACCCCAAAAACTCTATATAAACATTTTACTTCAAAATCCCTATTTACCATTCTTTACCAATTTAAAACATATTTTTATTGGTATTTAAAAACATCAAAAATCCAGGTTAACTACCATAACATCCAATCAATTCAAATCACACAATAACCTGTCATAGATTATTCAAACAAAACATATATCACTATATATGAAATTAAATTTTACATTTTTGAGGAATCCAGTTGGATCCCTCCAACCTATTTTCCCTACATCCACAGACGTTAGCACAATATAAAAATACCAATTCCGCTTCGAGGTGTAATATCGCGGTATATAGGGTCATCCGCTATTATGCGGGGCACATAAGGTCTCATCCACTATATATTCGGGAATATCAATTACTCCAATATATGTATACTACTATATATATAATATCACATTCAACTGATACAAATATATCAATTCAGCCAATCAATCATTAATTAATTTTAACTATTAAAATTAATACTTGTAGTCTAAAATTGAGTGAGATTAACTCACCTTGAGTTTTAAATCGCCAAACGCTAAAATTTTAAATTAAACCGAACACGTTCGATTTAACCCAAAATTTTCACTCGTTCCAAACATCTCTAGATCTGCTCCAGTGTGTAGTGCTCATCGTTGTGATTCCAACGCCACCTGTTTTGTTAGATTCCGACCTCGTATGACAAAGATAAGGATTTTTAAAAATTGGAATATAATTTATATAAATAAATTTACTTTTTTTTTATCAAATGAATCTCGGCCGTACATTTTCGCATCCGAAATCAAGGCCATCCCTTGCGTCTTACTTCCCATCTTCGTTCAAGAACACTGGAACCAAAAAAACCCATCACCGTCCCCTTACAAACCATCGCCGCGACCACCACATGACCCTAGGGGTTAATCGACGACCACCACGTTGAAGGCCATCACAGCGCGCACCCACAGCCAGTGTATCATCAAGATCGGCCCCATGTGTGTCTCGATATTCATGCACGAACGTGTGCCCTTCGTGGCACTATTTTCGATGATCTAACCAATGATATTCGATCACAGCCATTCAATTTGTAGAGCTTGATGAGCTCTTCGATTTTCGCTTAGGAAGATTTCGACGATAATGCTTGTAGGAGAAGAAAATCGAGGAGGAAGAATCTAAGTTTTCGGCCATTGAATTGTAACTAGCGGCCGCGAATTCTAGGGTTAGGCTACTGTGTATTTATACACGTTTATAACATTATTTTATTATTATATTTCAAAATTAACATGCGTTTTCAAACGAACTCCAAACGAAACATGCCGCTTGGCATTGATAATGTTTTACCCCTATTTCGAACACAATGGAACATGCTTCGGGGCCTAATTCGATCGTATGTGGAAGATAGATTTTTGAATTGAATTAAAATATTAAATTTTCGATATTTAATTCAACGTGTTTCTATCACGTACGACCAAACGTAACTCCAAACGCTATGAAATTTGAAATCCGATAATAATACACTATTACCGATCTAATGGAACTGGTTTCGTTTAATTCCAAGACTGTGCCCCAGAAGGCTATTTTAACTCGTCGATTATATCAAGCGATTTTCAAAATCGTCAAAATCGTTTAAAATTTCAATTTTTAAAACTTACTAACTCATTTATAAATCAAATAGAATTTATTTCCATATTAGAAATCATTCTGATTCATTATAATCAAGGTTCATTTATTTACACTATTACCATATATTAAATTTCACTATTAAATTAATATATAAATTTCCAATTTTAACTTATCGACTTTTTAATCCCATTCAAAAGTCCAATATTATAATTCTAATCCAAATAGAATTTGAATAAATTTTTAGAAATCATTTCCATGCCCATTTAACTCCAAATTTACATATTTTTCCCAAATTTCAAATTTCAAATATTAAATTTATATTTACCAAATCCAATTAATTGCTATATTTGAAATGTTAAACTATTTCACTGATTCTTCCATATTCAAAATCAACTAATAGTTCAAATTCAACATTTAAAAATAAATTAATGTTCAAAATTAAAAGACCGATATTATGGGTCGTTACTTTCCTCCCCCTTATAAAAATTTCGTCCTCGAAATTGCTAAGGTAGGAAAAATGCTCCCTAACCCATTTACTTACCCCAAACCTACTTAATTAAAATCATACATTCACTTCTCTAACCCTTTAGTTTTTATCCAAAATAATTAGCTTTCATTTCTGTTTCATAAGTCTTGATTTCTAATACGATTCAAAAATCAACTTTTCTAGTTAACTAAAAGTTTTCCAAAAATTTCAAAATTTTCTTGCACCCTAATTTTTCGAAATTTTTTGACAGAGTCTTCTTTGTACAGAGATCCTTTTACAATATGACAAGAGATAAAAATATATACATCGACCCACACAGTCGAAAAACAAAATATATATCAATATATTATCATTTCTTTATTTTATTGCATAGGTGTACCTTTATTTAGCGTTTTTAAGCGAGCGGCTTATTTTATATGCATTTACGCAACCAAAATCTACCCAAACAGCTCCCTATACCTATACTTACTCAAAATAAGCACATAAGTTTTTCATAAACATGAAATTTTATAACATTCATTACTTTAACTAGCTAAAGATATAAACTTCATAACCCAAACATGCTAATCATATATTACAAGCAATTTTAAGGTTCCAACACTAATTTAATTTCCTTCTATGGGTCTATATATCATTTCATTCAATTCGAAATGATTTACAACCAAATTTATTGCATTCAATTTATATTTACACCAAACAAACTCATATCCCTTTCAAATTGATTTCTATGTGCTTTACTTGCATAATTCCTCTTTTATTCAATTTCAATTTGATTCACAATCAATTTATTTGCATTCCATCCATTATTAACTTTCATTATATGCAAATCCATTTTATTAAGATTTCATACACAAACATGTCATATCATGTGTTTTGAATGCATATGCAATATACAGGGTTCAAACACTCAATTATATACTTCCAAATTGATTTCCAAACCATTTATCCAATTCTAACTTGATTCGCAATCCATTCAATTTCATCCTATTCACATTCACACTTATTATATTCATATCCATCTTATTAAGCTTCAATTGATCCATTTAAATTGATTTTAAATCAATTCATCTATTTTCCGTTGGTTCCCATTTATGCTATTCACCAAACCTTGTTTGCTTTATGTTACATTAAACAACATTCCAATCCATGTTAATTTATTTATGAACCATTTCAAAAATAATCGCTTAAGCTAAGTTTCCATGGCAATCAAATTCTAACTCATTTTAAACCGAATCTCATTCAATTTATCTATTTTCATTTTCTTGGTATATCCAATTTATATTATACCACTTGGGGACCATTTCATGCAAATCAATTCTCGAACAATTTAGTTCAGGTTCATGCACTTGCATTCCTATTAACTTTACTTCCAACTTATATTACCTCTTTTCCATTCACTTCCATTTAATTCACATAGTGCTATTCACTTCATTTTATAGTGAATGGCATTTCATTTCATGCTAGTTTATTTATAAACCTTTTCACAAAATTATTTCTAAGGTTTATTATAAACATTCCACATCATTACTTAAGTTCATACCCCATCTTATTCAACCCATATTCCAAAACTATATTCAATTCATTTACTCTTAAATTGAATTCGTTCCTTGGTTATCAATTACTTAACCTTTTAACTTGGTTACACTTCTCCACTTTTTTAGTTTAATAAGTTACATCAACTTATTTTATTTACAATTCCTTGAATTTCCTACTTAAGTTTACTCACATTCAACATCTTTAACATATAGTTATATAAACACTTCACAATTCATATTTACATCCAATTTACTCCATTCTAATTCACTCTCCACTTAACGATTCAATTTTTTTTGAATTTCCACTCTTTTACCATAATACCAAACCACTTTCATTTTGGTTTCACCATTTCATTTCTCAATTCATAAGTTCAAAACTTATTTACTTAATATCTCATATTGCTTACTTGGGTCCATTTACATTTCATAATCATAACTCTGGACTATCTATATCACTTAATAGCTTAAGTGTATTCATCCCATTCAATAATTATACTTATAATTATATAACCATTTTACATTTCAACTTTATATTCCATTCCATTCAATTCAAATTCAACTTCAATTTTATTTACTTATCTTAAGTTAAATTCCAACCTATCTTATTCACTTTAGTTTACTCAAGTTAAATTTTAATTCCAGGATTTAAAATTTTCATTTCCCTTTCTTATCTATATCAACATCAAATAATAAGTTCAATAACTGATTCTTCTTAACTTTTCAAATCATTTAAATAGAAATCCCAGAATTCAATTACCCGGTTTTATTTCAAAACATTTTGAAATCATAAATATACATATATCACTTTGGTATATCAGATCATACCCTTGAAATCTCAAAACCACTTGGTTTTGCCCAAAACAATTTCCCCTTTGGAATTTTCTAAAAAAAACTTGTTTATCAACAAGTCTAAAGCAAATAATCATAACCAATCACCACGGTAGCAATCCATCACTTAGAAACTCGAAAATGAATACTGATGATGTGGCCATCATCACCAAGATTATTTTCCAGCGGCTGAAGTGAGTTTTCCAAAATTCATTTAAAACAATTTCTATTCCAAAAACATTTTCAAATAATACTCCATTATTCCTCACAAACCATTTCGGAAAACATTTCCAAAATTTTCAAGATTTAAAAATTCCCAAACATTTAGTTCAAACCTGATTTAAAACATTTTCCAAGATTCCCGGGATTTAAATTCTGGTTTGAATCCAATTTTAGTTATACTCCTTTGTATAAATCATACTTATACAATTTTCTATTTGGTTATATATATATAACCATTCCAATTTTTTTTATCTTGTTTGATTATAATATTAACAACCAAACATTCCAAGCATATACAGTATAATAATTTCAGAAAATTATTTCTTTTATATCAAAATATAATTTTGGGTAAAATTATTTCATTTACCCACTTTAAAACAATACTATGTCGGTTTACCTTGTTTAAGAGTTTAGAAACCTCTATCGATAAGGTTGTACTTCCGATACCGACCAGAATTCATAAACACTCAACCGATAAGTCAACACAATATAAAAACATTTTATATTCACTAACAATTACGCGCTCATATCTATTAATACACTCAAACTTATTCTAGAGTACTTCTGACTCTATCTCTAATGAGTAATCCCCACCAAAGCCTAGGTATATCGCCAACCTAAGCTCTAATACCAACTGTGAAGACCCGCCCTTTCGACCCTCGAAAATCGACATAAATACGCTCATTGTATAACATGCCGAACGATCGAGTGCCGGAAAGACAAATTGATGAGGGAAAGAAAGTAGGTAGAAGAAAGAAGAAACCAAACAACAGAATCTCACAGTGGACTGAATAACATATAATATGAACAGTTCTTTACACAAATCAAAACTGTAATATACATATCTCACATCAGAGTACACAAATCAATAGTTACCAGCCTGGATAGTTATAACAACATGCCCTCACAATTGATGATAACTTCAACAAAACACTGCAGCGGAATAAAGACAAATACGAGTAATACGTCTCGGTCTTCAGCTCGTCTCCTGAGCTCCATAGCATCCTAACCTGAACCTGTAATACTCGGTCTGACCCGAGCATTATAATAAAATAACACCCGAGTCAGTCTGGAAAACCAGCATGAGAAAACACACTCAAATTGAATTATTAAAGTTTTCAAAATCCTTTGAAAATCAAAGGTATCTCGTAAGACCACACCACACATAAATACAACGGGTTTTTACCTTACGATAACCAAAACATTTCATATCAAATCCTCTGATATTATAATAGTGTCTAAGTAAAAATACTTATTCAAATAACTGAAATGCTTGCATCTCACGTTTCAGCATTGTTGGGCACAATCAAAACCGTACGGCGCTTATTGGAGAATGGATTCCATATGAATGACTAGGTACTGGGGTATCACCTGTCACAGTACATGTCTAGAAACACTATACCGAGGACCATGCCGGGATCCCTTGCCACATAAGAACGGACTATACCTAACCTAGATAGACCGAATATGCTATCACCCCGTGTGTTCCCACCCTTTATCGAGCTCCTTCCATAAATCATAGTAATAATAATATCCGAGGGTATCTAGAAAAGTGATAAACATACCCTAATTGGATGCTACCCACTTAGACTTGCTGCATCTCCCCTGCTTTTCAATCATACCCGATTGATGAGGCTAGAGGCTACGATTACCTTTTTAAAGATTTTTCACTTAGAATGCTCATTGTCCTCCAATGACAATGTTCTGATAGCAATCATCCATACAAGTCCGCCTGGGTCCGAACGGAACCGAAGGCACTATTCCTACTACATCCATTTTGGAATCACCCTCAGGATTAGTAGCGATTAGCCCTTGCACTTCACTGCTCCATCTTCGACTCCATACTCTTGTCTTCATTTTGAAAACATACTCTTTGGATCAAAGTGGTTTTCATATAACAAATCCGATCCCGGTCTCTTCGAAACAACGTTCGATACTTCCGGTAAACTCAACCCTGGTTCTTTAGGAAATAAACAGACGAAGTAAGCTCAGAGACCACCTCCAACCATTATTGGACGGATTTCCTTAACATCGTCCCAGAAGAACGAAACGAGTTTATACGTATAGTATAGCACCTCGAACGGTAACTGTACCATATAATTCCCGTATTTCTCCCAGATATTTTCAAAGTTATATTTTTGGTCCAGATTTGATAGTCGGTTATTTAACTATCAAATAAAACAATCATTCAACCAATTATTCCATTTCCACTGAAAACATTAAATCTCTTTTCAATTTAATTTATATTTCAATCACTTAAATTTCCTTATCCAAATATATGTACTTATTTTATCGAATTCAGTATATTCATAAATTAGCCTTTTCAAAAATATTTGAAAACCCTTTTTAAAATATGGAAAGTACCACTGCGGTATCAAACCATGGATTCACAGCTCAATGATTACGTCTCTGTCCCAAAGAAATCCAAGACTTAACTGTAGGCACTCACTGCCTCCAATTACGCCATGCAAGTATACCATTACTTCCCGAAAACGTTGTTTAATTATTTTTCTCAAAATAATGCTTATAAATTCTAAAATAAATTTTCATGTTTAATCTAGGCAATTATACTTAAATAAAAGTTATTATACAAAGATATATTAATAATTAATAATTTATCTTTTTAAACAACAATGTAGACTAACTCTTAAAAAATAAATAATAATAAAATCCTTAACAATCATTATAAGATAACTAATTAATAATTAAATATGTTTTAAACACTTTAAAATAATTAAACAACTAATTTCTAGAATATTTTTAACAATTTTAAAGTTACTTAGCTAATAATTAGAAATCCTCTTTTTTAAAACAAGCCCAAATTCCTCGATTTTAATTTCACTTCGTAAATTTGGAAACCTTACTTGAGTTCCGGTATAACCAATTTTATACCTATTTCCAAATTCTCTTCTATCCTTCCGATCTATTAAAAATCTCGATTTTAAAACCTCCTTTATTTAAACAAGTGCCACTTAGCATGTACTATAAAAATCCTTTTATAAACTTTATTCCAAAATCCCTGTTCACAATAACCCGAAATAGTTACACTACGGTTTCAAAACCATTTACTTTATCCAATAGATTTACCCCAAAAACTCTATATAAACATTTTACTTCAAAATCCCTATTTACCATTCTTTACCAATTTAAAACATATTTTTATTGGTATTTAAAAACACCAAAAATCCAGGTTAACTACCATAACATCCAATCAATTCAAATCACACAATAACCTGTCACAGATTATTCAAACAAAACATATATCACTATATATGAAATTAAATTTTACATTTTTGAGGAATCCAGTTGGATCCCTCCAACCTATTTTCCCTACATCCACAGACGTTAGCACAATATAAAAATACCAATTCCGCTTCGAGGTGTAATATCGCGGTATATAGGGTCATTCGCTATTATGCGGGGCGCATAGGGTCTCATCCGCTATATATATGCGGGAATATCAATTACTCCAATATATGTATACTACTATATATATAATATCACATTCAACTGATAAAAATATATCAATTCAGCCAATCAATCATTAATTAATTTTAACTATTAAAATTAATACTTGTAGTCTAAAATTGAGTGAGATTAACTCACCTTGAGTTTTAAATCGCCAAACGCTAAAATTTTAAATTAAACCGAACACGTTCGATTTAACCCAAAATTTTCACTCGTTCCAAACATCTCTAGATCTGCTCCAGTGTGTAGTGCTCATCGTTGTGATTCCAACGCCACCTGTTTTGTTAGATTCCGACCTCGTATGACAAAGATAAGGATTTTTAAAAATTGGAATATAATTTATATAAATAAATTTACTTTTTTTATCAAATGAATCTCGACCGTACATTTTTGCATATGAAATCAAGATCATCCCTTGTGTGATGACCCGTCTTCTCGACCCTTAGAAAACAACACTAATGCATCCACGGTATTCACGTGTCGTAAATCCAAATGTTGGGGAGGCAGATTATCAGGGGTGTAAAAGAATATAAAGATAGAAGATAACACAATAATAGAATCTCACATCGCATTCAACATTTTGATTATACATAAATGATCAGAGTCAAATACAAATCCAATGGGATAGTTATAACTGTCTATCCTTACATATGCTGGAAAATACATACTACATGACACAACGGAAAATGGGTAGATATCTACATAAGGTACTTCAGCTTCATAGCTCCAAAAGACTTCTCCAAAATGCTCCCCAACATGCTCCAAAATGCTCCTAAGGTATCCTGACTACACGGCTGCCCGAAAAATAGGGCACTCAGAGTTTAAAGGGAAAAACAAACTCCGGGTCAGTCATGGGACTGGTGTGAGAACTCAAAGTACGATGTTTTGAAAACAAAAAGGTATCTCATAAGACCACGCCGCACATAAACACGGAACGGGTTTTTACCTTATGATAACCAAAACTCTTTATTACGTAAAATTTGGGGATATTATTTTTAATGACTTTCTTTGAAAACATTTGCAAATAAACTTATTAATCTTAGCCGAAATTGTTACCATTATTAAATTCCAGCATACTAGGTTCTACAAACAAAACCGTAAGTTCTTATTGGAGAGTGGATTTTCATACAAATGACCAGGTGAAGGGACTACCTTCCGATGGGTACACCTCTAGATGGATGTCCCGAGGCATGGAACATCTGCCCTCTACCGGCCTACCTCTTTAACTAGGTAGTACCGAATATGTCATCCCTCGGTCGTTATCGACCTTTATCCGAGAGCTCTCTTCGCATACATCCACATTAATTTGCATCTCGAACGTCACTGCGGGAAGAAATATATCTAGAAAGGAATGATCATACCCTAATTGGGAATGACCCACTTAGCCTTGCCGCATCTAACCCTGTTTCGGTCATTTCCGGTTGTTGAGGCTCGAGGCTACGATTACCTTTTCACATAACACATCTTCTTTCACTTTGAATGCCACATTGCCATTCCACATTCACACGACTGATTTCTATAAACGTATAACTTCCTGAGCTCATCTGTCTCAGGAAAGAGTGTTAAGCTAAGAGAAGGTGTCTTCTCCGCCACCGACTGATATACTTTTATAGAGATCACTCATTGTGATTTGGAATGCAAGGTCAGACACTCATCCATACAAGTTCGTTCTGGGACTGAACGAAACCGAAGGCACTTTCCTCGGCCATTACTAGGCGAGAAGCCCTTGTGGTTTTGAGGTTTTTCATAACAAAGAGACTGCTGCTACAATATAGTGAATCAGTAGTTTATCCCCAATTAATCAAAAAGTAGTCCCTCGTTATTATTCATCTCAATATCTCCATCTTCAAACACCTTCAATCTTCAAACACGTAAATTGGTTCGAAGTGGTTTTCGGATAGGAATCACCGAAATCCGACCCCGGTTCCTTTGAAATCCAATCACCGATAAAAATGATGTAATTAGATGATTTTTTTTCGATTCATTCATTTTCCTTTACCAAAATATCTTCGAGAGATATATATTTTCAAAATCTTCTTCTTTAAATATGGAATCATTTAAACCTCTTTTTTTTTAATACTTCTCAAATCATTTTTAAAGAGTATCTTTTGAGAAAATAGGATTATAGAAATCATTCTACTTTTATTCAAAATCAACTTCCGTATTCAACGAGTGCTATGGGCGGAATAACGGTGAGATAACCTTTTAAATTCCACGAATAGGACAAGTTCCCTTTTCGGATTTTAATAAGGAGTATAAGAAGATTATTTCTATAAAATCCAAGTTGAGCATCCAGGCTTTCCTTTTGATATGTTCCACCTCTCACCTAAAAGAGAAAACTGAGGCCAGGTAAGTTCAGGGCACTGGTTGCTCCATCCCTAACCTTAGTTATACACCTTGTTTTCACTTTTAGATCTTACAAGCGGGACAAATGTACTAGTCGTTTCCGCATACTCATTTTCCCTTTTTAAATCACTTAACTATTTGTTTAACCATCTTTGAAATAATTTTGAATTATTAAAATCTCTTTTTAAAATACTTTATCATTTATTTAAAAATGTTTACATAAGACTTGGGAAAAAATTGTTCAGTTCCAACCTTTATTTCAAAAGTTATTGAAAAGCGTTGCAAAAAGTGTTGCAAAAGGCTATATTCTTCAAAACGACTTTTATATCATTTAGAAAACCATCTTTTCAACTTAAATAACTTTTTTAGAATTTATTTCATATTTTTAAAACGATTATTTTATCAATTTCCAACTTTGGTCATTTAGTGCAAAAACTGGATTTTTTTTAAAAATTGATTTTGCCATATTTCAAAATATACAAGATGAAATCTTGATTTTCTTATTTCATTTGAAAGATATGGATATAAGGATTCGGAAAATTCTTACTTCGAAGAATTTCGAACTATATTCAACTTCGTATGTTCATTTGAACTTTGATGCAAAAACACGAACTACCGTTACGTGACGCGTCAAATTTTTGGCGTATTTTGAGATTCATATCCAAACTTTGCCGAGACAAGTTTAAACACTTAGGAATCATTTCTAAAGCATATTCAAACATTTTTCAAAGGTATAAATGATTCCATATCACATTTCATTTCTTTTGGAAAGTGATTTCCATGTGATTATATGTCGTGTAAACCTGGACTTGTTTCAACATATATATTCAATATACAACTAAGAAACATCCAAAACAATGTTTATAATGTAATGACCCAAGATTTTAGGAATTTATTCTGAAAAATATAAATAAATTCAAAATAATTTTTAAATAAATTTTGAAAGGGAATTGATATAGCTTGATAGTGTATCAGTATGTGTGTACATGTGTGCACAGGAAATGCACATGAACTAAAGCTAAAATCCCTGAACTCTAAGAATAAATACATATTGATATGTATGGGAATATATATATATATATAGATTAAATACTTAAAAGCTGTATGCATAAGTAAATATACATATATGGATGCTACTGAATATTTTTGAGTGTACATGTGCATGTGTGTGTCAATGCAGAATGATGTATAAATATATATATGGGTGTACTAATTATTTCAGTAAGACTTATATATATATATGTTAATAAAATACTAGAGTTCAAATTAGTAAAATAAAATATACAGACATATTTTAGTATATAGGCAGAAAGAAAAAAAATGAGGATATAAAAAGGAGTAGTCCTCTTGTAAATAAATAAAGGAAGTACATACCATTTACATGAAAGATAAAAATAGGAAAAATAAGACAAAACAGGGAAATGCTTGGTATAGGCAGAATTAGGAAGAGTATTTGATAAATAACAAATCAAGTCACATTTTTAGCATGATTGTAGACAAAGGAAAAAGTATTTTCTGAAAAGCAAATTTCTGAAATTAACCAAAAAGAATATAACCACTTTTCTCTTCACCAAAATTAAGCCGGGAAGGGTAGAATTTTGGGTTCAAATAAAATGCAGATAACATAATTTTTCTGGTGGGCAAAAATGGCTTTAGCCAATACCCAAAACCCTAAGGAGGACCCTGTATATATATATATATATATATGTATATGCAGCAGCCTCCTCTCCTTCTTAGAAAAGAACTTTGAAAAAAAAAGAAACAACACCATAGAAATCATAAGGCAAGGGAAGGAAAAGAGCTTGAGGCTAAAGGCAGAAGTTCATCAATTAATTAAGGAAGCAAAGAAGAGAGCTAGGTGAGAAAACTCACTCAACAACTTAAGGCAATAAGTCCTAATGAAGGCAGCCAGTTATAAATGAATTTTTCTTAAAAGTATATGTGATTGTTCTTCAGAAGTTAAGGATGCTTTAATGCTAAATGGTTGTTCTGGTTGTTTTATTTTGTGAATATTCTAAATATGATCTGCATGCATACATAAGTATCTTTGAAACCCAGATCTCTTTTTAATATGATACTGGTTAGAAACAAATATATACCCAAAAAAATAAAATGTTGGATATAAGCAAGTAGTGTTGGTTTTGGCTCAACCCAGAAGAATTGATAAGCTTATGGGCTGCAATATACATATGTATATGTGCTGAGGCTTAAAATGAAAAGGAATTAGGAGTGCAATAGGCTTGCCTATGTGCTGACACTCCTGATTCAAAGAAAATATACAATATCCACCCAGCAAATAGATTTTGTGATTTAGGAAGCTTGGTCAATCTGAGTTAACTAAAGCACAGATGTTTACAATAAAATCTTCCCATAGAGCCATAAACCAATGTTAGTTGTCTATATCTCTTTAAAATTGCAAGAACATGTTTTAATAAGTACCAATACTAAAATTGCTTGGTTGTCTCTGTTTGTTTATGAGAATGATAAGGAATGCTATGAGGTGAATGCTTGTTTTTGTAAAATAACTCACTGATTGGGTTTGCTCTAAAAAATTTAAAAAGAGAAAGTACCTAAGAATTTGATTAGGAAATGGGGCCAAGATTACTGCAGGAATGACTTGTGTTCTTGAGTAATGCAAGTTGACACATGGCTTGTTCAAGTCCTGAGATCTTTGTGTAATGGAGTGAATTAGTTCATTACAGTGTGTCCATTGATTCATAAAATTGCAGATGAGACCAGGATAGATAAATATACCAAGGGAAAAATATTTGATATGATGAGGAAACTAGAGTTTTTCCCAGAATTGAAATATGAGGATGGAATAAATGATTTAACTCATATTGGTTATTTTCCTGTTTGGTGTGAATGATTGTTTGACTATGACTGAATTGTATGCTTGAATGTATGTACCATATTTATATATGTAGTCTTTGGAAAGAAAGATTAAAATATGCACATGCACAATGACACAGAGCATGCACACAAGTATTACCTGTTTCCAAAGGGCAGAACTTTATGTATATGTACTTAACTCGATTTTAACCTAATTAATTAATTGCTTTTGTGAATTTTCTCATATCAGACATGTGTCTGACCCTAGTGTGCTAATGGCATCTGGGGTGTCTCATTTAAAATGAGGCAGCTTCAAATGCTTTTTCAGGGACAGCAGCCTCTAGATAGGAGTAGAAGCAAAGCATTGAGAAGAAGATTATAGCATGCTAGAATTAGATAGATAAGAGCTTACAAGATGAAATTTGCATGTATGATATTTAAAAAAAATTCCATTGTACTAAGTACAGAGTGATGTTGGATATTTGGTTAAGTATTTTGAGAATTTGACTTGGAACTGGTATTTAAAATATCTGAGTTTTATTATCTGGAATGTTGAAAAGTTTTAGCTATAATTTTGTAAGTGAGATCAGCAGTAGGGATTTTATAAGATAGTGATGTTAGATCCATATTAGTAAATTATTTACATGTTCAGATATGATTTGCTCAGACACTGTCACACCAGTACCTTAGTAATTTTAACATAAAATCTGAATCCCTCTTTACTAAAGCTTTGGGCAAAATGCATTTTAAGACCTTCTGAAATATGTCTGAGTAGAGAGTCTGTTTAATCCATATTTTATTTGCTAAGTATCCATGTGTGAGGAAACTCATCCCGGACTGCATTTCATTTAGTCTAGTACCTTGGTATCAAGGAATCAAGCTTCTGGAATATGATGATTCACTTAAGAATATCCCAGACATGAGTTTGCATATAAGGTAGATATTATAAGAAAGCAAACATAGGAAATGATATAAGCTTATATCATTTTCAAAGCACAGACACTATACAATTGATTTTACAGATAATCATAACATAATTATCTGGGTTCTATGAATCATATTTCATGGAGAATCCAGCAAGCTATCAAAGAATAAAAACCATACTATTACCTATATGAATAAGATTTTCATTACTTAAATAATAAAATGAAATTAAGCTATGTGGGGATTGATTAAATTTAATCAATCACTGTAACCTCTTGTTTGCCATAACCTGATTAAACCAGAGGGGCACATGCATCTTCATATGTGTGTGCATATTTTTGTGGTTGCACTGATATATCTATATTGGTAAAATTTTTGATCCTGGATAAAGTTTGTTTATTGGGAAAAAAAATGACCCTGGAAAAATATATTTGTTAATAAATGATATATACATATATCATCTCTAAAAAAAAATCCTTACAAAATGAAGGTAGAGAAGAGAGGGTCATTTCATTTGGTATCAGAGCTATGTTATTCAACATAGTAGAAGTAAAGATCATGTTCTTAGATAGAAATAAAATTTAAAGGAACTAAATATATATCAATGTTTTCAGTGTGAATAAAAACCACTGAAATAATAAAATTACCAATCAAACTAACCAGCTATGTAAATTATTATTAGCAAACTATGGTAGGGAGACCACCAAATTAGGGAGCAGGATCTTCCCATGCACCACCAATGGTCAATCTGCAAGACTTGGTGAGAGCATTTAGGGATGGGGCAGGACAAAGGCAAGAAAATCCCTATGAAGAACTCTCAAAATTACTTAAGACATATACTCATTTAGGAGGCAAAAGCTTTGAAGGGACAGAGGGTATCATGGAAATTCAAACATGGTTGAGAACATTGGAAAGAATTTTCAATGACATGCAACTTGATGATCAAAGAAAGAGGCAAGTGGCTTCAAGGCAGCTAAAAGGAGTAGCTTTAAGCTGGTGGGAAGTAATCATTGCAGGGAGAGGTGAGAATGAAATCACTTGGAATCAATTCAAAGAGATGTTGGAAGCAAGGTTTGTACCAGCATCAGCTAAGACTACCTTGCTAGAAGAATTTATTAGACTTAGACAAGGAACCATGACTGTCATAGAGTACACTCAAAAGTTTGAGGGGCTTTCCAAATATGGAGCAATGCTTGTGGCAGATGAGGCATCCAAAAATGATAGGTACATAAAAGGTTTGAACCCAGGACTTAGCAGAGCCATGTTACCCTATGCTGACAGGACTTTTGACCATGTGATAGACTTAGCTTTGAGGTTGGAGCAGCATGACAAGGAAAGGGAGAAGTTCAGAAATTTTAAGAACAATAACACCAAGAAAGGTAAGGGGAGGTATCACCCTTATGATAAGAAGAAGGAAGAGGCCAGTAACAAAGGCACTGGAGATGTCAAAGCTAAGGAAACCAAGAAGATTGTGTGCCATCAGTGTGGAAAAGAAGGACATATCAAACCAAGATGTCCAGAATTGAAAGGAGGAGCTTTCAAGTGTTATTTATGTGGGAAAGAAGGGCACATGAAAAGAAATTGTCCTGAGAATAGGCAGCAAGGAAAATTAGCAAACTTGGAAGAAAAAGGCAAAACAGTGGAGATCAATGCTGAGAAGCACAGTCAAGTGGAAGGTACACTATTTATTTGTAATGTACCCATAGCAGTAGTATATGATACAGGAGCAACTCATTCTTTAATTTCCTATGAATTAGTTAAAATGCTGAAATTAAGTTGCATATTGGTTGAAACCCCTTTACATATACAAAGTCCACTGGGAAGTTCTAGTGTTTTAAACATGATCTGTGTGGATGTGGGATTAAACATAGGAGGAGATACTTTTATTTCCAATTTATATGTTTTAAATTACCCAAATATAGGTGTTATTTTGGGAGTAGACTAGTTAAGGCAATTCAAGGCCATAATTAACTTAGACTCATCCACCATATCATTGCAAAACCATGGAAGCCAGAGGATCACAATTTTGTGTGAAGTGTCCAAGGGAAGAAAATTGTGTCATTTGATTGATTTGGGTAAAGATTCCAGTAAACATATTATTGAGGAAATTCCCATAGTCAATGAATACTTGGATGTTTTTGAGGAGGTTAATGGTATTCCAAACCATAGGCCAGTGGAATTCCAAATTCATTTAGTTCCAGGAGCAAGCCCAGTGATTAAAAAGCCAACAAGAATGGGGCCAAATGAACTAAAAGAATTAAAGAAACAATTAGAGGAATTAGAAAATAAGGGTTTTATAAGACCCAGTAATTCTTGTCGGGGGGCACCAGTGGTGTTTATTAAGAAACAAGATGGTACTTTGAGACTCTGCATAGATTATAGGGAATTAAACAAGGTAACCATTAAAAATAAATACCCACTGCCAAGAATAGATGATCTTTTTGATCAATTGGCTGGAGCAAGAGTATTTTCTAGGCTAGATTTAGCATCTGGTTTTCATCAAATGAAGGTGGAAGAATCAAGCATCAAGTACACTGCCTTTAACACTAGATATGGGTTGTATGAATTTTTGGTTATGCCATTTGGCTTGACCAATGCACCATCATACTTTGTAGATTTAATGAACAGAACCTTTAGAGATTATTTAGACAAGTTTGTGCTTATTTTTATAGATGACATTTTAATTTATTCCAAAACAATGGAAGAGCATGAAAGCCATCTGCACATGGTTTTGTCTAGACTAAGGGAAAAAGACTTAAAGGCAAAATACTCAAAATGTGAATTTTGGAAAGAGGAAGTGCATTTTCTTGGCCATGTTATATCTGCCCAAGGAATTTCTATGAACCCCAATAAAGTAGTGGCTATTCAAGCATGGAAGAGGCCAAGCACTGTGAGTGAAGTAAGGTCATTTATGGGGATGGCAGGGTATTATAGGAGATTTATAAAAGATTTTTCAAAAATTTCTACACCACTCACTAACCTAACCAGGAAGAACCAAGCTTTTGTTTGGTCAGAAAAATGTGAAAAGTCTTTTGAACAGTTGAAGGAGGCATTGGTGAATGCTCCAATTTTAAAGGTACCTCATGGTAATGAAGAATTAGTTGTATACACTAATGCTAGTGGATTTGGCTTGGGTGCAGTGTTGATGCAACAAGGCCAAGTCATTGCATATGCATCCAGACAACTTAAACCCCATGAAGTAAGGTATGCCCCATATGACCTTGAATTAGCAGCTGTGATCTATGCTTTGAAACTTTGGAGACATTATTTGTTAGGCACTAAGTTTGAACTTTACACTGACCACAAGTCTCTAAAATATTTATTTTCACAAAAAGATTTGAACATGAGGCAACATAGATGGGTGGAATTCTTAGCTGCCTATGACTTTGACATACTCTATACACCAGGCAAAGCAAACAAAGTTGCAGATGCTCTAAGTAGACAGCATGCTAAATTGGCTATGATGATGATAGAAGAATTTAAGGACTTGTCTTTGCTAACTGAGTTAGAAATTGGGGAGAATGGTTGTGTGCACATTGATGAGCAGATGCATGGTGCACAAGAAGATAAAGGGAAGTTAAGCTTAATGACACTTCAACCAGATTTAATTCTGAAGGTAGGAAAAATGCAAGAATAGGATGCCAACTTATTAGAGAAGAAAATGCTCCTCTCAAAAGGGGAGGAAGTGATGAATCACCATATTGATAAAAATGGTTATATGAGATATTAAAATAGGATGTGTGTACCAGAGGACACAGAATTGAAGAAAGAGATATTGAATGAATATCACAGAAGTAAATACTCCATACACCCAGGCAACACAAAAATGTACCAAAATTTGAAAAGAGACTTCTGGTGGAAGGGGATGAAATCTGATGTAGCTAAATACATTGCCAAATGTATGACTTGCCAACAAGTCAAGGCTGAAACCCAAAGGCCATCAGGGTTGATGCAGCCTCTTAGTGTACCACAGTGGAAGTGGGAAGACATATCTATGGACTTCATAGATGGACTGCCTAGATCTAAGAGAGGCAATACAAGCATATGGGTGATAGTTGATAGGCTAACCAAGGTAGCACACTTCATCCCAGTCAAGTCAGAAAGGACAGCACCAAAATTAGCTCAAATTTTTATAAAGGAAGTGGTAAAGTTACATGGCATTCCCAAAACCATTGTGAGTGATAGGGATACCATCTTCACCTCAAAATTCTGGAGAAGCTTTCAAGAAGCAATGGGAAGTGAACTATGCCTAAGTACTGCCTACCATCCTCAATCAGATGGGCAGACCGAGGTAGTAAACAAGGTTTTGGAGGACATGTTGAGAGCATGTGTACTGGACTTTGGGGGCAACTGGGAAGATTATCTTCATCTAGTTGAATTTACATATAACAACAGCTATCAAAGCACCATAGGAATGGCTCCATTTGAAGCCTTATATGGTAAACCCTGTTTGTCACCTGTTTGTTGGGTAGAAGCAGGAGAAAGGTCTATTTTAGGACCTGAGTACATACAAGAAACTAAGGAGAAAATTGAGTTGATAAGAAGAAGAATGGCAGCAGCACAAGAAAGGCAGAAGAAATTTGCAGGCATGAAAAGGAGGCAGGTGGAATATGAAGTGGGATATTTTGTTTTCATCAAAATCTCACCTATGAAAAATGTGCTGAGGTTTGGGAAACAAGGCAAGTTAACCCCAAGATATATTGGACCATACAAAATTCTGGAAAGAATTGGTCCCTTGGCATATAAGTTGGAATTACCAGAAAACATGCAAGGTATACATGATGTTTTTCATGTATCACAATTAAGAAGATGGGTCCATGACAAGGCAGAAATTCTTGAGACCCCAACCCAAGTGCAGATAAATCCTAATTTGATTTATGAAAAGGATCCAGTGGGAATTTTGGCAAAAGATGTGAAGAAGTTGAGGAATAAATCTCTGAAACTTGTAAAGGTACAGTGGAGTCTTGATCCTAGTGATTGCACATGGGAATTAGAAGACAAAGTTAGGATGAATTATCCTAAGCTATTTTCAGATTAAAGGTAATTCTGATTTTTGATTGTTTTAGATGCATATATTTTTAGTTATTATAGAACTAAAAATCTATTTGGTTGAGAATGTACTTGTTCTCTGAATTAAGTTTTAAATTCATTTTAAGCTTAGGAAAATTGGGGGACACAATTTCTAAAAGGAGGGGTGTATGTAATGACCCAAGATTTTAGGAATTTATTCTGAAAAATATAAATAAATTCAAAATAATTTTTAAATAAATTTTGAAAGGGAATTGATATAGCTTGATAGTGTATCAGTATGTGTGTACATGTGTGCACAGGAAATGCACATGAACTAAAGCTAAAATCCCTGAACTCTAAGAATAAATACATATTGATATGTATGGGAATATATATATATATATATAGATTAAATACTTAAAAGCTGTATGCATAAGTAAATATACATATATGGATGCTACTGAATATTTTTGAGTGTACATGTGCATGTGTGTGTCAATACAGAATGATGTATAAATATATATATGGGTGTACTAATTATTTCAGTAAGACTTATATATATATATGTTAATAAAATACTAGAGTTCAAATTAGTAAAATAAAATATACAGACATATTTTAGTATATAGGCAGAAAGAAAAAAAATGAGGATATAAAAAGGAGTAGTCCTCTTGTAAATAAATAAAGGAAGTACATACCATTTACATGAAAGCTAAAAATAGGAAAAATAAGACAAAACAGGGAAATGCTTGGTATAGGCAGAATTAGGAAGAGTATTTGATAAATAACAAATCAAGTCACATTTTTAGCATGATTGTAGACAAAGAAAAAAGTATTTTCTGAAAAGCAAATTTCTGAAATTAACCAAAAAGAATATAACCACTTTTCTCTTCACCTAAATTAAGCCGGGAAGGGTAGAATTTTGGGTTCAAATAAAATGCAGATAACATAATTTTTCTGGTGGGAAAAAATGGCTTTAGCCAATACCCAAAACCCTAAGGAGGACCCTGTATATATATATATATATATATATATATATATATGTATATGCAGCAGCCTCCTCTCCTTCTTAGAAAAGAACTTTGAAAAAAAAAGAAACAACACCATAGAAATCATAAGGCAAGGGAAGGAAAAGAGCTTGAGGCTAAAGGCAGAAGTTCATCAATTAATTAAGGAAGCAAAGAAGAGAGCTAGGTGAGAAAACTCACTCAACAACTTAAGGCACTAAGTCCTAATGAAGGCAGCCAGTTATAAATGAATTTTTCTTAAAAGTATATGTGATTGTTCTTCAGAAGTTAAGGATGCTTTAATGCTAAATGGTTGTTCTGGTTGTTTTATTTTGTGAATATTCTAAATATGATCTGCATGCATACATAAGTATCTTTGAAACCCAGATCTCTTTTTAATATGATACTGGTTAGAAACAAATAAATACCCAGAAAAATAAAATGTTGGATATAAGCAAGTAGTGTTGGTTTTGGCTCAACCCAGAAGAATTGATAAGCTTATGGGCTGCAATATACATATGTATATGTGCTGAGGCTTAAAATGAAAAGGAACTAGGAGTGCAATAGGCTTGCCTATGTGATGACACTCCTGATTCAAAGAAAATATACAATATCCACCCAGCAAATAGATTTTGTGATTTAGGAAGCTTGGTCAATCTGAGTTAACTAAAGCACAAATGTTTGCAATAAAATCTTCCCATAGAGCCATAAACCAATGTTAGTTGTCTATATCTCTTTAAAATTGCAAGAACATGTTTTAATAAGTACCAATACTAAAATTGCTTGGTTGTCTCTGTTTGTTTATGAGAATGATAAGGAATGCTATGAGGTGAATGCTTGTTTTTGTAAAATAACTCACTGATTGGGTTTGCTCTGAAAAAATTAAAAAGAGAAAGTACCTAAGAATTTGATTAGGAAATGGGGTTAAGATTACTGCAGGAATGACTTGTGTTCTTGAGTAATGCAAGTTGACACATGGCTTGTTCAAGTCCTGAGATCTTTGTGTAATGGAGTGAATTAGTTCATTACAGTGTGTCCATTGATTCATAAAATTGCAGATGAGACCAGGATAGATAAATATACCAAGGGAAAAATATTTGATATGATGAGGAAACTAGAGTTTTTCCCAGAATTGAAATATAAGGATGGAATAAATGATTTAACTCATATTGGTTATTTTCCTGTTTGGTGTGAATGATTGTTTGACTATGACTGAATTGTATGCTTGAATGTATGTACCATATTTATATATGTAGTCTTTGGAAAGAAAGATTAAAATATGCACATGCACAATGACACAGAGCATGCACACAAGTATTACCTGTTTCCAAAGGGCAGAACTTTATGTATATGTACTTAACTCGATTTTAACCTAATTAATTAATTGCTTTTGTGAATTTTCTCATACCAGACATGTGTCTGACCCTAGTGTGCTAATGGCATCTAGGGTGTCTCATTTAAAATGAGGCAGCTTCAAATGCTTTTTCAGGGACAGCAGCCTCTAGATAGGAGTAGAAGCAAAGCATTGAGAAGAAGATTATAGCATGCTAGAATTAGATAGATAAGAGCTTACAAGATGAAATTTGCATGTATGATATTTTAAAAATATTTCCATTGTACTAAGTACAGAGTGATGTTGGATATTTGGTTAAGTATTTTGAGAATTTGACTTGGAACTGGTATTTAAAATATCTGAGTTTTATTATCTGGAATGTTGAAAAGTTTTAGCTATAATTTTGTAAGTGAGATCAGCAGTAGGGATTTTATAAGATAGTGATGTTAGATCCATATTAGTAAATTATTTACATGTTCAGATATGATTTGCTCAGACACTGTCACACCAGTACCTTAGTAATTTTAACATAAAATCTGAATCCCTCTTTACTAAAGCTTTGGGCAAAATGCATTTTAAGACCTTCTGAAATATGTCTGAGTAGAGAGTCTGTTTAATCCATATTTTATTTGCTAAGTATCCATGTGTGAGGAAACTCATCCCGGACTGCATTTCATTTAGTCTAGTACCTTGGTATCAAGGAATCAAGCTTCTGGAATATGATGATTCACTTAAGAATATCCCAGACATGAGTTTGCATATAAGGTAGATATTATAAGAAAGCAAACATAGGAAATGATATAAGCTTATATCATTTTCAAAGCACAGACACTATACAATTGATTTTACAGATAATCATAACATAATTATCTGGGTTCTATGAATCATATTTCATGGAGAATCCAGCAAGCTATCAAAGAATAAAAACCATACTATTACCTATATGAATAAGATTTTCATTACTTAAATAATAAAATGAAATTAAGCTATGTGGGGATTGATTAAATTTAATCAATCACTGTAACCTCTTGTTTGCCATAACCTGATTAAACCAGAGGGGCACATGCATCTTCATATGTGTGTGCATATTTTTGTGGTTGCACTGATATATCTATATTGGTAAAAATTTTGATCCTGGATAAAGTTTGTTTATTGGGAAAAAAAATGACCCTGGAAAAATATATTTGTTAATAAATGATATATACATATATCATCTCTAAAAAAAAATCCTTACAAAATGAAGGTAGAGAAGAGAGGGTCATTTCATATAACCATTTTGACATATCCTAACATGTCATATGAACTTGCAAATCAATTTAACAACTTTTTTATTACAATATCACATGATTGTCATTTATGTACATATTTGTTTACTAACTTTTGCAAATGATTTAAAGGTGGCTGCTTTCTTTTTCAAACGCTTATCAAACATCATTATTAACATCCAAACAACATTTATAACTTGCAAAACATCATATAAACATTTCCTACTTAACAATTTAGAGTTCTCACCTTAGTCGCAAACGAACTAACTTTAAAGTGATTATAACTTTCCTAACTTCAATCGGGTGCTCACGAATGCTTGTTTTAAGGCTTCTAGGTGGCTTGACTTGACTTATGGAGGTCTTTGGAGCTTTAGGCCATGAGTTCCAACGAGGGTTTGGGCTCGGCTTGATGGTGAAGGGGTGGGTCGTGTGTTGTGAAGGAAGGAGGAGTTTTGAAGTGGTTCGGACGGAGTTTTGTTGATATTTTTCTTTGTTTTATTTTTGAGAATATTTTGGCATTATTTAATTATGGAAAGAATCCATTAAAGGATGTAAGAGAGTTTAAGAAAGTAGAGAAGAAATGGTGCAAAAGTGAAGAAGAAGAGGATGAGTATTTATAGAAAATATTTGAGATTAAAATATAGATTTGAGTTTTTACTTAAATAACCTTCCTTAAGAAATAAGTAAACTTATTTAATTCAACACGTACCATCCACATCACATCACACTTTTAAAATTCAAACACTTAAGAGTTAAGTAAAGAATAAGAATGATTACTTTAGTTTATGTCACATTACTTTACTTTATGTCACATGTGATGTGACATGTGTATGGTCTTTTTTAGTTTACTTTTGCTAACTACATTCTAGAATTTTCTAAGTTTGATTATTAAAAGTAACCTTGTTTAGTTAATTGTTAACTATATTTATATGTTAACATATTTATTAAATTGTATACATAAAGGTGCAACAACGTTGCGACAACTTTAAATCGACAAAACGTTGATTTTTGATAAAATGTTCTACGGTCATATTTTGACGTTTTAGTTAAACTATTTATTTATGTAAACCAAATTTAAAAATAAATTTGTATAATGTTACTAAAAATAAAAACACTCATAAATAAATTAAAATAATTAATTAAACCATTTAAACTTACTTTTCTGAAATCGGGATTTTGTCACTTTTGTCGATATAAGCAAATGTTATTATTTTTACGTATATTCCTATTTCCAAATCCTATCTAATATTGTTTGAATCATAAAACCTTTTATATTTTATATTTAAAATCACTTTATATGTTATATTTTTAAGTGGTCAAATTTTGGGTCGTTACACCTTGCGTTTCACTTTCCATCTTCGTTCAAGAACACTGGAACCAACAAAACCCATCACCGTCCCCTTACAAACCATCGCCGCGACCACCACACGACCCTAGGGGTTGATCGATGACCACCACGTCGAAGGCCATCACGGTGCGCACTCACGGCCAGCGTATCATCGAGCTCGGCTGTAACGACCCAGAATTTTGATCAAATTAAATTTAGAATATTTAATTAATTTTAAATATTTGAACGATGATTTAATTTGAATCCCCGATTTAAATTTGAAGCTGACGATTAAATTATAAAATTTAATCTATTGATAGTCGAATAAAAATTTGAATCTTCTATTTTTAGCTGAAGAAAAATATTTCAAAAGCTTTTAAAATTCATATTGATAATTCTGGAGGTAATAGAACTTTCAGAATTGAAATTGAAAGTGTTTCGTTCAGTTTTGAAATTTTATTGTTCGAATCGATATTTTAAAATAGTCAATTTTCAAACAGTCTCGGAATTCGACGAAACCAGTTCCATTGGGTCCGGAATGTTGTAGTATTGCCGGATTTCAATTTTCATAATTTTCTGAGTTGATACGTGAGCACGCGATATATAAACGCGTTAAAGCTTTAACGATATTCAATTTAAAATTTGAAATTTAAATTTAAGTCAAATATCACACGTTCTCTTCCCTAACTTCAGCCTAAAATCACGCAGAGAATCACGAAGCCAAATCGTGCCTGCCATGCTTCGTTCGACTTTAACGTTATCTCGTCCCTCCCTCATTCATTTTCAAAATCAAGACAGTCGTTTCCCTTCCTTCACAAACGAAATATAAATGGCCACAATAATTCTCAGATTTGAAATCGAATCCCCTTTCAAACTATAAATCACGAGTTCGTTCAAGGGAAGAGGGGGTTTCGCCATCATCAGAGAGGCGCGCGAGCGCCTGGAAATCATGATCGCGAGACTCGCGAGTGGGTGGAAATTGGTAGCGGCGGCGCGAGCGTGGGAGATGTCGCGGTGCTGAGAGGTTCGCTAGGGTTTGGGGGCGACTTCCGCGACTTCGCGATGGCATTCGCGAGGCCAAGGCAGGCGACGAGAAAAAGTTGGGTCGCGAAATCGAGCTCGAGTCGAGGAGGGATCGTACTCGCGTACGCGAGTATTTGGGGTGGTCTTCGATGCCACGTGGTCGACTGGGGGGTAGTTGCGATCTGGTAGTGCTGGCGATAGGCGTGAGCAGGTGGGAGGCTGTGGATGTCGAATTCATCGAGGTGAAAGGGGGTGTCGTAACCGCGATTCAAGATGAGTTCGAGCTGTAGCTTTGGGTCTCGATAAACTCGTCAGTTAGGTAATCAATTTATTAATTTATTTTCGATAAACCTAGGAAAATTTCTTTTGGATGAAAATTCGATAGTAAATTACTGCTTGTATTTACAGTAAAATAGAAAATTTTATATATATAAGAATTTTATAAAGATAAGATTTTTATAGCTTATTTTTATAAGCAGTTAGGAATAAATTAAATAAGTATATAAGTAAAACGTTTGATATATATATGCAAATGAGATTTTGTTTAAAGAAACAAGGAAGTTAGTTTGAAATTGAAAATACTTAGTTAAATAAATTTATTTAAAAATAATTTGTTTGAAATAAAAGTCGTTGGATAACTAAAATTACCAAGCGAAAATTTGTTATTTGATTTATTCAATTATTAATCAACTGTATAAATTATTTATACAAGGTTTAAAATCAAGAAGAAATGGTCAAAATGGATTGGATGGCAAAATAAAAGCTAAGGTGAGATTTTCTCACTCGAAGGAAAAATTTATTTTGCAGTTATTGATTGTTTGACTGATTGAATGTGCTATTAGATATGATAGGATATATATCTATATATAGCAGTATATACATATTGGCATATGTATATATTGGATTGATGATTTCCCGCCTCGTATAGCGGATGAGACCCTATTGCGCCGTTAGTAAGCGGATTTATAAAAACCTATATACCGCGATAATTCCGTACTGGAGCGGAATTGGTATTGTGCTGACGTCTTTGGATGCAGGGAAACAGGTTGGAGGGATCCAACTGGACCCCTCACTTTGATTGAATTTATTTATACTGTGATATGAATCTGTGAATGATTATATTGATGTTATTGATCATATCGATGTCTGGAAAATTGTTGAAAGCTAAAATTTAGCTGAATGGATGTTTGATATCATTGGATTCCAAAAATAAACGAAATTGAATTTTTGGAAATCAAAATAGAAATTTCTAAGTGAATTTGATTTTTGAAATTTAATAAATTCGAAGAAAGGAATTTTAAAGTATAAAAAGTTAATTTTTTATAATCTTATCGAATTTATTTCCAGAATAAAGTGAAAGTGTTAAATAAATGAATTTCGTATAATAGTGATTTTAAATTGAGGAAATTAATGTAAAATCTGGATTTCTAAATAAATTGAAAGAAACGATTGAAATTTATTTTCTTAAAAAGGAATTTATTTAAAAGAAGATAAGTTGAAAATTCAGTTTGAAATTTAATTGGTAAATTAAAATAAGTTGTGAAATCAATGTAAAATGAATTCAATAAGGAATTTATTTAGTAGTGATAAATAAAATTTGAAATAAATCTGTACTTGATTTAATATTTAGAAATGAATTTTTGAGAAATCAATGTGGAAATTTTATTCGAACGTTGAAAATAAAATTTGAAATCAACATTGAAATTGATTTGGTATTGAAGCTTTTATAAATGGAATTAAAATTTATAAAAGTTGTTTATGAACCCAAAGTCACTTATTTTGATAAGTTAAGTATAGAAGTTGATAAAAGAAGGTTTATAAGTCGAGGTTGTTATTAAAAAGAGAAATAGAATTTATAAAACGTGCTTATAAATTCGAAAATAGATTGAATGTGATAAAAATGTGTAGAAATGATTGAAATGGGGTTAAGTAAATTTTATTCACGATTTTGGACAGTGAATATATTGTTAAGTAAAATGGATTCATTTTTGAAGAAGTAATATTTTAAAAATGAAGTTAAACATTTTAAAGGTGTTTTAAAATGTGTTATGAATCGAAACCATAGATTTCAACATTTATTGTTGAAATAGACGTTTTCGAGAAACTTAAGGAAATGGTGGACTATAACACTGTTGTTATAGTAAATGATTTCCGGAAGGAAATGTTTTATATAGTATTGGGATTTATATATCTATCTTAATTTCGAATCCCTATACTAGTGATTTCGAGTCGTCGTAACGATGTTTTACGTAACATTCGTTTTGACTCAAATAAAGGTGTTAAAAGAATATTTTCCTTAAAGAATGAAATTATACTTAATTTGATTTAAGTATATCGAATATTTTCCAAGTGTTGAAATAAATGAATTGTGAATTGCTGACTTATTTTTAAATAAGTATGGAAATGTTTTCCAAAACGAAATGAAATGTTTGAGAATTTATCTTCTTAAAGATAAATTGAAATTGAATATTGAAAACGATTTGAAAATCGAATATCAGTAGATATTCGAAAGTATAAATTCAATACGGAATTTATAGAAGAAAGCGAAGTTGTTTAAAAATAAATATTGATAAATTTTTGAAGTGTGGAAAATTTATTTGAAATTGTTTTCAAATGGTTAAGTGTGGAAATTTTATATCTTATAAAGATATTTTTTGAAGGTAAATAATTTGGAAAATTATTTGGAATCTGATGATGTTGCGCATCTTTATTGATAGTTAAATAACCGACTATCAATAATTACCTTGAATGGTATTTGTTGTGAATTGGATGAATTTGAATGCCACACTTATTTTTGAATTAACGCTCACTATTCGGGTTAGCCGGGAAAGGACCATGGGGTCGTATAACCCATTCCGAATATGTGATACGTCGTTATGAATTGCATTTGAAGACCGGTGTTGAAGACCGGATATTTTTGAAAACGGAAGGATTACCGTCGAGTTACTCTACATCGACTGATCTTCGATTTAGAGGTTTTATCACCCTTAGTGACGGGAAGTCCTGACGCGATTGAAAATTATCCGGAATTGCAAGGGCTTCGTGAGAAGTGCCTTCGGTTCTGTTCGATCCCGGAACAGACTTGTATGGATTGTGTGTCTGACGTTACAATTTGAGATATAAAGCTGATTTCTTTCAAATACATTTCTGTTGGTGGCGGAGAATTTATTCTCTTAGCTTAACACCCTTCTCTGAGACGTACGAGCTCAGAGGTTATGTAGTTGAAATTTATCAGCGATATATCCCAATTTGGTAACGTGGCATACTGAGTGTTGCTGTGAAATGATCAGTGTTTGATCATTTGTGATATGATCATTTGTTTGATCTTATATCTTTGTGATCATAGGTTGATCATTTTGTTTGACCCGAAGCAGGGCTTTTTGAGAAAGCGTAGCTTTGTGGACGAGACTTCGTCGAGCCTCACACCCCGGAAATGGTCGAAACAGGAAGAATGCAGCAAGGTTCTAGGGAGTAGCGCCCCTTAGTGTATGTCATTCCTTCTGGATAAAGGTGGTATCATGGTATGGAGCCCAGATACTTAACCTCTGTGGTTACTGCATTATTATTATCTATGTGGTTTGTTGGAAATCGGGGATCCTCGGGAAGATCGGTGACGATCGGGGGATGGCATACGCGTGTCAGTAGTTACCTATTTTTGCAGAGGTAACCCGGCCTTGTGTTGGCAGAGATCTAACCGTAACGTTAGGTTCTCGGGTCGTCTATTCCAGGGACGTACCCATCGTGGATAGGAAGTTCCTTAGCCTGGCCATTTGTTGGAAATCCAAAGAAACAATACGATCTTGTACGGTTTTAGTTGTAGAACCTATCATTCACTTATGGTGGTCACCACTGTTTGGATGGTAGCTATAGTAGGCATAAGTGCGGAATGCCTATGCTGGCTAAGATTAATATTATACTTTCGAAATGTTTTCTACACTATGCACTAATAAAAATATCAAAATGATTTGATTTTGCGTAGTAAGCATCTTTGACTATCATAAGAAGAAATCTCCTCCAATTCTGCGTTTGCATTGTGTGTGTGGTGGGAGGTCTTATGGTAGTTTCATTTTCCAAAAGCATTGCGAATTGACTTAAAAATTATCTTGTTGTTTTTAAAAGATATAACTGTTTTACGATCTCACACCAGTCACCATGACTGACTCGGAGTTTATTGTTTCCCTTCTAAACTCTGGGTGCCCACCAATTTCCACACGGGCAGCCTAGAGTTATGTTATCAGGATATTCTGGATATTCTGGAGCTTTGGAAGTAAGCTGGATGGCGAGACGTAGTATTTGTATCTGATAGTATTTATTCCGCTGTGTATTCTGTATGAGGACAAGTTTATATAACTGTCCATTGTTGTATATTGACTCTGATTGATGTATGTATAAACTGATATAGTTCTTTGTTTTAAAAGACTATTGATTATCTATTATATGTTATTCCGCTGCGATGTGTAAGATTCTGATATTGTTTTCTGTTTCTGCTCTTGTTCTGTTGTTGTTCTTCTTTCTTTTTCTTCTTTTCTTCTTCTTCTACCTATTTCTTCTTTCTAAAACCCTCACTATTGGAGTTTCCGGCACTCGATTGCTCGGCAGTCGATAAAGTGAGTATCGATGTCGAATTTTCGAAAGTCGAAAAATCCGGTATGTGACAAAGTGGTATCAGAGCATATGGTTAAGCGACAACCCTGCTCTGTTGGGTGTTACTCATTAGAGATAGAGTCAGTAGTACTCTAGAATGAGTTTGAGTGTAATAATAGATATGAGCGCGTATTTGTTAGTGAATATAAAAATGTTTTATATTGTGTTTGCTTATCCATTGAGATGTTTGTGAATTTTGGTCGGTATGTGGGACGCCATATTATCGATAGGGATTTCTAAACACTTAAACGAGGCAAGACGACATAGTATTGTTTTAAATAGGGTAAATGAGATAATTTTTCCCAAAACTATTTTTGTATAGAAAAGAAATGTTTTTCTATGAAGTACTATAGTATATGGTTGCATGGATGTTAAGAAGTAATAATATTGAAATGTTATCATTATTATATGAAATGGAATAAGAAATTGAAATCATAACTCCAAAGTTAAGAAATAAATCCATATACAAATGAAATTTGAGAATGTAAATTATAAATGTGAATTGTAATTTAAAATAAAATTCCAGAGAAGTTTTTGGAAATGTTTTTGAAAGAATTTGAAAATTTTTGAGATTTGGAAAGTTAAATCATTTTTTGATTTGAAAATGAATTTTAAAAAGGTTTGAAAAATGTTTTGAAGAGATGAAAAGCTCTAAACTCTTTTCGGTCGCTGGAAAATAACTTCGATGATGACCGCGGCATCGTTGGTGTTCATTTTCGGGTTTCCAAAAGAGAAATTGCTGCCAAATTGTTTTAAATGAAAGTTGTTTGGAAAATTTGGGTTTTGTTTTGGAAATTCAAAGGATAATTTGAATTGTTTTCAAAATGGTTTTGAAAAGGTTGAAAAGACTTTGGAATTGAGTACTGAATTATGAAAATAAATGAAAATTGTGAATGAACGAATAAATTTGCAAGTGAATCAATTAAACAAAATGAGATTGAAAATTGAAATTCGTTCCAAATTTGTAAGAAATGAATTGAATAATTATAAATGAAAGATGAATAAAAGATAAAATTCCTAATGGAATGTAAATAAGTTAATAACTTATAGAATATTTGGTAATTTGATAGAGATGAGATTCAAATTGAAAATGAATGAATTGAGACTTGAATTGTGAACTAAATAAAAGAATGGTTCGGAATTGCAAATAAATTCAAGTAAGAAGAAATAAATTCCAAATGAATGTGAAATGTGAAATTGAATGATAATGGATATAACTTCAATAGTAAACTAGAAATGGTATAAGAAGTTGATATTAGAAGTTTGTAATTGAATGTGAAAAATAGGTTGAATGCTGTAACTAGATATATGGCTAGTAGGATACAGGTGTTATAAAGGGATTGGAAAATTTATTTCACAGATAATTTGAATTGCTCGATAAAAGGTACGTATTTGAGTTTTAATATGAGTTTTTGATGATTTCTCTCTAGCCGCTTGGCTTTTTCTTTTTCTTTTTGAAATCTGAGAGTCCGTAGGGACGTTTTGTAGTTGTGCCGTATTAGCCGCGCAAAGGAGACGCTGGCGAAATTTTTCGAAAATTTAGGGCGTTAGAAAATTTTTGAGAAAATTTGAAAGTTTAAAATTTGAATTTAAACTCGAATTTGGATTTTTGAGGTAAAACAATGTTGTTTTGAACTATAATTGAAGTTGGAAAACGAGTTGAGTTAATAACGAATCTTTAGTAGAAAGATTTGTTTTGATGAATTGATAAAACTATTAGATTGTGGAAAATAGTAGACGAGTTAAGGACATTTTTTTCCTAACTTGTAATTTCGAGGACGAAATTCTTTTAAGGGGGGAAGTTTGTAACGACCCAGAATTTTGATCAAATTAAATTTAGAATATTTAATTAATTTTAAATATTTGAACGATGATTTAATTTGAATCCCCGATTTAAATTTGAAGCTGACGATTAAATTATAAAATTTAATCTATTGATAGTCGAATAAAAATTTGAATCTTTTATTTTTAGCTGAAGAAAAATATTTCAAAAGCTTTTAAAATTCATATTGATAATTCTGGAGGTAATAGAACTTTCAGAATTGAAATTGAAAGTGTTTCGTTCAGTTTTGAAATTTTATTGTTCGAATCGATATTTTAAAATAGTCAATTTTCAAACAGTCTCGAAATTCGACGAAACCAGTTCCATTGGGTCCGGAATGTTGTAGTATTGCCGGATTTCAATTTTCATAATTTTCTGAGTTGATACGTGAGCACG
The DNA here is from genome assembly GCA_030737815.1 of Allium fistulosum. Taxonomy (NCBI): domain Eukaryota; kingdom Viridiplantae; phylum Streptophyta; class Magnoliopsida; order Asparagales; family Amaryllidaceae; genus Allium; species Allium fistulosum. The sequence goes on along the minus strand of CM060901.1, from coordinate 1,545,498,771 downwards.
CGATATATAAACGCGTTAAAGCTTTAACGATATTCAATTTAAAATTTGAAATTTAAATTTAAGTCAAATATCACACGTTCTCTTCCCTAACTTCAGCCTAAAATCACGCAGAGAATCACGAAGCCAAATCGTGCCTGCCATGCTTCGTTCGACTTTAACGTTATCTCGTCCCTCCCTCATTCATTTTCAAAATCAAGACAGTCGTTTCCCTTCCTTCACAAACGAAATATAAATGGCCACAATAATTCTCAGATTTGAAATCGAATCCCCTTTCAAACTATAAATCACGAGTTCGTTCAAGGGAAGAGGGGGTTTCGCCATCATCAGAGAGGCGCGCGAGCGCCTGGAAATCATGATCGCGAGACTCGCGAGTGGGTGGAAATTGGTAGCGGCGGCGCGAGCGTGGGAGATGTCGCGGTGCTGAGAGGTTCGCTAGGGTTTGGGGGCGACTTCCGCGACTTCGCGATGGCATTCGCGAGGCCAAGGCAGGCGACGAGAAAAAGTTGGGTCGCGAAATCGAGCTCGAGTCGAGGAGGGATCGTACTCGCGTACGCGAGTATTTGGGGTGGTCTCCGATGCCACGTGGTCGACTGGGGGGTAGTTGCGATCTGGTAGTGCTGGCGATAGGCGTGAGCAGGTGGGAGGCTGTGGATGTCGAATTCATCGAGGTGAAAGGGGGTGTCGTAACCGCGATTCAAGATGAGTTCGAGCTGTAGCTTTGGGTCTCGATAAACTCGTCAGTTAGGTAATCAATTTATTAATTTATTTTCGATAAACCTAGGAAAATTTCTTTTGGATGAAAATTCGATAGTAAATTACTGCTTGTATTTACAGTAAAATAGAAAATTTTATATATATAAGAATTTTATAAAGATAAGATTTTTATAGCTTATTTTTATAAGCAGTTAGGAATAAATTAAATAAGTATATAAGTAAAACGTTTGATATATATATGCAAATGAGATTTTGTTTAAAGAAACAAGGAAGTTAGTTTGAAATTGAAAATACTTAGTTAAATAAATTTATTTAAAAATAATTTGTTTGAAATAAAAGTCGTTGGATAACTAAAATTACCAAGCGAAAATTTGTTATTTGATTTATTCAATTATTAATCAACTGTATAAATTATTTATACAAGGTTTAAAATCAAGAAGAAATGGTCAAAATGGATTGGATGGCAAAATAAAAGCTAAGGTGAGATTTTCTCACTCGAAGGAAAAATTTATTTTGCAGTTATTGATTGTTTGACTGATTGAATGTGCTATTAGATATGATAGGATATATATCTATATATAGCAGTATATACATATTGGCATATGTATATATTGGATTGATGATTTCCCGCCTCGTATAGCGGATGAGACCCTATTGCGCCGTTAGTAAGCGGATTTATAAAAACCTATATACCGCGATAATTCCGTACTGGAGCGGAATTGGTATTGTGCTGACGTCTTTGGATGCAGGGAAACAGGTTGGAGGGATCCAACTGGACCCCTCACTTTGATTGAATTTATTTATACTGTGATATGAATCTGTGAATGATTATATTGATGTTATTGATCATATCGATGTCTGGAAAATTGTTGAAAGCTAAAATTTAGCTGAATGGATGTTTGATATCATTGGATTCCAAAAATAAACGAAATTGAATTTTTGGAAATCAAAATAGAAATTTCTAAGTGAATTTGATTTTTGAAATTTAATAAATTCGAAGAAAGGAATTTTAAAGTATAAAAAGTTAATTTTTTATAATCTTATCGAATTTATTTCCAGAATAAAGTGAAAGTGTTAAATAAATGAATTTCGTATAATAGTGATTTTAAATTGAGGAAATTAATGTAAAATCTGGATTTCTAAATAAATTGAAAGAAACGATTGAAATTTATTTTCTTAAAAAGGAATTTATTTAAAAGAAGATAAGTTGGAAATTCAGTTTGAAATTTAATTGGTAAATTAAAATAAGTTGTGAAATCAATGTAAAATGAATTCAATAAGGAATTTATTTAGTAGTGATAAATAAAATTTGAAATAAATCTGTACTTGATTTAATATTTAGAAATGAATTTTTGAGAAATCAATGTGGAAATTTTATTCGAACGTTGAAAATAAAATTTGAAATCAACATTGAAATTGATTTGGTATTGAAGCTTTTATAAATGGAATTAAAATTTATAAAAGTTGTTTATGAACCCAAAGTCACTTATTTTGATAAGTTAAGTATAGAAGTTGATAAAAGAAGGTTTATAAGTCGAGGTTGTTATTAAAAAGAGAAATAGAATTTATAAAACGTGCTTATAAATTCGAAAATAGATTGAATGTGATAAAAATGTGTAGAAATGATTGAAATGGGGTTAAGTAAATTTTATTCACGATTTTGGACAGTGAATATATTGTTAAGTAAAATGGATTCATTTTTGAAGAAGTAATATTTTAAAAATGAAGTTAAACATTTTAAAGGTGTTTTAAAATGTGTTATGAATCGAAACCATAGATTTCAACATTTATTGTTGAAATAGACGTTTTCGAGAAACTTAAGGAAATGGTGGACTATAACACTGTTGTTATAGTAAATGATTTCCGGAAGGAAATGTTTTATATAGTATTGGGATTTATATATCTATCTTAATTTCGAATCCCTATACTAGTGATTTCGAGTCGTCGTAACGATGTTTTACGTAACATTCGTTTTGACTCAAATAAAGGTGTTAAAAGAATATTTTCCTTAAAGAATGAAATTATACTTAATTTGATTTAAGTATATCGAATATTTTCCAAGTGTTGAAATAAATGAATTGTGAATTGCTGACTTATTTTTAAATAAGTATGGAAATGTTTTCCAAAACGAAATGAAATGTTTGAGAATTTATCTTCTTAAAGATAAATTGAAATTGAATATTGAAAACGATTTGAAAATCGAATATCAGTAGATATTCGAAAGTATAAATTCAATACGGAATTTATAGAAGAAAGCGAAGTTGTTTAAAAATAAATATTGATAAATTTTTGAAGTGTGGAAAATTTATTTGAAATTGTTTTCAAATGGTTAAGTGTGGAAATTTTATATCTTATAAAGATATTTTTTGAAGGTAAATAATTTGGAAAATTATTTGGAATCTGATGATGTTGCGCATCTTTATTGATAGTTAAATAACCGACTATCAATAATTACCTTGAATGGTATTTGTTGTGAATTGGATGAATTTGAATGCCACACTTATTTTTGAATTAACGCTCACTATTCGGGTTAGCCGGGAAAGGACCATGGGGTCGTATAACCCATTCCGAATATGTGATACGTCGTTATGAATTGCATTTGAAGACCGGTGTTGAAGACCGGATATTTTTGAAAACGGAAGGATTACCGTCGAGTTACTCTACATCGACTGATCTTCGATTTAGAGGTTTTATCACCCTTAGTGACGGGAAGTCCTGACGCGATTGAAAATTATCCGGAATTGCAAGGGCTTCGTGAGAAGTGCCTTCGGTTCTGTTCGATCCCGGAACAGACTTGTATGGATTGTGTGTCTGACGTTACAATTTGAGATATAAAGCTGATTTCTTTCAAATACATTTCTGTTGGTGGCGGAGAATTTATTCTCTTAGCTTAACACCCTTCTCTGAGACGTACGAGCTCAGAGGTTATGTAGTTGAAATTTATCAGCGATATATCCCAATTTGGTAACGTGGCATACTGAGTGTTGCTGTGAAATGATCAGTGTTTGATCATTTGTGATATGATCATTTGTTTGATCTTATATCTTTGTGATCAATGGTTGATCATTTTGTTTGACCCGAAGCAGGGCTTTTTGAGAAAGCGTAGCTTTGTGGACGAGACTTCGTCGAGCCTCACACCCCGGAAATGGTCGAAACAGGAAGAATGCAGCAAGGTTCTAGGGAGTAGCGCCCCTTAGTGTATGTCATTCCTTCTGGATAAAGGTGGTATCATGGTATGGAGCCCAGATACTTAACCTCTGTGGTTACTGCATTATTATTATCTATGTGGTTTGTTGGAAATCGGGGATCCTCGGGAAGATCGGTGACGATCGGGGGATGGCATACGCGTGTCAGTAGTTACCTATTTTTGCAGAGGTAACCCGGCCTTGTGTTGGCAGAGATCTAACCGTAACGTTAGGTTCTCGGGTCGTCTATTCCAGGGACGTACCCATCGTGGATAGGAAGTTCCTTAGCCTGGCCATTTGTTGGAAATCCAAAGAAACAATACGATCTTGTACGGTTTTAGTTGTAGAACCTATCATTCACTTATGGTGGTCACCACTGTTTGGATGGTAGCTATAGTAGGCATAAGTGCGGAATGCCTATGCTGGCTAAGATTAATATTATACTTTCGAAATGTTTTCTACACTATGCACTAATAAAAATATCAAAATGATTTGATTTTGCGTAGTAAGCATCTTTGACTATCATAAGAAGAAATCTCCTCCAATTCTGCGTTTGCATTGTGTGTGTGGTGGGAGGTCTTATGGTAGTTTCATTTTCCAAAAGCATTGCGAATTGACTTAAAAATTATCTTGTTGTTTTTAAAAGATATAACTGTTTTACGATCTCACACCAGTCACCATGACTGACTCGGAGTTTATTGTTTCCCTTCTAAACTCTGGGTGCCCACCAATTTCCACACGGGCAGCCTAGAGTTATGTTATCAGGATATTCTGGATATTCTGGAGCTTTGGAAGTAAGCTGGATGGCGAGACGTAGTATTTGTATCTGATAGTATTTATTCCGCTGTGTATTCTGTATGAGGACAAGTTTATATAACTGTCCATTGTTGTATATTGACTCTGATTGATGTATGTATAAACTGATATAGTTCTTTGTTTTAAAAGACCATTGATTATCTATTATATGTTATTCCGCTGCGATGTGTAAGATTCTGATATTGTTTTCTGTTTCTGCTCTTGTTCTGTTGTTGTTCTTCTTTCTTTTTCTTCTTTTCTTCTTCTTCTACCTATTTCTTCTTTCTAAAACCCTCACTATTGGAGTTTCCGGCACTCGATTGCTCGGCAGTCGATAAAGTGAGTATCGATGTCGAATTTTCGAAAGTCGAAAAATCCGGTATGTGACATCGGCCTCATGTGTGTCTCGATATTCATGCACGAACATGTGCCCTTCATGGCACGATTTTCGATGATCTACCCAATGATATTCGATCACAGCTGTTCAATTTGTAGAGCTTGATCAGCTCTTCGATTTTCGCTTTGGAAGATTTCGACGATAATGCTTGTAGGAGAAGAAAATCGAGGAGGAAGAATCTAAGTTTTCGGCCATTAAATTGTAACTAGCGGCCGCGAATTCTAGGGTTTACGCTACCGTGTATTTATACACGTATATAACATTATTTTATTATTATATTTCAAAATTTACATGCTTTTTCAAACGAACTCCAAACGAAACGTGCCGCCTGGCGTTTATAATGTTTTATCCCTATTCCGAACACAATGGAACATGTTTCGGGGCCTAATTCAATCGTATGTGAAAGATAGCTTTTGAATCGAATTAAAATATTAAATTTTTGATATTTATTTCAGCGTGTTTCTATCCCGTACGACCAAACGGTAACTCCAAATGCTACGAAATTTGAAATCCGATAATAATACAATCTTACGGATCCAATGGAACTGGTTTTGTCGAATTCCAAAATTGTGCCTCGGAAGGCTATTTTAACTCGTTGATTATATCGAGCAATTTTCAAATCGTCGAATCGTTTAAAATTTCAATTTTTAAAACTTACTAACTCATTTATAAATCAAATAGAATTTATATCCATATTAGAAATCATTCTGATTCATTTTAAATCAAGGTTCAATTATTTACACTAATACCATATGTAACGACCCTGAATTTTGAACAATTTAATTTGAGAATATTTAATTAATTTTAAATATTTGAATGATGATTTGACTTGAATTTCAAATTATCAGAATGAATTGGCGATTAAATTTTTGAATTTAATCCATTGAAAGTTGAATAAAATTTGAATCTTCGATTCTAAGCCGGTTAAAATTAATTTAAAGGCTTGGAAAATTCATATTGATAATACTGAAGGTAATAGAAGTTTCAGAATTTAATTTGAAAGCGATTTGTTCAATTTTGAAATTGTATCGTTTAAATTGAATTTAAAAATAGTCTTCCGAGGCACAGTCTCGGAATTTGACGAAACCAGTTTCATTGGGTCCGTAATATTGAATTATTACTGGATTTCAATTTTCGTATTTATCAAAATTGTTTTGTGAACATACGGCGTATAAACGCGTATAAAATTAAATCGAATTCAAATTGAATTTCTGTAACAACCTGGATTTTTGCCCGAATTATAATCATCGATAAACGATTAAAGTTGACAGGTATTTGCTGTTTATTGTTGGAATTTTTATAACAGTAAAATTTTCGTCAATTGGCAATATAAATTTGGTTGTTAAATTTTAGTTGGGATTTGTAAATCGATTAAAATTCTTTTGTTGAATTTTATTAATACAAGATAAATGAATAAATACACATAGTTTAAAATTTTAGCAACAAGATTTAAACAAAACAAATTAAAGAAAATATCTTTACAAAATAAATCAGTTTTTAAAAGAAAACAAAAATAAAAGATAAAAAAAAAAAAAAAAAATAATACCATACCCTATATCACCAGCCCATACTAACCCATACCGACCCACGTTTTCCAGCCATACCCCCACAATATTATCTCTGTTAAAACACGACCCCCTTTTTTCATTCCTCATTCACAAACCCTAGAGCAAAACAACGAGAAGAAAATAAATGGCGGCGATTCTTCGGCGTTCGATCGTCTTCGAAAAAAAAAAGGCGACTCCGTTCGTTCGTTCTTCCTCCGATCCAAAGATTAGGGCTTTTCAAAATCAGAGTGCCATGATCTGGATTATCTCAATCGAACGAAGCCTCGTCAGCCGATGGTCTTCTTGGAGCTTGCATCGTCTGCCTCGATTCGTAAACAAGGTGAGTGATTTTATATCACTCACATCTAATTTAAAGTTTAATGTTTACTAGCTTGTTTTAATGCGTGAATTTCGTTGCTTGATTTCTGGGCTATCTTGATTTTGATCGTGTGTTCGATTTTCGTGACCTGTTCACCTTTTTGCTTCGAACCCTTTTTATTTTGTCACATAGTTATGGCTTCGGTCGTGAATTGGAACCAATTCGAGGCTTTTGATTTTGCTGTTTGTGTCGACTCTGATTTTGTCTACTGGTCTAGTTTCAGTTTGCATATATTTGTGAGTAACTCCACTTTTATGCGTTGGAATATCTATAATTTCCCTGTTCACGGATTTATGTTCTGGTTTTGATTTAAATTCAAAACCCTTTGATTTAATCTCTGTTAAACTTAAGTTTCAAATGAAACTTGCTTGTTCCATCATAGATTTTAGTTAAAATTTATTTAAGTTAAAATAATTTGGCCATATCTCTGGGAAGTAAAACTCAAGACTGTGTTCATCGGGAAAACTGAAATTTACTCTCTGTTAAATTATTTCAGGTGAGTAATCACTAAAATTTAAAAACAGTTCTTAAATCAAAATCTTACTTGATGCCTGGGATAAATTTATATGGAATGTTTTTGCATGAATGTTCTTTGCTTTGTAATATGATTAAATGGCTGCAGATATGAATATTTAAACTTGTAAACCAAAATTTCGTTTCAAACTTTGCAAACTAAATCAAAGTCTGGATCATCACCATCGTGTTCCAGGTTTAAAGCATTCCAGTTGCAAAGTTTTTTTTTCAGTTTTAAAGAAATCGAGCAATACCAGATTCAGGGAACATTTCAGACTTGAAGTCAAGCCTGTCCCCTGTTTATTTGCTTTGATAATGAAGTGAGTAAACAAGCATTTTCACTGTTATGAACCCTGACTTCATGAAATAAAACCTGAACTTAATTTAGGATATTAGATTGAACTGTGCATGTTATTTAAACTGTTGCTCTGTGTCCCTGATATTGTGATGTTGAGTTACTGACACACTTGTCTTGTTGAACTGTAACTGTGCATTTGTATCAACTTGAATATGTTGCATTTGTAATAGTTTGGTCTCTACCGAGCTTCACTTGACACCATACATGTGATATTTGTAGACTTGTACATGATACTTTTGACTATTACTTGAGTACTGCATTTGTTGATTCATCATTGTTGCCAGGTAGATTGATGTCTGCATTTTTTGGCCCTGTTACTTGCTATTACTTGGTGTGTTGTGCTCTATTGTTGCATTTGCACTGAGTCACTGATTTTGGGTCGAGACTTGATTATATGTCTTGACTATCTCATTTGAAGTTGCAGATGTGTTGAACCCGATTTTTTTTCTGGGTTTGACCTTGTGCTTGTCTGTGGGTTGTTTTGTTAAGCGTTTGTCTTCTGTTTCTTCATATATGTGCATATATATATACACGATGTATGTGTGTATGCATGTATGGTCGAGTCTAACTTGTGGGTTCATTTGAAACTGGGTAACATGTCATGGTATTGTTTCATGAGGTATCTTTGCATTGTACCTTTAAGTGGTTCTGCATTTGGGGCTTCGACTTGTGTTATTTCGTGTTCTCTGGGCACAGGCTCACATGAAATTGTTTGAGTGCACTGCACTATCATTTTGTTGCATCCACTTTACTGCATATATACTGGAGTCTTCGTTTGTTATTGGCCTTCATATAGGTGCATACATACATTCATCGTTAGGCCTGGGCAGTTGGGTCATTTGGTATGCTGTTGCATCATGTTGTCACTGCATCATGCTGCCTGTTTCTATATCAATATAGTTTTTCCACTGTTGCATCATGTTGTCACTGCATCATGCTGCCTGTTTCTATATCAATATAGTTTTTCCACTGTTGCATCATGTTGTCACTGCATCATGTTGCCTGTTTCGGTATCAATTTTTGTTATTTGTGAAGCTGGCGCTGATTAGTTGCACTATTGCATACATGTCGTAGCTTTCGCAGTTATTGTTGCAGTTTGCCCTTGAATCCAAAGCGGGGCTGCAGTTCATTTTTATAAAACTTTTGCACTTGATGAATTGTGCAGAAATGAGTTGTTTGGAAACTTGTTCTTGAGTTTGCTTGGGTATTGAACTGTTTCTTGCCTCTTTGATACTTGCAGTTTACTGACTTGACCTCTGCAGCTTTGATTGCTGTTAGTATTCACTCGAGTTGGCGAGGCAGTGCATGCGTACGTGTGCACTGCAGCCACCCAAACTCGACAGTTTTTGAATTGATATTTCTTTGCGTCGTGATGCATTGATCTTTTATGTCGTATTGGCGAGGCCGTGCACGCGAGCGTGTACGGCAGCCAATAACACTGTTTATCTCTGTTGATGATTTAAATCTGTTGACCTATTGTTTAACACTGTTAAGTGTTATATTGACCGTTATCCGGTTTCTTTGTTTAAAGAGTCGGATAGACGAGAATTATTGTGACTGTCGTCTATTTAAATTATTACTGCTTATATGCACTAATAAACTGGTTTGAATTAGACTGACCTGTGTATTATTTTCTTTTGAATATAATACTCGGGTCAGACCGAGTATTTCTACAGCTTGAAGATTTTCGAGCAGCGAAGTTAGAGAGAGAGTAAAGAACCATTTTTAGTTTTCAGAAGAAAATTGTATTTTATGATATTCCGCTGTATCTGTATAAAATTGTATAAACTCTGATGTATATAAAAAGATTTATAGTAATGAAATAAATTCTCATTTGTTTTAATTGATTGTTATTATCTGTGTTTCTGTGGCTGATTCTGTTTAAACCTTATAAACTAAATAACAATTCGTCTTTTTGAACGTTTCGAGTTGGTTTAATTACCGACTGGAGGCGGTCAAAAGGGGGAATGTTACAGAGTGGTATCAGAGCTTTGGTTTACACAAAGCTTAGTTTATGATGTTTAATATGAATGGGAAATGGAAAATTGATAAATTTATATAATAGTTTAAATTGGAATTTTGAATTATTATAAACGGCTTAAATTGAAGATTTGAAAAGTGTTAATAAAATATTGGAATTGTATAAGTGTTAAAAAAGTGAAATATTTAATGGATTTCATAAGTGAATGGAAATTACAGAATTAAGATTGTAAAGTTATAAAATGATTCGAAGTTGCGAAATAAAAGAATTTATAAGTAATTTACTTATAGATTAAAATTCTGATATAAAATTGAGTTATAAAGGAATGGTTAATAAAGCAATTTTTATAAATTGAAGTCTTTATAAATAGGAATAGAATTTATAAACGTTGTTTATAAATTTGAAACTGACTTATTTTGATAAGTAAAATTCTGTATAGTTTGTTAAAAGATGTATATTCACAAATTTTGGACCGTGAATACATATTGAATAAAATGGACATGTTTTTGGGAAAGTGATATTTTTAAAAACGAAGTTAATTGTTTTAAAAAGATGTTTTCAAAAGGCATTGAATATCGAAACCATAGATTTCAACATTCATTGTTGAAATAGACGTTTTCGAATATAAGGAAATGGTGGACTATAACACTATTGTTATAGTAAATGATTTCCGAAAGGAAATGTTTTGTGTAGTATTGGGATTTATACATCTATCTAAATTTCGAATTCCTATACTAGTGATTTTGAGTTGTCGTAACGATGTTTTACGTAACATTCGTTTTAACTCAAATGAATATGTGAAAGAAAATGATTTCCTTAAAGATGAAATATATACTTGATTTTGATTTAAGTATATCGAATATTTTCAAATGTTGAAAATAGAATGGAATTGTGAATTACTTATTTTTAAATAAGTATGGAAATGTTTTTCCAAATATGAAATGTTGTGAATATATTCTGTAAGGAATAAATGATTTGAAATTCATTTTTGAAGTCGAAGTTGAAAAGTTAAATGAGAATTTGAACAATTTGTTCAATTTGAAATTTTTCAAAAAAGATTGAATCGTTAAGTTAAAATTGAGTTTAACTTCGACATCAAAGACAATATAAGTTGAGCTTTGAATTTCAGATGATGATTTGGATTGCATGTCTAACATTGTGAATTGATGACATGGCAATTGATCTCTATTAAATATATATCTGTTGGTGGTGGAGAATTTATTCTCTTAGCTTAACACCCTTCTCTGAGACGTACGAGCTCAGAGGTTATATATCGATAGACATCAATTCTGTGTTGAGAATTGACGATGTAAGCGTGAAATTCAAATCGAATGTGAAAGTCGATAATGAAATGGAATTATGAATATGAATTAGGTTTGAGATAACCTTAAATTTCCAAATCGACTTAGAGGAAAATTTTGAAATCCTCTATTTTGTTATGAATATGAGATATGTAAGTTTCAGAACTTATATATATGAATGCGGTAAATTTGAAACCGTTAGTTTAGAAAGACATTGTTATGGAAATCTTATGTATGTTTACATAGATGTTATATGTACGAAATGTGAAATGAAAGTACTACATATATATGATATTATGTTTTCTAAACTGAGGATGTGGAAAAGTACCTTCCATTTATTATTAAAGAAGGTATTGGAACTCGTGAAGAGTATCCATTTGAAATTCGTAGCTACGTAGAATTTTAGTCAGAGTGACTATTTGAATCGGAAATCCTTCGCGATAGTTCATCGCGATGAGATTAGATTTGATTGATGATGTTAGCGTAATTTGAGGGGCGAGATGCCCATAGTTACAAGCGATTCCACTGGGATAGTGGCGTAACCGCCGAGTAAACTGCAATCTAATGCCAGGCGAAATTTGAGGGGCGTGATGCCTACAGACACGAGCGATTCTACTGGGATAGTAGCGTAACCGCCGTGTGTACTGCAATCTATGGAGACAACCATGGCGAAATTTAAGAGATGAGAAATCTACAGCCACAAGCGACTCTACTGGGATAGTAGCGTAACCGCCGGGTGGAACTGTAATCCATGGGGGAACGTGCTTTCCATATCCATTTTTAAAAGAATTTTTAAAAGTATTTTCACTGGGAATTGAAGCAAGTATATTTAGTACTTGGAGATTTTTAGACCTGCGCCTGGCCAGCGTATGTCTAATGTCTGTGAGAACGAAGATGGACTTGTTAAATTTCGAGTTAGCAAGTATTTTCAAACAGTAAATAGTGAATCAATAATTTGAAATTAAAATTTCGAAATTCCAACTTAATAAATTAAGAAAGAGGATCTTTGAAATGTTTTGAAAGTCCACAGCTTTGGAAGAGATATATTATATAAATCTCTAACGTGAAGAATTTTAAGTTTGAATCTGAGTTGTAAATCGAAAATGTTGATAAAAGACTTTTGCGTTTTGATTTTAGAAATCAATGATTGTAGAAATCATTGAATAAAAGAGAAGATAAACAGAACTAGTGAGATTAAACAAATGGAATGAATCCTATATTCATTTATTTGTAATAAGTTTCAGGCTTAGTAAAAAAATTGTGTAGAGTATAAATATCGATGAAATTTTAACAACCTTTCCTTTTCGTGGACGAAAAGTTTTTAAGGAGGGGAGTTTGTAACGACCCTGAATTTTGAACAATTTAATTTGAGAATATTTAATTAATTTTAAATATTTGAATGATGATTTGACTTGAATTTCAAATTATCAGAATGAATTGGCGATTAAATTTTTGAATTTAATCCATTGAAAGTTGAATAAAATTTGAATCTTCGATTCTAAGCCGGTTAAAATTAATTTAAAGGCTTGGAAAATTCATATTGATAATACTGAAGGTAATAGAAGTTTCAGAATTTAATTTGAAAGCGATTTGTTCAATTTTGAAATTGTATCGTTTAAATTGAATTTAAAAATAGTCTTCCGAGGCACAGTCTCGGAATTTGACGAAACCAGTTTCATTGGGTCCGTAATATTGAATTATTACTGGATTTCAATTTTCGTATTTATCAAAATTGTTTTGTGAACATACGGCGTATAAATGCGTATAAAATTAAATCGAATTCAAATTGAATTTCTGTAACAACCTGGATTTTTGCCCGAATTATAATCATCGATAAACGATTAAAGTTGACAGGTATTTGCTGTTTATTGTTGGAATTTTTATAACAGTAAAATTTTCGTCAATTGGCAATATAAATTTGGTTGTTAAATTTTAGTTGGGATTTGTAAATCGATTAAAATTCTTTTGTTGAATTTTATTAATACAAGATAAATGAATAAATACACATAGTTTAAAATTTTAGCAACAAGATTTAAACAAAACAAATTAAAGAAAATATCTTTACAAAATAAATCAGTTTTTAAAAGAAAACAAAAATAAAAGATAAAAAAAAATATATATATATATAAAATAATACCATACCCTATATCACCAGCCCATACTAACCCATACCGACCCACGTTTTCCAGCCATACCCCCACAATATTATCTCTGTTAAAACACGACCCCCTTTTTTCATTCCTCATTCACAAACCCTAGAGCAAAACAACGAGAAGAAAATAAATGGTGGCGATTCTTCGGCGTTCGATCGTCTTTGGAAAAAAAAAGGCGACTCCGTTCGTTCGTTCTTCCTCCGATCCAAAGATTAGGGCTTTTCAAAATCAGAGTGCCATGATCTGGATTATCTCAATCGAACGAAGCCTCGTCAGCCGATGGTCTTCTTGGAGCTTGCATCGTCTGCCTCGATTCGTAAACAAGGTGAGTGATTTTATATCACTCACATCTAATTTAAAGTTTAATGTTTACTAGCTTGTTTTAATGCGTGAATTTCGTTGCTTGATTTCTGGGCTATCTTGATTTTGATCGTGTGTTCGATTTTCGTGACCTGTTCACCTTTTTGCTTCGAACCCTTTTTATTTTGTCACATAGTTATGGCTTCGGTCGTGAATTGGAACCAATTCGAGGCTTTTGATTTTGCTGTTTGTGTCGACTCTGATTTTGTCTACTGGTCTAGTTTCAGTTTGCATATATTTGTGAGTAACTCCACTTTTATGCGTTGGAATATCTATAATTTCCCTGTTCACGGATTTATGTTCTGGTTTTGATTTAAATTCAAAACCCTTTGATTTAATCTCTGTTAAACTTAAGTTTCAAATGAAACTTGCTTGTTCCATCATAGATTTTAGTTAAAATTTATTTAAGTTAAAATAATTTGGCCATATCTCTGGGAAGTAAAACTCAAGACTGTGTTCATCGGGAAAACTGAAATTTACTCTCTGTTAAATTATTTCAGGTGAGTAATCACTAAAATTTAAAAACAGTTCTTAAATCAAAATCTTACTTGATGCCTGGGATAAATTTATATGGAATGTTTTTGCATGAATGTTCTTTGCTTTGTAATATGATTAAATGGCTGCAGATATGAATATTTAAACTTGTAAACCAAAATTTCGTTTCAAACTTTGCAAACTAAATCAAAGTCTGGATCATCACCATCGTGTTCCAGGTTTAAAGCATTCCAGTTGCAAAGTTTTTTTTTCAGTTTTAAAGAAATCGAGCAATACCAGATTCAGGGAACATTTCAGACTTGAAGTCAAGCCTGTCCCCTGTTTATTTGCTTTGATAATGAAGTGAGTAAACAAGCATTTTCACTGTTATGAACCCTGACTTCATGAAATAAAACCTGAACTTAATTTAGGATATTAGATTGAACTGTGCATGTTATTTAAACTGTTGCTCTGTGTCCCTGATATTGTGATGTTGAGTTACTGACACACTTGTCTTGTTGAACTGTAACTGTGCATTTGTATCAACTTGAATATGTTGCATTTGTAATAGTTTGGTCTCTACCGAGCTTCACTTGACACCATACATGTGATATTTGTAGACTTGTACATGATACTTTTGACTATTACTTGAGTACTGCATTTGTTGATTCATCATTGTTGCCAGGTAGATTGATGTCTGCATTTTTTGGCCCTGTTACTTGCTATTACTTGGTGTGTTGTGCTCTATTGTTGCATTTGCACTGAGTCACTGATTTTGGGTCGAGACTTGATTATATGTCTTGACTATCTCATTTGAAGTTGCAGATGTGTTGAACCCGATTTTTTTTCTGGGTTTGACCTTGTGCTTGTCTGTGGGTTGTTTTGTTAAGCGTTTGTCTTCTGTTTCTTCATATATGTGCATATATATATACACGATGTATGTGTGTATGCATGTATGGTCGAGTCTAACTTGTGGGTTCATTTGAAACTGGGTAACATGTCATGGTATTGTTTCATGAGGTATCTTTGCATTGTACCTTTAAGTGGTTCTGCATTTGGGGCTTCGACTTGTGTTATTTCGTGTTCTCTGGGCACAGGCTCACATGAAATTGTTTGAGTGCACTGCACTATCATTTTGTTGCATCCACTTTACTGCATATATACTGGAGTCTTCGTTTGTTATTGGCCTTCATATAGGTGCATACATGTGACGACCGCCCATGACCCCTGCACCTAATCTAGAGATAGTGCGCTGTAAAGTGTGCCAGGCGACCATGGACGATTGTCAAGGTAAGATTAAAACAACAGAATCTATCGTATTACTCACAGCGCATGGACAAAATACAATAGAACATATGTATAGTGAAGCTTTACAGAACAAAATGACATCTTATAAAACTCCATAATAGTTGAATACAAGCATTCACATAGTCAATACATCCAGCCTCACTACAAATCTCTCAGAGAATACAAAACAGCGGAATAACCAGTACATATAATAAGAAGATAATATGCAACCCTCCAGCTCGTCTTCGATATCAGCATCGTGAGAAGAGAACAGCACCTGTCACCTGCTACCTAGTCTGCCCGTCCCAAAATGGACGAACAGCCCAAGGCAATAAGAATTAAAAACATAAAGCCTTGAGTCAGACAACAGTCTTAGTGAGCAGTAAATTAACTAACAACATACCAAAAGAGCATAAAGGAAAAGGAATAGGAATACAACCCTCCCACTCCAACCTCATTCTACAGTGATAGCCCCCAGACACACACTAAGCAGAAGCAAACATAGCAGAGCATACAATTTAAAGTAAAGCTACTATCACTCGAGTCAAGGGCGATGTTTTCCAAGTACCAAGGCCTAAATCAGATAAGCACCCAGAAAATACCGCTCTTGAGTCCGAATGACGATACAACCACACATCCATGACTCTGGCTATCACTGTTATCATTGCTTCGATATCACCGTTAATTGAATGACCGGCACATTCTTTCAGCCGTCCGTCAAGGGCTAATGGAAACCCCGGTTCTAGACATAACTCCCGCACGTCGTCGCAGCCCGTGCCTAGGACTATCGAATCTGCCCAGAGTACTCGACCATCAACAGTTGGCCGTTGGGACTATCGAATCTGCCCAAACGTACTCTTGCTTAGAGCATGCTAGAACCTTCAACAACGATGCTATCCAAGCCTCCTAGTCATCCTCCTCGACGACTATTCTCATATCCATTCATTATCTTCAACTCGAATCATATCACCGAGTTATCAACATGCTTGGAATGATCCCGTCTGGATTAGACCAAGTCTTCATCATATGATGCCTCGCTTCATTACACCCTTGCAAAGCTTCATCTCAACTTCACATCATCAAATCTATGCATAAGAGCTTCATCATCCCGCTACATATGCCACGAGCAGCTTTTCCAATTCAAGAGCCTTTCCCTTAGCTTTTGAATCACCTTCGATCTAAATCTAGTCATCAATCATCTAGTTCATAACAATCAATCAAATCAAACATCAATCCAAGCAATCAAGCATTCAAAAATGATCTAAGTAGACAATTATAACAATAATGGCATTTTCGTAATTAAAGAGTTGAAAGTCCAATAAGCATGAAAACATGTATTATATCTCTACAAACTTGATGAATGAACTTGCATAGGTTAACATATGATAAAGTGGATGCAACATCATCATGAACAATGGATCTATATGGATCTACACATAGGATGAAGAAAATGCATGGAAATCTCTATTTTAACACCAAAACGAGCCAACAATCCGATATACTCCTTTGGATCCGTGTGAGAGATAATCACCACTCACCAAATCACCTAAACAACCTCAAATCAACACACTTCAGATCTGGACAGCGAAGGATGAAGCTAGATCTATCACAAATCCGCTTCAAATGAAGAAATCTCTCTTGAAAAGATGAAGATCTTCAATCCAAGCTTTTGAATCTTCAATCTCGATCTTCGATTTGGATGGATGGAAGCACTAGATTAGAGTGGAGAAAAGAAGTGAAGAAGTGTAGAAGTCGAGCTCTCAAAATGGCAGCACTTTGTCGCTTCAAAATCCGGATCCCAAAAAAGTGAGAACAACCCCTCCTATTTATAGCTGAAAACTGCCTGAGTCGTAACTCGGCTATCTCCTTAAGTCGTTGCCGACCTAACATATGCCGACCTACGACCTAAAAACCCCCACGACTTAACAGAGCCTCCGACCTAACCCTTAGCCAACAACTCCGACCTAACAGATACGCGCGCCTCAACTCCTACGATCTAACACTTCTGCGCATACGACCTAACTATTAAGTCGACCTACGACTTAACACATACTTCGACCTAACACTTAGACGAAACCCAGCGACCTACGACTTAAAAGGTTACGACCTAACACTTAGACGAAACCCAGCGACCTACGACTTAACAGGTTACGACCTAATTCCTTAAGCCTCCACGCGACCTAACATAAGTCGCGAACAACTGGGATGCGACCTAACTCTACCCAGACTTACGACTTAACTCCTTAAGTCGCTCACCACTACTTAGGTCGTTGCCGACCTAACTACACTGCTAACTTCTATAGGTCGTCCCAACCGACCTAACAACTTAATTACTAAGTCGCTAACCCGGAACCACTAGGTCTGCCTACCCTTGAGTCGCCATATCCTTAAGTCGGTCAGTCTTTAGGTCGTTAACTCGCCCTGCCGACCTAATTACTTAACTAAATCCTAGGTTGCACAATTTTATAGGTCGCTCCAACTAACCCACGACCTAACACTAACTCGCAAGTTCTTAACTCGGTCACGACTTAGCTCTTAGGTCGTCCACGACCTAGGACTTAGACAAATTTCCCCAAAAATCTGAAATGACTTAAAAATGCAAAAATTCCAGATTTGACGAACTTTTCGATCCGTGAAAAATACGGGTCGTTACATTCTCTCCCCCTTAGGAATTTCGCCCCCGAAATTCCAAGCAAACAAAGCAATCAAAGACTATTCTGTACGCCTACCATCCATAGCAATCAACAAACCATGCATCCAATTCTAACTTAGCGTACAGAATTCTAAAACTTAGAACAAGTTACAATATCGCGAGATGAGACGACACCTTAGGGCCATACCTTGAAGAGTTCAGGATGAGCTGCTTTCATCCTCTCTTCCACCTCCCACGTACAGTCGTTATCATCATCACTCCATTGTATCTTGAGCAACTTAACTACCTTCCTCCTAAGCTGTTTCGTGTCGGTTTCCACAACACGAAGTGGCTTACGAGGTCTTCTATCAACTGGATCAACTTCAAAGTCTTCATAGCTATCAGCAGAAACCACTGCATTCGAGTCATGCACATACTTCCGTAGATACGATACGTGAAAAACATTGTGCACACCCGACATCTTCTCCGGTAACTCCAATCTATAAGCGAGCTTTCCAATTCGCTCAATGATCGGGAATGGTCCAACAAATCTCGGAGTCAATTTTCCTTTCTTCCCGAATCTAATAACATTCTTCAGTGGAGAAATCTTCACAAAAACCATATCTCCTACATCGAATTCCAAATCCTTTCGACGCTTATCGGCATAACTCTTCTGACGATCTTGGGCTGCTTTCATTCGTTGCCGAATGATCTCTATACAATCTGAAGTCTGCTGAATCATCTCTGGCCCAAGCATCAGCTTTTCTCCAGTTTCCAACCAACATGTCGGAGAGTTACACGGTCTTCCATACAACGCCTCATACGGTGCCATACCAATACTTGACTGGTAACTGTTGTTGTACGCAAACTCCACCAAATGAAGGTGATCTTCCCATGATCCTCCGAAATCTAAAACACAGGCTCTGAGGAGATCTTCCAAAACTCGGTTGACTCTCTCAGTCTGACCATCTGTTTGGGGATGATAAGCTGTACTCAAACACAACTCGGTTCCCAAGACTTCCTGGAAGCTCTTCCAAAATCCACTAGTGAACAATGTGTCTCGATCGCTCACTATACTCTTCGGAATACCATGGAATCGAACTATCCACTTAACATACAACTCAACCAACTTTGATGCAGTCCTAGTCGATCGAACAGGAATGAATCGTGCACTCTTAGTCAGACGATCCACAATGACCCAAATCCCTTCATTTCCCGTTCTGGTTCTAGGCAATCCATCAATAAAATCCATCGACACTTGTTCCCACTTCCATGTAGGAACTTCTAAGGGCTGAAGCAATCCACTTGGCTTCTTCTGTTCAGCCTTTACCAACTGACAGTTCATACACTTGGAAATGAAATCTCCAACATCCTTCTTCATGCCTTCCCAGTAGTAGGTTCTCTTCATATCCCGATACATCTTATTTCCACCTGGATGAATTGTCAACTTCGAGTGATGACTTTCCTTCAGAACTTCACTCCTCAATTCATCTATATCGGGAACCACTAGTCGTCCTTGCTTTCGAAGCCAACCTTCTCTATCGACCTCGAATCCTTTATCCTTTTCTGGCTCCAATCCAGATTCCAATTCACGGATAATCTTGACAAGCTTATCATCTCGCTTTTGACTCTCGCCAATCCTTTCCACAAGAGTCGGTCTTATCGATAAGTTTGCCAACATTTCAGGTTCCAATTCGCATCTAGGCCTGAAGTCAAATCCAGCTAAATACTCGAGACTCTTCCATTCAGAAAACATGGCTCCCAATCCTGCATGTCTTCGACTTAACGCATCAGCCACTGCGTTACCTTTTCCCGGAGTATAAGCTATACCAAAATCATATGATGCTAAAAACTCTAGCCAACGTTGCTGCCGAAGATTCAAATCCTTCTGGGAGAAAAGATACTTCAACGACTTGTGATCCGTAAACAACTCGAATCGAACTCCCAACAGGTAATGTCTCCACATCTTCAGAGCAAATACAATCGCCGCTAATTCCAAATCATGAGTTGGGTAATTCCTTTCATGCGGCTTCAGTTGTCGACTGGCATACGCAACAACTTTATCCTTCTGCATCAGCACTGCTCCAAGTCCAGTACCACATGCATCGGTGTAAACCACCATCTCATCATTCCCACTTGGAATAGTCAAAACAGGAGCACTCGTCAGTCTCTCTTTCAGGATTCCGAAAGCTTGCTCACACTTAGCATCCCAACTGAACACTTGGTTCTTCTTCGTCAATCCTGTTAATGGTGCAGCTATCTTGGAGAAGTCTTTGATAAACCGTCGATAATATCCTGCTAATCCAAGAAAACTTCTCACATCTAATGCATTCTTAGGTCTAACCCAATCCTGGATTGCTGCCACCTTAGCGGGATCAACCGCTATTCCACTTCCAGAAATCACATGGCCTAAGAACCTCACTTCACTCTTCCAGAAGTGACACTTCGAAAACTTAGCCTTCAGCTGATGTTTTCGCAAGATCTCCAAAACGATACGCAAGTGCGTCTTGTGCTCTTCTTCCGTTCTGGAATAAATCAGAATATCATCCACGAACACAAGTACGAACTTGTTCAACTGATCTCTGAACACTCTATTCATAAGATCCACAAAATATGCTGGCGCGTTAGTCAATCCAAACGGCATTACCAGCCACTCAAAGAAACCGGATGGTGTCCTAAAAGCAGTCTTCGGCACACTATCCTTAGCCACTCTCAACTGGTGAAATCCCGTTGCCAAATCCATCTGAGAAAACACCTTAGCTTCGTGAAGCTGATCAAACAAGTCGTCTATCCTTGGCAATGGATACTTGTTCTTCTTAGTCACCTTGTTCAGTTCACGATAATCGACGCACAATCTCAACGACCCATCTGCCTTGGTTGCAAACACAACTGGTGCACCCCACTCGGACACACTACGCCGAATGAATCCTTTCTGCAAAAGGTCATCAACTTGCACCCTCAACTCTTGCTGTTCCCTAGGCGCCATCTGCCTAAGAGGCATTACAACAGGTCTGGCTCCTTCAACTAGATCTATACTAAACTCGATCTCTCTATGCGGCGGCAACCCTTTGACTTCGTCAAAGACATCCTCGAATCTATTTGCGATCGGCACTAAAGACAGTCCATCCCGTGGAACAACTAGCGAATACATGAAGCTCATGAAGACGCCTTCCTCATGCTTACATCGTATCACAATCTTTCGCCCTTCCACATTCTCGACTGTCACCTCCAGCCTCTCACAATCAACCTTAGCCGCATACTTCCTAAGCCAGTCCATACCCAAAATAATTCCGAACCCCGCAAAGTTCAGAACAAAGCAATCACAAACAAAAGAGCAACCATGACTCGATACAACTAGACCACGGCATAACATACACAAACAAGACGAACCCCCAACTGGATTAGTCACAACCAGTGGCCTATCAACAATATCCGGTTCCAAACCTAACCGGCCTACTAGTTCATTACAAACAAACGAATGCGATGCTCCAGTATCAAACAAAACTCTAACTGGAATACCACATAGGAAAAGAGTACCTTGAACAACCACACTCTTTCCCTTCTCTTCAGCAGTAGGAGCTTTCGAAGACGACGGAACAGCTCCCAAAGCATAGGCTTGCACAATCTGCCTGTCCTTCCTCGGTTCTGGACAATTCTTCCTGAAATGTCCCGGCTTGTCACAGTTGTGACACTTCATCGGTGCCTTCGGATTCTTACAATCCTTAGAGAAATGGCCCTTCTGCTGACAATTGTAGCAAGTCACCTCGCCTTTCGGCTTCTTCTGGCCATCCTTACCCTTCTGCTGCTGCTGCTTCCTCTTCTGGTTTCCACCCTGCTGTGGTTTAGATTCTCCCTTGGTAACAGCAACAACAGGTCCTTCCTTAGGAAACAGACTCTCATGCCTAAGAGCTTTCTCCACAAGCTTCTCAAATGAATCGTCCAAATGATCCACCAACTGTCTCCCAAGATAATTATCCAAGCCGGTCACAAACTTCTCATTCTTCTGATAAGCAGATTCAATATATGACCGGGCATACTTGGACAAAGCTTCAAACTCAGAAACATACTCAAGAACAGATCTTCCACCCTGCTTGAGCTCTACAAACTTCTTGAACAGAACAGACTTCTGAGCTGTAGAAATGAACTTAGCTTCAAATCTGACTTGGAATTGCTCCCAAGTAATCTCTTCTTCCGGAGTAGTGATGGTAATAGAGTTCCACCAATCAGAAGCTCTCCCTTGAAGCTGCCTCGATGCCAACTTCCTCTTAGTTGCATCATCAATTCCCAAATCACCAAAGATCCTTCTACAAGCATCTATCCATCTCTGGACTTCGATAGTTGATTCTGTTCCCAAGAAAACCTTTCCTCCAAGAGCAGTATAATCCTTGCACAACTTAGCAAAATCCACTGGTTTCGGAGTTTGGACTTGAACTCCAACATCAACTGCTGCCCCCGGAACTGGTATCCTTCTCATGATCGAAGTCATCATAGCTTCGAACATGGCTGCATAATCAGCAGTCTCTTCAGTAGCACGGCCTCCCCTAGCAGCTGGTCTCCCTCTTCGACTCATTCTCAATATCTATAAAAAGGGAATGATTAGAACATCTAGAGAAACAACTGCATAAAGGACTCAAACCCTACTAAGCTACTATATTATATATAGTATTCATCCATCAAAATACAATTACGTCTCTCATACGTAGTTACTTCAGCGAGCGTTGGGTAAAATCGATTAACCTGGCTCTGATACCAAATGTGACGACCGCCCATGACCCCTGCACCTAATCTAGAGATAGTGCGCTGTAAAGTGTGCCAGGCGACCATGGACGATTGTCAAGGTAAGATTAAAACAACAGAATCTATCGTATTACTCACAGCGCATGGACAAAATACAATAGAACATATGTATAGTGAAGCTTTACAGAACAAAATGACATCTTATAAAACTCCATAATAGTTGAATACAAGCATTCACATAGTCAATACATCCAGCCTCACTACAAATCTCTCAGAGAATACAAAACAGCGGAATAACCAGTACATATAATAAGAAGATAATATGCAACCCTCCAGCTCGTCTTCGATATCAGCATCGTGAGAAGAGAACAGCACCTGTCACCTGCTACCTAGTCTGCCCGTCCCAAAATGGACGAACAGCCCAAGGCAATAAGAATTAAAAACATAAAGCCTTGAGTCAGACAACAGTCTTAGTGAGCAGTAAATTAACTAACAACATACCAAAAGAGCATAAAGGAAAAGGAATAGGAATACAACCCTCCCACTCCAACCTCATTCTACAGTGATAGCCCCCAGACACACACTAAGCAGAAGCAAACATAGCAGAGCATACAATTTAAAGTAAAGCTACTATCACTCGAGTCAAGGGCGATGTTTTCCAAGTACCAAGGCCTAAATCAGATAAGCACCCAGAAAATACCGCTCTTGAGTCCGAATGACGATACAACCACACATCCATGACTCTGGCTATCACTGTTATCATTGCTTCGATATCACCGTTAATTGAATGACCGGCACATTCTTTCAGCCGTCCGTCAAGGGCTAATGGAAACCCCGGTTCTAGACATAACTCCCGCACGTCGTCGCAGCCCGTGCCTAGGACTATCGAATCTGCCCAGAGTACTCGACCATCAACAGTTGGCCGTTGGGACTATCGAATCTGCCCAAACGTACTCTTGCTTAGAGCATGCTAGAACCTTCAACAACGATGCTATCCAAGCCTCCTAGTCATCCTCCTCGACGACTATTCTCATATCCATTCATTATCTTCAACTCGAATCATATCACCGAGTTATCAACATGCTTGGAATGATCCCGTCTGGATTAGACCAAGTCTTCATCATATGATGCCTCGCTTCATTACACCCTTGCAAAGCTTCATCTCAACTTCACATCATCAAATCTATGCATAAGAGCTTCATCATCCCGCTACATATGCCACGAGCAGCTTTTCCAATTCAAGAGCCTTTCCCTTAGCTTTTGAATCACCTTCGATCTAAATCTAGTCATCAATCATCTAGTTCATAACAATCAATCAAATCAAACATCAATCCAAGCAATCAAGCATTCAAAAATGATCTAAGTAGACAATTATAACAATAATGGCATTTTCGTAATTAAAGAGTTGAAAGTCCAATAAGCATGAAAACATGTATTATATCTCTACAAACTTGATGAATGAACTTGCATAGGTTAACATATGATAAAGTGGATGCAACATCATCATGAACAATGGATCTATATGGATCTACACATAGGATGAAGAAAATGCATGGAAATCTCTATTTTAACACCAAAACGAGCCAACAATCCGATATACTCCTTTGGATCCGTGTGAGAGATAATCACCACTCACCAAATCACCTAAACAACCTCAAATCAACACACTTCAGATCTGGACAGCGAAGGATGAAGCTAGATCTATCACAAATCCGCTTCAAATGAAGAAATCTCTCTTGAAAAGATGAAGATCTTCAATCCAAGCTTTTGAATCTTCAATCTCGATCTTCGATTTGGATGGATGGAAGCACTAGATTAGAGTGGAGAAAAGAAGTGAAGAAGTGTAGAAGTCGAGCTCTCAAAATGGCAGCACTTCGTCGCTTCAAAATCCGGATCCCAAAAAAGTGAGAACAACCCCTCCTATTTATAGCTGAAAACTGCCTGAGTCGTAACTCGGCTATCTCCTTAAGTCGTTGCCGACCTAACATATGCCGACCTACGACCTAAAAACCCCCACGACTTAACAGAGCCTCCGACCTAACCCTTAGCCAACAACTCCGACCTAACAGATACGCGCGCCTCAACTCCTACGATCTAACACTTCTGCGCATACGACCTAACTATTAAGTCGACCTACGACTTAACACATACTTCGACCTAACACTTAGACGAAACCCAGCGACCTACGACTTAAAAGGTTACGACCTAACACTTAGACGAAACCCAGCGACCTACGACTTAACAGGTTACGACCTAATTCCTTAAGCCTCCACGCGACCTAACATAAGTCGCGAACAACTGGGATGCGACCTAACTCTACCCAGACTTACGACTTAACTCCTTAAGTCGCTCACCACTACTTAGGTCGTTGCCGACCTAACTACACTGCTAACTTCTATAGGTCGTCCCAACCGACCTAACAACTTAATTACTAAGTCGCTAACCCGGAACCACTAGGTCTGCCTACCCTTGAGTCGCCATATCCTTAAGTCGGTCAGTCTTTAGGTCGTTAACTCGCCCTGCCGACCTAATTACTTAACTAAATCCTAGGTTGCACAATTTTATAGGTCGCTCCAACTAACCCACGACCTAACACTAACTCGCAAGTTCTTAACTCGGTCACGACTTAGCTCTTAGGTCGTCCACGACCTAGGACTTAGACAAATTTCCCCAAAAATCTGAAATGACTTAAAAATGCAAAAATTCCAGATTTGACGAACTTTTCGATCCGTGAAAAATACGGGTCGTTACAATACATACATTCATCGTTAGGCCTGGGCAGTTGGGTCATTTGGTATGCTGTTGCATCATGTTGTCACTGCATCATGCTGCCTGTTTCTATATCAATATAGTTTTTCCACTGTTGCATCATGTTGTCACTGCATCATGCTGCCTGTTTCTATATCAATATAGTTTTTCCACTGTTGCATCATGTTGTCACTGCATCATGTTGCCTGTTTCGGTATCAATTTTTGTTATTTGTGAAGCTGGCGCTGATTAGTTGCACTATTGCATACATGTCGTAGCTTTCGCAGTTATTGTTGCAGTTTGCCCTTGAATCCAAAGCGGGGCTGCAGTTCATTTTTATAAAACTTTTGCACTTGATGAATTGTGCAGAAATGAGTTGTTTGGAAACTTGTTCTTGAGTTTGCTTGGGTATTGAACTGTTTCTTGCCTCTTTGATACTTGCAGTTTACTGACTTGACCTCTGCAGCTTTGATTGCTGTTAGTATTCACTCGAGTTGGCGAGGCAGTGCATGCGTACGTGTGCACTGCAGCCACCCAAACTCGACAGTTTTTGAATTGATATTTCTTTGCGTCGTGATGCATTGATCTTTTATGTCGTATTGGCGAGGCCGTGCACGCGAGCGTGTACGGCAGCCAATAACACTGTTTATCTCTGTTGATGATTTAAATCTGTTGACCTATTGTTTAACACTGTTAAGTGTTATATTGACCGTTATCCGGTTTCTTTGTTTAAAGAGTCGGATAGACGAGAATTATTGTGACTGTCGTCTATTTAAATTATTACTGCTTATATGCACTAATAAACTGGTTTGAATTAGACTGACCTGTGTATTATTTTCTTTTGAATATAATACTCGGGTCAGACCGAGTATTTCTACAGCTTGAAGATTTTCGAGCAGCGAAGTTAGAGAGAGAGTAAAGAACCATTTTTAGTTTTCAGAAGAAAATTGTATTTTATGATATTCCGCTGTATCTGTATAAAATTGTATAAACTCTGATGTATATAAAAAGATTTATAGTAATGAAATAAATTCTCATTTGTTTTAATTGATTGTTATTATCTGTGTTTCTGTGGCTGATTCTGTTTAAACCTTATAAACTAAATAACAATTCGTCTTTTTGAACGTTTCGAGTTGGTTTAATTACCGACTGGAGGCGGTCAAAAGGGGGAATGTTACACCATATATTAAATTTCACTATTAAATTAATGTATAAATTTCCAATTTTAACTTATCAACTTTTTAATCCCATTCAAAAGTCCAATATTATAATTCTAATCCAAATAGAATTTGAATAAATTTTTAGAAATCATTTCCATGCCCATTTAACTCCAAATTCACATATTTTTCCCAAATTTCAAATATTAAATTTATATTTACCAAATCCAATTAATCGCTATATTTGAAATGTTAAACTATTTCACTGATTCTTCCATATTCAAAATCAATTAATAGTTCAAATTCAATATTTAAATATAAATTAAATGTTCAAAATTTAACGATCAAAATTCCGGGTCGTTACAACTTCAACTTTATATACTATGAGCTTATCATACATAAACTAATCGTATATTGAACACACATGTTCATGTCTATGATTATTCCTTGACAAATTTAATGAAGCAAGTGAAACTATTTTGGTATCATTAGACCTTGAATTGAATACATCAATGTGCGTCAATCAAAAGTGTTCGTCAACTCTATTGTAACTCCCAATGTTTGGGTGCTTTGCCCTTAATTGCTTGAGATACAGTTCACTAGTCTCATTTGATCCATAATCATATGATCAAACAATTATATCTCAAATATATGGCTAGTCTATAATTCTAAAATAATTATTAATTTTTTAGATACTTCAATATTCTCTATCGCTAATGCATCACAAATGTTATGAAAACAAATACCATTGTAGATTTATTTTATAACAAATATCCATAATCTTCATAAAAAAATAAAACTATATTTATTTTCAATCAATACTGAAAAATAATTATTGTTTCACAAATAGTATTTTGGTATATATAAAAATACCGTATCAAGATGCGCCCATTAATAAGCGCCATATAGTATGTTCCCACTATTCCACTATTACAATAATAAAATATGAAATAACACAAAGCTCTATTAACCACTTATTTTGAGTTATTTATTTTATCAACTGCAACTTGTTTACAGTTGAGAGTTTCAAACCAGATATCTTGAAAATAAAGAAATAACTTCTATATAAAACAATTTTTATAAAATTACACTTGGAATATAAATAAGATTTATCATTCCATGTCATGTATATTTCTTTATGAAGTAGAGGTGATGATTCACTCACTTTATCCCAACTGCACTTATTTTACATCTGCTTTCGGACATTCGCTTTCATTTCAAATGATCAAAACATCCAAAGGAAATTTTATTACAATACTACAAAAACTCCTTTACGAAATTACTTTCGGACATCCTTAACATTTCAATGACACTGAATAGGTTACACTTAAGTAAACTGATAGAAACTGATATTTTAACGGTTGAATTCCTAGTCGACCTTTGGTCCTTAATCTATTTTTTTTCAACACAATATGATTACTATTATATACAATCATATTGGAAACATGATCTAATAAGGCTCTCACCAGATTTCTATATTTCTTAAAGCACTAAGAGAATTACAAAAATCTTTTAGTTCAGCTTGTGAGTGTAAGGCTTCACTTGCCTTAAGATTCCGACCTTGAGTTTGCATGACAAATAATAGGCTCGCAGGCGATGGATAACTTTTTATCAGTTGTATCATATATAATTCCTAACAATGGTCTTTGTCCTAGTCTCAATCTCGACCTTGAGTTTACTTAACAAATTGAAGAGATTATTCACTCGTACCCATCATTTTGCGATGGCCTAAATATAATACATGTACCTTAACTTTACTAAGAAAATACATGTAGGCGTCTTGCCTCATCTAAAAATGTATAAATAGTACTCTATATAACATCCCTAGGTTGAGTTTGCTTAATAATTAATAAGTATGCAAGGAATCTATCAGTACATAAATGATAGAGGACAACTTTATACATTAGAGATTCATATTCTTTAACATATACATTAAAGTGGGATCGATTTAAGGAATAATGTATTTTTTATGAAATACCTCATTTAAGTGTCAGACACATCTGAAATCACGGAACTTGTACTTCACGTATGTACTCATTCCAAGTATCTGTTTTGGGTTTATTTCAGTTTCAATTAAATTATGTTTATACATATGCAGTTATATAGGTTTAGTTCATTTATAACTGCTACAATTTAATTAAATATAATATATATGTGTATCTTATTAATTGAATCATATTTAATTGATTTTAGTTATTATTAATTAAATCATATTGAATTACTTTTAATTCCTATCAGTAAAATCATATTTAATTAATTTTGGTTCTTATTAATTAAACCATATTTAATAAACTTTCAACTCTTACTCATTAAATCATTTTAATCAATTTTAATTCTTAATTTAATTTGCTAATTTAGTTAAATTTTATTTTAAAATTTTATAAATTTTATATTATTCATCTCAAACTATTTATAATGAATAACCAACGTTAACCAACTAGAACATTTATTGTTTTGCTTACACATAGACACACACAAAAATATATGTGCATATATAATATATATAAATTAATTAGCTTTTAATTAATTAATTATCCAATAAATCATTTTATTTAATTAAGCAATTCAACTAAATACTTTAATTAGTTCAATTTTAATTTACTTATCTTAAACAATTTTTGGTCAAATATACAACAATAATAATTAATGTTACACACATATATCGAGTATATATGTTTTTAATTAACTAAATCTTAGTTAATTATTTAATTTAATATGACTAATAATGTTAATTAAATATATTAAAATTTCAAAATTAACTATTTATTTTATGGAAACAATTTTGATAATTTTAAATTTACTTTATAACTTTTATAAAATTCCTTACATATTTTAAACTTATCATTTAAATTATAATATAGTCTTAAAACTTCAAATCATAACATGAAAATTAACCCAAGGCCTAAAATTAACTTAAGCCTCATATCTAAACCAATTTTTTGGACTTTCTCCACCCAATGGGCCTGGCCGGTAGCCAGTGAGGGGATAATACTTGATTATTGAACTCCAAGCCTAGACGCTACTTTTTTAGACACCGGTCGAATAAATAAGTCGGCCCCTAATGCTAGATAGTTAGACTACATAAAGCATATGGGCATAGATACTATTGTTGGAACTTATCCTTTTTGCAGTGGGTGAAATTAGGAAATTTTAAAAAAATTCCTTATTTGGATCATGGGCCAATGAAGTCCACTAACTTGCATTGGATTAAATCTAGCTATTAAATAAAATCATATTTTATTTAAAAATATATATATTTGTTAATTAATCACATTATTTAACTTAACTAAACGTTTGTTTGAATGTATCATGTATACATTAAATAATGTAACAATATAACATGTGAAGTATAAAGATGTGTACAACTATATTACACACATAGATATTAGGATTTATATCTACTATATATGCACATATATTATAATACATACATCTGCATACGATAATTTCATATGAATATCAAGAATATAAATGCCAAAATATTTGTCTGTGTGTGTGTGTCTTTAAATATACTATAGTAGGGCCAATAACTTGCACACTTTCGCTTCATCAACACTATATCACATTTGGATGTCTGCAAGTTGGTATTAGTCAAAACTCCAATATTTTTCACATTCAACTCGATTGTTCCATATAAAGTCTTTGGTTCAATAATAGCATTTATTATTAACCATTCTACGTTGATGAGAGATTTTGACTTTGATTTGAGTACAGTTGACTATGATACAAAACTTATGCAACCGAGGAGAAGAATTCTCTATTGAATAGCGCTTCACATCCAATGCTTTAGCTCTGACCAACTATAGTCACTCGATGGATGACTATGTCATAATTTAACTATAATCAAAGTGAAGTATTCACATTGAAGTTTCACAATATTCTCGAGTAAAGGGAATTGTGTATAATCTTCACACTAAGATTTCCTATTTGACTTAGTTGTTAGCAACTAACAGGAAACTCTAAGATGAGTCATTCCATAGCTACCCAATAACTACGAGTCATAATCATTTGGTGCCCCTAACAGTCGAGTAATATATTACTCAACATTTGGAGAGCGTTACATACTCTGATCTCAATGGATGCATCAATATCCTTTTGTCAAAACATCTTGACCAGGAATATTTAAAATAATATGTTATTTTATTTTATGATTATTTACTCATAATTGCAACTATTTTCAACTACAGTCACATAACTTTTTATTTAAGAATTTTCTTAGTTATATGCCTTAAATTAATTACTTAATTATTTATCTCACAATATAACAAAGTATATAAAAAAGTAACCCATTACTATGAACAAGATTGACTACAGGGTTAGACATATGTAACAAATCACATGATTGCCCCTAGGGCACATCATAACTCTTTCACCAAGAATGGTCAATGTCAACCTAATAAGGGAGTAGTAACTTGAAATATGTGTCACTTAAAGGGGAAAATGCCGAGGATTGCTTGGTCAACCTCCAGGAAAAGAAGCATTTCAATTGTGATCAACCATGCCATTTCATAAGGGATTGTCTGTCTCTACGAAAGGGTTGACAAGTAGTCAAGGCTCATGCTATCCAAGTTACTCCAAGTTTGAGTGCTCTGCCTAAGATCGACAAGGGGAGAAACATTGTCTTAGAAGGTATGCTTTCTATTTATGACTTTCTAATTCATTTTTTATTTGATATAAGAGATTCACATTCATTTATTGTTAGTCATCCTATCGATAGATTATACCTAGTGCCTTGTATTATTGATGATTCTCTTATAGTGTTGAATCTGATAGGGTTAAGGGTGTGCCTTATGGGCAATTATGTAATTTGATTATATAACTTAACTCTTATAGTTAATCTTGTTCGTAATATAATAAGCTTTTGGTTTTATGTTGTACTATGTGTATTGTTGTATATGGATATAAATAATTTTATAAGTACTTCAATATATACAAATAAAGAATACTTAGGAAAAGTATTTAATTGATTGTAGTTATGAATGTGTTCGTAGCATGAGTATTGAATCGATAAAATGGATACTTGCCCTTAAATGTTCCTAGTCATGATGTATCCAAAATGAGATATCGATATATCCGTTAAGACTAGTGTATGTCATGCTTTTCATATGATGGATGGTGAATTACTCATGACCATTGGGGGCACTAAAAATCTAGTATGTGTAGTTGTTTTGAACAATTACATAATGACTCACCTAGGTTCTTCTATATGTTAAAAGAAAAATAGAAGATCTTACGTGATGATGTGCGGTCATCTTTTGACTTGAGAATATTATGAGTCTAAAATGTTTAAACTTTACTTTGACTTGGTCAATCATATGACAGTATGGTCATGTTAAAGATATAGGGTATAATTTGAACTACTTGAAGTGAAACACTATTCAAGAGAGAATTCATGTCCTTCGTATTGAAGGTTAATATCACCATAATTGATAGTCAACGTAAAGACAAAGTCTTTAGACAAAGCAAAAAAGGTTAATTGATAAGTGTTATTGGATTGAACCATGGACTTTAGTGTTGGACTTTGCAATTAACTATGGATATTAATAGAATTTGGACCAATGATTGAACTTAATATTTCTAAATGATATAGCGATGATGAAGAGAAAACATGCACAATATATCATTGCTTAGGGGTGTCTCTTCAAAAGATAAGAAATTGAATTTCACCTAGATAATATGTAAGCCATAAGACTTGCGTCAACTACAATGCTGCAGCAAAATACTTACATGCTTTAATATGCAAATTGTTTAAATATTACAAAATGTCAAGTTCATATCAGGGAGTCATATACCTGCAACTCTCAATTTTCGACTGACAATAATTTTGTATAATTTAGATGGATGA
Organism: Allium fistulosum; assembly: GCA_030737815.1. NCBI lineage: Eukaryota > Viridiplantae > Streptophyta > Magnoliopsida > Asparagales > Amaryllidaceae > Allium > Allium fistulosum. Next base: position 1,545,466,208 of record CM060901.1, on the reverse strand, counting down.
AAATTTTAAAATTGTTTTAAAATTAAGGCAAAATTATATGTGGGTATGAATTAATTAAATTGGTTTAATTAATTATTTGAGATAAGTTCTCATTTATAATGGATCATACCTTGAATAGCAGATCTAATTGAGATATTTTACATAACCCATTAATGTTGCTATAAATATACCTAGATGCCTCATTCTTCAAACAAAGCAATGCATTATCTCTCCATAACATAAAGTTACATCTTAATGGTGGACTTTGCATGTCCACTATTAAGTTAGAGGTAGGAATCTCAATCTTAAAAATGACAGTTCAAGGTGATCGAACCACACGATTATTTAAATTTCAAATTGTTTTAATCAAAATCAAATTATGAAATTAGTTTTATAATCACTTTCCTTTAATTTAAAATTTTAATCAAAATAAAATATTAATTACTCTATGTTCACTTATGCATGTACACCTCCTCATACATTTTGTAACAACCTCAGTCGAGATTTCTTGGAATTAAACACAAAATATGGTTTAATTTATGTTAATTAATTTTAAGATGAAATTGGTGAATTTTATTTGGTTTTGTTTTCATTTCGAAATAAAATTTGGAATTAAATAATTAAGAAATTTATTAAACGTGTTTTCCAAAAGTGGTAAACATAAATGGGAAATTTATAGTATAGTGGTAAGGAATTTATATGAATAAATTTCTAAGATGAAATTGTATTTTTAACTATTTGGGACATTTAATCTTATCAAACTAATACAAAATTACTTTTCGAAGTTTGATATGATGGTATCATATCTAAAAAGTACTTTCTGAGAATTTAATTTAATTTATATAAATTTTTAAAGATGTGATTTCATAATATGTGAAATTTAACCTAGTTTTGTGTAAAAATGATTTGGAATATAGAATCACATCAGAATGGTATAAAAATGATTTTTGAATTTAAGATACACACATATATGAATTTAGAAATTTAATTATGGATTTATAGATATATATTCTAAGAGATATGATTTATTTAGTGAGAAATGGAAACAAATAATGTTTGAGCTATTAAATGAATTATATCGAAATAAATATATAATATATATATATAAGTTTTATAAAAATATTTATAAATTTCAATTTCATATATCAGATCTTACTATGATTTTATTTCGAATTTATAATGATTTTTAAAGTAGTTTGAAGATATATATATGTGAAACTGCTATATTTCTTTCTTTTGGAAATTAGCTTTGAAATGCCGGTTTTTACAATAATTTTGAAATGATTTCTATTCAAACTTTTTGATGAAATGAAAGTAGAAAGGTAGTCAAGAATCATATCTAAATTTAAAAGAAAATGGATCGAGAATCCGATTTAAAACGAGTGAGAAACAAGCAAAAAAGAATTTGAAAAATACGTGTTATAGGCTGTCTGTCTTAGATGAAAATAGGTGGACACGTTTGCACAACAGCTGGATCAATTGGACATACTTTGATCAGGTTTTTGATCAATTGGAGCCAAATTGAAGGGGGTTTGGCCCGGGGTTTATTTGGGGTATTCGGGCAGCGATTAGGCTATGTTTTAGAGTACAATTCCATGTTGTTTTGATTGAAATTTTGAGAAATTATTATTTATATGTAAAATGGTGTTTTATCAATGAGAAATAATAGAAAATAAGTATACATTTTCTTGTTGGGTCTATTGAACCCACAAAGCCCATGTAGTAATCTAATTAGTAAGAAGAAAAGTAAACATAAGTTCATTTTCTCCTTACTGCTTCTCATTACAGCCTTAGCCAAAAACCTGAAAACAAAACCCTCTTTCTTTAAAAAACCCTAGCTCTAGTTTCTTCTCAAATTCAAGAATAACTAAAGGGCTTTGGATTAATTCATGTATAAATCAATCTCAGGTAATCTTTCTCTCAATTTTAGATGTTTGATTGATGTTTGTTTCAGCTTTTAGCTTAGGGTTAATTCCTTTTTCTTCCTATTTTCTGAGTTTAACCTAGGATTGATTGTTAAGGATCACTAGTCTAAGGGAATCCAAGTTTATGCCGTCAATTCGAGCTTGTATTGTTGAATTAATCACACTTCTAGACTATGGTTGAATATATGTTGCATGTTGTTGTTTTTGGATGATTTTTTGTGCGAACTAATTTCAATCTCTTATGTTATCACATCTTTTGCTATGCAATTCTTTGATTACTGAAATTCCTTGTCATATGAACACTTGAATCATCAAATTGTAGTTGAATATGTGTGCATGACACTAAAATCAGTGCCTTTGAAACCAAAACCATCTATTGCCTGAAATTCACCATCGACGGACCACCTAGAAGCGATGAACACTTCATAAGGCTCAGCTAAGGCAGTGCCACCGGTGGACTGGTCACACGTGACAAATGCACCGGTCATGACCTAGGCAGACTCACAAGTTGTGTCTGATTTTCTTTCCGATTGCGCCGTTCGACCATTTGTTCTTTCGGTTGTTTTGTTGATGGTTATTTGCATTGTTATATTTTATGTCGATTTCAATGCGAATTTTTGGAGATTTGATTTATGAATCGATAGATTCATCTTGGAGTTTTTATTCCACAGAAATGCCCTATGGATATATGTTGCTACATATAAGTTGTACTGCACACTTTTAATGTGATTTTTCTAAAGAATGATTTTCAATCTAAATCGTTTTCTCAAATCATTTTAAGTATGAATATATTTTCCATAAAGAATATTGGGAATATATATATATATAATATATTTATTCATAATAATGGTTTTAAAGTTGATTTATAACAATGGTTTAAAATTATACTTATATATATAAATAACTATAATATTTTAGTTCATAAACCAATATTTTCAAGAAGGAATTCAAAGTAAATTATTTTATAAAAAAATTGCACAACATCGATATGAGGAATCATTTCAAAAGGGTTAATAAAACAAGTGGTATGGAACGCTCGTGTTTATTTTTCCGATTAATTCCCAAACATATTCGATTGAGCCATTTATACACAATAGTTGAGTTTACTAACCTATAGTAAATATTTAAATAAACTCGTATGGTATGAGACACATGGTTGTTATTTATTCGGTTACTATTCGAAGGTATGTGACACTTATCGACGAGTTTATGACTCGCCTTCGGGAGTTTATAGGACTTGTTCCTATCTTGGAGTTTATAGGCCTCGTACCTTTTTTATGTTTATAGGACTTGTTCTAATCTTGATGTTTATAGGTCTCGTACCTATTTGATGTTTATAGGTCTCGTATCTATTTCAGAGATTATAGGACTTGTTCCTATCTTAGAGTTTATAGTCCCGTACCTATCTTGATATTTATAGACTTATACGTCTGTCTTAGAGTTACATTCATGTAGGTGAATTTACTTCACCAATCTGGGAGTTTGGCACCTTACCTCTTCTTGTGAGATTTCTAGATTTCTATTTGTGAGATTTTTAGATTTGATGTTGTTGAATTATCGCCAAATCATTTTAGGGATTTTTGCTTTTAATAAGCTATCTTAAGTTTTAATGTTTGGTGATTTGAAGTTATTGATGCATGTTTGATATTTGTCGATATATGACTATATTCGAGATCTAGTTCACTTTATCTATCATTTATCTTGCTAACACATTCATTGTAGTCTAAACTGACCCGTTTTTATTTTATAATACTTGGGTTAGACCGAGATATTTCATGTGCTCCAGTTTGATAGTTTTAGAGAAGATTCACTCCAGTTATTTAGTTATCATTCATCTTACCTTCATATTGTACATGTATACATATTCATGTAATGTAACATCCCGAAAATTTTCGACTTTCGAAAATTCAACATCGATACTCACTTTATCGACTGTTGAGCCATCGAATGCCGGAAACCCGAAAAGTTATGGTTTTAAGAAAGAAGAAAAAGGTAGAAGAAGAAGATAGAAGAAAAAGAAAGAAGAACAACAACAGAACAAGAGCAGAAACAGAAAACAATATCAGAATCTCACATATCGCAGCGGAACAATATATAATAGATAAATGAATATCATTTAAAAACAAAAGAATTATGTCTGTTATTACATTACATCACATCATATCATCAGAGTCAATAAAACAGCAATGGATAGTTATATAAACTTGTCCTCATACAGAATACACAGCAGAATAAATACTATCAGATACAAATACTACGTCTCGCCTTCCAGCTTGCTTCCAAAGCTCCAGAATATCCTGATAATATAACTCTAGGCTGCCCGTGTGGAAATTGGTGGGCACCCAGAGTTTAGAAGGGAACAATAAACTCTGAGTCAGTCATGGTGACTGGTGTGAGATCGTAAAACAGTTATTCTTTATAACAACAAAATAATTTTTAAAGTCAATTCGCAATGCTTTTGGAAAATGAAACTACCATAAGACCTCCCGCCACACACACAATGCAAACGCAGACTTGGAGGAGATTTCTTCTTATGATAGTCAAAGATGCTTACTACGCAAAAATCAAATTCTTTTTGATATTATTATTAGTGCATAGTGTAGAAAACATTTCGAAAGTAGAATATAAATCTTAGCCAGCATAGGTACCATTATAGTATGCTTGCTATAGCTGCCATATTAGATGGCAGGTTCTACAACTAAAACCGTACAAGTCACGTATTGTTTCTTTGGATTTCCAACAAATGGTCAGGCTAAGGAACTTCCTATCCACGATGGGTACGTCCCTGGAATAGACAACCCGAGAACCTAACCGGATCTCTGCCAACACAAGGCCGGGTTACCTCTGCAAAAATAGGTAACTACTGACACGCGTATGCCATCCCCCGATCGTCACCGATCTTCCCGAGGATCCCCGATTTCCAACAAACCACATAGATAATAATAATGCAGTAACCACAGAGGTTAAGTATCTGGGCTCCATACCATGATACCACCTTTATCCAGAAGGAATGACATACACTAAGGGGCGCTACTCCCTAGAACCTTGCTGCATCCTTCCTGTTTCGACCATTTCCGGGGTGTGAGGCTCGACGAAGTCTCATCCACAAAGCTACGCTTTTTACAAAAAGCCCTGCTTCGGGTCAAACAAAATGATCAACCTATGATCACAAAGATATAAGATCAAACAAATGATCATATCACAAATGATCAAACACTGATCATTTCACAGCGACACTCAGTATGCCACGTTACCAAATTGGGATATATCGCTGATAAATTTCAACTACATAACCTCTGAGCTCGTACGTCTCAGAGAAGGGTGTTAAGCTAAGAGAATAAATTCTCCGCCACCAACAGAAATGTATTTGAAAGAAATCAGCTTTATATCTCAAATTGTAACGTCAGACACACAATCCATACAAGTCTGTTCCGGGATCGAACAGAACCGAAGGCACTTCTCACGAAGCCCTTGCATTTCCGGATAAATTTCTAATCACGTCTGGACTTCCCGTCACTAAGGGTGATAAAACCTCTAAATCGGAGATCAGCCGATGTAGAGTAACTCGACGGTAATCCTTCCGTTTTCAAAAATATCCGGTCTTCAACACCGGTCTTCGAATGCAATTCATAATGACGTATCACATATTCGGAATGGGTTATACGACCCCATGGTCCTTTCCCGGCTAACCCGAATAGTGAGCGATTATTCAAAAATAAGTGTGGCATTCAAATTCATCCAATCACAACAAATACCTACTCAAGGTAATTATTGATAGTCGGTTATTTAACTATCAATAAAGATGCGCAACATCATCAGATTCCAAATAATTTTCCCAAATTATTTTATCTTTCAAAATATCTTTTCTAGATATATATATAATTTCCACACTTAACCGTTTGAAAACAAATTTCAAATATTCACTTTTCAATTTATCTTCAAAAGATAAAATTTCAAACCCTTCGTTTCATATTGGAAAAGCAATTCCATACTTATTTAAAAATAAGTATTTCACAAATCATTTATTTTCAACATTTGAAAATATTCAATATACTTAAATCAATATTAAGTATATATTCATTCTCTAAGGAAATCATTCTCTTTAAACACATTTATTTGAGTCAAAACGAATGTTGCGTAAAACATCGTTACGATGACTCAAAATCACTAGTATAGGGATTCGGATTTAAGATAGATATATAAATCCCAATACTACATAAAACATTTTCTTTCGAAAATCATTTACTATAACAACAGTGTTATAGTCCATCATTTCCTTATTTCTCGAAAACGTCTATTTCAACAATAAATGTTGAAATCTATGATTTCGATATTTTAACACGTTTTAAAACATCTTTTAAAACAATCACTTCATTTCGTAATACCTTTTTCCCAAAACAAATTCATTTTACTTAACAATATATTCACTGTCCAAAAATGGTGAATATACTTCACTAACCAAATTTCAATATTTCCTACACATTTGTTTCAATAAAAATTCGCTATCCAAAATCGCGAATATATCTTCTTTAATAACCTTCTATATTAAATTTATCAAATCCAATTGATTTCGAATTTATAAAACAACGTTTATAAATTCTATTTCGATTCGGTAACAACTTTGATTTATCAATCTCCTTTTATTTACTTCTAGAATTTCACTTATCAAAATAAGTAATTTCGGATTTATAAACAGCGTTTATAAATCACATTTATATTTATAAAAACTTCAATTTATAAATCTCCTTTGTTAACTAATTCAATTCATAACTAAATTTTTTATACCAACTATCCATATTATAAGTTGAATACTTATAATTCATTTATCCTACAAAATCATTTCCATTTATAAGTTCACAATTTATAAATTTCATTCACTTATAAATTCTTAAAAATTCATTTTAACGCTTATCAAAACTCGTTTTATAATCCCAATCTTTTAAAGTTATGAATACCAATTTTTTGTACATCTTTTATAATACTTTAAAAAAATCTCAATTTAACCCATTCTACAATTAAATCAACTTTCACTTCAAAAATCACACTTTGGTTATATTTCACAAAAATCTTAACTTTTATAACTTTAAAATTTTAAACGTTTATAAATCGATTCAAAAATTCCATAAAACGTATATTTTCAAAAATCACTTTAAAAACCTTTTAAAATAACAGTCTTTATTTTACATTTCAAAACTGAATCCGATGATGCAACTGCATCAATTAGTCCATCACAACAGTCAATATCATATATCAATATGATAACAGAATATATCACAATATCTGTAAATAAATAAATACTGGTGAGGAATCCAGTTGGATCCCTCCAACCTGTTTTCCTGCATCCACAGATGTTAGCACAATACCAATTCCGCTCCAGTATGGAATTATCGCGGTATATAGGTTTTTATAAATCCGCTTACTAACGGCGCAATAGGGTCTCATCCGCTATACGAGGCGGGAAATCATCAATCCAATATATACATATGCCAATATGTATATATTGCTATATATATATATATAGATATATATCCTACTATATCTAATATCACATCCAAACAGTCAATCATCAATCAATAGCTGTAAAAATTCCACATTCAATTGAGTGAGAAGATCTCACCGTGATTTTAATTCTGATTTCAGCGTTTATTTCGAATAAAATTAAACGGCCGTTTAATTTTACTCAAAAATTTCACTGATTCCAAACACGCCCAGATCTACGCTGCAGCGTAGAGCGCGTCGCTGCGATTCCAACGCTTCTGGTTTCGTAATTTTCTGACCTCGTACGAAAGAGTTACGGCATTACAAACTTAATACAATCTAATATTTTCAATTTCAATTTCAATTTTCTTTTATATATTTTACAACCTTAAATCTGAGCCGTTCGTTTGCAACCCTAGAAGATCTCGGCCGCTATTTCATCATCTTCCCAAACGCGAGTCTACTCCAGGATGTTCGAACCCACTGGCCGCCCCTTAAACCTAATTGACGCGACCACCTACCGACCTTCAGACCTCATCAAACCACCACCACTTCGTAGCCCATCACCAATCCCACCCATGCCCAGAAGAGCACGAAGCTCGGTCGCCTCCTCTGGCCGAAGCACGAGCACAAACGGCAGCACTTCTAGCTTCGATTACCATCCATCCACAACTCCGTTTTTAATCATAGCCGTTCAGATTGTAGACCTCACTCCCCTCTCCAACTTTCATTTAGGAATCTAGGCTTGAAAGTGAATGAATCAAGAGAAAAAGGAAGGGAAATGATCGAGTTTTCTGGCCGTTGTTTATAGGGTGGCGGCTGATGATAGAATAGATTAGGGTTTTGGAATTTGTGAAGAGGATGGTGCTTTTATAGAGAACCGACGAACACTATTCACTTCGAATTTCCGAACTCCGATTTACGCGCAGTGACTAGCGTTTCTGGGGTTTACCCCGCGTTCCGAACGCAATGGAATAGGTTTCGGAAGCTAATTCGGTCGTATGTGTGAGATATGGCAATAAACGATCAATTTAAATTAAACCGATTTAAATCGATTTCGAGGCGTTTTAATTCGTACCGGACAAATGGTAAATCCAAAAATTACGAAATTTGAAATCTTACAATAATATCACATTACAGATCCGATGAAACTGGTTTCGTCGAAATCCGAGACCTTTTGAAAAATGACTATTTTAACTCGCCGAATTAAAATTAAAACGATATCGATGCGTTTCGAGTTGCCACGGTCAAACGATAACTTCGATTGCTACGAAAATTGAAATCCGATAATAACTAACTATTACGGATCCAATGGAACTGGTCTCGTTCAATTCTGAGACTGTTCGAAAATTGGCTATTTTTCAGTCGATAATTAAATATTAAAATATTCAATTTTCACAATTTAACTCTAAATTCGATTTTAAAAGTTCTATAACCTTTCTATAACTCCAGTATGATTAAATAAAATTTTACAAATCATTTTCAATCACTTTAAACTCGTTTTTAATTATCTCTGGGATTTCACTATTTAATTTATCGATTTAATTATCAAATTAAATCCAATATTCGAATAATAAATCATTCGACTTCTAAATTCCATTTATTAATATTTAAAATTAATTAAATATTCGAATTTTAATTATCAAAAATTCTGGGTCGTTACAAACTTCCCCCCTTAAAAGAATTTCGTCCTCGAAATTACTAGTTAGGAAAAAATGTCCTTAACTCGTCTACTATTTTTCACAATCTAATAGTTTTATCAATTTATCACAACAAATCTTCTACTAAAGATTCGTTATCATTCATACTAGCTATCCAACTTCAATTACAAGTTCCAAACAACATTGTTTACCTTCAAAATTCAAATTTAAGTTTAAATTCAAATTTCAAACTTTCAAATTTTCTCAAAAATTTTCTAACGCCCTAAATCTCCGAAAAATTTCGCCAGCGTCTCCTTTGCGCGGCTAATACGGCACGACTACAAAACGTCCCTACGGACCCTCAGATTTCAAAAAGAAAAGAAAAAGCCAAGCGGCTAGACAAGAAATCATCAAATTTCATATTGAAATTTAAATACTTACCTTTTGTCGAGCCATTCAAATTTATCTTCGAAATTAAATTCCAATTCCTTTATACCTGTATATCCTACTAGCCATAATATCTAGTTACATATATTCAAACTATTTTGCAAATTTAATTACAAAATTTCCAATATGTACTTCTTACACATTTTTAGCTTCACTATTGAAGTTATATATCCATTTTTATTCAATTTTACATTTCAATTTCCTATCTGAGTTAAATTCATCATTCAATTCAAGTTGGATTCTATTTATCTCCTGAATATTGAATTTACCAATTATCCTTCATTCATAACTGCACTATTTTAAATTAGTTCCAATTACTAATTGATTTCAAATTCCAATTCACTTATTCAAATTTGTTTTCAACATTCAGTTTCAATTCCAGTTTTATTCTTTCGTTCATTCCCAAAATTTATTTTCAATTTGCCATTTTGGTTTATAACCACTCATATTAAACTGGATTTCCAATAGCATATGAATTTTAATTCATCTTTCAATTTACATTATTCAATTCAATTCATTTGCTTACGAATTCGAAATGAATTTCAACCTTCAATTTCATTTAATTGATTCACTTGTACTTACATTCATTTAACTTCATCCTTTAAGTTAAATTTATTCTATCAACCTTTCAAATTGTATAAGTTATCAACTTGATAATATTTCATAAATATGGTATCCCAGAGTCTTACCAATATTTCAAAGCCATTTTGAAAACAATTCAAATTCCATTTGAATTTCTAAAACAAAATCCAAATTTCCAAACAACTTTCATTTAAAATAATTTGGCAGCAATTCCTCTTTTGGAAACCCGAAAATGAACACCAACGATGCCGCGGTCATCATCGAAGTTATTTTCCGGCGACCGAAAAGAGTTTAGAGCTTTTATCTCTCTAAAATACTTTTCAAAACCTTTGAAATTCATTTTCAAATCAAAAGGAATTAAACTTTCCCAATCTCCAAAATTTTCAAATTCTTTTCAAAACATTTCCAAAAACTTCTCTGGAATTCCGTTTTAAATTACAAATCACATTTATAATTTATATTTTCAAATTTCATTAGTATATGGATTTATCTCTTAACTTTGGAGTTACGATTTCAATTTCTTATTCAATTTCAATGATGATAATTCACTATTATTACTTCCTAACATCCATGCAACCATATACTATGATAATTCATAGAAAAACATTTCTTTTCTATACAAAAATATTTTTGGGCAAAAATTATTTCATTTACCCTATTTAAAACAATACTGTGCCAAATTTTTCTATACAAGTGTTTAGAGATCCCTATCGATAGAGTTGTACGGACAATACCGACCAGAATCCATATACCACTCAACAAACCAATCATCACAATATAAAACAATTTTATATTCACTAACAAATACGCACTCGTATCTATTATTACACTCAACTCATTCTAGAGTACTACTGACTCTATCTCTAATGAGTAACACCCAACAGAGCAGGGTTGTCGCTTAACCATATGCTCTGATACCAAATGTAACATCCCGAAAATTTTCGACTTTCGAAAATTCAACATCGATACTCACTTTATCGACTGCTGAGCCATCGAATGCCGGAAACCCGAAAAGTTATGGTTTTAAGAAAGAAGAAAAAGGTAGAAGAAGAAGATAGAAGAAAAAGAAAGAAGAACAACAACAGAACAAGAGCAGAAACAGAAAACAATATCAGAATCTCACATATCGCAGCGGAACAATATATAATAGATAAATGAATATCATTTAAAAACAAAAGAATTATGTCTGTTATTACATTACATCACATCATATCATCAGAGTCAATAAAACAGCAATGGACAGTTATATAAACTTGTCCTCATACAGAATACACAGCAGAATAAATACTATCAGATACAAATACTACGTCTCGCCATCCAGCTTGCTTCCAAAGCTCCAGAATATCCAGAATATCCTGATAATATAACTCTAGGCTGCCCGTGTGGAAATTGGTGGGCACCCAGAGTTTAGAAGGGAACAATAAACTCTGAGTCAGTCATGGTGACTGGTGTGAGATCGTAAAACAGTTATTCTTTATAACAACAAAATAATTTTTAAAGTCAATTCGCAATGCTTTTGGAAAATGAAACTACCATAAGACCTCCCGCCACACACACAATGCAAACGCAGACTTGGAGGAGATTTCTTCTTATGATAGTCAAAGATGCTTACTACGCAAAAATCAAATTCTTTTTGATATTATTATTAGTGCATAGTGTAGAAAACATTTCGAAAGTAGAATATAAATCTTAGCCAGCATAGGTACCATTATAGTATGCTTGCTATAGCTGCCATATTAGATGGCAGGTTCTACAACTAAAACCGTACAAGTCACGTATTGTTTCTTTGGATTTCCAACAAATGGTCAGGCTAAGGAACTTCCTATCCACGATGGGTACGTCCCTGGAATAGACGACCCGAGAACCTAACCGGATCTCTGCCAACACAAGGCCGGGTTACCTCTGCAAAAATAGGTAACTACTGACACGCGTATGCCATCCCCCGATCGTCACCGATCTTCCCGAGGATCCCCGATTTCCAACAAACCACATAGATAATAATAATGCAGTAACCACAGAGGTTAAGTATCTGGGCTCCATACCATGATACCACCTTTATCCAGAAGGAATGACATACACTAAGGGGCGCTACTCCCTAGAACCTTGCTGCATCCTTCCTGTTTCGACCATTTCCGGGGTGTGAGGCTCGACGAAGTCTCGTCCACAAAGCTACGCTTTCTACAAAAAGCCCTGCTTCGGGTCAAACAAAATGATCAACCTATGATCACAAAGATATAAGATCAAACAAATGATCATATCACAAATGATCAAACACTGATCATTTCACAGCAACACTCAGTATGCCACGTTACCAAATTGGGATATATCGTTGATAAATTTCAACTACATAACCTCTGAGCTCGTACGTCTCAGAGAAGGGTGTTAAACTAAGAGAATAAATTCTCCGCCACCAACAGAAATGTATTTGAAAGAAATCAGCTTTATATCTCAAATTGTAACGTCAGACACACAATCCATACAAGTCTGTTCCGGGATCGAACAGAACCGAAGGCACTTCTCACGAAGCCCTTGCATTTCCGGATAAATTTCTAATCACGTCTGGACTTCCCGTCACTAAGGGTGATAAAACCTCTAAATCGGAGATCAGCCGATGTAGAGTAACTCGACGGTAATCCTTCCGTTTTCAAAAATATCCGGTCTTCAACACCGGTCTTCGAATGCAATTCATAACGACGTATCACATATTCGGAATGGGTTATACGACCCCATGGTCCTTTCCCGGCTAACCCGAATAGTGAGCGATTATTCAAAAATAAGTGTGGCATTCAAATTCATCCAATCACAACAAATACCTACTCAAGGTAATTATTGATAGTCGGTTATTTAACTATCAATAAAGATGCGCAACATCATCAGATTCCAAATAATTTTCCCAAATTATTTTATCTTCCAAAATATCTTTTCTAGATATATATATAATTTCCACACTTAACCGTTTGAAAACAAATTTCAAATATTCACTTTTCAATTTATCTTCAAAAGATAAAATTTCAAACCCTTCGTTTCATATTGGAAAAGCAATTCCATACTTATTTAAAAATAAGTATTTCACAAATCATTTATTTTCAACATTTGAAAATATTCAATATACTTAAATCAATATTAAGTATATATTCATTCTCTAAGGAAATCATTCTCTTTAAACACATTTATTTGAGTCAAAACGAATGTTGCGTAAAACATCGTTACGACGACTCAAAATCACTAGTATAGGGATTCAGATTTAAGATAGATATATAAATCCCAATACTACATAAAACATTTTCTTTCGAAAATCATTTACTATAACAACAGTGTTATAGTCCATCATTTCCTTATTTCTCGAAAACGTCTATTTCAACAATAAATGTTGAAATCTATGATTTCGATATTTTAACACGTTTTAAAACATCTTTTAAAACAATCACTTCATTTCGTAATACCTTTTTCCCAAAACAAATTCATTTTACTTAACAATATATTCACTGTCCAAAAATGGTGAATATACTTCACTAACCAAATTTCAATATTTCCTACACATTTGTTTCAATAAAAATTCGCTATCCAAAATCGTGAATATATCTTCTTTAATAACCTTCTATATTAAATTTATCAAATCCAATTGATTTCGAATTTATAAAACAACGTTTATAAATTCTATTTCGATTCGGTAACAACTTTGATTTATCAATCTCCTTTTATTTACTTCTAGAATTTCACTTATCAAAATAAGTAATTTCGGATTTATAAACAGCGTTTATAAATTACATTTATATTTATAAAAACTTCAATTTATAAATCTCCTTTGTTAACTAATTCAATTCATAACTAAATTTTTTATACCAACTATCCATATTATAAGTTGAATACTTATAATTCATTTATCCTACAAAATCATTTCCATTTATAAGTTCACAATTTATAAATTTCATTCACTTATAAATTCTTAAAAATTCATTTTAACGCTTATCAAAACTCGTTTTATAATCCCAATCTTTTAAAGTTATGAATACCAATTTTTTGTACATCTTTTATAATACTTTAAAAAAAATCTCAATTTAACCCATTCTACAATTAAATCAACTTTCACTTCAAAAATCACACTTTGGTTATATTTCACAAAAATCTTAACTTTTATAACTTTAAAATTTTAAACGTTTATAAATCGATTCAAAAATTCCATAAAACGTATATTTTCAAAAATCACTTTAAAAACCTTTTAAAATAACAGTCGTTATTTTACATTTCAAAACTGAATCCGATGATGCAACTGCATCAATTAGTCCATCACAACAGTCAATATCATATATCAATATGATAACAGAATATATCACAATATCTGTAAATAAATAAATACTGGTGAGGAATCCAGTTGGATCCCTCCAACCTGTTTCCCTACATCCACAGATGTTAGCACAATACCAATTCCGCTCCAGTACGGAATTATCGCGGTATATAGGTTTTTATAAATCCGCTTACTAACGGCGCAATAGGGTCTCATCCGCTATACGAGGCGGGAAATCATCAATCCAATATATACATATGCCAATATGTATATATTGCTATATATATATAGATATATATCCTACTATATCTAATATCACATCCAAATAGTCAATCATCAATCAATAACTGTAAAAATTCCACATTCAATTGAGTGAGAAGATCTCACCGTGATTTTAATTCTGATTTCAGCGTTTATTTCGAATAAAATTAAACGGCCGTTTAATTTTACTCAAAAATTTCACTGATTCCAAACACGCCCAGATCTGCGCTGCAGCGTAGAGCGCGTCGCTGCGATTCCAACGCTTCTGGTTTCGTAATTTTCTGACCTCGTACGAAAGAGTTACGGCATTACAAACTTAATACAATCTAATATTTTCAATTTCAATTTCAATTTTCTTTTATATATTTTACAACCTTAAATCTGAGCCGTTCGTTTGCAACCCTAGAAGATCTCGGCCGCTATTTCATCATCTTCCCAAACGCGAGTCTACTCCAGGATGTTCGAACCCACTGGCCGCCCCTTAAACCTAATTGACGCGACCACCTACCGACCTTCAGACCTCATCAAACCACCACCACTTCGTAGCCCATCACCAATCCCACCCATGCCCAGAAGAGCACGAAGCTCGGTCGCCTCCTCTGGCCGAAGCACGAGCACAAACGGCAGCACTTCTAGCTTCGATTACCATCCATCCACAACTCCGTTTTTAATCATAGCCGTTCAGATTGTAGACCTCACTCCCCTCTCCAACTTTCATTTAGGAATCTAGGCTTGAAAGTGAATGAATCAAGAGAAAAAGGAAGGGAAATGATCGAGTTTTCTGGCCGTTGTTTATAGGGTGGCGGCTGATGATAGAATAGATTAGGGTTTTGGAATTTGTGAAGAGGATGGTGCTTTTATAGAGAACCGACGAACACTATTCACTTCGAATTTCCGAACTCCGATTTACGCGCAGTGACTAGCGTTTCTGGGGTTTACCCCGCGTTCCGAACGCAATGGAATAGGTTTCGGAAGCTAATTCGGTCGTATGTGTGAGATATGGCAATAAACGATCAATTTAAATTAAACCGATTTAAATCGATTTCGAGGCGTTTTAATTCGTACCGGACAAATGGTAAATCCAAAAATTACGAAATTTGAAATCTTACAATAATATCACATTACGGATCCGATGAAACTGGTTTCGTCGAAATCCGGGACCTTTTGAAAAATGACTATTTTAACTCGCCGAATTAAAATTAAAACGATATCGATGCGTTTCGAGTTGCCACGGTCAAACGATAACTTCGATTGCTACGAAAATTTAAATCCGATAATAACTAACTATTACGGATCCAATGGAACCGGTCTCGTTCAATTCTGAGACTGTTCGAAAATTGGCTATTTTTCAGTCGATAATTAAATATTAAAATATTCAATTTTCACAATTTAACTCTAAATTCGATTTTAAAAGTTCTATAACCTTTCTATAACTCCAGTATGATTAAATAAAATTTTACAAATCATTTTCAATCACTTTAAACTCGTTTTTAATTATCTTTGGGATTTCACTATTTAATTTATCGATTTAATTATCAAATTAAATCCAATATTCGAATAATAAATCATTCGACTTCTAAATTCCATTTATTAATATTTAAAATTAATTAAATATTCGAATTTTAATTATCAAAAATTCTGGGTCGTTACATGTAATGTTGTATCTTATATCGAATTTAGACTCTTTCTTCCTTTGAAATTTCTAATATCAATCCATTTGGATTTGAAATAACCTCTAATCTCATCTTGCCCATTTATGAAGTGTCATGGGTTGGCGGCTGAGTCACTCGTTCTAGTATCGAGCAATCCAATGAGCCTAGTTGAGACGTAGTACATTGTCTGCCCAGCAAATCATGAAGCTTGTTGTCAGCCCTCTTTGTAACCAGAGTCGTGCAATGGAAGCAGATGAATTCTTTCCGTTGGGCACATTATCCAGTAAATTTATGATTGTTTGATTAGATCTAGGTTTCCATAGGATTCTGAGTTGCAATTCTAATCGAATTAAGAATTATCCCTTGATTATTAGAATCCTTTTTGAAGATTAATAATCAAATCTTATGTAATCTTCATATTGGAAATCACCGCAAACAAAATTGAATTTCTTAGATATAAAATAATCTGGGATCAAATCGTGTAGTTATAAAAATTGAATCAATAGAAAATAGAGATAAGTTTTGGTGTTTGATTACAAATTAACCAGAAATAACTAATTTATTATTTACTCTAAACGGAGAGTTTGATTACGAATTGTTTTAATGAAATCATCATCTAATTGAGAAATACCATCCTATGAATTTTTTTCTAAAGATGTTTAAGGGTGATGGTTATAAGCTTGTTGTAATATGTATAAACTATGGTATATAAAGATATAAGTATCCCTTACTTTTAAAAGAGGATTTTTGGAATATATATTTATGAGTGTTAAATTGCCCGTTGGGTGCTTTAAGAATTTTGGGTAGGGCGTTTTGCCAACATACTCGATTAATTCCTAAACAATCGAACGAGACAATTGGAATGCTCTTTTTAGAAAATAGTATTTTGGAAAATCATACTTTTGGAAATATTTGAATTCAAAAAAAACATTTTTGAAACTAAAGTGGTTTAAAATAAAATAGAATTGGAAATGCATACAAAGATATGTATATAATAAGGTTTTGGAAACCTAAGTGTATTTCAATATCATAATGGATTGAAATATTAATATAGATAGGCTTTCTGAGTTAATAATCTAATTATGGGCTTAGATGCTAAATACTAGTGTTTGCCGACAACAATGGCAAGGCAATGTTGATTTTATAATCAACAACGCAGCTAATGGTCAAGGCAATCTATTATGAATAAATAGGGAGGTAACATTATGTGTTGCTTATGACACTCGGGAATTTTTTTAAGTTTGCTCTAGAAATTGAATTTGATGTAATACTTTGGATAGGCTATGAAATACCATTATAATCTAAGTAAAAACACATAAGTGTAAATCTTTGAATAGTCAAATTAGCAAAAGCTAATTTGAAACATGATTATTTTACTTAAATCAATTGGAAGCAAATTATTAATATTAAAATGGCAAACTTATAAGCTTAGGTTAAATAATATATGAGTTTGAGATGCTATTCCTAATTGTATTTGAATAACAATTGTGGAAATAACTTTATAAATTAATTCATATATTGGATACTAGTTCTAGTGTTAAAAGAAGTTTTTGGCAATATTTTGTGGAACATATGTTATATACATTGACTCACTTTTCAAACTTGTTATTAAGAAAGATAACAATTTAAACTAAAACAACTAAGAGTTATAAAGTTTCTTGAAAACTTTAATGATGACTTTACGAATTAATTCATCTCTTGGATATTAATTAAAATATTAAGAGGAACGCTTCTAAGAAGAGCTTATTGAATAGAATCTGTGAGATATATATGTATTATATATAGATCTATTGATTCAACATTATATTAGCTAGAAATAATCAAAGATTGGAATGTATTTTCCAAAATTGAAAATGGTAAAAAGCCAAGGATAAGAAATAGTACTAGATCAATATTCTGGGTTATTGCCCAATATAAGCTTTGTTGAAATAATATAAAACTCGTCTAAATTCTGGGAAAAGATGAATTTTATAAATAAATTCCTCTGGTTCATCTATTGAATAATAAAGAGGTAGTGATCGAACTCTAAGGAATTATGAAGACCTCATTGAAAATCTAAATTAATAACATGTACACTTTAGAATGAGTTATATAAATTGTATCTTTCAAATTAATGCAAAGTAAGAGTGCTACTTAAAATAGAAATAAGAAAATTGCATATTTGAAAGAATATATTTTGTATTGGGGTTTGCGTGAAGAAAAATATAAAATATTTTTGAAAACCTTAATTCTATAAGATAAGGAGCATTAATAATCGATTTAGCGTTATTAATTGGTTTAAATGCTTTTAGGTAACGCTTCATCGAATGGGGTACGACTCATTGAATATAGTGTTTGAGTGGAATATACCAGCCTATTAGTGAGTACTTGAATTTCACTAGGTAGTGTGGGATGCCTTGGTTAAATTCTTATGATCGATTTCAAGAAAGTATTTAACACTTTAGGGTTGTGTTCACTTTTGGTGTTCGATCGGGAGGGGGGATTAATCCTTAAGAGAATATAGTTTAGGATTTCGAGTTGTATCTATAATGAGCGAGAAGAAATCCCAGTATTAATCCATAATTTTTGAATATGATTAATTAAACAAGTATCTTAGAATACTCATGATAAGTATTTTGAATTAAGAAAATACTTTTAATAAATTGAGATGTGAAAATTAAGATTAAAACTTACTTTAAAATTTACAACTAAGAACCTCTTTGGGTTATAACTTTTGTTTGACTAAATGAGGATTGGAATTTTTAAAATTTTAATCTTTTAAAACAAGTTGAAGAGTATAAAAAATTTGAGAATTCTAACAAACCATTTGAGTTTATTTCAAATAAATAATAAGCAAAAACATATATGAGGGAAAACTAAATAGAGAACTTCTTATGGTTTAAATGTAATTAAAACAATAGAAATTTACACGATCGTATTCTTGACTTTGGTAGCACTAGGAGAACTGTGACTACCTTAATTGAATTTTTTTTATTGTTGATTAGTACCTAATCTAGCATTAGTATGGCTTCATTGGAGACTTTGTTTGAGAGATCATATCGTTCACTCTCTTGATTAGCTTAAGTCGGGGGAAAGAAGTCGATATTAAGTCCCGACTCTATTTGTGAATCTTTTAGAAAGATCTTGGAACTAGAGATCAAATATCTATTCATGTTTCTTCCTTAATTGGATGACTGGTATTTCAGTTATGTAACGACCCGTAATTTGATCGCTTTAATTAAAGATATTTAAATTCTTTTAAATATTCAAATATAGATTATTTTTTAACAAATAATCAAGTTTTAAGTACTCAATAATAATATTGAACTTATTTTAGAAAAATGTTCACAAAATATATACTTTGGAAAAATAGCATTAAAATGACCAAAAATCGTTTTATCGATAAACAGCTCTATAATCGTAAAATGTCGCGCACAGAGGTGGATACATACACTTATTTTTATAATTGAACAATGATATGAAATAAAATTATTTATTTTATTTTTGGAAAAAAAATAGAGGTATTTTTGACATCATCAGTGGCGCCCTTATATTTAAATATTGATTTACGAATTTAAAATGAGATTTAATGATTAAATAATTTTTATAAGTATTCAAATAATTGTTTTTATATGATAATAATTCATTTTAAATAGTTATAAAGTAATAATAAATAATTTATAATAGTTTTATAAAGATATATACTAGATTTGAAAATACAAGAAAATTCATATCGCTTTATCGATATAATAACACCTTTTATAAACAATCATTTAACATTTATTTATATGGTCTTATAATTAAAATGTGATCATTTTAATTAATTAATAATCATAAGCAATAAGTTTTCAAATTTTGATTACATTTACATGTAATTAATTAATAAGTGAAAATGTGACCGGGAATCGGCTTCCCGATTTTCAATGGTTTAACAAACAAAAGTCATTCCAAGTCATTGCAACATTTTAAATGACAGTAACACATATTTATATGCATGTATACATATCACATACTCACATATACATACATATAACATATATACAAATATATATATATAAACACATTTTTGAAAATATCTAAGATATTTTCTAAAGACTTCACTATTAAGCAAACTAAAGTCAAACCCACATGCATAAGGACATGAATGGATGGGTTGGAAGAGAGTGAAGTGATGGAGGCATATGGGGGAGTGGGGGTAGTAGCGTATGGAACATGATGGAAAAGGAGGAGGTGGGTGCACATGGTGATGGTGATGGATAATTATGGTGTTTTAGATATTTTTACAACTCTTTAGCCTATAAATACAAGGCCATATCCTTCATAATTCTCACACCATTCTTCACATTCCTAAGCTACTTCTTCTGCATATTCTCTCTAATGGCCTCCTCAAAGTAGAAAATAAAATACCTCAAAATATTGGCAAAATGTACACATACACACTTCACCTCGATTCACTTTCAAAACAAGTGCAAACCACACCCTACCACCTCCACCCCTCCATAGCTCACGGCTTCCCCATTCCCCATCAAATTTGAGAGCACCACACCCAAAAGAAGCATGGTCGTGCCTACCCTAGCTTAGACCGAGCCATATAGGAAGAAGAAAGAGGAGTTTGAGAAGCCTCGGAGCAAGAAAAAAAGGAAGAAGTGCCGCCGGAATCAAAAGAGAAGTCTAAGAAAAAGATTGTTGGAGTGGAGCCATAAATGAGTACTCAATCTTAGTTTTATTTAAATTAAAATTAAAATGATATATATAAATTAAATTAGAGATTAATACGTTGAATATGGGTTGATATTGGATGATAACTTGGTTGATATTATGGTTGGTTATATGATTGTGATATGGTTGATAACTTGGTTTGATAAATGATAAGAGAAATGGTTAATAACTAACCATATTTAATTTAATGGAAATTTAATCCATAAATAATGTGTATGGAGTTGTTTAGCCTCTTAATGGTTTTAAATATCTAAAAAGAGTTGAAATGAATATTATAATAATATAGTATTATACTATGAAATGAAATTGAAAATGAGTTTGAAATATGAAAATTATTTTTTAAATGAGTTTGAAATGTTTTAAAAAAAATTATAAATATTTAAGAGTTTTTCCATGAAGTTTGAAAAGAAATTGAAAAACAAGTCAAAACTTGGCGTGTCGCGTAATAGTAGTTCGCGATTTCACGCCGTAAAGGTCAAACGTGTATATAAAATGGAATATAGCTCCGTATTCTTCGAGATAAAAATTTTCCAAACTATTATATCCATATCTTTCAAATGAAGAAAGAAAAATTTCATCTTGTATATTTTTAAATATGTCCAAAACAAATTTTCAAAATAATCGTTGTTTTACAATTCGGAATCCATAAAGGAAATTCCTTTAAAATGATATTTTAAATTCTTGAAAAATATGGAATAAATTCTATAAATATTTCAAAATGTTTTAAAAGAGATTTGAGTTGTATAAACGAATTTCAAAAAGATAGGAAAGTCGTTTTGATCAATATAGCTTTTAAAACTCTATTTGCAGCACTTTTTCGCAGCACTTTTTAATAGCTTTTGCAAACAATGGTTTTAACTTAATTATTCTTTACCGAATCTTTTGTGAACCTTTTCAAATAATTAATTAAGTAATTTAAAGATGATTAAGAGAATGATTATGTGGAAACAACTAGTACATTTGTTCCATTTGTGAGTGTCATAGAAAATCCGACCGAGGAATGGAACAGATCGAAGGGAAAACCCAGATGCTCTAAAATAATTAAAAGTTAATTAAATATGTTAAAAGATTTAGAATCGATAAAAAACTTGACCACTTTATGGGTGACAAAGAGTTTGTCTCTAGGCTTAGGTTTAGAAAACCAATTGCCTGCCCTCCCTAACTACTCGGACTGGCCCGACGGAGGGGATAGTAAATTTGATTTACTCAAATCAAAATTTCCCAAAGTATAAAAGATATAATTTTAAAAATTAATATAACTTAGATTGCATATAAATGATCTTCTTATACATGGTTTTAAATTCCGAAGAGGAAATTTGTACTATCCGTGTGAATATAAAAGGTGATTTCACCGTTGTTCGATGGATAGTAAAGATTGAATAGGGAAATGATAACGAGTAGAATTAGCATAATTTCCATGATCCTTTTTACTCAATGATGTTTTCAATTATGAGATTTAAATATATGATTTGGAAATGTTTTCCTAAATAAAGGTGAAATAATTTGGAATTATTCCAAGCTTCAAAAAAGGATTAATTAACCAAAAAGATTTGATAAATAAGGCTTAATGATTCCATATACTATTAAGAAGATAAAGGAATAATTTTAAATAATATGTCTCTCTGATATATTTATGAATGAATAAAAAGATGAATAAAACTGAATGATGATTTATAATAACATATGAACTTAACATCTTTCTAATCGATGTTTGGTTCGGAGGAACCTAGATCAGAACTGATCTGTCATTTACCCCTTGTGTTAGGGTATGCTCCTTGTGTTGGAGTGTGCAGCATGATAAGGGGTTCTCGCTTTTTTTTTGGTGGCATGCAAGAGACTCTTACCCCTACATTTCCCTAGGAAAAGGGTTGGTTGTTAGTCGCGAGGTTGGCGGTGAAATCAGATTCGAGGTACCAGTGTATGCCACGGTGGTGTTGAGATGGTTGAAAAGCGTACCGATCGTCACTAACGAATGGTTGAAAAGCCTACGTTCATTACATTTGGTATAAGAGCTTAGGTTGAGCGAACACCTAGGCTTTGGTGGCGTAAAACTGATTATAGATGTGGTTAGTAATACCCTAGAATGAGTGACTCGTTAGATATAGGGTTAGTAACACCCTAGAATGAGTTTTGAGTGTATTATATATATGAGTGCGTATTTGTTATTTGATATAAAAATGTTTTGCGGTGATTAACCTGTTGAGTGGCTTATGAATTCTGATCATTGCATGAAGAGCTCCATGTAATCGATAGGGATTTCTAAATACTTAAACAAGGCGAATCAACACATCGTTTTAAAAGGAGTATATTTTATATATACAAAAGTATAAATATTCATGTGATATGGAATATTTATAAGATGTTATCCCTTTGTAAAGTTCCAATAATAAGGTCTTGATCTATTTGGTGATGGTATGAATAATCTTTTAAGTATCAATCATATGTAGGCTTGGGTGAATGGTATCGAACACTTGGTAAATTATTCTCCTTATCATTATATGATCAAGGCATTTTCAAATCCGAACAAGTAAAATTAAGTTATTTGGATAAAAGGATTTTAAGTCAAGAAATAAAATGGTATGAAACTTCTGATGATGTTTTGGTATATCACTTAGGGGCAGGATGACTTCTCATATGACGGGTAATGTATTTTGGTTGACTCCAAAGCAGGCACATAGAATACGTGCACAAAATGAAGCAGAAGAAAAAGCAAGACTAGGATGGTTTGTTGTCATCTACTATTTTAAATGTCTAAAAGAAGGACATTATGCAGTCCTGTGTACGGACATGATAAAAAGGAAGAAAGAGAAACCTGTTCGAGATGATATAGTTTGTTTCAAGTGCAAAACGAAAGGGCATGTTATACATATGTGCCCTAGAACAAAGAAGAAACCCAAAGTCCCAACAAGAAAAGAAAAGAATTGTTACCGCTACAAGGAATTAGGAAATAGTCAAAGATTTCCATTTAAAGAAAGGAGAAAAGACAGTTAAGGTACATGCCATTAAGACTGCAACAATTTCATGGGCTTGTAGACGTTGTTATGAATTTGGGCACTCAGAGTGGGACTGTCCAAAAGAAAGGTTGGTTGACGTAATCCCCAAAGATAAAGCACCGTCTACCTTAGAGGGAGTTCAAGAATAATATGTATAGCAGTTCAAGTGTTTGTATATGGTACTTGTGTGTGATAGGCTGTATTCCCTAAGAGTTATCTCTAAAAGTTTGTAATACATGCTAGGAATGAATGTATAAATATGGTGTTCATTAATAAACTTCTCCTTGGGTTATCCTCTCGGAGCACTTTCTACCGTATATCCGATCAAATTTAATAAGATATTTTGAAACAAAAAGATTATATAATATAAAGAAGTGTCTTTATAAAAAGTGTTTAAATTAAGAAATTATTTAAGAATATATTTTTTAAAAGTATATTCTATAAAATAAAGTGTAATTAGCAAAAATAAAATGATGTGTAAGAAAGATGGATTTGAGAATTCATATCCTAATGTTTTGAATAAGTATAAAAGGGAAAGTTATGTAATATAAATAAGTTTGGAATAAAACTTATAATGAGACATATTAACAAAGAAATTCAAAAAGAGTTTGAGATAAAAAAAATTAATAATATATTCCACATAAAAGATAAATGGTTCTTTTGGAAAAGAGATAGAAATATTTTATGTATAAGTATTTTGAAGAAATAAAGGGTTTGTAAAGGTATTTAAATGAAAAATAAAAGTTTTATGAGATGTTTTCATAAAGATTTGAAAAAGTTAGATAGGTTGTAAGTAGATCATTTCGTCACATGATTTTGATATAAGATTCGAGTATGGAACTTTGAGGTGTTTACACTGGTCTGAATAAGGATTTATGACTAGATTCTTGACGACGAACAGTGATAAAGATTTATGGTTGGGTACTTTCATTTTCTATCATAGTTGGGAGCTATGTAATGAGAACGAAGTTTTCTGATCAGGAAGCCTGATCAAAGTCCGCAATAGAGAATCAAGGAATCAGCACTAGTTTGGAAGTAAAGTTGTGAATTCAAATAAAAGAACAAATAAGATATTGCATACGAATGACCTATATACATCGCATGGGGGTAATTTTTAAAATAAATATTTTAACAAACACTTTAGGTTTTGCGTTGTAATTTCGAGGACGAAATTCTTTTAAGAGGGAAGTATGTAAAGACCCATAATTTGATCGCTTTAATTAAAGATATTTATTCTTTTAAATATTCAAATATATATTATTTTTCAACAAATAATAAAGTTTTAAGTAATCAATAATAATAATGAACGTATTTGGGAAAAATGTTCACAAAATATATACTTTGCAAAAATAGCGATAAAATGACCGAAAACCATTTTATCGATAAACAACTCTATAATTGTAAAATGTCGTGCACAGAGCTGGATACATACACTTATTTTTATAATTAAACAAGAATATGAAAAAATTATTCATTTTATTTTTGGAAAAAATATAGGTATTAATGACATCATCAATGGTGCCCTTATAATTAAATATTGATTTACAAATTTAAATTGAGATTTAATGATTAAATAATAGTTATTATTATTCAAATAATTGTTTTTAAATGATAATAATTCATTTTAAATAGTTATTAAGTGATAATAAATAATTTATAATAGTTTTATAAAGATATATACCTGATTTGAAGACATAACAAAATTTCGTATTGCT
Organism: Allium fistulosum; assembly: GCA_030737815.1. Taxonomy (NCBI): domain Eukaryota; kingdom Viridiplantae; phylum Streptophyta; class Magnoliopsida; order Asparagales; family Amaryllidaceae; genus Allium; species Allium fistulosum. The sequence goes on along the minus strand of CM060901.1, from coordinate 1,545,440,553 downwards.
TTATCGATATAATAACACATTTTGTCAAAAATTGTTTAACATTGATTTATTGTTTTATGATTCAATTGAGATCATTTTAATTAATTAATAATGATAAGAGATGAGTTTTCAAATGTTGTTTACATTTATATGTAATTTAGTTAATAAGTGAAAATGTGATCGGGAATTGGCTTCCGGATTTTCAACGGTTTAACAAACGAAAGTTGTTTCAAGTTGTTGCAACATTGTAAATGACACTAACACATATTTACATGCATGTATACATATCATATACTCACATATACAGACATATAACATATATACAAATATATATTTACATTTGGGAAAATATCTAAGATATTTTCTAAAGACTTCCCATTAAGCAAACTAAAGTCAAACCCACATGCATAAGGACATGAATGGATGACTTGGAAGAGAGTAAAGTGATGGAGGTACATGGGGGGAGGGGGTAGTAATGTATGGAACATGATGGAAAAGTGGGGAGGGTTGGGTGCATATGGCGATGGTGATGGATAATGATGGTGTTTTAGATATTTTAACAACTCTTTAGCATATAAATACAAGGTCATATCCTTCATAATTCTCACACCATTATTCACATTCCTATGCTTCTTCTTCTTCATATGCTCTCTAATGGCTCCTCAAAGTAGAAAAGAAAATATCTTAAAATATTGGCAAAATATATACATACACACCACCTCGATTCACTTTAAAAACTAGTGCAAACCACACCCTACCACCTCCACCCCTCCATAGCTCACGGCCTCTCCATTCCCTATCAAAGTCAAGAGCACTACACCTAAAAGAAGCATGGTCATGCCAACTCTAGCTTAGGCCGAGCCATATAGGAAGAAGAAGGAGGAGTTCGAGAAGCTCCGTAGCAAGAAAAAGAGGAAGAAGTGTCGCCAAAATCAAAAGAGAAGTCCACGAAAAAGATTGGTGGAGTGGAGCCATAATTGAGTACTCAATCTTAGTTATATTTGAAATAAAACTTAAAGTGATAATATACATGTTAATTTAGAGATTAATATGTTGAATATGGGTTAATATTGGATGATTACTTGGTTGATATTATGATTGGTTATATGGTTGTGATATGGATGATATCGTGGTTTGATAAATGATAAGAGAAGTGGATAGTAATTAACACCAGTTAGGTAAATGGAAATTTAATCCATAAATAATATGTATATGGAGTTGTTTAGCCTTTTAATGGTTTTGAATATCTAAAAGGAGTTGAAATGAATATTATAATAATATAGTATTATATATGAAATGAAATGGAAAATGAAGTTGAAATATGAGAAGTATTTGTTCAAATGAGTTTAAAATGTTTTATAAACATTTAAGAGTGTTTCCATGAAGTTTGAAAAGAAATTGAAAAACAAGTCAAAAGTTGGTGCATCGCGTAATAGTAGTTTGCGATTTCGCGCCGTAAAACTCAAACGAGTATACAGTGTGGAATATAGCTCAGAATTCTTCAAAATAAGATTTTTCTAAACCATTTTATCCATAGATTTGAAATGAAGAAAGAAAATCAATTTTTCATCTTGTATATTTTTAAACAAGTCAAAAACAAGTTTTCAAAATAATCATGGTTTTGCAGTTCAGAATCCATAAAGGGAATTTCCTTTAAAATGATATTTTAAATTCTTTAAAAATATTGAATAAATTCTACATATCTTTTAAATTTTTTTTAAAGATATTTGAGTTATATAAATGAAATTTTCAATAGATAGAAAAGTCGTTTTGATCAATATAGCTTTTAAAACACTATTTGCAGCATGTTTTAATAACTTTTGCAAACAATGGTTTTACCTTAATTATTCTTTCCCGAACCTTTTGTAAGTCTTTTCGAATAAGTAATTAATTAATTTAAAGATGATTAAGAGGTTTATAAATGAGTATGCGGAAACAACTAGTACATTTATTCCATTTGTGAGTGTCGTAGAAAATCCGACCGAGGAATAGAACAGATCGAAGGGAAATCCCAGATGCTCTAAAATAATTAAAAGTTAATTTAGTATGTTAAAAGATTTAGAGTCGATCAAATAACTTGACCACCTTATGGGTGACAGAGAGGTAGTCTCTAGGCATGGGTTTGGAAAACTAGTTGCCTGCCTTCCCTAACTATCCGGACTGGCCCGACGGAGGTGATAGTAAATCTGGTTTACTCGGATCAAAATTTCTCAAAGTATAAATTATATAATTTTCCAAATTTAAATAACTTGGATTGCATGAAAATGATCTTCTTATACCTGGTATTAAATTTCAAGGAGGAAATCCGTACTATCCGTTTGAATTTAAAAGGCGATTTCACAGTTATTCGAATGGATAGTAAATATTAAATATGGAAATTGATATTAAGTAGAATTAGTATAATCTCCATGATCTTTTTTACTCAATAATGTTTTCCAATACGAAATTTAAATAAATGATATGGAAATGTTTTCCTAAATAAAAGGTGAAATGATTTGGAATTATTCCAAGCTTCAAAAATGATTTAGTTAACCAAAAGGATTTTATAAATGAGGCTTAATGATTCCATATACTGTTAAGAAGATAAATGGAATAATTTAAAATTATATGTCTCTCTGAAATATTTATGAATGAATAAAAAGTTGAATTAAATTGAATGATGATTGATAATCACATATGAACTTAACATCTTTTTATCGTTGATTGGTTCGGAGGAACCGGGTCGGATTTGGGTAACGCCTATCCCAAAACCACTTCGAACCAATGTATACATTCGGAAGTGAAGGACTGATGAAGATGATGATTTTTGAAGACGGGGATCTTCATGATGAAGGGCTGCTTGCCACTAGTCCCTCGGGGTGGAATTTGCCATATCATATATTTATGGTGGCAGTAGTACTATATTATGAAAATCTTGGATCACAAGGACTAATCGCTACTAATCCTAGGGATAATTCCTGATAGGATGTAGTAAGAGGAGTGCCTTTGGTTTTGTTCAGTCTCAGAACGAACTTGTATAGACAAATGTCTGACATTGCATTTCTGAGATTATAAACGCTGACTTTTACAAATGTACATCTGTTTGGCGGCGGAAAAGGCAACTTCTCTTAGCTTAACATCCTTCTCTAAGGCGTACGAGCTCAGAGATTGTACAGTTTGTGGAATTCAATAGTGATCAAAGAAATGGCAATGTGGCATTCAAAGTGGAACCTATGATGATCAAAGCGTGGCTTTGTGGAGCGCGGCTGTAACGACCCGATATTTTCAACCATTCGCATCCATTATAAGTGTATAGGTAGACACTCATGCCGGAGTTGAATTGCTCAAAATACCGCGTTGTAAATAAAATTTGGCAAATCTCAGAATATACAGTAAATAAATATAATCACAGATCATAGACACAGAGTAAAATAATGCAGCGGAAGTAAAAGAAATAGTAGTTCATGAAGCTACTATATAAATATATCAGAGTTACATAAGATATAACAGAAGAAATAGAGTACAACAGAAGTCTAAATACAATAACCAAGTACAAGCTGAGTAGGACAATGGAACTGAAGTAGATAGGACAAGACAAGCAGATAATCTCCAGCGATTCAAATCTCCAAGAGAGTGGAAATCCAAATCTGTGAATAACTCAGGCTGACCCGAGCGTAAAGCAAAACACAAAACACTCGAGTCAGGACAATATATACTTATATAATGTAAACCAACTCAAGTGAACTGTAATAAGGTACAAGTAACTTAAAGAATGCTTGGGATCGCCCATTCTTTAAGGATCCGTTAAACTATTTACTATGTAGTAATATACGCTATATACAGTAGTGTCTAATTAGTAAAGTATAATCATATAGAAAATAGCGTTAAGGGGATGGAGAACCTTAACGCGGTCGGATCTTAAAATCATAATCGTAGTAAAGCTCGATATGGTAGGTGACATGGCACACAAGGCAATGCCAGGGTAGATATACCAATTACGCACACGGACTGATGGATACGCATAGCAGCCACTACCGTTCCACCTCGAACAACACGCCCAAATCGGAGGATGGCCATCTAATCAATCACAAGTAAGAGTATAATATCGAAGAAATGTGTCCGAGAAGAGGTGCTACCTCACTGGTCCGAGATCGCTCCTGTTTTAGCCACCTTATGCCAACTCACGGGAGTTGGGTCCACGTAACATACCTTAAGAACGTCGCCACCATCCTACTTCATTCTGGAATCTCCACCGCGTACACGGTTGTCAAAGTGGTTTTCGGTATCGACAGAGAGTATGTCCATATCCGATCCCGGTCTCTTTGCCAACCAATCGTTATTATAACCCGTGGTTATAACTCTTAAAAACAATACTTTACTTCAAAATAAGATATCATTTCAAAATCATTTTAATATATCAAAATATCATATCTTACAAACTTCATTTCAAATCATTTTAATATATCAAAATATCATATCTTTGATAGTTATACTTCGAAATCAAAATCATTTTTATTTCAAAACTATGTTCATTTCAAAACAACATCATTTCCATTTCACACATATATTCACCTTTCAAATAGTCTATACTTTCAAAGTTATAATTCTTTTGAAACTAAAACATTTGAAATCATTATACTTTGAAAATCACAACATTTCGAAAACATATATTTGAAATCATCTTTTAATTCTACATATTTACAAATTTTTTAAATTAAACCCAAATTCCAAATTTTAATTTTAATTTAATTCAAACCATCATTTTCAACTCAAATTCAGTTTACTAACAAACCATTTCAAATCTTATAATTTCAAATATAGGTTTAATTCACAAAATACAATATTCAATCTTTAGTATATTTCAAAGCTTAAATATCCCACATTTCATAAATTCAAAATCATTTATATACATTTCAAAATATCAAAATATTATTCAAAGCATCATTCATTTATATTTCATTTAAATACCATTTGAATCCATTCATTTTATTAAATTTAAATACCATTTTAAACTCACATTAAAATCAAATTCTTCCATTTAAAACCATTTAAATGTCTCTTCATTATCTTTAGAAATTTAACATTTAATTTCCAAAATTATATCATTTTCCAAAGATTATTTTTCATTAAAATTTATTAAAACAACAAAAATACAGTTTCCGTAGCACTTACAAAATGCTACGTAAAGTTATAGTTTAAAATAGTTCATTTAACAAAACGACAGCACTTAAATGCTGTAATATATTTCCATTAAATTTAAAATAAACTTAAATGTTAAGTTTAACCACTATAGCACTTAAAAAGTGCTATAATAGCCTTTATTTCAAATTAACTTTTTTAGTTCTTTTAAACAACTACAACATTTGCAAAATGCTGTAATATCTTTTACATACATTTCAAAAATGATGTCAAATCAAATTCAGAGTTTAATTACCTTTTCACAAATTTAACTAAATTTCAAATTTTATTTAATTAACTTAAACCTTTAATTAAAACTAAATTTCACATTTCCTAGTCAAGTTATATTTTAAAAGATCACTTTTAAACATTCATTTATTTAACCACTTAAATTCATAGAAAAATCAATAATACTTTAATAAATCACTTAAATTCAAATTTAATCAAATTATCATATTTACCATTTCCAAATAAAATTTAATATCCATTTTATTTATATAACTTAAATATCAATTTTAACCAAAATTCCAAATTTCCAACTTAAGTTATACTTCAAAAATCTAGTTAAACCATTCATTAATTACATTTTTAACACATAGAAAAATCATAATTTCTTTAATTCAAAATATTTCAAAATCTGTTTAAATCAAATTTCATAAATTTATATTTTTAAAATACTTAAAAATATTCAAAACACTTTATAAAATAACCACGGGCCTGTATACAGTTTTCTAGCCTAGGTCAAGCGATACGGATATGTATCATTTCAATCCGTAGTTTAAAAAGAAAAATCCGGGTTCTATCATTTCAAACCCGCAATCCCAAGTTAAAATAAATTAAATAAAAACCATTCAGGCCTATCATTTCAGCCCATAACGATTTTTCCCTATTCTAAAGTCCGTTCGGGTATGTATCATTTCAACCCATAGTGATTCTAGTCTACAGGGAACTTGCAGTGTGATAAACAGATATAAATAACAGAATAGCATGAAATAACAGTAACATATGATATAATAAGTGTAATAACAGGTGTGAACATCATATGATAATAATATAAACATATATAACATGATGATATACATTACAGATTCAAATGGTGTCGGTTTATCAGTTATATAGGTACATATTGTCTGGTGAGAATAACTCACCTGTTAAAGCTGGAGATTAGCGATCAAACACACAGAATAGATTCCAGAAAGCACAATAAGCACGATATAGCATGACTTTTGATTTGAATGAATGGAGAGCCTAAGCTAATTGCCTTGAATACATGAGACAAAACAATGCAAATATACATGAATAAACACTTAACACAATTTTAAACAACACAAAAGATACATGCACAACAAGTCACCAAATCACTTGCACTTGCTTTCAACTCTCTTTGGGTTCGGCCTTAAGTGGAATACAGGTCTAAGTCAAGGGTTTGGATCAGGTTTGGGTCAGGTATGGCATCAAAACAAGTGGAGATGAAGGTGTAGTGGTGCTAACATGAAGCATACCAAAGACAATGCAAAAGAGGCAAGTTGTTTAACTTTTTGGCTCGGCTTAGGTCAATTGGAGCACAGCCATAGGGGGTTTCAGATCTGGTCAGCGGTCATGTGGCAGCCAAAAGTGATGTAGATGATGGTGGTGGTGGCTAATGAGTGGCCAAAGGCAACTATGAAGGTAATAGTGGAGTATAGGCATGGCTAGCATTGTTTTGGTGAAGTTTGGCCAAGCTTTGTAATGTTTTTGTGGTGATGCTTCATGTGAAGGGTCATGGCCTGAATTTTTGGTCAGAGGAGGGGCTAATGGCTGCTGTAGATGGAGGAGGTGATGGTGGAGCTGATGGAGTGGAGAGGTGCCGAGCCTAGAAGGTGAAGAAAGCAATGCAAATAACATAAGAAATAAGAAGGAAAACATGGAAAAAGAAATAGAAATTTTACCAAAACTTTTTTTCAGGTTGATGGCCAATTTTTTTGGAGTTGAGAAGCTTAAATTTTCGTGAAAATGATGAGGAAAAAGATACGGCTGAAGCAATGGAGTTAAGGCAGCAACAATGAAAAGGTAATGGTTGATAAAGAAAATGTGAGAATACAAAGAGGCTTAAGCAAATAAAGAGTCACAAACCTTTCAAATTTCCACCATTTCTTTTTAAATTTTAAATACATGTAAAATATGTATAAATACAGATAAAACACGAAAATATAGTAAATAAACGAAAATAAATAAATAAATATTAATTAAATATAATTAAATTAAGAAAATAACAAAGAAAATGTAAATTAGGCTTGAAAATTTGAAAATAAATGAAATGAACTTTGGGAAAATTGTATGTACATGAAAAATATTTATAAATAAAGATAAAAACATTAAAAAAAATGCATACATAAAAATGAATAAATAAATTTTAATTAAATATAATTTAAATGAAGAAAATAGCAGAAAAATGGAAACTACTTTAAAATAGAAAATAAATTCAATGAGCTTTGGAAAAATTCAAACATCACTTTATAAATATTCAAAAGACAAAATATACATAAAATAACATATTAACACATATTAAAATAAAATATGACAAAGAAAAATATAATTTATACAATTTAAAATAACAAAATTGCAAAATAAACAATTTATACTCAAAATTGAAATGTACATATCTTTTGCAGTTTAACTCCGTTTTCAACAAAATGAAAAGCAGTATTCATGTTATTAAATCTATTTTCATAATAAAAGATAAAATTTATAATTTCAAATATTTAAAATGTAAATTTAAAAGTCAAAGTTTGACTATTTGACCAAAATTCACAATTTCTGGAAATATTAAATTTAGTCATATTTGGAATTCTAATCCACATCAAAATCAAAGTTTATACTTAAAATAACAAAATTTATTCTTTTTCATAAATAAAGCTTTTTAAATCTTGAAATATCAATTTAAAAATAATTGTAAAATACAGGGTTGTTACACTCTCCCCCACTCAAAGCTTTTCGTCCCCGAAAAGGAACGAGGTACGGGAAAGCACAGAAAAAGATAGAATGAAATAGAATTAAGACAAGATGATAAGAAGATTGGAATTACACCTGATAACTATTGTTATAGGTAAGTTTAACAAGATGGAGGTGATCAAATAAAGAATATAAGCACGAAAAAGATCCTCTAGAGTCTGAATCTCCCTTTTCACTTGACCGACGGTCTATGAATGGAAAAACAGTGCTTAGGGTTAAAATGAGTACCAAAAATTTTCAAAGATTACAGAAAGATTTCTAAACAGACTGGTATAAGCAATAGCCTTCCCATTCTGTAACAAGATAAGAGAAATAAGGACAAACAAAAGATAGTTTGAAAAAAAAAACAAAATAAGATAATAGATTTGTAACCATAATGTTTTGAAATCATAACAATTTAGAGATGTTATCATTTGGAAATCATACTACTAAAAATCATAACACTTTGGAAATGTTATTCTTAAAAAAAACATAACACTTAGAAAATCATAACACTTTTTTAAAAAAATAAACTTCATTTAAACCATTTTAATTCAAGGTCAAATAATATTCATTTTAAAGTTGTAACATTTCTAAGTTCATTCAATTATAAAAATTTCCAAAACATTGTCTTTTCAAAATAGCAGCACTTATAAAATGCTAAGTAGATATATTAATATTTCAAATCAGTTTAGTTCCAGAAATATTTATTTGGACATCACTTAACTTATGACTTATTAAAACAAACTTTTATGAATGGAATATCCAAATTAAACTATACTTCGTTTATTAAGTTAAAAGTTCACTATTTAGTTAGCTCTTAATTTAACACATAACCTAACACTTTATTTAAAATACCCATTTCACAAATAGATATTCCTTTAATAAGTTACACTTAAAATTCCATTTGAAAACCAAATTCTCAATTATCAATTTTTAGTGATGTTAAAATACATTTTAACTATTTAAATCATAATCATTCATTTTTCAAGACATATCTATTACATAAATAAAATATTTATATAGCAAATATAACAATCAAATTTCTTTACACATTTATTCATTTAGACATCAATTAAACTATGACTTCAAGTTAAATAAACTTTATTACAAATGTCTAATTCAAATGTATTTTTTTTTAATTTTATCTATTCAAAGATACATTATTTATTATACAACATATTCATTTTAAGAAATAACCTTTATTAAAATTTCTAGGTTAGACTTAAGGTTCCATAGTAAATCAAATTTGATTATTAAGTTATTTAAATAAAATCTTTTTAAATTCCTTTTTCACTATTTACCTCTGTTAATCTTTTATAACTAAAATTTAAGTGTATAAAATTTATTATAACCACTCAAATTTTATTTAAAAAATCCTTTTTATATTGTATATTATCCAATTACATTGTTAACTTCTAAAAAAATTTTTAATGTAAGTTATGTTTGAATGCAATTGTATTATACAAATAAAACTTTCCAATTCAATTATCTCAAGTTTGAATCATTTATCCAAATTTTTTATTTTTCTTTTTATAATTGAAATTATTCTTTAAGAAAAAAATGTAAGAATTAAATTTTCGATTTCCTTCAAACCAGTTAGAGATAAATAATATATCTACATAATATGTCAAATCAATTTTAAATCATATACCTATATATAATATAAATCAAATCATATTTTAGAAATTCAAACTAATTAAATTCTCAAAGCAACACTGTAGCAAGCCTACAGAGCGGTCTCTTCACTTCGAAACTCGAAAATGAACGTCGATGATGCTGCAGTCATCACCGAAATTATTTTCCAGCGACAAAGAGAAGAGCACTAAATTTTTAAACTTTAAAATCCTTTAGAAACATATTTCTACTTAGAAATACTTTAAATAATATATCCTTTTACAACTTTAAACACAAGGTTTGAAATCCATCGGAAATTAAATTCTTAAATTTCTTGTTTTAAATTCATTTCAGTTCCCAAATAAATTTATAAACAACTATTTATAAATTCATTTATAGAACAATAAATGATAAATCAATTATTATCACTTCAAATTATCAATTTAAATCAATTTATTAAGTTCCAAAAATTATATATCAAAATTTATTTCATTAACCAAATTTTTTTTATAATATTGTGTCAGTTTGTTCTGTCAAAGTGTTTTAGAAATCCTATCGATAGTGTTGATCAGACGAATCGATCGGAAACCCAAATCAACATCAACAACTCAAACAACACAATATAAAAAAAACATAGATTTATAGATTTCGTGTACAATTCAAAAATGTTTGGAGATAGTTTAGAAACAAAAGACAAGATGGTTAAGCAGAGTAGAGAGATGGGTAAGCTTGGATAAATCACAGACAACCTTAACTGGGTCAACCGTGACTTAATGGATAAGATCAAATGTGGATTTTCTGGGGTAAATCTACCTTCGATCTCAAGAGATAGAGTTTGGAATAATAAAAGATATTAGCATCTACCAAGGATAAATATAAATCTTTGGTGAATCGATGCTGATTGTAAAGGATTTTCACCCTTTTACAAGAAAATTAGAATATTGGCGAGACAGCCAATTCACTATAAAGATCATTCGAAGTGGAGTTATGTGATACTCCAAAATCAAAAGAAGATGAATAGTGAGGGACAAGAATGAATTTTGGAACCGCAGGGAACGTTCTAAAAATTCAAAGGAAATTCGAATCAAGAGGAAAAGATTCAAACTCGAACGAAAGTGATTCTGTAAATAAATATACTCCATATGCTGAGTTTTGCCTCAAAGCCAAAGCTCTGATACCAACTGTAATGACCCGATATTTTCAACCATTCGCATCCATTATAAGTGTATAGGTAGACACTCATGCCGGAGTTGAATTGCTCAAAATACCGCGTTGTAAATAAAATTTGGCAAATCTCAGAATATACAGTAAATAAATATAATCACAGATCATAGACACAGAGTAAAATAATGCAGCGGAAGTAAAAGAAATAGTAGTTCATGAAGCTACTATATAAATATATCAGAGTTACATAAGATATAACAGAAGAAATAGAGTACAACAGAAGTCTAAATACAATAACCAAGTACAAGCTGAGTAGGACAATGGAACTGAAGTAGATAGGACAAGACAAGCAGATAATCTCCAGCGATTCAAATCTCCAAGAGAGTGGAAATCCAAATCTGTGAATAACTCAGGCTGACCCGAGCGTAAAGCAAAACACAAAACACTCGAGTCAGGACAATATATACTTATATAATGTAAACCAACTCAAGTGAACTGTAATAAGGTACAAGTAACTTAAAGAATGCTTGGGATCGCCCATTCTTTAAGGATCCGTTAAACTATTTACTATGTAGTAATATACGCTATATACAGTAGTGTCTAATTAGTAAAGTATAATCATATAGAAAATAGCGTTAAGGGGATGGAGAACCTTAACGCGGTCGGATCTTAAAATCATAATCGTAGTAAAGCTCGATATGGTAGGTGACATGGCACACAAGGCAATGCCAGGGTAGATATACCAATTACGCACACGGACTGATGGATACGCATAGCAGCCACTACCGTTCCACCTCGAACAACACGCCCAAATCGGAGGATGGCCATCTAATCAATCACAAGTAAGAGTATAATATCGAAGAAATGTGTCCGAGAAGAGGTGCTACCTCACTGGTCCGAGATCGCTCCTGTTTTAGCCACCTTATGCCAACTCACGGGAGTTGGGTCCACGTAACATACCTTAAGAACGTCGCCACCATCCTACTTCATTCTGGAATCTCCACCGCGTACACGGTTGTCAAAGTGGTTTTCGGTATCGACAGAGAGTATGTCCATATCCGATCCCGGTCTCTTTGCCAACCAATCGTTATTATAACCCGTGGTTATAACTCTTAAAAACAATACTTTACTTCAAAATAAGATATCATTTCAAAATCATTTTAATATATCAAAATATCATATCTTACAAACTTCATTTAAAATCATTTTAATATATCAAAATATCATATCTTTGATAGTTATACTTCGAAATCAAAATCATTTTTATTTCAAAACTATGTTCATTTCAAAACAACATCATTTCCATTTCACACATATATTCACCTTTCAAATAGTCTATACTTTCAAAGTTATAATTCTTTTGAAACTAAAACATTTGAAATCATTATACTTTGAAAATCACAACATTTCGAAAACATATATTTGAAATCATCTTTTAATTCTACATATTTACAAATTTTTTAAATTAAACCCAAATTCCAAATTTTAATTTTAATTTAATTCAAACCATCATTTTCAACTCAAATTCAGTTTACTAACAAACCATTTCAAATCTTATAATTTCAAATATAGGTTTAATTCACAAAATACAATATTCAATCTTTAGTATATTTCAAAGCTTAAATATCCCACATTTCATAAATTCAAAATCATTTATATACATTTCAAAATATCAAAATATTATTCAAAGCATCATTCATTTATATTTCATTTAAATACCATTTGAATCCATTCATTTTATTAAATTTAAATACCATTTTAAACTCACATTAAAATCAAATTCTTCCATTTAAAACCATTTAAATGTCTCTTCATTATCTTTAGAAATTTAACATTTAATTTCCAAAATTATATCATTTTCCAAAGATTATTTTTCATTAAAATTTATTAAAACAACAAAAATACAGTTTCCGTAGCACTTACAAAATGCTACGTAAAGTTATAGTTTAAAATAGTTCATTTAACAAAACGACAGCACTTAAATGCTGTAATATATTTCCATTAAATTTAAAATAAACTTAAATGTTAAGTTTAACCACTATAGCACTTAAAAAGTGCTATAATAGCCTTTATTTCAAATTAACTTTTTTAGTTCTTTTAAACAACTACAACATTTGCAAAATGCTGTAATATCTTTTACATACATTTCAAAAATGATGTCAAATCAAATTCAGAGTTTAATTACCTTTTCACAAATTTAACTAAATTTCAAATTTTATTTAATTAACTTAAACCTTTAATTAAAACTAAATTTCACATTTCCTAGTCAAGTTATATTTTAAAAGATCACTTTTAAACATTCATTTATTTAACCACTTAAATTCATAGAAAAATCAATAATACTTTAATAAATCACTTAAATTCAAATTTAATCAAATTATCATATTTACCATTTCCAAATAAAATTTAATATCCATTTTATTTATATAACTTAAATATCAATTTTAACCAAAATTCCAAATTTCCAACTTAAGTTATACTTCAAAAATCTAGTTAAACCATTCATTAATTACATTTTTAACACATAGAAAAATCATAATTTCTTTAATTCAAAATATTTCAAAATCTGTTTAAATCAAATTTCATAAATTTATATTTTTAAAATACTTAAAAATATTCAAAACACTTTATAAAATAACCACGGGCCTGTATACAGTTTTCTAGCCTAGGTCAAGCGATACGGATATGTATCATTTCAATCCGTAGTTTAAAAAGAAAAATCCGGGTTCTATCATTTCAAACCCGCAATCCCAAGTTAAAATAAATTAAATAAAAACCATTCAGGCCTATCATTTCAGCCCATAACGATTTTTCCCTATTCTAAAGTCCGTTCGGGTATGTATCATTTCAACCCATAGTGATTCTAGTCTACAGGGAACTTGCAGTGTGATAAACAGATATAAATAACAGAATAGCATGAAATAACAGTAACATATGATATAATAAGTGTAATAACAGGTGTGAACATCATATGATAATAATATAAACATATATAACATGATGATATACATTACAGATTCAAATGGTGTCGGTTTATCAGTTATATAGGTACATATTGTCTGGTGAGAATAACTCACCTGTTAAAGCTGGAGATTAGCGATCAAACACACAGAATAGATTCCAGAAAGCACAATAAGCACGATATAGCATGACTTTTGATTTGAATGAATGGAGAGCCTAAGCTAATTGCCTTGAATACATGAGACAAAACAATGCAAATATACATGAATAAACACTTAACACAATTTTAAACAACACAAAAGATACATGCACAACAAGTCACCAAATCACTTGCACTTGCTTTCAACTCTCTTTGGGTTCGGCCTTAAGTGGAATACAGGTCTAAGTCAAGGGTTTGGATCAGGTTTGGGTCAGGTATGGCATCAAAACAAGTGGAGATGAAGGTGTAGTGGTGCTAACATGAAGCATACCAAAGACAATGCAAAAGAGGCAAGTTGTTTAACTTTTTGGCTCGGCTTAGGTCAATTGGAGCACAGCCATAGGGGGTTTCAGATCTGGTCAGCGGTCATGTGGCAGCCAAAAGTGATGTAGATGATGGTGGTGGTGGCTAATGAGTGGCCAAAGGCAACTATGAAGGTAATAGTGGAGTATAGGCATGGCTAGCATTGTTTTGGTGAAGTTTGGCCAAGCTTTGTAATGTTTTTGTGGTGATGCTTCATGTGAAGGGTCATGGCCTGAATTTTTGGTCAGAGGAGGGGCTAATGGCTGCTGTAGATGGAGGAGGTGATGGTGGAGCTGATGGAGTGGAGAGGTGCCGAGCCTAGAAGGTGAAGAAAGCAATGCAAATAACATAAGAAATAAGAAGGAAAACATGGAAAAAGAAATAGAAATTTTACCAAAACTTTTTCTCAGGTTGATGGCCAATTTTTTTGGAGTTGAGAAGCTTAAATTTTCGTGAAAATGATGAGGAAAAAGATACGGCTGAAGCAATGGAGTTAAGGCAGCAACAATGAAAAGGTAATGGTTGATAAAGAAAAGGTGAGAATACAAAGAGGCTTATGCAAATAAAGAGTCACAAACCTTTCAAATTTCCACCATTTCTTTTTAAATTTTAAATACATGTAAAATATGTATAAATACAGATAAAACACGAAAATATAGTAAATAAACGAAAATAAATAAATAAATATTAATTAAATATAATTAAATTAAGAAAATAACAAAGAAAATGTAAATTAGGCTTGAAAAATTGAAAATAAATGAAATGAACTTTGGGAAAATTGTATGTACATGAAAAATATTTATAAATAAAGATAAAAACATAAAATAAAATGCATACATAAAAATGAATAAATAAATTTTAATTAAATATAATTTAAATGAAGAAAATAGCAGAAAAATGGAAACTACCTTTAAAAATAGAAAATAAATTCAATGAGCTTTGGAAAAATTCAAACATCACTTTATAAATATTCAAAAGACAAAATATACATAAAATAACATATTAACACATATTAAAATAAAATATGACAAAGAAAAATATAATTTATACAATTTAAAATAACAAAATTGCAAAATAAACAATTTATACTCAAAATTGAAATGTACATATCTTTTGCAGTTTAACTCCGTTTTCAACAAAATGAAAAGCAGTATTCATGTTATTAAATCTATTTTCATAATAAAAGATAAAATTTATAATTTCAAATATTTAAAATGTAAATTTAAAAGTCAAAGTTTGACTATTTGACCAAAATTCACAATTTCTGGAAATATTAAATTTAGTCATATTTGGAATTCTAATCCACATCAAAATCAAAGTTTATACTTAAAATAACAAAATTTATTCTTTTTCATAAATAAAGCTTTTTAAATCTTGAAATATCAATTTAAAAATAATTGTAAAATACAGGGTTGTTACACTCTCCCCCACTCAAAGCTTTTCGTCCCCGAAAAGGAACGAGGTACGGGAAAGCACAGAAAAAGATAGAATGAAATAGAATTAAGACAAGATGATAAGAAGATTGGAATTACACCTGATAACTATTGTTATAGGTAAGTTTAACAAGATGGAGGTGATCAAATAAAGAATATAAGCACGAAAAAGATCCTCTAGAGTCTGAATCTCCCTTTTCACTTGACCGACGGTCTATGAATGGAAAAACAGTGCTTAGGGTTAAAATGAGTACCAAAAATTTTCAAAGATTACAGAAAGATTTCTAAACAGACTGGTATAAGCAATAGCCTTCCCATTCTGTAACAAGATAAGAGAAATAAGGACAAACAAAAGATAGTTTGAAAAAAAAAACAAAATAAGATAATAGATTTGTAACCATAATGTTTTGAAATCATAACAATTTAGAGATGTTATCATTTGGAAATCATACTACTAAAAATCATAACACTTTGGAAATGTTATTCTTAAAAAAAACATAACACTTAGAAAATCATAACACTTTTTTAAAAAAATAAACTTCATTTAAACCATTTTAATTCAAGGTCAAATAATATTCATTTTAAAGTTGTAACATTTCTAAGTTCATTCAATTATAAAAATTTCCAAAACATTGTCTTTTCAAAATAGCAGCACTTATAAAATGCTAAGTAGATATATTAATATTTCAAATCAGTTTAGTTCCAGAAATATTTATTTGGACATCACTTAACTTATGACTTATTAAAACAAACTTTTATGAATGGAATATCCAAATTAAACTATACTTCGTTTATTAAGTTAAAAGTTCACTATTTAGTTAGCTCTTAATTTAACACATAACCTAACACTTTATTTAAAATACCCATTTCACAAATAGATATTCCTTTAATAAGTTACACTTAAAATTCCATTTGAAAACCAAATTCTCAATTATCAATTTTTAGTGATGTTAAAATACATTTTAACTATTTAAATCATAATCATTAATTTTTCAAGACATATCTATTACATAAATAAAATATTTATATAGCAAATATAACAATCAAATTTCTTTACACATTTATTCATTTAGACATCAATTAAACTATGACTTCAAGTTAAATAAACTTTATTACAAATGTCTAATTCAAATGTATTTTTTTTTTAATTTTATCTATTCAAAGATACATTATTTATTATACAACATATTCATTTTAAGAAATAACCTTTATTAAAATTTCTAGGTTAGACTTAAGGTTCCATAGTAAATCAAATTTGATTATTAAGTTATTTAAATAAAATCTTTTTAAATTCCTTTTTCACTATTTACCTCTGTTAATCTTTTATAACTAAAATTTAAGTGTATAAAATTTATTATAACCACTCAAATTTTATTTAAAAAATCCTTTTTATATTGTATATTATCCAATTACATTGTTAACTTCTAAAATTTTTTTTAATGTAAGTTATGTTTGAATGCAATTGTATTATACAAATAAAACTTTCCAATTCAATTATCTCAAGTTTGAATCATTTATCCAAATTTTTGATTTTTCTTTTTATAATTGAAATTATTCTTTAAGAAAAAAATGTAAGAATTAAATTTTCGATTTCCTTCAAACCAGTTAGAGATAAATAATATATCTACATAATATGTCAAATCAATTTTAAATCATATACCTATATATAATATAAATCAAATCATATTTTAGAAATTCAAACTAATTAAATTCTCAAAGCAACAATGTAGCAAGCCTACAGAGCGGTCTCTTCACTTCGAAACTCGAAAATGAACGTCGATGATGCTGCAGTCATCACCGAAATTATTTTCCAGCGACAAAGAGAAGAGCACTAAATTTTTAAACTTTAAAATCCTTTAGAAACATATTTCTACTTAGAAATACTTTAAATAATATATCCTTTTACAACTTTAAACACAAGGTTTGAAATCCATCGGAAATTAAATTCTTAAATTTCTTGTTTTAAATTCATTTCAGTTCCCAAATAAATTTATAAACAACTATTTATAAATTCATTTATAGAACAATAAATGATAAATCAATTATTATCACTTCAAATTATCAATTTAAATCAATTTATTAAGTTCCAAAAATTATATATCAAAATTTATTTCATTAACCAAATTTTTTTTTATAATATTGTGTCAGTTTGTTCTGTCAAAGTGTTTTAGAAATCCTATCGATAGTGTTGATCAGACGAATCGATCGGAAACCCAAATCAACATCAACAACTCAAACAACACAATATAAAAAAAAACATAGATTTATAGATTTCGTGTACAATTCAAAAATGTTTGGAGATAGTTTAGAAACAAAAGACAAGATGGTTAAGCAGAGTAGAGAGATGGGTAAGCTTAGATAAATCACAGACAACCTTAACTGGGTCAACCGTGACTTAATGGATAAGATCAAATGTGGATTTTCTGGGGTAAATCTACCTTCGATCTCAAGAGATAGAGTTTGGAATAATAAAAGATATTAGCATCTACCAAGGATAAATATAAATCTCTGGTGAATCGATGCTGATTGTAAAGGATTTTCACCCTTTTACAAGAAAATTAGAATATTGGCGAGTCAGCCAATTCACTATAAAGATCATTCGAAGTGGAGTTATGTGATACTCCAAAATCAAAAGAAGATGAATAGTGAGGGACAAGAATGAATTTTGGAACCGCAGGGAACGTTCTAAAAATTCAAAGGAAATTCGAATCAAGAGGAAAAGATTCAAACTCGAACGAAAGTGATTCTGTAAATAAATCTACTGAAATGACCCTCCTATTTCCACCCTAATTTCATAAGGATTTTTTTTTTGTTAAGAGATGATATATAGATATATCATTCATTACAAATATATTTCTCAGGGTCATTTTCTTTCTCCAATAAACAAAATATATCCAGGATCTTTCACAATATAAAAATATTGTTTTAAATCTAAATCATTCCTAACATACATATATGAAGATATCTATGTTATATTCTACTAGAATCAGAGCATGATAATATGAAAGTAGAAATCCTTTTAAATCTATTAAAATGTGATAATTCCCTGATAATTCAGTCTGTTATTCTAATTAAGAAATGATCAAGTAATAATTAGTGGAAAGCAAGCTTTTAATAAGGATGATTGTGTTAAAGTCTGTATAGTATCAAACTCAGGCTAAAAGAAAGTGGATCCTAAGTGAACACAAGCAACATCTAGGCGTAATGGAAACGCGCCTAACTTACACATGAGAGGTCACGAGTTCGAGTGCTATGCTGGTCGGTTCAAACCCAATTTTTGTTTTTTTTTCTCCTGTGAACAAAATTGTCTGAACCTATTATATACTTTGGCTATGAAACAGAGCTAAAAATTTAATTTAAATCCTTAGTTGCTGGCTTGACCCAGGCTCAAGAAAAATGGCTATGTTAGCCCTGTTCTGGTTTGCACTACTTAGTTACAAAATACCTGCTATATTATTTTCTTTTCAAAGCAACTCAAACTCTTTCTATCAGATTTTATTTTTGACTTGAACATGGATTTTCTTATGCCAGTTCTATAGATATACATACAAACCACAAATTCTTTTAATCTCAGATCTTCTACCATTATAGCCTAACTGTTCTTGAAGCTTAGAATTCATTTTTCTTAGCAAAGCATTTAACAAAACAAAGCACATAGTTCAGCTGAGACATATAAGTTCAACAACTACAAAACAGTAATTAACCATACATTGGTTTCTCAAAGTAATTTTAAACAATAGGTCTTAATCTAGTTCATCATGAAGGTGTAGTTTACTTCAGCAAAGTCTTTTAAAAACATAGCATCCAAATCTTAAGCAGTTTAACATCCAAGCCTGATCAAAGCAATTCCTATTTCCCTGCAAAACCACCATGAACTGCCCCATATGAATATGAGACACCCAATGGTGCATAAACACAAAAGGGTCAGACTATTTGTCTGGTATGAATAATCCAACTGAAAACATGATCTCATTCAATTCTCTTTATAAACAAACTTTACATTAATAAGAAACTCAGTATCTTCCTTATGCTTGTTTTTGTTTTGTTTTTGTGAAGCATGTTCCTTCATCTCAGTGTTAACAGATTATTTACACATATATTCACCATGACTTGATTCATAGAAAACAATCATAAGATTCATCCATAAAAAGCACCAAAACAACCAAATACAAACATCAATTCAGTTATCATCCCCTTTTCAACTTTACTGGCCATCAGGGATTTTGCCCAGGCCTCTCCTGAATCTATTCCTAGAATTCATTATCAAATATAACAGGGTCTTTAGCTACTTTCTCCTTTTAAAACACACACTGCCTGGGACATCTCTCTGTTAACCCAGCACACTCAGGCCCCTGGGTATAAACATACCATGTGTGAACTTGCAATATTCCCCTTGCCAAGCTATACTTTGGTAGCCCTAAGATCCCAAGTCCTTAGTTAAATTACTAAGTGTTTATTATTATTTTTCATAGCAGTGCTAATCCCTTCTGCATCTCACTTCTTAATCAGAGAAATATAAATAATGCAAGCAACATGTATTCATCCAGAGTTTGGTAAGTTATATTCTCAGAAGCAAACATTTTATCATGAAAGAGGGAGGTGACTTCTTAGCACATTATTTTGCCTATGGGTTTCACTGGATCAAGATGTAAGCATGTGGTCCTGAGTAATTTGCTAGATATATATATTCTCCCTTACCTCTGGTTCAATCAGATTCATGATCTGGCTAAACCACAAGTATATTTGAATTGGGTATTTCATAAAACATAGAAGCTCAGCACATGTACAACATTGCACTTCTACATTTTCTTTTGTTTTAATTAATATGAGACATAAGCAACAACACAATGTTACAGCCCATATTTCTTTCTACCTTCAGACCATACACCCACTACTTGAATCCGGGGATTTTTATAAACAACTTATAAAAGAAAACACTCAATCTCAAAGCTAACCCATATCTCAGACAAACATTTTAGTTCATGTATCCATGACTCTTATTTTTCTGGGTAAATCAGATAGAGGTTTTTACCCTTAAACAAATCATTAACAAACCAAAGTCATCCAATCATAAAACATAACTTGTAAAAGAAAATTAGTTCAAACTGGCTGCCTCAATATTCAGGTCTTAATGCCAAAGTTTTCAGTGAGGTTACTCACCTTAATCCTTCTTCTTCCTATGCCTTATGAACCCCCTTTTAGTCTTCTGCCTTCTCCTATTTTCTCTGGTTTATGCCTTGTATATTTTTCTTTAGGTTAATGAAGAACAAAAATATATGGTCTTACTATACTAGGCCTTTTATATAAATCTTGGCTGTTACTAGGGTTTATGGACTTACCCAATGTCAGTTCTACCCCATCCCAAACATAGCCTGCCTCTGGTTTGATTCAAGAAAATAAAAGGGTATGTGGTCCTTGTCTTCCTTTCCAGAAATTAGTCCCTCTCTTTTAATTTTCCCTGGTCATGTCATATGCATGACTTCTTATTATTACTATTATTATTTTCTTAATAAAAGAGATTACTGAGAATAGATAAAGTGCTTGTTTAGGGACTCATGCCATTTTCATGCAACTTCTGTTTTCTTCCAGAGATTGATTGACTGTATACATGTATAACTTATGTATACCTAAGCCTTTTATTTTTCTTTCTTTCTTTAAATAATTTTAAGTTTATTTCAGCCTAGCCCTTATTTTCTTTGTACTATATTTTACTTAAAGACAAAATTCTATCTTTATGCATATGTATTTCTAAATCAGTTATTTTATTTTATCTATTAATTTCTGCCAAATTTTGTTACACAGAAATCTGTGTGCATGTGTACATTGTCTTGTGCACATGTACATGTTTTATACTTTGTATCTGCAAATCAATTTCCTATTCTAATTTTTCCCAATGCAATTTCAAACAAATACAAACTAAATTAAATCATGAAATTACTCACAAAAATCAGGGTTATCACATATATCTCTCCTTTTAGGAATTGTGTCCCACAATTCTTTCATACTTAACTTAAGTATCATCTCTTCAGAAAAAATGAATTTTTTTGATTTCTAAACCATTTTCAAACCAATC
Organism: Allium fistulosum; assembly: GCA_030737815.1. Lineage (NCBI taxonomy): Eukaryota > Viridiplantae > Streptophyta > Magnoliopsida > Asparagales > Amaryllidaceae > Allium > Allium fistulosum. Next base: position 1,545,418,697 of record CM060901.1, on the reverse strand, counting down.
ACCTATTAAGCACTATGCATATCAACACAAGATAAAAATCACAATGCATATTCAACCAACACATTCATTAGTATGTATATATATATATAGATTTACCTTTTCTTCAATCAAACAGCTGGGGATAATCATTTCTGATTTTATCCTCCACTTCCCATGTGCAATCATTTGGGTCTAGACTCCATTGTACTTTTACTAATTTAATTTCTTTGTTTCTCAATTTCTTGGTTTCTCTAGAAACTATGCCCACTGGTTCCTTTTCATAGATCATTCTAGGATCAATCTGCACATCCTTAGAGTATTCTAGTATTGCTTCCTTATCATGAACCCATCTTCTTAGTTGAGACACATGAAAGACATCATGCATGGCTCTCATTTCTTCTGGCAATTCTAATTTATAGGCTACTGTCCCTATTCTTTCTAGAATTTTATATGGTCCTATATATCTAGGAATCAACTTTCCTTGTTTCCCAAACCTTAGAACCTTTTTCATGGGTGATATCTTGATGAACACATAATCCCCAACATCATATTGTACTGCCTTCCTTCTTTGATCTGCATATTTCTTTTGCCTATCTTGGGCAGAGGCAATTCTTTTTCTGATCAAGGCTACCTTTTCAGAAGTCTCCTTCACATTTTCTGGTCCTAAGACCACTTTTTCTCCAGACTCATGCCAACTTGAAGGTGATAAACATGGCCTTCCATAGAGAGCTTCAAAGGGGGCCATGCCTATGCTACTGTGATGGGTGTTATTGTATGCAAATTCAGCTAGATATATGTAATCTTCCCAGCTTCCTCCCCAATCCAATACACATGCTCTCAACATGTCTTCAAGCAATTTGTTCACAATTTCTGTTTGGCCATCAGATTGAGGATGGTATGCTGTACTCAAACATAAATCAGTCCCCATTGCCTTGTGAAAACTCTGCCAAAATTTTGAAGTGAAGATGGTATCTCTATCACTCACTATAGTCTTTGGTATACCATGCAGTCTGACTACTTCTTTAATAAACAACTGGGCTAGGGTATTAGCATTTCTTTCTGATTTCACTGGTATAAAGTGGGCTGACTTGGTTAACCTATCAACCATTACCCAAATACTATCATTTCCCCTCCTAGTTCTAGGCAAACCATCAATAAAATCCATTGATATGTCTTCCCATTTCCACTGTGGTATTTGTAAAGGTTGAAGCATTCCTGAGGGTTTTTGATACTCAGCCTTCACCTGCTGGCAAACCATACATTTTGATACATAGGTTGCCACTGCACTCTTCATACCACTCCACCAATAATCTCTCTTGAGGTTGTGATACATTCTTGTGCTTCCTGGGTGTATAGTATATTTGTTTTTGTGGTAAGCATCCAAAATTTCTTGCTTCAACTCATCCATTGCTGGAACACATATTCTTTCTCCTTTCTTCAGATGGCCCTGATCATCCAACTGAAAACCTTCTACTGTCTCACCATTAAATATTTGTGTCTTTTTTCCAAATAAAAATGGATCTTGGTTTTGTAGCATTGCAACTTTATTTTTCAATTCTGATCCCAGAGTAATAAAACTTAATTTTCCCATTTCTACCTTCCCACTGCATAAGCTCATGTTTTCTATGTTATCACTTTTTATCTCTGAATCAATTAATAATGATAAAGTGTTAAACTCTTCTATCATTAATCTAGCCACTTTAGCATGTTGTCTACTTAGGGCATCTGCTACTTTATTAGCCTTACCTGGTGTGTAAAATATTTCAAAATCATATGAGGCTAAGAGTTCAATCCATCTTTGCTGCCTCATATTTAGTTCTTTTTGTGAAAACAAATATTTGAGTGATTTATGATCTGTATATACTTCAAATTTTGCCCCTAACAAGTAGTGTCTCCATAGCTTAAGGGCATACACTACAGCAGCCAATTCAAGGTCATGAGTAGCATACCTTACTTCACTTGATTTCAACTGCCTAGAAGCATAAGCTATTACCTGATGTTGTTGCATCAACACTGCTCCAAGCCCTTGTCCACTTGCATCAGTATACACCACCAAGTTTTCATTTCCCTCAGGTACTTTAAGAATTGGAGCTTGTACCAGTGCTTCTTTTAATTTCCCAAAGGCATTTTCACATTCCTCAGTCCAAGTGAACACTTGATTTTTCCTAGTCAATCTGGTTAATGGAATTGAGATTTTTGCAAAATCTTTTATAAATCTTCTATAGTAACCAGCCATTCCCATGAATGATCTGACTTCAGTGACATTAGTAGGCCTTTTCCAAGCTTGCACTGCAATGACTTTATTGGAGTCCACAGCTATTCCTTTTTCTGATATAATATGGCCTAGAAAGTTCACTTCATTCTGCCAAAAAGTGCATTTTGAAAACTTTGCTTTCAAGTCTTCCTGTCTCAATTTCTCAAATACTATATGCAAATGGTTCTCATGCTCTCTAACTGACTTAGAATAAATTAGTATATCATCAATAAATATTAATACAAACTTATCCAAGTATTCTCTGAAAATCCTATTCATCAAATCAACAAAATAGGAAGGAGCATTTGTTAAGCCAAATGGCATCACCAAAAATTCATAAAGTCCATATCTGGTGTTAAAGGCTGTATACTTAATGCTTTCCTCTTCTACTTTCATATGATGAAAGCCTGAAGCTAAATCAAGCCTGGAGAATATCTTTGCACCACTCAATTGATCAAAGAGATCATCAATTCTTGGTAAGGGGTATTTATTTTTAACTGTGACTTTATTTAATTCCCTATAGTCAATACATAATCTCAGGGATCCATCATGTTTCTTAACAAAGACTACTGGTGCTCCCCATGATGAGCTACTGGGTCTAATAAAACCTTTTTCTTCTAATTCAACTAATTGCTTTTTCAACTCCATCAATTCCTTAGGCCCCATTCTGGTTGGTCTTTTAACCACTGGGCTAGCTCCTGGAATTATTCTAATTGAAAATTCAACTGGCCTGTGATTAGGAACTCCTCTTACTTCCCCAAACACATCATCATATTGATTAACTATGGGGATCTCTTCTAATGCAGGCATGGGTTTTTCATTTGACAATGCAGAAAGGTTGGCTATACTTCTATTTTTGTTTGCCTCACAAAGAACGATTATTCTTTGTCCATCAGAAACCTTCAATGATATGGTGGATGTCTCCATATTTATGATAGCCTTATATCTACTCAACCAATCAACTCCTAAAATAATTCCTATGTCTGGATATTGCAACACATATAGGTTTGACTCAAACACATGTCCTCCTATATTTAATCCCAGTTGCATGCACATCATACCCATGACACATGAACTACCTATAGGGCTTCTAATTAGCAGTGGTTTATCAACAATCATACAGTTCAATTTTAATTGTTGTGCAATATCATGAGAGATCAATGAGTGTGTAGCCCCAGTATCATATACTACTGTTAAAGGTATTGAATGGATAAGCAAAGTACCTTCAACTTGACCATGCTTTTCAACATTTGATCCCTCAGCTGCCTTGCCTTTCCCTTCCAAAGCCCCTAATTTTCCTTGCTTAAAATCTGGGCAGTTCCTCTTTATGTGACCTTCCTTCCCACAATGGTGACAATTGAAGGATGCTGGTCTAGGATTGGTGCACCTATTTTTCATGTGCCCCTCTTGTCCACAGTTGTAACAAGTGATCCTCTTCTTAACTTCAGCAGTTCTAGCTTCTTCTGGTTTCTTGGTGGAAGTTATGTCTGTTTTCTTTTTATCATAAGGGTGAAATTTACCCTTCCCCTTCTTGTTTTGATTATTTTTGAATGCCCTGAAATTCTCTCTAGCTTTATCATGTTGTTCAATGCTCAGAGTCAAATCCAAAACTTGATCAAAAGTTTTATCCTTATATGGTAGCATGGCTCTACTAAGGCTAGAGTTCAACCCTTGGATATATCTGCCATTCTTAGCTTCCTCAGTAGTGATGAGCACTGCACCATACTTTGCCAATGATTCAAACTTCTGAGTGTACTCAGTGACACTCATAGTCCCTTGCCTCAATTTGATGAATTCCTCCAGTAAAGATTCCTTAGCTGATGCAGGGATAAATCTGCCTTCCAACATTGCTTTAAACTGATCCCATGTTACTTCTCCTTCAGGTCTTCCAGCTATGATAACCTCCCACCAATCCAAAGCTGCTCCTCTCAATTGCCTGGATGCAATTTGCCTCTTCCTTTGGTCTTCAACTTGCATGTCTGCAAAGATTCTTTCCAAAATTCTAAGCCAATTTTGAACCCCCATAACTCCTTCTGTGCCATCAAAGGTTTTGCCTCCAAGATTGGTAAAAGTCTTGAGTAGTTTGGAAAGTTCCTCATGTGGATTTTCCTGCCTGTTGCCTACTCCATCTCTTATGGCCCTCATGAATTCTTGCACATTCACCATGGGTGGTTCACTTGTTCCTACATTTTGATGTCTGGGTCCTACCATAGCTCTATGGATATAACACTTAGGTTAGTCTGTTTTGCCTAATGCTCTATAGATTAATTCATTTTAATTTATCACTTATTCTGTCATAATAGATATCAATAGTGTAAATAAGGAAAAAAAAACATCCAAAGCAGTAAACACTTCTATACATCCAATGCAAACAAATTCATACAAAAATTTTTTTGCTATGTTATTTAACAACATAGCTCTGATACCAACTGAAATGACCCTCCTATTTCCACCCTAATTTCATAAGGATTTTTTTTTTGTTAAGAGATGATATATAGATATATCATTCATTACAAATATATTTCTCAGGGTCATTTTCTTTCTCCAATAAACAAAATATATCCAGGATCTTTCACAATATAAAAATATTGTTTTAAATCTAAATCATTCCTAACATACATATATGAAGATATCTATGTTATATTCTACTAGAATCAGAGCATGATAATATGAAAGTAGAAATCCTTTTAAATCTATTAAAATGTGATAATTCCCTGATAATTCAGTCTGTTATTCTAATTAAGAAATGATCAAGTAATAATTAGTGGAAAGCAAGCTTTTAATATGGATGATTGTGTTAAAGTCTGTATAGTATCAAACTCAGGCTAAAAGAAAGTGGATCCTAAGTGAACATAAGCAACATCTAGGCGTAATGGAAACGCGCCTAACTTACACATGAGAGGTCACGAGTTCGAGTGCTATGCTGGTCGGTTCAAACCCAATTTTTGTTTTTTTTTTCTCCTGTGAACAAAATTGTCTGAACCTATTATATACTTTGGCTATGAAACAGAGCTAAAAATTTAATTTAAATCCTTAGTTGCTGGCTTGACCCAGGCTCAAGAAAAATGGCTATGTTAGCCCTGTTCTGGTTTGCACTACTTAGTTACAAAATACCTGCTATATTATTTTCTTTTCAAAGCAACTCAAACTCTTTCTATCAGATTTTATTTTTGACTTAAACATGGATTTTCTTATGCCAGTTCTATAGATATACATACAAACCACAAATTCTTTTAATCTCAGATCTTCTACCATTATAGCCTAACTGTTCTTGAAGCTTAGAATTCATTTTTCTTAGCAAAGCATTTAACAAAACAAAGCACATAGTTCAGCTGAGACATATAAGTTCAACAACTACAAAACAGTAATTAACCATACATTGGTTTCTCAAAGTAATTTTAAACAATAGGTCTTAATCTAGTTCATCATGAAGGTGTAGTTTACTTCAGCAAAGTCTTTTAAAAACATAGCATCCAAATCTTAAGCAGTTTAACATCCAAGCCTGATCAAAGCAATTCCTATTTCCCTGCAAAACCACCATGAACTGCCCCATATGAATATGAGACACCCAATGGTGCATAAACACAAAAGGGTCAGACTATTTGTCTGGTATGAATAATCCAACTGAAAACATGATCTCATTCAATTCTCTTTATAAACAAACTTTACATGAATAAGAAACTCAGTATCTTCCTTATGCTTGTTTTTTTTTGTTTTTGTGAAGCATGTTCCTTCATCTCAGTGTTAACAGATTATTTACACATATATTCACCATGACTTGATTCATAGAAAACAATCATAAGATTCATCCATAAAAAGCACCAAAACAACCAAATACAAACATCAATTCAGTTATCATCCCCTTTTCAACTTTACTGGCCATCAGGGATTTTGCCCAGGCCTCTCCTGAATCTATTCCTAGAATTCATTATCAAATATAACAGGGTCTTTAGCTACTTTCTCCTTTTAAAACACACACTGCCTGGGACATCTCTCTGTTAACCCAGCACACTCAGGCCCCTGGGTATAAACATACCATGTGTGAACTTGCAATATTCCCCTTGCCAAGCTATACTTTGGTAGCCCTAAGATCCCAAGTCCTTAGTTAAATTACTAAGTGTTTATTATTATTTTTCATAGCAGTGCTAATCCCTTCTGCATCTCACTTCTTAATCAGAGAAATATAAATAATGCAAGCAACATGTATTCATCCAGAGTTTGGTAAGTTATATTCTCAGAAGCAAACATTTTATCATGAAAGAGGGAGGTGACTTCTTAGCACATTATTTTGCCTATGGGTTTCACTGGATCAAGATGTAAGCATGTGGTCCTGAGTAATTTGCTAGATATATATATTCTCCCTTACCTCTGGTTCAATCAGATTCATGATCTGGCTAAACCACAAGTATATTTGAATTGGGTATTTCATAAAACATAGAAGCTCAGCACATGTACAACATTGCACTTCTACATTTTCTTTTGTTTTAATTAATATGAGACATAAGCAACAACACAATGTTACAGCCCATATTTCTTTCTACCTTCAGACCATACACCCACTACTTGAATCCGGGGATTTTTATAAACAACTTATAAAAGAAAACACTCAATCTCAAAGCTAACCCATATCTCAGACAAACATTTTAGTTCATGTATCCATGACTCTTATTTTTCTGGGTAAATCAGATAGAGGTTTTTACCCTTAAACAAATCATTAACAAACCAAAGTCATCCAATCATAAAACATAACTTGTAAAAGAAAATTAGTTCAAACTGGCTGCCTCAATATTCAGGTCTTAATGCCAAAGTTTTCAGTGAGGTTACTCACCTTAATCCTTCTTCTTCCTATGCCTTATGAACCCCCTTTTAGTCTTCTGCCTTCTCCTATTTTCTCTGGTTTATGCCTTGTATATTTTTCTTTAGGTTAATGAAGAACAAAAATATATGGTCTTACTATACTAGGCCTTTTATATAAATCTTGGCTGTTACTAGGGTTTATGGACTTACCCAATGTCAGTTCTACCCCATCCCAAACATAGCCTGCCTCTGGTTTGATTCAAGAAAATAAAAGGGTATGTGGTCCTTGTCTTCCTTTCCAGAAATTAGTCCCTCTCTTTTAATTTTCCCTGGTCATGTCATATGCATGACTTCTTATTATTACTATTATTATTTTCTTAATAAAAGAGATTACTGAGAATAGATAAAGTGCTTGTTTAGGGACTCATGCCATTTTCATGCAACTTCTGTTTTCTTCCAGAGATTGATTGACTGTATACATGTATAACTTATGTATACCTAAGCCTTTTATTTTTCTTTCTTTCTTTAAATAATTTTAAGTTTATTTCAGCCTAGCCCTTATTTTCTTTGTACTATATTTTACTTAAAGACAAAATTCTATCTTTATGCATATGTATTTCTAAATCAGTTATTTTATTTTATCTATTAATTTCTGCCAAATTTTGTTACATAGAAATCTGTGTGCATGTGTACACTGTCTTGTGCACATGTACATGTTTTATACTTTGTATCTGCAAATCAATTTCCTATTCTAATTTTTCCCAATGCAATTTCAAACAAATACAAACTAAATTAAATCATGAAATTACTCACAAAAATCAGGGTTATCACATCTACTCCATATGCTGAGTTTTGCCTCAAAGCCAAAGCTCTGATACCAACTGTAACGACCCGATATTTTCAACCATTCGCATCCATTATAAGTGTATAGGTAGACACTCATGCCGGAGTTGAATTGCTCAAAATACCGCATTGTAAATAAAATTTGGCAAATCTCAGAATATACAGTAAATAAATATAATCACAGATCATAGACACAGAGTAAAATAATGCAGCGGAAGTAAAAGAAATAGTAGTTCATGAAGCTACTATATAAATATATCAGAGTTACATAAGATATAACAGAAGAAATAGAGTACAACAGAAGTCTAAATACAATAACCAAGTACAAGCTGAGTAGGACAATGGAACTGAAGTAGATAGGACAAGACAAGCAGATAATCTCCAGCGATTCAAATCTCCAAGAGAGTGGAAATCCAAATCTGTGAATAACTCAGGCTGACCCGAGCGTAAAGCAAAACACAAAACACTCGAGTCAGGACAATATATACTTATATAATGTAAACCAACTCAAGTGAACTGTAATAAGGTACAAGTAACTTAAAGAATGCTTGGGATCGCCCATTCTTTAAGGATCCGTTAAACTATTTACTATGTAGTAATATACGCTATATACAGTAGTGTCTAATTAGTAAAGTATAATCATATAGAAAATAGCGTTAAGGGGATGGAGAACCTTAACGCGGTCGGATCTTAAAATCATAATCGTAGCAAAGCTCGATATGGTAGGTGACATGGCACACAAGGCAATGCCAGGGTAGATATACCAATTACGCACACGGACTGATGGATACGCATAGCAGCCACTACCGTTCCACCTCGAACAACACTCCCAAATCGGAGGATGGCCATCTAATCAATCACAAGTAAGAGTATAATATCGAAGAAATGTGTCCGAGAAGAGGTGCTACCTCACTGGTCCGAGATCGCTCCTGTTTTAGCCACCTTATGCCAACTCACGGGAGTTGGGTCCACGTAACATACCTTAAGAACGTCGCCACCATCCTACTTCATTCTGGAATCTCCACCACGTACACGGTTGTCAAAGTGGTTTTCGGTATCGACAGAGAGTATGTCCATATCCGATCCCGGTCTCTTTGCCAACCAATCGTTATTATAACCCGTGGTTATAACTCTTAAAAACAATACTTTACTTCAAAATAAGATAAATCATTTTAATATATCAAAATATCATATCTTACAAACTTCATTTCAAATCATTTTAATATATCAAAATATCATATCTTTGATAGTTATACTTCAAAATCAAAATCATTTTTGTTTCAAAACTATGTTCATTTCAAAACAACATCATTTCCATTTCACACATATATTCACCTTTCAAATAGTCTATACTTTCAAAGTTATAATTCTTTTGAAACTAAAACATTTGAAATCATTATACTTTGAAAATCACAACATTTCGAAAACATATATTTGAAATCATCTTTTAATTCTACATATTTACAAATTTTTTAAATTAAACCCAAATTCCAAATTTTAATTTTAATTTAATTCAAACCATCATTTTCAACTCAAATTCAGTTTACTAACAAACCATTTCAAATCTTATAATTTCAAATATAGGTTTAATTCACAAAATACAATATTCAATCTTTAGTATATTTCAAAGCTTAAATATCCCACATTTCATAAATTCAAAATCATTTATATACATTTCAAAATATCAAAATATTATTCAAAGCATCATTCATTTATATTTCATTTAAATACCATTTGAATCCATTCATTTTATTAAATTTAAATACCATTTTAAACTCACATTAAAATCAAATTCTTCCATTTAAAACCATTTAAATGTCTCTTCATTATCTTTAGAAATTTAACATTTAATTTCCAAAATTATATCATTTTCCAAAGATTATTTTTCATTAAAATTTATTAAAACAACAAAAATACAGTTTCCGTAGCACTTACAAAATGCTACGTAAAGTTATAGTTTAAAATAGTTCATTTAACAAAACGACAGCACTTAAATGCTGTAATATATTTCCATTAAATTTAAAATAAACTTAAATGTTAAGTTTAACCACTATAGCACTTAAAAAGTGCTATAATAGCCTTTATTTCAAATTAACTTTTTTAGTTCTTTTAAACAACTACAACATTTGCAAAATGCTGTAATATCTTTTACATACATTTCAAAAATGATGTCAAATCAAATTCAGAGTTTAATTACCTTTTCACAAATTTAACTAAATTTCAAATTTTATTTAATTAACTTAAACCTTTAATTAAAACTAAATTTCACATTTCCTAGTCAAGTTATATTTTAAAAGATCACTTTTAAACATTCATTTATTTAACCACTTAAATTCATAGAAAAATCAATAATACTTTAATAAATCACTTAAATTCAAATTTAATCAAATTATCATATTTACCATTTCCAAATAAAATTTAATATCCATTTTATTTATATAACTTAAATATCAATTTTAACCAAAATTCCAAATTTCCAACTTAAGTTATACTTCAAAAATCTAGTTAAACCATTCATTAATTACATTTTTAACACATAGAAAAATCATAATTTCTTTAATTCAAAATATTTCAAAATCTATTTAAATCAAATTTCATAAATTTATATTTTTAAAATACTTAAAAATATTCAAAACACTTTATAAAATAACCACGGGCCTGTATACAGTTTTCTAGCCTAGGTCAAGCGATACGGATATGTATCATTTCAATCCGTAGTTTAAAAAGAAAAATCCGGGTTCTATCATTTCAAACCCGCAATCCCAAGTTAAAATAAATTAAATAAAAACCATTCAGACCTATCATTTCAGCCCATAACGATTTTTCCCTATTCTAAAGTCCGTTCGGGTATGTATCATTTCAACCCATAGTGATTCTAGTCTACAGGGAACTTGCAGTGTGATAAACAGATATAAATAACAGAATAGCATGAAATAACAGTAACATATGATATAATAAGTGTAATAACAGGTGTGAACATCATATGATAATAATATAAACATATATAACATGATGATATACATTACAGATTCAAATGGTGTCGGTTTATCAGTTATATAGGTACATATTGTCTGGTGAGAATAACTCACCTGTTAAAGCTGGAGATTAGCGATCAAACACACAGAATAGATTCCAGAAAGCACAACAAGCACGATATAGCATGACTTTTGATTTGAATGAATGGAGAGCCTAAGCTAATTGCCTTGAATACATGAGACAAAACAATGCAAATATACATGAATAAACACTTAACACAATTTTAAACAACACAAAAGATACATGCACAACAAGTCACCAAATCACTTGCACTTGCTTTCAACTCTCTTTGGGTTCGGCCTTAAGTGGAATACAGGTCTAAGCAAAGGGTTTGGATCAGGTTTGGGTCAGGTATGGCATCAAAACAAGTGGAGATGAAGGTGTAGTGGTGCTAACATGAAGCATACCAAAGACAATGCAAAAGAGGCAAGTTGTTTAACTTTTTGGCTCGGCTTAGGTCAATTGGAGCACAGCCATAGGGGGTTTCAGATCTGGTCAGCGGTCATGTGGCAGCCAAAAGTGATGTAGATGATGGTGGTGGTGGCTAATGAGTGGCCAAAGGCAACTATGAAGGTAATAGTGGAGTATAGGCATGGCTAGCATTGTTTTGGTGAAGTTTGGCTAAGCTTTGTAATGTTTTTGTGGTGATGCTTCATGTGAAGGGTCATGGCCTGAATTTTTGGTCAGAGGAGGGGCTAATGGCTGCTGTAGATGGAGGAGGTGATGGTGGAGCTGATGGAGTTGAGAGGTGCCGAGCCTAGAAGGTGAAGAAAGCAATGCAAATAACATAAGAAATAAGAAGGAAAACATGGAAAAAGAAATAGAAATTTTACCAAAACTTTTTCTCAGGTTGATGGCCAATTTTTTTGGAGTTGAGAAGCTTAAATTTTCATGAAAATGATGAGGAAAAAGATACGGCTGAAGCAATGGAGTTAAGGCAGCAACAATGAAAAGGTAATGGTTGATAAAGAAAAGGTGAGAATACAAAGAGGCTTAAGCAAATAAAGAGTCACAAACCTTTCAAATTTCCACCATTTCTTTTTAAATTTTAAATACATGTAAAATATGTATAAATACAGATAAAGCACGAAAATATAGTAAATAAACGAAAATAAATAAATAAATATTAATTAAATATAATTAAATTAAGAAAATAACAAAGAAAATGTAAATTAGGCTTGAAAAATTGAAAATAAATGAAATGAACTTTGGGAAAATTGTATGTACATGAAAAATATTTATAAATAAAGATAAAAACATAAAATAAAATGCATACATAAAAATGAATAAATAAATTTTAATTAAATATAATTTAAATGAAGAAAATAGCAGAAAAATGGAAACTACCTTTAAAAATAGAAAATAAATTCAATGAGCTTTGGAAAAATTCAAACATCACTTTATAAATATTCAAAAGACAAAATATACATAAAATAACATATTAACACATATTAAAATAAAATATGACAAAGAAAATATAATTTATACAATTTAAAATAACAAAATTGCAAAATAAACAATTTATACTCAAAATTGAAATGTACATATCTTTTGCAGTTTAACTCCGTTTTCAACAAAATGAAAAGCAGTATTCATGTTATTAAATCTATTTTCATAATAAAAGATAAAATTTATAATTTCAAATATTTAAAATGTAAATTTAAAAGTCAAAGTTTGACTATTTGACCAAAATTCACAATTTCTGGAAATATTAAATTTAGTCATATTTGGAATTCTAATCCACATCAAAATCAAAGTTTATACTTAAAATAACAAAATTTATTCTTTTTCATAAATAAAGCTTTTTAAATCTTGAAATATCAATTTAAAAATAATTGTAAAATACAGGGTTGTTACAGCGGCCTCAGGAGCCTCACATCCTAGGAATGATACAAGATACTATGCGGTCAGTTGCACATATTTTAGGCTAGTACATGGAAGTCTAGTGGATTTTGGACCTCGGCCTTATGGGTAGATACAGTAGTGTCTGAGTCCTTGGATGAGTAGCCATTAAGTATTCTGTTCCATTGGAGTGGAAATTGTATAGCGGTGTCTGAGTCCTTGGATGAGTGGCCGTTGGATACTGTTATTGTTCAACTAAGGAAGGGCCACTAGTTCCTTATCATGTTGCAAATCCAATTTCAATACGAACCTTTATGGTTTTGTTAGTAGAACCTAGTATGCAGTAAAATTTAATTATCGGTAACAATTTCGGCTATTTTTATGATATGTGAAAAGTGTTTTACAAAGGAATGTCATTAAAGATAATATCAAATTATTTTGGATAAAAATGATTTGGTTATCACAAGGAAAAAACCTGTTCGTATTTATGCGTGGGCGTGGTCTTATGAGATACCCTTCGTTTCAAAGGTTTTAAATTGGCATCAATTTATAAATCGAGTATCTCACGCTGGTTTATCAAGCCTAATCCAGGATACTCGGGTCGGATCCGAGTATTTCTAGGTTTAGTTAATGATGCTTTGAGTTTCCAAAGGAGAGCTGGAGATCTTCGTCTACGTATGGACGTGTTCTATTATCCGTTGCATGTATTGCATTTTTTTTATTTTTCAGCATTTGTAAGAACAGAGGGTTTATAACTGTCCAGGTTATATCTAGGTTAGGCTTTGATATTGTATTCAAATTCTTCTGCTGTAAAGATTATTGTTGAAATAATATATGGTATTCCATTTGTTACCTAAAGATTTGACCAGGCAACTAGGCACTCGGCACTTACATACCGTTCGGCATTAAGAGTCGTTCGGTATTGTATATCGTTCGGCATCAGACCCTGTTCGGCATTCGAGAACGTTTGGCACTCAAAGAGCGTCCAGTATTCAGGAACGTTCGGCATTCGAGAGTGTTCGGCATACATGGTTCGTTCGGCATTCAGGAGTGTTCGGCATACATAGAGCATTCGGCATACATGGTTTGTTCGGCATTCGGGAGTGTTCGGCATACGTAGAGCATTCAGCATACACGGACCGTTCGGCATGGCAGAGTCATTCGGCACTCTGTACTGCTCGGCATCCACACCTCGTTCGGCACTCCGTACTGCTCGGCATCCACACCTCGTTCGGCACTCAACCTCGTTCGGTATAAATCACGATCGGCATACGAGATCGTTCGGCATCCAGAGGTATTCGACATTCAGGGTTGTTCGGCATCTAGAGATGTTCGGCATCCAGAGATGTCCGACATTCATCCAATCTCGACCGGCTTCGACTATTGCTCGGCCTGCACTCTCCACTCAGCGCATCACTTCGTTCGGCATGACGATATCGTTCGGCATCACTTCGTTCGGCGTGACGATATCGTTCGGCATCACTTCATTCGGCGTGACGATATCGTTCGGCACCACTTCGTTCGGCATCAATGGTTCGGCACATAGAGCTCACTCTTTCTGGGCCGAGGTATTTAGCTGCCAAGCCCACCAGGGAAGTCCAACCCATCTTTGTCTATAAATAGAGAGGCAGGGGCACAGTGAAAGGGACCTTTTTTCGAGAACACTGGGAGACTCTGCCGCTTTCAATACTCATTCTCTTTACTTAGCTATTGTATTCAAGTAGTTGGTGTACGGATTGTATCTGTAATCAATTATCAAGTAAAGCAATAAAGATTAACCTCAAAGTGGACGTAAGCAGTTACGCCGAACCACTATAAATCCGGTGTTCTCGTCTTTGCATTCAATTTAACATATTGCTCTTTGTTTAAATTTACTTCCATCATTTATCTCTCTACACAATCTTTCTCAACGAGGTTAGTGACCAATTTTGGTGCTAACACTTTGGTGCTTTCATTGAGAGTCGAATTCTCAGACCTCAAGGATCTGCTTTGAAGCTACTGGATTGAACAAATCCCCCGAAGAAGATCTGAGTCATTCGTAGGACGTCCATTGATTCTACTCAGAGTTCCTACCAATAACTCTACAATGGGAAGACCACGTACCAGATCAGCCTCTCATAATGCGGACGCCCATGAGACCGCTAGCGTACAACAAGCAGGGCCTAGCAATCAGCAAGCAAATCTAGGTGCAGGGACTACCGCCCAGGACCAAATGCAAGTTGTCACCAGAATAGAGTTCAACGACTTGATGAGAGAGCTCAGGGAAAGCAGGAGACAACTCGGAGAGCAGATGCAAGCTAACGCCAACCTCATGGCACAGCTCACTCAACAACAGCATCAGAATGCTGAGGGCAGTCCAGCTCTTTATTCTTCATCTGACAGCTCGACTTCGTCCGATGAACCTCCCCGGTGTAGACGCCGCAAGACTGAAACTACGCAGGCAGGTGCTGCTGTCCGAACAGCTGGGGACCATTTACACCTCGGAGACCGTGACCAAGCAGGAACTGGAAACTTAGGAGCTGGAGTGTAGGTGGAGGCTAGACGCCCGGCTCACCAAGATGCCAATGATGTCGAACCTCAAGATGCACGTTTGGCAGATCGCCAGCAGAGGAGGAATCAGCCTGATCAATCTCGTAGGACAGACTCCAACCTTCCATCTTCCATACAAACCCCAGACCTAACAGCTATGATCAGACAATTGATGAAAGAGAATCAAGGCTTGTCGAATGATGATTGGGGGGTATCCAGGAGTCATACTCCGTTCACAGACGTTGTTCTACAGGCAGAATACCCCAGGAAGTTTAGCATGCCAACTATCCCGGCCTACGAAGGAAAGACTAATCCCAGGCAGCATGTGATGAGGTACGAATGGATGATGGATTCAGCCAGAGCAAATGATGCAACCAAGTGCAGGTGCTTTCCAATAACCCTATCTGGGATCGCTACCATGTGGTTCACCCGACTTCCTCCATGGTCTGTATCCAGTTCTGAGGAGTTGGCGAAGAAATTTATAGAACAGTTCAGAATACACACTACTCGTCCAAAGGATGTGATGTCTCTATCAAGTGTAATCCAAGCTCCTGGAGAGTCATTGAAGGAGTATTTGCAGATATTCCATGTTGCAGCTACTGAAGTCAGTAATCCCAATGATCATGCAATTCTTATGACTGTGATGCGAGGTGTAGATCCAGATTTAGAGTTTGGAGATTGGCTGGCAGGAAAATTTCCAACTACGCTAGAGCGTTTCTACTCAAAGGCACATCAGTTCATAAGAAGAGAGGAAGCCAGGTGGATAAGGCGAGATAAGGCACCGGGGCCTATTCAGGAGTCCGTGAAAAGCAACATTGCTGTGAAGCAATCCGGAGACAACTCGGGGAAGGTTCAGGTCAATGTCCAGAACAAGCCCGGTCAATCTAAGGAATCCGGAGGAAGAAATCAGGGGAAGAAAAAAGAAGCGGGGAAATGGAAGCCGAGAATTCCAACTTACAATGAGTACACCCCACTGAATGCTTCTCTTGAAAACATTTACCTATCAACTTGCAATACCTTTCAGTACAGAAAGCCACGCCCAAAGGAGTCGACCGAGGAACAAAAGCGGATCGGGAAGCATTGCCGCTTTCATGAGACTTATGGGCACAATACTGAAGAGTGCAGGCACCTACACGATGCTATAGAAAAGTTTATTAGACAGATAAAGTTACAGGAGTTTGTAAAGAACCCGCAAGAAGGCGGACAGGGAACGTCCAATCCTGGTCGTGCACCAGCTCCACGTCACCCCGAGGAGCCTGCTCGGACCGTGGGCAGACTAGTCATAAACACGATCATCGGCGGGCCTCACCCTGCAGATAAGAACTGGCAAGAAATGGAGCGGTATGCTAATTCCCTGAGGCATGCAGACTTTGAGTGTTGTTCCAATGTAGAGGATGGGACCCCTGCTAAACAGCTGCGCATGATGACAGACGATATAATATTCAGGAGTAGAGATGCTGACCGGGTGAAGGCTCCTACCATTGACCCGATGGTCATATCTGCGACAATCAGACCGGCTTTTGTGAAAAGAATTCTGATTGATTGTGGAAGTTCTGTTAATATCATCTTCAAGAAGGCTTATGGCCAGATGAAGATGGAGACGAAGGATTTGAAGCCATCTAAAGCTCGTATACACGGCTTTAATGGCACAGCGATTGATGCAGTGGGGTATGTGGATTTGCCAGTTGAACTGGGACAAGGTGAGCGAAGGAGGGTGTGAATCCTACCTTTCGTAGTTTTGGATGTAGATTCTCCA
Organism: Allium fistulosum; assembly: GCA_030737815.1. Classification (NCBI taxonomy): domain Eukaryota; kingdom Viridiplantae; phylum Streptophyta; class Magnoliopsida; order Asparagales; family Amaryllidaceae; genus Allium; species Allium fistulosum. Next base: position 1,545,401,661 of record CM060901.1, on the reverse strand, counting down.
TACAATGTGTTTTTGGGCCGACCGGCCCTGGCTGAGTTTAGGACAGCATTAGCCCCATGGTGTTTGACTTTAAAATTTCCGACTGACAAAGGAGTAGGTGTTGTTCATGGCGACCAGGCGACCGGTCGTGCATGTTATGTGGCTGAGCTCCGAGAGGCCCATCGGAGGGAGAAAGGAAAGGTTGCGGAAAATCCCGTCCGCATCCAGAATGCCGACAATTGACAAATAATGCCCGAGCCCTGGCTCGGGAAAAATTCTCGGATCTACAGAGACATAGATCCGAGAGACGACGATGGGGAACCCAGGGAAGAAAAAGCAGCACCGGCTGAACTGACGATTGACATTTCAGTCAGCCGAGACGATCCATCGCGAGTACTAAAGATTGGATCACAACTCAGCCCCTCAATGACTGAAGACCTCAGTGATTTCCTCCGAGCGAATCTCGTTGTTTTCGCTTGGACACATTCCGACATGTGTGGGATTTCTCCCGCTATTACGAGTCATATGTTGAACATAGACCCGAAGTACGTCCTAGTTAAGCAAAAGAGGAGAGGAATGGACCTGGAGAGGTCCGCTGCTCTCAGAGAGGAGGTGGACAAACTCAAAGCCAATGGGTTCGTCCGCGATGCCCTCTACCCTGAATGGGTATCAAACCCCGTGCTGGTGAAAAAGGCGAACGGGAAATGGAGAACTTGTGTGGATTATTCCGATTTGAACAAATCATGCCCCAAGGACAGTTTCCCATTACCTAGAATTGATCAGTTGGTTGACTCCACTGCAGGACATGAGTTGTTGTCATTCATGGATGCGTACTCGGGGTACAATCAGATCCCGATGCACATTCCGGACCAGGAACACACCAGTTTCGTCACAGACATTGGGGTATATTGCTATGTAGTAATGCCTTTTGGATTGAAAAATGCGGGAGTGACCTATCAGCATTTGGTGAATCGAATGTTCAAAGATCAGATTGGTAGAACGATGGAAGTCTATGTGGATGACATGCTCGTGAAGTCACGACAGTCAAATGACCACATTCGAGACTTAGTAGAGATGTTCGGTATACTCAGATATTATGGGATGAAGATCAACCCTCTGAAGTGTTCCTTCGGCGTTGCATCGGGGAATTTTTTGGGATTCATTGTTAATGCCAGGGGAATTGAAGATAACCTGGAAAAGATTCAAGCTATTCGAGATGTACAAGTGCCCAGAACTATAAAACAGGTGCAAAGCTTAAATGGAAAGGTGGCTGTGCTGATTCGATTTATATCCAGAGCCACAGACAAGTGCATTCCCTTCTTCGATATAATAAAGAAAGGGAAGAGGAATTTCGAATGAACATCCAACTGTGAGGAAGCATTCCGAGATCTGGTGAGGCATTTGGAGAGTCCTCCAGTGCTGTCGAAACCAGTAGACCACGAGATGTTGTACATATACTTGGCCGTACCCCCGCATGCTATAAGTGCGGCTTTGGTCCGCGAGGAGGACCGAGTTCAAAAGCCGGTGTATTACGTTAGTAAACGTTTAACGGGGGCAGAGAGGAATTATCCTAAAATTGAGAAATTGGCATATTGCTTGGTGATTGCATCACGCAAGCTGCGTCCATACTTTCAAGCACACTCAGTCAGTATTTATACCGATCAGCCCTTGCGACAGGTACTCCGACGACCAGAAACTTCTGGAAGGATGTTAAAATGGAATATCGAATTGAGTCAGTTTGATATTACCTACCTGCCGCGAAGAGCCATACAAGGGCAAGCATTAGCAGATTTCATCGCTGAGTTTACTGTACCAGACGAACCAGATGGTCACAGTGTCATTCCTCCCATTCAATGGAAATTGTACACCGATGGGGCGTCAAACGACCGTTGCTCCGGGGCTGGTGTAGTCCTTGTGACTCCAGAAAATCGATCAATTTGTTATGCTTTGAAGCTCAATTTCCCGGCAACGAATAATGAAGCAGAATATGAAGCATTGATTGCTGGCTTAAAGCTCGTTGGAGAACTTGGGGTAAAATCAGTTGAAATCTTTTGTGACTCGCAGCTGGTGGTGTACCAAGTGCGAGGAGACTACCAAGCAAGGGGACAAAAGCTTGCTCCATACCTTGCTCTATTTCAGAAACTATTGGCGAACTTCGAGCATTACGACATTTCGCATGTCCCGCGTGAACAGAACAAGGAAGCCGACTCGTTGGCCATATTCGCAAGCACTGGTGATGCGCAGCAAATGGGATTAGTTCCCGTTGAAACCTTACATGCTCCAAGCATAGATGTGATGGAAGTCGATTTTGCGTTGGAAGCGGAAATCGAGGAGGAGTCGTGGATGATCCCATTCAAACAATACCTGCTAAACGAGAATTTGCCCGAAAGAAGAAGCGAAAGACGACAGGTCATTCACAAAGCCACGCGATATGTGATGCAGGGAGGAGTAATGTATCGGAGAGGATTCTCGGTCCCTTTACTACGGTGCATTCCCCGTGATGAGACAAAGCGAGTCTTGGAGGAGGTTCACGAAGGAGAATGTGGCGACTATACTGGGGGGCAGACACTGGCGAAAAAGATCCTCCGCTACGGATACTATTGGCCGACTGTGAATCGGGATGCTGCAGATTATGTAAGAATGTGCGACAAGTGTCAAAGATACGCAAAAATCCCGAGAGCTCCACCGACGGAACTCACGGAGATTGTTAGTCCATGGCCGTTTGCAATCTGGGGAATCAACATAATCGGTTCCTTGCCTATATCCAAAGGTGGTGCAAAATACGCCATAGTTGCGGTCGACTACTTCACGAAATGGGCCGAGGCAGAGCCTCTGGCCACAATCACCTCCAAGAAGGTCATTAATTTTGTCGTACGAAACATTATATGCCGCTTTGGTCTCCCGCGAACCATCATTACGGACAACGGAACTCAGTTTGAAAGTAGATAATTCAAAGATTTCTGTTTAAAGTACGGCATTGAGAAAAAGTTCGCCGCCGTTGCTCATCCGAAGGCTAACGGACAAGTTGAGGCCGTGAACAAAATAATCAAGTCCATATTGAAGAAGCGTTTGGAAAAGGCTGGAGGCAAGTGGGTAGATGAACTCCCAACAGCGCTATGGGCTTATAGAACTACCCACAAGTCCGCGACTGGCCATACCCCATTCGCATTGGCATACGGCTCGGAAGCTGTTATACCCGTGGAGCTTGAAGTTCCATCGCATCGAGTGACATATTATGATCATAAGACGAATCAGGATCTCTTGTTGGAATCACTAGACTGCATCGATGAAAAACGTGAAGAAGCTGAATTAAGGGCGGCAGCATATAGGCATCGAGTCAAGCGATATTACGACGACAAAGTCCGCCCAAGAATCTTCGATGTGGGTGATCTCGTTTTGAAACAAGTTTTCCCGGTACCATCACGTATGAATCCCAACTGGGAAGGTCCGTATGTCATTGAACGGAAGCTTGGAGAGGGAACTTTCAAGCTAGCGACCGTTGATGGCGTGACACTCCCTCGAGCGTGGAACAGCAAACATTTGCGACGTTATTATATTTAGCCTGTTTCTTTTCTGTTTTAGGTGCAATTGTTTCCCGTATGTTTATATTCCATTGATTCTTAGTTTCCTTTTTAGCATGTAATCGGAAAATTTAGTTTGTTTTCATTAATAAAGGCTTGAAGCCATCCTTTCTATGAATTATTGATGTTTCTAAACTTTATAGTCCGGTGAAAAACAACTGAAGTTGCATTATTCTACCTGACATACGAACTCGCATAAACGACTCGAATCTCCGAGTCCCCAGAATGCGGACCGGAGTACTCTAAGTCCCCGGAGTGCGGACTAGATTATAAACGACTTGAATCTCCGAGTCCCCTGAGTGCGGACCGGAGTACTCTAAGTCCCCGGAGCACGGACTAGAGTATAAACGACTTGAATCTCCGAGTCCCCTGACTGCGGACCGGAGTACTCTAAGTCCCCGGAGCGCGGACTAGAGTATAAACGACTTGAATCTTCGAGTCTCCTGAATGCGGACCGGAGTACTCTAAATCCCCGGAGCGCGGACTAGAGTATAAACAACTTGAATCTCCGAGTCCCTTGAGTGCGAACCAGAGTACTCTAAGTCCTCGGAGCGCGGACTAGAGTATAAACGACTTGAATCTCCGAGTCCCCTGAATGCGGATCGGAGTACTCTAAGTCCCTGAAGCGCGGACTAGAGTATAAAAGACTTGAAACTCTGAGTCCCCTGAATGCGGACCGGATTACTCTAAGTCCCCAAAACGCGGGTTAAAAAATGTTCTAAGTTCCAAAAATGTGAAACAAGAAATGTCTAATTCCCAAGAATATCTGAGTAATGTGAATGTGGATTGGGAATTTATGTAAGTCACGAGAACTTGGGTTTCATCCGCAAGCATACAGAAAGCTAAAAAGCAGAAATCATTTGAATGACAAAGAAACTAAACTTTATTCAATAATCCAAAATGGGGCTATACAACCACTCCTCCAAAACTTGGAGTCAAAAGTCTATCTACATAAACTACGAAAACGAAAATGTAAAAGTAGTTACATGACCTAAGCCAACCCTCGTTGAACGAGTATAGTGGCTACTTCTTCGACTTCTTTAGTTTCTTGTCCTCCTTTTCTTTCTCGGATGACTCCTCTCCCTCACGCTTCCTCTTGGACTTTTTGCTCGCCAAAGAAGCGGAGTCAGGAGTGGGAGGAGGAACATCCAGTGGTTTGGATTTGCCGGGAAGAATGACTTTCAGAGGCCTGTTCAGTGGGTCGTTAAGTTCTATTACTTGAGACTCGACCTTGATCTCAACTTTCTTCTTCTTCTCTTCCGCGAGTTGCTCCTTCATACTCACCTTCGAAGTGTGTTCTGAGGCGCCCGTGATTTCAATTTCATAACTCCCTTCAATGGGAGATGAAGTTTCAGACTTATCATCATCTAGCGCCCCGATCACTTGAGCATCAGGACTGGGGGTTACACCCGCGTGAGTAGCATCGCTTGTTTTCCCCGTCTCCTCCTTGGCGTCATCGCTCCTCGGAGTCGGTTCAGGATCAAAGCAGCCTGCATAAAAACATAAAGAATGAACGTTAGAATCAATAACCGCTCGCAGAAAGCGACAAATCTTTGAACTTCAAAAAGAAGAGTTTTATACCGGTTTCTTGCTGGCTTTCGGCAGTGCGAGGAGTTTCACCCTCTAGAATGGGGGATAGCACGTGAATACCGAGGCCGGGATCTTCCGGATCATAGCCGGTGTGTTGTTCGAACGGATCAAGTACTGGCCGATTGACCGATTGAGTAGGAGGGGGAGCTGAAGGTCCAGTTCCAGATGAGCCAGCGATGTCATCTTTCTCCTTTGATGGAGGAGAGCCTTTACTAAAGATGGCCATAGCTGTAGACAAGTCTGATGGCTCGTTCCTCCTGAGAAACTCTTTCACTAAAGCCTCCTCATCCACCTCCTCAGTGCCCAACTCAACCTTTCTAATCTTTATCAAAGTCTCCCAGGCCTCGGCTAGAGATTCAAGATAGCCCTCGCCTAAGAAAGTCAAGTCCCGGTGCATGAGGACGCGGGCGCTGTATTCGGCGATCAGTGGGTCAAACATACACTTGACCTCTTCTCTACCGGCATCTGCAGCTGCTTCAAGGCGGGAGTCGATCTCCTCGGAAGCTATTCTCTTGCCCTCCTCACGGGCTTCATCCTTCATCGTCTCAAACTTAGAAAGCTCATCATTGAGCTTTGCTTTTAAGAGCCGTGTAGCAACAATTTCGTTGCAATATCGTTGGGACTCTTCTTGAGCGGCTATCTTCTCTTCTTTCTCCTTAGAGAATAGCTCTTTCAACTCTTTGACTTGCAGGGCGAGTGCATCCCTTTCTTTCTGAATAGAATCTTTTTCTAAAGCCAGGGCCCCACTGCGTTGGACCGCTTCGTCAAGTTCCTTTTTATGGGTCATCTCCAGACGAGTGACGGCCTCGGCAGTGTCTTTTGCACTTTGTTCTGCAGCCTCGAGCTTGGACTTATACGAAGCGAGCTCTTCATCTTGATTTTTGATGATGTCTTTATCGAAGATAGCTTCAAGCTTCAAGCGGTCAATTTCCTGTTGGCGCTCAACGGAGATTTCCGAGACTTTTTCGACTAAATGAACAAACGCGTCATGTTGAACATAGACGTCGTTGTTGCAAGCGATGGCACTCTGCTTGACATGCCCTGGAATATGATGAATTGGTGGAAGGAACTTCAGACCGTCGAAGCAGATTTTGGGAAATTTGACTTTAAGTTCGGCCAGCTTCTCCGATATCGTTGGGTCTACCGCAGGAACAGGGGGAGGAGGTTTTGAAAGTTCTATTCTCTTACGATGTTCCCGAGATTGCCGTGTGCTTGAAGATCCAGAATGTTGATCTCGGGAAACATCGGGTTGAGACCCCTTCAACGAAGACTTTTCTCTGCCTTGCTCTATTTGAGGAGGAGGATCGCGAGAGTATGAAGACTGGGAATGTGATTTCTTTCAATAAGTCGACTCTCGGGGACGGTTGTCTCGATCTCCGTAATCGTCCCTGTTCCGGCGTTTATCGAAGCCCGAATCCCGGCCAGAATGGTGAAATATGGAAGAGCCGTGGAGGCGATCGAATCCGTGGGAACGTCTCATGTCACCTGCATAGAATGAGAATAACGACAAGTTAGAAAAGATCAGGGAGACGGTTAAGATTGAAGTGCAGAGTGAAGTGCGTGTGTCCGTGTGTGTCCTAGTGTTTCCCCCCGGCGGACCAGTTTCTTTACTAATTGGAGTTTTATCTCCCTGGACTTGGGCTTGAACTCCCGTACTGCCTCTAGCGGGCGAATGAAGCTTGAAGGCCTCTGAATCGTCGAAACCGTAGTTGAGTAAATCGTCAGGAATGGTAAGGTTCGACAGGCCCTTCAGATAACTTTCTAAGTGTTCCGAGGAAGTTTCTTTTTCCGTTGGAATAAGGGTAACTTTAGAAGTTCCGCCCACAGTTTTCTTCCTCAACCTGCACGTCAGTTTCTTCTCTCTCTTCGAAAGGGAAGACGACGTTTCTATGTCATGAACTTCAACTGTCGGTCCCCGAGATGGACTAATATTCTCGCCCTGTACTTCGGGCGTCTCAGTCTCCTCAATTTCCCCCTCTTCTAGTGCATCAGGAACATTGCGTGCTGAGGAATCAGCTTGTTTTTTTCCCTTTACCAGAGGCAGGCCTGGGAATGGTGACGCCTTGAGGAAGGCTTATCCGACGGCCTTCTGCCAACAGTCCAAGCCTTGTAAGTGACTCATTCGAAATGAGAGTTCTAATGTCCCGTTTTTCGGCAGGAAGGGCTCGAATGGCTTCGATGGCATCAGAGTATCCGCGGCCGTCAGGACGTGGACTGATACCTGAAAAGATGGGTAAAATTTAGAAAGATACGGCTTCGACTAAACATGAGTAACAGTCCCAAAAAAAGGCTTACTTCCTTCAACCCATCTACTCGCAAAGCCGGGAGGACAACGCACATAAAACCATTCTTGTTTATACAAAGCGAACTTGGTCCACACCCCAATTAAGATTTGACATTTGTTATGCGGCTCGAGAAACATGAATGATGGGCTATCCTTCCGCTTCTTGATGCAATATATGTATCTGATATCGCCCAGAGTTGGAAGCCTAGAGAGGACATTCATGAAGAGGATGCAAGTACTGTAGAGGAATGCATGGCCGTTCGGGTGCAGTTGCGATGGGGCAATGTCAATATATTGCAGCACATCCCGAAGAAACAAGTTGAACGGTGGCACACTGCCAACCCAACACATGAATTTATTACAAGCTGTGTATCCGGCTGGGGGCAAGTGTGGACGATCATGCCCCGATGGAACTAGCAGGTCATCAAAGGGGATTCCGTGGACAGAGCATCTCCAACGAAGTGTACTTTCATTGATCTTTGAAGCATGTGAATCGACAGGGTTGTCCAAGAGAATTGCTGCCTCTAGGGCATCGGGAGCTAAGTCATGTGCATGGGAAGTTGATGGGTTTGAAGTATCTGCGACTTCTCATCGGGAGGACGGCCCAGGCCTGTCTGAAATCGTGGTGGAGCTAGATTTCCTAGACATCTCTAATAAAGATTGAATCTAGCAAAGTACCTGTTCGAACTATACTTGAAAAATAATCGACGTTAGACTTAACAATACGAATATTCCCCCGTGTAATGTGTGAACTAGTGCGATCATTCAGGTGTAAACGCTGAAGAAATTATAAGTCACAGAATTGATGGTATAAAGTTGAGCTTTGAACTGTCGTCATCGAAGACCGTCATCGCTGACCGTCTCCGAAAGCCAGCCTTGCAATGTTTTCAATTTTGGACTTGGACATTGGCACTACGTGTTAAAAGCTTTTATCTATTTTTATCGGTTTAAGTTCAGGCTTGTGATTATTGAGATTAGGAAGTTATCAGTCCAGATTAGTTCGATATGCTAGTATACTTAGGTCCTTGTCCTTGTTTTTGTTATATGATTAGGCAAGGTGAATAGATGTTCGGCCTACATGTCGTTCGGCATTCGTTATGCGCGGCCAAAATTCTGTTCGGCCAAAGTTCTGTTCGGCCTCCCTCCTGTTCGGCCTTCATTCTGTTCGGCCAAAATTCAGTCCGGCCTTCATTTTGTTCGGCCAAAATTCTGTTCGGCCAAAATTATGTTCGGCCTTCGTTATGTTCGGCTTTTGTTCTGTTCGGCCTTCTGCCCTTAACATCACCTCTCCTCTTTTCCTCCATCTTTCCCGACCGGCATGACCAAGTCTTTCGGCAAGCCGTGTCAAACCACGGTCATGCCGATCCACATCACTAGGCCTTACCTCCAATTCCGCGCACCCTTATATTCACGCGGCTTTAAAGATTGTGTCGAGCCACAACAGTTCATCACCTACACGCCTCTTACTTCCTTTAATCTACGGAGAATTTACAAGTTCGAGTTTTGTGTTATGCTTCCTAATTCGAGAAAATGATCGAAAGGTTCTTACCGAAGAAAACAGCAGGAGCTTGGGGGTCTGTGGACTTAAGATTGAAAGATTGTTCGAGCTTAATTTGGAAAGGGCTTGTTGGATTCGAAGTAGGAAGGAAAGATCGGAAGAGGTGAATAAAACTTAAGGGAGGTAAGTTATGTATTCTTGGAGAGTCGCTGAGGTAAAAAGTGAAAAAGAGAAGAAGAAGAAGAAGAATGCTGGCCTTTATAGGAAAGGAGAGGAAGTCAAAGAGGCAATAACCGATATAACCGGTTAAAACAATACCATTCGGCATTAAGAGACGTTCGGTATTGTATATCGTTCGGCATCAGACCCAGTTCGGCATTCGAGAAAAGATACTATCGTGGAGACTGAGCCACGGCTTGAAGCAAGGCACGGTGGATTTATGGCTCAAAGCACATCACGTTTAACCACATGATGCACTTTGGGGGCAAGTGTTACCTGAAGATTTGACCAGGCAACTAGGCACTCGGCACTTACATACCGTTCGGCATTAAGAGTCGTTCGGTATTGTATATCGTTCGGCATCAGACCCTGTTCGGCATTCGAGAACGTTTGGCACTCAAAGAGCGTCCGGTATTCAGGAACGTTCGGCATTCGAGAGTGTTCGACATACATGGTTCGTTCGGCATTCGGGAGTGTTCGGCATACGTAGAGCATTCGGCATACATGGTTCGTTCGGCATTCGGGAGTGTTCGGCATACGTAGAGCATTTGGCATACACGGACCGTTCAGCATGGCAGAGTCATTCGGCACTCCGTACTGCTCGGCATCCACACCTCGTTCGGCACTCCGTACTGCTCGGCATCCACACCTCGTTTGACACTCAACCTCGTTCGGCATAAATCACGATCGGCATACGAGATCGTTCGGCATCCAAAGGTATTAGGCATTCAGGGTTGTTCGGCATCTAGAGATGTTCGGCATCCAGAGATGTCCGACATTCATCCAATCTCGACCGGCTTCGACTATTTCTCGGCCTGCACTCTCCACTCAGCGCATCACTTCGTTCGGCATGACGATATCATTCGGCATCACTTCGTTCGGCATGACGATATCGTTCGGCATCACTTCGTTCAGCATGACGATATCGTTCGGCATCACTTCGTTCAGCGTGACGATGTCGTTCGGCACCACTTCGTTCGGCATCAATGGTTCGGCACACAGAGCTCACTCTTTCTGGGCCGAGGTATTTAGCTGCCAGGCCCACTAGGGAAGTCCAACCCATCTTTGTCTATAAATAGAGAGGCAGGAGCACAGTGAAAGGGACCTTTTTTCAAGAACACTGGGGAGAATCTGCCGCTTTCAAGACTCATCCTCTTTACTTAGCAATTGTATTCAAGTAGTTGGTGTACGGATTATATCTGTAATCATTTAGCAAGTAAAGCAATAAAGATTAACCTCAAAGTGGACGTAGGCAGTTACGCCGAACCACTATAAATCCGGTGTTCTCGTCTTTGCATTCAATTTAGCATATTGCTCTTTGTTTAAATTTACTTTCATCATTTATCTCTCTACACAATCTTTCTCAACGAGGTTAGTGACCAATTTTGGTGCTAACACCATTGTGTGAGATTCTGTTCTATCTTTATTTTCTTTCCCCCAAACAATCAGTTTTTCCGGCATTTGAATTTGCAGCTCGTGAATACTGAGGATGTATTAGTGTCGATTTTCAAGAGTTGAAAATCCCGTTCATTACAAGTCAATTCGAGATGATGACTCTTTGATATATGGGACCTTACCCAACCATTGAGTTAATGGCCCTGTTGCTTACCGAGCTTTTTTACCTGTCCAGTTCTCTGGCATTCGTGGTGTTCTTCATGTGTTTTAGATTTGGAATCAATTTAGAAATTATGTTTCTATTATTGGGTATAGAATCCTTGTTGCACTTGAGATTCTTGTTTAAGTTATCTCTCGATTATAGCTTATTTCTTTTTAATAGATGCATTATCCATAGTTGGTTATTAACTCTTCCCTTATGGAAAATTGAGGAACACGATTTTTATAAGGGGGAAGTCTGTAACAACCCTGGTTGAGATTTCTTGAAATTAAACAAAAAAATATGGTTTAATTTATCTTAATTAATACTAAGATGAAATTGGGGGATTTTATTTGGTTTTATTTCCAATTTGAAATAAAATTTGGAATTAAATAAATAAGAAATTTATTAGACGAGTTTACCAAATAAGATAAATATAAATAGGAAATTTATAGTATAATGGTTAGGCATGTATATGAATAAATTTCTAAGATGAAATATCAAATTTACAAACCTAAATATAATTTTGGGAATTTTTATATAATTTATATGAATTGACATTCATACATTTTGTAATATGTGAAGACGGGCGTGAAATTGTATTTTTTAACTATTTGGGACATTTAATATTGTCAAATTGATACAAAATTACTTTTTTAAGTTTGATATGATGGTATCAGGTCTAAAATTATTTTTTTGGAATTTTATTTAATTCATATGAATTTATAAAGATGTAATTTGATAATATGTGAAATTCAGCCCGGTTTTGTGTAAAATGATTTGGGATATAAAATCACATCAAAATAGTATAAAACTGATTTCTGAAGTTAAGATACATACATACATACATACATATACATATGTATGAATTTATAAATTTAATTATGGATTTATATATATATATATATATATATATATATTCTAAGTGATACGATTTATTTAGTGACAAATGGAAATAAACAATGTTGAGCTATTAAATGAATTATATCAAAATAAATATATATATATATTATATAAGAATATATAAAAATTGCAATTTGATATATCAGGTCTTACTATGATTTTATTTTGAATTTATAATTGTAGTTTGAAGATATATAAGTGTAAAATGCTATATTTCTATTTTCTGGAAACTAGCTTTAAAATGTCGATTTGTACAACAATTTTTAAATAATTTCTATTCAATATTTTTAATGAAATGAAAGTAGAGAGGTAGTAGAGAATCATATCGAAATTTTGAAGAACATGGATCGAGAATTCGATTTAGAACAAGTGAGAAACAAGCAAAACAAAATCTGAAAAATACATGTTATAGGCCGTCTATCATAGACGACAATAGGTGGACCGGTTGGCACAACGGATGGACTGGTTGGACGTACTTTGATCAGGTTTTCTGATCAATCAGAGCCAAATCGAAGAGTGTTTAGTCCGGGGTTTTTCTGGGGTATTCGGGCAGCGATTAGCCTATGTTTTTAGAGTAGAATTCCATGTTGTTTTGATTGAAATTTTGAGAAATTATTATTTATATGTAAAATGGTATTTTATCAATGAGAAATAATAGAAAATAAGTATACATTTTCTTATTGGTTTCTATTGAACCCACAAAGCCCATGTAGTAATCTAATTAGAAAGAAGAAAAGTAAACATATGTTCATTTTCTTCTTACTACTTCTCACTTCAGCCTTAGCGAAAAATATGGAAAAAAAACCTATTCCTTTAGCAAACCCTAGGTTCAATTTCTTCTCAAATTCAAGAATAACCAAATTTGATTAACTCATGTACAAATCAATCTCAGGTAATCTTCCTCTTAATCTTAAGTGTTTAATTGATGTTTGTTTCAGCTTTTAGCTTAGGGTTAATTCCTTTTTCTTCCTATTTTCTTAGATTAACCTAGGACTAATTGTTGTGGATCACTAGCCTAGGAGAATCCAAGCTCATGACATCAATTCGAGTTTGTATTGGTGAGTTAATCTCACACTTCTAGACTACAGTTGACTATATATTGCAAGTTGTTGTTTTTGGATGATTTTTGGTGCAAAGTAATTTCAATATCTTATGTTATTGCATCTTTTGCTATGAAATTCTCTGATTGTTGAAAACCCTTGTCATACGATCACTTGAATCATCAAATTGTAGTTGAACATGTGTTTGCATGACACCAAAATCAGGTTCCTTGAAGCCAAAAGCATCTATAGCCTGAAATTCACCATCGATGGACCATCGAGAAGCGATGATGTAACGACCCGGAATTTTGGACCATTCGCGTCCATTATAAGTGTATAGGTAGACACTCATGCCGGAGTTGAATTGCTCAAAATACCGCGTTGTTAATTTAAATTTGGCAAAACTGAACATATACAGTAAATAAATATAATCACAGACACAGAGTAATAATTTCAGCGGAAATAAAAGAGATAGTAGTTCATGAAGCTACTATAAGAATATATAAAATACATCAGAGTTTACAACAGAAGAGTAATACGATACATCAGGTACAAATCAGAATGCATCACTGGAATCATCGAATATCTGAAAGCTGGATAGATAGCTGGATCTCCAAGCGAAGCTCCAACTCCAAAGGTGAGTCTCGAAAGCTGAACCACTCAGTCTGACCCGAGCGTAAAGCAAAAACACAAGACACTCGAGTCAGGATTAACATTCTCATATTAATAAATCCAACTCAAGTGAAATAGCAATTGAAATACAAGTAACTCAAAGGATGTTTGGAATAACCATCCTTTAAGGATCCGTTAAACTATCTACTATGTAGTAGTGTACGATAAGTAGATAATGTCTATCAGTAATATAAAGATATCAAATAGCGTTAAGTCATGGCCCATTCCACCCTTAACACATTTTTATTCCCACAAGCATATACAAGACCGTAGTTTCCCCAAAACCGGAAGTCACCAGAGGGCAATCCATATACTCAAGGTACAAAACAAATTCGTAGTGGTCGCGCATAAATGGAATACAAGTATGACAAGGCACATGAGGCTATACCCAAGGTAGTGATACTACCGTTCGCCTGATCCGGACTGGTGAGAACGCAACGCCGCAGCGCCCGCAACACCGTGAAACAACACTCCCAAAATCAAGGGTGCACCAATCGACAACAAGTATAAGTAGTTCGAAGAAGTGTGTCCACTTGAGGTATCAATCCTCCATTGGCCCGGCATAGCTCCTGTTTTAGTCATTTCCAATTTGACACAAGTGTCAAGGCTATCCATCATCGTTCTCTTTCTTCAGTCATCACGTACATCATTCCAACCACTTCATTCTGGATCATCACTCCGCGTATAGTTATTAAAGTGGTTTTCGGTTTAGATAGAGAGTATATCCATAACCGAATTCCGGTCTCTTTAATAACTTTCGTAATTATTACACCGATTGGTCGTTTATATATTTCAAAAACCAAAACAATTTCAATTCCAATTCCAATTCGTAAATCAACATTTCAATTCTCTTTCAAAACCAATTTCCAAGATTTACGTTTCAACTTCCAAATTCACATTTTCAAAATCTTATAATTCAATTTCAATTCTTTATTTAAAACAATTCAAATATCAATTTAAATTCGTGCAAAAGTTTCATTTCGAAATCATTTAAATCAATTTAATTTTTAACATTCAAATCAATTTACATTCATTTATCGATTTCATTCAATATCGTTAAATTAATTTATCATTCAAAACAATTTCTATTAAATTTCCAATTCATTAAATCAATTCTTAAGTTCAACTTCATTAAATCAAAATTTACAATTTTGAATTAAATTAAATTCGTCAAATCAATTCTTTCAATTTCAAGTCTTACATTAATTTCGATAAATCACATTTTATTTCTTGTTAAAGAAATTCCACTTCACTTATTTACTTACTTAAATAAATTTCCAAAACTTAATTAATAAAGAAACTCAATTTCAATTATTTACGAAGTAAATTCACTTATTCAAAAGTTCAATTTTCTTAATTAAAAATCCAATTCAATTTAATCATTAAATAATTCAATCTTATTTAATTATTAAATAATTCAAAACTTAATTATTAAATAATTTCAAAGTTTAATAATTTCAAACTTAATTATAATTTCAAACTTAATTATTAAATCATTTCAACTTAATTCAATCCTTCTCAAATTTTAACAACGTTCTTCCATCAATTTCATTTTAATATTTTGTTTCAGATTAAATATTAACATTTTCCTTTCATTTAAAAATTCAAATTTTCAACTTCATTTCAAAACCATATTATTTATTCAAATAAAATCTTCGTTTTATTTTAAAATCAAATTATTGACCAATCGGGTTTTTATAAAATTCTCTATCCTAGGTCAAGTTCAATTGGGTATTTATCATTTCAACCCGATTCCAATTCAATTCAAAATCAAAACATAGAAAAGGGAACTTGCAGTGTGATAACTGGGATGGTGTCAAAGTAAATAAACAAGCAATAACAACACTCAATATCAATCCAATAATCAATTCAAATAATCCCGAAATAACCGTATTAATTCGCATTGTTATTTGTACGAATTAATAAAATTATTTCTAGAATCTACACTATCATTTCATGCAGATTAAAGATTATTACATTACGGTTTTTCACTTGTCATTTACAATTTCATACATCATCAATTTAACAACATACATTCAGTGGTTCAAAGTGTAATTATACAAATCCTACGTGTCAATAAATTTAACAGTAAAAGGGGTCATATTATACAATGTCATTAAATCAAATTTAACATTTAGCTATCCTATATCAAGTTCAATTGCATACTATTTATCATTTTAACATTAACAATTTAACGTCCAATATAAACATCAACAATCAATCAATTATCAACCAAACTGTATTATCATCACATAAATAATTAACAGATAATGGTGTCAGATGTCACAGGTGAACTGATACAGGTAATAGCATATATAACAGTGTAATTAACTATTAGCAGCATATTTCAATTGTCGTTTCAATTGAAATCAGATTTAATAAATAAAAGAACGTTAATCGTGAGTGAGTGCTCACCTTTCGAGGCTAGAGAGATCTGACGATGGAATTAGTTTCGATTCCAAGCACGAATTTCAAAGAAAAGCTAGATGGACCCAAATTTAATGAACAAGTTGATACGAGAATTGATGAAGCAATTAGAATCAGTCGATATAAATTTAACTAAATATATATATTATATATATAAAAAATCGTTTCTTTCTTACAATTTTCTAAATAAAACGAAATATTTATATGTATATAAAATGTATTAAAACTATACCATCTGAACTTATCTTATTATTATAATATAATAATATATAATTTAAAACTTATATAACAATTTGTACCGATAAACAACTATGCATATATATTAATCTTTTTACAAAATATGTTCCAAGATCATAAGAAGATAAAATCTTATTATATACATTTACCAGATCAATATATATTCAAGGAAAGAGTGCAGCTAGTCTCGAGCAAAATGAAAACCAATGGCTTCAAAATAGAATTAAGTAAAAAAAAATACACATTATAAAATAATATTTTAACTATATGAACAAATCAGCAGATATCACTCTTACACACTTGCAGGTATGTCAATACTTATACTGTTATACACCAATATATAATATAATCTTATATAACCAACATACGTATGTAATACTGTACCAAAAAAAAATAACTTACTTTATTATCATTACTATAATTTTCTACTATAAACATAAGTTGAAACACGTCAGCCATAGGTAATATAACTTATGTATAGAAACTAACGCACACTATATATGTTAATATCTCTGCAAACCCAGTTCTAGAATTCACAAACTATTATATATATGTTTAAACCAATACTGTCATAAACTATTAAAATCTTTACATAAAACATTACTAACTAATAAATACTAATATATAACTAAACTGCTATATATACTATCATATTATACCTACCAACTATATAATACAATATACCATACAACAGCATAACTATAAATCTATATAATATGTAAATACTGCTGTACACACCTTGATATATACATTTTAGCAGAAGTGGCGATGTTGTCGGCAAGTGGAGGGAGTAGGGAAGGAAGCTGCTGGGAAGACGGAATTTGCTCGACTATGGGTGTGAGGCCGAGTGCTCGGGTGGTGGGAAGGCCAAGGTTGATGAGTGTTGGACGAGGCAGCCGGCGTGTGGGGAGGAGAAGGTGGGGCCGAGGCTGTGAGCTGGGTAACAGGAAAGGAGAAGAGGAGCGGAGGAAGAAGTGGAGGCTGATTATTTGTCGGTGGAATTGGAGAGGGTGGCAGGCGAAGTTTTTATTTCCTTGAGGCCGTAGGCGACCCTTCGAAGGAAGATTGACGAGCAGGTGGAATTGGGAGTGATTGAATGGATGGAAGGCTCAAACGGTAGAGAGGAGGGCGTGGGATGGTGGGCTGTGCATGAATGCAAGCATGCATGTGTGGGTGGAAGGCCTAATGAAAACGTGGTTTTGAAGTAGCAAAGTGGAGAAAGCAAGCAGATTTTGGCGAGAGCAGCTTTTTGATGAATAACACTCCATTTGCTCTTTTATTCTTTTATATAAATTTTTTTTTAAAGCAATCTGACTATGTAAACATGGAGGAAGAGCAAAACAATGATGGCGAATGAATATAAGCAGCTTTACATGAATAGAGTGAAACTGTAGAAGTAAAAATATGAAAAACCTTCAGAATATAATTCTTTACACGCCAGGAACGAATCGAATAACTAAAAGCATTGAATGAATCAAAATTTATTGGAACTAGAGAAATTTGAAACTGAACAGAACGAAGGGTCAGGTCTATTGGAATTCCATAGAAATAAATTCTAATGGCTATTGGCCCTAAGACTTCACGGTAAAATTTGAAAAGACTAAGAAACGAAAGTTGAAATTTTGAAACCGATACGATTATCCGTTTTACAGATTTCGCTGTGAACCGGGCTTCAAAATATACAAATGAGTATACTGCGGAGATCAGTATGACGAAACGATCAAAACGGTATACCGATATCAGTGGTACGATCGAATTATAAAATTCGAATTTTTCTACTGGCGGAAATGCAAGAAAAACGCTGAAAAATAAGATCGACGGAGCCAGAGATGTCCGAATTTGGAAAAATGACAAACTGACATCTTGCTCAGAAGATGGTTTAGAATTTTTCTATGTAAAAATATTCAGGTTCCGAAAACATTTTATTTTCATTACTTTTTAACTGATTAAGTTGAAGTAAATTTACGCGCGAAATAAACTTTCATATTTTCGGACGAAAATTTACCAGTTGCTATGTTTAACTAAACGCATTCCAAATATCAAATTTATATTTCAAAATTTTATCGTTTGAAATTTCACAAAATTTCAACTAATTACGTTATTAAAACAGTTGAAATTTACGGGTCGTTACACTCTCCCCCACTCAAAACTTTTCGTCCCCGAAAAGGAACGAGGTAGGAGAATGGAAACAACCAGAAAGAAAAACAGATTTGAAATACAAAATAACAATTAATTTAAACCATATAAATTCAAATTTTAATTAATGGATATTAAATAATTGATTTAATCCATTTGATTTCACCAAAATCAATCTCAACTATTTCTAAATTCATTATTTTATTATCCCATTTCTTCAATTTTCAATTTTTAAAACCATAAATTTGGATAGTCTTTTATTATAATCATATTTCCTTCAACAATTTTAAATTCTTCTTTATTACTGTTAAATTTATTCTACTTAATATATCTTATCACATATATTTAACTCATATAAATTAATTTAAACCATACAGATTTCAGTTTAAATCAATTTGTATTCAATCATTGATTTTAAATTCAAGGTATTTCCATAAGTTAATCTAATTTCTATCTATTATTCAATTAACTTATTATTCTATTTATTTCAATTAACATCTTATAATTAAAATTTAAGTGTATAACATTTATTATAACCACTTCAAATTTTATTTATAAATTCAATTTATATGATATATTATCCAATTACATATATATTCAACTTCTGAATGATTTAGGTAAGTTGTATTAGAATGCAGTTGAACAATATACAAATAAAAATTTTCCCAATTCAATTATTCAAGTTTAAATATTTATTCCAAGTTTTGGTTTTATTTATAATTAAAATCATCTTTTAACAAAATTTAAGAATTAGATTTTCCGATTAACTTTAAACAACTTAGAGATATATATAATATATTCATATCAAATCAAATTAAATTTTAAAATACGATACCTAAATATATGTAAATCAAGGTATATTGAAGAAATTCAATCAAAATATTTTCCAAAACAAACCGTAGCAAAGCTACAAAATGGTTTCTCCACTTCGAAACTCGAAAATGAACGTCGATGATGCGGCCGCCATCACCGAAATTATTTTCCAGCGACAAAGAGAAGAGCACTGATTTCAACATTTTAAAAATTCTTTGAAAACGATTTCTATTCGAAAATATTTTAAATAATATATACTTTAAAATTTTAAAACCAAAATTCAAAATCACCGGAAACTAAATTCTCAAATTTCTAAATTAAATTCATTTCAAATTCCAATCAATTTATAACCAAGTTTATAAATTCATTTATTTATATTATGCAATAGTCAATGGTTTACAAAACAATAAATGAAAATCAAATATTATTATTTCAGACAACAAATTCATTGATAATTTAATTTCAGAAAACTTATAAATAATATAATCATACAAAACTTTTATTTTATTTATCAAATTTGAAAACGATATTGTGTCAGTTTGCTCTGCTCAAGTGTTTTGGAAATCCTATCGATAGCGTTGATCAGACGAATCGATCGGAAACCCAAATCAACATCAACATCTCAACAACACAATATATTTAAAACATTTTAAATATTAGTTTACAAATACATTTCTTTGCTCGACGATTCAAGAATAGATTTCAAAGCAGAGATAGAGATTCAAATTTGATGGACTAAAATCAAAGTGAATTTTGATTCGAAAATAAGTTTGAAACAGAAGATAAGATAATTCAATTACCACAATCGGGAGATGGATGAGTTTATTTAATTCACGGGCAACCTTAACCGAGTCGTTCGTAACTTCAAGAATAAGATCGATGCTGAATTCCGAGGTAAATCAACATTTGATCTCAAGAAATAGAATTCAGGTATAGCAGGAGATAGATAGCATTGTAAACCGAGGATATATAAATCTCCGGTGTATCGATGCTATCGTAAAAGAGTTTTACCCCTTTACAAATAAATTTGAGATTGGCGGGACCGCCAACTCATTATGAAGATCATTCGAAGTGGAGTTATAGGATGCTCTAGAATTTGAAAGAAGACGAATAGTGAGGGGCACGAATGAAATTTGGAACCGTAGGGAACGTTCCAAAATCCAAAGGAATTGAGTCAAAAGGAAAGATTGAAACTCGAATAAGGGTGATTCTGTAAATACATTTACCCTATATGTTTAGTTTTGCCTAGAGCTACCAAAGCTCTGATACCAACTGTAACGACCCGGAATTTTGGACCATTCGCGTCCATTATAAGTGTATAGGTAGACACTCATGCCGGAGTTGAATTGCTCAAAATACCGCGTTGTTAATTTAAATTTGGCAAAACTGAACATATACAGTAAATAAATATAATCACAGACACAGAGTAATAATTTCAGCGGAAATAAAAGAGATAGTAGTTCATGAAGCTACTATAAGAATATATAAAATACATCAGAGTTTACAACAGAAGAGTAATACGATACATCAGGTACAAATCAGAATGCATCACTGGAATCATCGAATATCTGAAAGCTGGATAGATAGCTGGATCTCCAAGCGAAGCTCCAACTCCAAAGGTGAGTCTCGAAAGCTGAACCACTCAGTCTGACCCGAGCGTAAAGCAAAAACACAAGACACTCGAGTCAGGATTAACATTCTCATATTAATAAATCCAACTCAAGTGAAATAGCAATTGAAATACAAGTAACTCAAAGGATGTTTGGAATAACCATCCTTTAAGGATCCGTTAAACTATCTACTATGTAGTAGTGTACGATAAGTAGATAATGTCTATCAGTAATATAAAGATATCAAATAGCGTTAAGTCATGGCCCATTCCACCCTTAACACATTTTTATTCCCACAAGCATATACAAGACCGTAGTTTCCCCAAAACCGGAAGTCACCAGAGGGCAATCCATATACTCAAGGTACAAAACAAATTCGTAGTGGTCGCGCATAAATGGAATACAAGTATGACAAGGCACATGAGGCTATACCCAAGGTAGTGATACTACCGTTCGCCTGATCCGGACTGGTGAGAACGCAACGCCGCAGCGCCCGCAACACCGTGAAACAACACTCCCAAAATCAAGGGTGCACCAATCGACAACAAGTATAAGTAGTTCGAAGAAGTGTGTCCACTTGAGGTATCAATCCTCCATTGGCCCGGCATAGCTCCTGTTTTAGTCATTTCCAATTTGACACAAGTGTCAAGGCTATCCATCATCGTTCTCTTTCTTCAGTCATCACGTACATCATTCCAACCACTTCATTCTGGATCATCACTCCGCGTATAGTTATTAAAGTGGTTTTCGGTTTAGATAGAGAGTATATCCATAACCGAATTCCGGTCTCTTTAATAACTTTCGTAATTATTACACCGATTGGTCGTTTATATATTTCAAAAACCAAAACAATTTCAATTCCAATTCCAATTCGTAAATCAACATTTCAATTCTCTTTCAAAACCAATTTCCAAGATTTACGTTTCAACTTCCAAATTCACAATTTCAAAATCTTATAATTCAATTTCAATTCTTTATTTAAAACAATTCAAATATCAATTTAAATTCGTGCAAAAGTTTCATTTCGAAATCATTTAAATCAATTTAATTTTTAACATTCAAATCAATTTACATTCATTTATCGATTTCATTCAATATCGTTAAATTAATTTATCATTCAAAACAATTTCTATTAAATTTCCAATTCATTAAATCAATTCTTAAGTTCAACTTCATTAAATCAAAATTTATAATTTTGAATTAAATTAAATTCGTCAAATCAATTCTTTCAATTTCAAGTCTTACATTAATTTCGATAAATCACATTTTATTTCTTGTTAAAGAAATTCCACTTCACTTATTTACTTACTTAAATAAATTTCCAAAACTTAATTAATAAAGAAACTCAATTTCAATTATTTACGAAGTAAATTCACTTATTCAAAAGTTCAATTTTCTTAATTAAAAATCCAATTCAATTTAATCATTAAATAATTCAATCTTATTTAATTATTAAATAATTCAAAACTTAATTATTAAATAATTTCAAAGTTTAATAATTTCAAACTTAATTATAATTTCAAACTTAATTATTAAATCATTTCAACTTAATTCAATCCTTCTCAAATTTTAACAACGTTCTTCCATCAATTTCATTTTAATATTTTGTTTCAGATTAAATATTAACATTTTCCTTTCATTTAAAAATTCAAATTTTCAACTTCATTTCAAAACCATATTATTTATTCAAATAAAATCTTCGTTTTATTTTAAAATCAAATTATTGACCAATCGGGTTTTTATAAAATTCTCTATCCTAGGTCAAGTTCAATTGGGTATTTATCATTTCAACCCGATTCCAATTCAATTCAAAATCAAAACATAGAAAAGGGAACTTGCAGTGTGATAACTGGGATGGTGTCAAAGTAAATAAACAAGCAATAACAACACTCAATATCAATCCAATAATCAATTCAAATAATCCCGAAATAACCGTATTAATTCGCATTGTTATTTGTACGAATTAATAAAATTATTTCTAGAATCTACACTATCATTTCATGCAGATTAAAGATTATTACATTACGGTTTTTCACTTGTCATTTACAATTTCATACATCATCAATTTAACAACATACATTCAGTGGTTCAAAGTGTAATTATACAAATCCTACGTGTCAATAAATTTAACAGTAAAAGGGGTCATATTATACAATGTCATTAAATCAAATTTAACATTTAACTATCCTATATCAAGTTCAATTGCATACTATTTATCATTTTAACATTAACAATTTAACGTCCAATATAAACATCAACAATCAATCAATTATCAACCAAACTGTATTATCATCACATAAATAATTAACAGATAATGGTGTCAGATGTCACAGGTGAACTGATACAGGTAATAGCATATATAACAGTGTAATTAACTATTAGCAGCATATTTCAATTGTCGTTTCAATTGAAATCAGATTTAATAAATAAAAGAACGTTAATCGTGAGTGAGTGCTCACCTTTCGAGGCTAGAGAGATCTGACGATGGAATTAGTTTCGATTCCAAGCACGAATTTCAAAGAAAAGCTAGATGGACCCAAATTTAATGAACAAGTTGATACGAGAATTGATGAAGCAATTAGAATCAGTCGATATAAATTTAACTAAATATATATATTATATATATAAAAAATCGTTTCTTTCTTACAATTTTCTAAATAAAACGAAATATTTATATGTATATAAAATGTATTAAAACTATACCATCTGAACTTATCTTATTATTATAATATAATAATATATAATTTAAAACTTATATAACAATTTGTACCGATAAACAACTATGCATATATATTAATCTTTTTACAAAATATGTTCCAAGATCATAAGAAGATAAAATCTTATTATATACATTTACCAGATCAATATATATTCAAGGAAAGAGTGCAGCTAGTCTCGAGCAAAATGAAAACCAATGGCTTCAAAATAGAATTAAGTAAAAAAAAATACACATTATAAAATAATATTTTAACTATATGAACAAATCAGCAGATATCACTCTTACACACTTGCAGGTATGTCAATACTTATACTGTTATACACCAATATATAATATAATCTTATATAACCAACATACGTATGTAATACTGTACCAAAAAAAAATAACTTACTTTATTATCATTACTATAATTTTCTACTATAAACATAAGTTGAAACACGTAGCCATAGGTAATATAACTTATGTATAGAAACTAACGCACACTATATATGTTAATATCTCTGCAAACCCAGTTCTAGAATTCACAAACTATTATATATATGTTTAAACCAATACTGTCATAAACTATTAAAATCTTTACATAAAACATTACTAACTAATAAATACTAATATATAACTAAACTGCTATATATACTATCATATTATACCTACCAACTATATAATACAATATACCATACAACAGCATAACTATAAATCTATATAATATGTAAATACTGCTGTACACACCTTGATATATACATTTTAGCAGAAGTGGCGATGTTGTCGGCAAGTGGAGGGAGTAGGGAAGGAAGCTGCTGGGAAGACGGAATTTGCTCGACTATGGGTGTGAGGCCGAGTGCTCGGGTGGTGGGAAGGCCAAGGTTGATGAGTGTTGGACGAGGCAGCCGGCGTGTGGGGAGGAGAAGGTGGGGCCGAGGCTGTGAGCTGGGTAACAGGAAAGGAGAAGAGGAGCGGAGGAAGAAGTGGAGGCTGATTATTTGTCGGTGGAATTGGAGAGGGTGGCAGGCGAAGTTTTTATTTCCTTGAGGCCGTAGGCGACCCTTCGAAGGAAGATTGACGAGCAGGTGGAATTGGGAGTGATTGAATGGATGGAAGGCTCAAACGGTAGAGAGGAGGGCGTGGGATGGTGGGCTGTGCATGAATGCAAGCATGCATGTGTGGGTGGAAGGCCTAATGAAAACGTGGTTTTGAAGTAGCAAAGTGGAGAAAGCAAGCAGATTTTGGCGAGAGCAGCTTTTTGATGAATAACACTCCATTTGCTCTTTTATTCTTTTATATAAATTTTTTTTAAAGCAATCTGACTATGTAAACATGGAGGAAGAGCAAAACAATGATGGCGAATGAATATAAGCAGCTTTACATGAATAGAGTGAAACTGTAGAAGTAAAAATATGAAAAACCTTCAGAATATAATTCTTTACACGCCAGGAACGAATCGAATAACTAAAAGCATTGAATGAATCAAAATTTATTGGAACTAGAGAAATTTGAAACTGAACAGAACGAAGGGTCAGGTCTATTGGAATTCCATAGAAATAAATTCTAATGGCTATTGGCCCTAAGACTTCACGGTAAAATTTGAAAAGACTAAGAAACGAAAGTTGAAATTTTGAAACCGATACGATTATCCGTTTTACAGATTTCGCTGTGAACCGGGCTTCAAAATATACAAATGAGTATACTGCGGAGATCAGTATGACGAAACGATCAAAACGGTATACCGATATCAGTGGTACGATCGAATTATAAAATTCGAATTTTTCTACTGGCGGAAATGCAAGAAAAACGCTGAAAAATAAGATCGACGGAGCCAGAGATGTCCGAATTTGGAAAAATGACAAACTGACATCTTGCTCAGAAGATGGTTTAGAATTTTTCTATGTAAAAATATTCAGGTTCCGAAAACATTTTATTTTCATTACTTTTTAACTGATTAAGTTGAAGTAAATTTACGCGCGAAATAAACTTTCATATTTTCGGACGAAAATTTGCCAGTTGCTATGTTTAACTAAACGCATTCCAAATATCAAATTTATATTTCAAAATTTTATCGTTTGAAATTTCACAAAATTTCAACTAATTACGTTATTAAAACAGTTGAAATTTACGGGTCGTTACAGATGAACACTGCCTAAGGCTCGGCCCGGGCAATGCCACGGGTAGACCGGTCATACGTGATCGGTGCACCGGTCACGACCGAGGTAGAGCCTCAGGTTGTGTCTATTTTGCTTTCTGATCGCCCCGTTCGACCATTTTTTTACCCGGTTGTTTTTTTATAGTTATTTGCATTGTTATATGCTCTATTTTATGTTGATTTCAATGAAAATTTTGGAGATTTGATTTATGAATCGATGGATTCATTCTTGGAGTTTTTATTCCATAGAAATGCCCTATGGATATATGTTGCTACACACAAGTTGTATTGCACACTTTTAACTTGAGTTTTCTAAAGAACGATTTTTAATCCAAGCCATTTTCTCAAATCATCTTAAGTATGAATATAATTTCCATAAAGAATATTGGGAATATATATATATAATATTTATTCATAATAATAATGGTTTTAAAGTTGATTTATAACAATGGTGTAACAGTCTACACCACAGTTAACTTTTAAAATCATATTACAAAAATAATTTGTAGAAAAATTTCCACAAATACGTTCCAATGATTATTCCCAATAATCATTTATAATTCTATTCTAAATAGGAAACAAATCCTAATTTCTACCCGACACGCCCAAGGGATGAGACTCTAATTCTGTCTAGGCCAAGGTTCGTGTTTCTTACGTTCTATATTATTTCGAACCTCTACTCTGACATCAACCTAACGCATTGCCTCCTATACCATGACAAAGGTAGCCAGATCTTCCGGCCTAACCACACAAGCCTCTCGCCAACTTGGATCAGGCAAGGCAACAATTTGCGCAAAGTACCTAAATCCCATAACTTTTGAATCGTAAGTCCAAATCCGATGATTCTTTTTTTGGAAAGCTTAGACTTTTATCTACAACTTTCATGTTTTGAGTTTTGTAAAATTCTACGCTTTAAATGGTCAAAATGGTGTTTTTGTCTCACTGCCCTGAAATTGAGTGATAGAAATCAATCAATCTAAAAGATAGAATAGGTTATAAAACCATTACCTTAATTATCTTGGAATTTCTAGCAATTTATTTCCATTTTTATTTCCCCAAGAGCTTCTAGGTTTTAAAGAAGAACTAAGTTTCTTCTTTCTATTTGTTGTTTATTGGTTTCTAAAGTTAAAAAATGAACGTACAGTACATTGAAGAGAAGAGTTATCTCATGTCAAACTTGTTAATGGGATTAAATCCAATAAGAATTAAAACTCTATTTCATTTATTTTTGCACTCACTTCTTATACTTAATTCAATTTACTTATACTAGACTTCCTAAAGTAAAATGCTCAAGAACATAAGACAATGGCCTAAAATTTTATATTGGAAATTTCCTTAAGTAACATTTTAACAAAGATCACTTATTATATTTTCATATTTCCATAATTAGGTAAAAACTCACTAACATTTTTATATTATTTCTAACACTTTGACAATACTAAAATTTCTCAATTTTATAGTTATATAATATTGTCGCTCTTAACCAGCTCTATTCTCTGCATTAGCAGACATTATTACTCAGTAATACCCTTTATTAGTGTGGGTCTCGGGGTGGGGCGTCACACATTCCTCATCACTTTCGATGATCTCGAGCTCCACCTACAACCAATTACAGCAATGGTCAAAACGAGTTGTTCAGTGAGTATATAATCAACAAAATTAATAGTGGTAGTGAGTTAATGGAACATCGATGAGGTGGATGTTAGAAATAGTGTTTTTCCGCAGACATTATAGTCGATATGGAAGGTATTGCACGGAAGCTCTAGCTATAAAGGAGAGATTGGCAATGTTGGCAGGGTAGCTAGGAGTCTCAAGCGGTAGAGTAAATTTAGGAAAATGCTTCAATATAGGTGGCTAGATTTTTCGATATGAAATGATGAAGATGAGGTAATTTTACATTTAAGTCATTATGAAATATAAGATTAATTTTTAACCTCTAAATTTTCAAATACGAATGACTAGCACACACGAACTCTGTTTTACATGCAACTTACGTCATGTGGTCTTTATTACAATCTTAAACACAATAACACTATTAATATATATATAGTACTCTTGTATGCAACATCTAAATAAGAAATGATTATTTTAAAGTAATGGTTAAATAATTTTGTATTAATACTAGTAATACGAGATTTTTGTATATATATTTTGATATTATTTATATTATACATATATTTAATATTCAAATCAGACATATATATCATTATATATAAAATAAAATAAATTATGTTATTAATTTTATATGTGAACAAATGTTTTTCAAATTAACAATAAATTATTTATTAAAATAATATTTTGGATATATAATAACATCATAAATCAAATTATTATTGCTAGGATATCGATAATATAATATTACTTAAATTTTCAAATCAAATTCATCTAATAAAAACACCGAATATGTTTTAATGTCAATAATATTATTCATGATAACATTATAAAATGTCTAGTGCATAATGAAGTAAAAAGGAATTTTATTGAAATTTACCCTTTCTATCTTGCTGCTTGATGAACCTTATCCAACAATGGTACCAGAGGCTACATTGTGTTATTATAGATAATATATAAAATATGTATTTAAAGTCCATTTAAATTTAAATAAATTTGTAAAGGTGAGTAAATTTAAAAATTATTTTTAAATTTTGCATTTATGGAAATTATTTGAATTAATTTTGAATTTTTTATATTAAAACTAAAATTCATATTGGTTATGTATTATTTAATTGAAAATTGTTTTAAATTAATATTCATAAGGTTAAAAATGAATAATATAAAAAAAATTCAAAGTTAACTTATAAAAGTTGTAAATAAATAAATTTGAAATTGTTTTGAGTTTAAAACTATAAAAGTTATAAATTAATAAATGTAAAATAATTTTAAATTGAAATATGAATCATAAATATTTATGATACGGTTCATAAAAGATTAAATAAACTTGTAATATTAATTAATTGTTAATTAACAATTGTATTCATATAAATATAAGATTTAATATTATATTATAATCATTATAATTAAATAATAGAATCTTACATAATGTATATAAAATAAAATGGAATATGATTTTCAAAGTTAAAATTGAATTAAAATCCATAATAGCTATACGGAATAAGTACATATGTATATAATTGTATGTAGATATATGATAAAAAATGAAGACATTGAGTGTAGTTAATACTCATTATACCTTGTAAGTGGTAATGCTCATTATTTTTATTTAGAGATTATGAATCTATAATAATGTTGCTCTCTATCATCTATAATATAAATAGACTACTATACATACTTATGGTTGTCGAGCATATTCAAGCCTTAAAATATTTATAGTGATGGTTATATTGTCCGTAGCTTAGTAAGAACATTTCATAACTTTGTTGAGCACCCTTAAGGGTTACAAAATTTTCTTTAGGATATCACATAATGATGGGTTATGAGTAATATACATTATGATTTGTTGAGCACCCCCGAGGTCATAAAGATTATTAGGAGCAAAAGAATGTACATTTGGGAGATATACATAAGATATAATTAATAGCGGATTATTTACCATTTATGAGGACTATACTTTGTTGATCCCTCTCAATGTTGTAGTAATGTGACGAATGGATCCTAACACTCACTGGAGGAATTTGTAAAATTCCTTTATCTCATTTAGGATTTTAATTGTAGTAATATCTATAAGGTAGAAAAATATAATAAAATATTCTAATAAGTGTAAGGATATATATAACATTATTAAATCTACTTTGTTAAATTTGCAAACCTCGTATAATTGGTATTATTATTTATCGTTTAAATTATGCTAAATGAATTGAAGTAAAGTTCATGAAGAAATATAATAATTTACTTACCAATAACTAAACTTTTGGCTTGTTGTCACTTCAATACCCATGCAAGAGCCAAATAGTATAACCATTAAAACATCCTAGTCTTGGTTTAAGTGTGAATCTGGCCTAGGGCAATGTATTATCTTCCATGAGTTTGGAACTCATAAACTATATAATAGAATATTTGATCCATATCTGATAACATAAAAATTTGTATGGTAAACAGTTGTATTTCTTAATACACAGAATATGTATGAATTTGTTTTATTCGAAATGGGCAAGTATTTAGTGCAAAATCATGCATTAAATATAATCAAATATACTAAGGATACTGTTGTGTTGGGAAGAACACTAAACCAAAGACTATAAACAAACCTTATAATTTGATCACTTAACTATCAGTTTTGATCTTTTTTTACTTAAGTGCAACTTATTCAGTCTCCTTAACCTGTTAAGGAAGACTGAATGCATTTTCGTAAAGGAATCTAATGCATTCTTCTAGTAAAAGGTTTCTCATATGAATGTTCTACTCATTTAGACGAGAAAGTTTGAGAGTGGTTGTAACGTAGCAACAATTGGGACGGAGAGAAAGTGAATGGCCACCTCTACTTCATGAAGAGACACCTGAAATGGAATAGTATAAAATATATGTAGACACTTAATAAGGAACAAGGAATATGATTTCTATTCCAAATGTATTGAGATTATATAAAATTGTTCTCTATAAGATTTATTTCTTGAGTTTGAGACCCAGTTTGAAACTATCTACTGTAAATTAGATACAGTAGAAGAAATGAATAGCTCATGGTAAGTGATCGAATGGAGCTTCATATTTCAAATATCGTTATTTTAACAACGGAAATAAGAGGAGCATACTATATAACAATTGCTAATGGGCGGATCAAGTTTTTAAAAATTACCTATATGCATACCAAATATTATTTATGAAATAATAATTATTAAGGTGTCGATCGAAAATAGATGCAACAATGTTTTAATATGAATAGTATGAATTTTTGTTATATAATAAATCTATTTTGGGTATTTTGAAGATGATTTAATTTTAGTATAATGAACTAAGACATAATTTCAAGAAATTATTCTTTGATTATATGGTTGTGAATCACATGGTGCTTGTGAATTATATCTCAAATAATTAATGAAAAATCATCCATTCAATGAGATCGACAAAAGAGTTAATGAACTCTTTAGATTGTTACAAATAGATGTATATAGTCCAAGGTCAAATGATACCCAAAGCGGATCCACTTACTATGTTAAATTCACCAATGAATTTTCACATATACGAACATGTGTATTTGATACACGAATTAGATATTTATGATAAATTCATAGCATATAAAATGGAAGTACAAAAAATAACATTCAAAAGAAATAAAACAATTCTATTTGATTGAGTAGGTAAGCATATTGGATAAGAGTTCCAAGGGTACCTAAAATAGAATACATTTCACCCTCGAAGTCAATCCTCCCTATGATATATAGTGATAGTGATGTATTAAAAAGGAGTAAACAGACACTGTTGAACAAAGTATGATTAATAATGAGTGAAGTTGAGTTACTTCTATCTATAAAGATATGTACTTAAAAGGGAGCATGTATGTTGAATTCAGTTTCATCTAAAGCTGAGAATACAACTTCATATGTTATATAGATGGGAAAGAAACCACATATTATGCAGTTTAATTAACGTGGTTGTCAGACCTACATTATGAATGCAAGTTCCATGAACTCAAGTCTAAATTTGTTTTATGTAAGTTTATAGGAAGTTCATAAAATGTTTTGAATTCCTATTTCATAGCATTAAGAAACAAATTTATTATTTTGAGCCACACCACCTTCTATCGAAGGAATTTCTTTCAAGAGAAATTAATGGTAGTGCAATAGACTTAGATATGACCCAAGATGCTAACATGAAAAAAGATTATATAGATGACATGAATTTGACCAAACCTGTAACATATCTGGTTTGAAGATTACCTATATATATTAAATTATAACGAAAGTTATAATTTAATATTGTAAATTAAAATATAATGGGAAATTTTATATTGTTTATTTGGAATAAACAATAAATTTTGTAAATAAAATGAGAAAAATAAAGTTTAAAACTTAATTTTGTTTATTTGGGTATAAATATGGGATTAAATATTGATTGGATAAGTATTTGATTAAATAAATTATAAACAAGGGGTTTATATTAGTTTGGAGCTAATAAATTAAATAAGTGATGTATTTCAACAGTCAATAGTTGAAATAAATTTAAATTGATTGAAATAAAGTCTAAAAACTTTATTTTGAGAAATTGGAAGGAAAATAATCAATTTGTAATTTTATTTGGGTAAACAATATTGGAAAATATTGTCAATATTAATCTTTATGGATTTAAAAAGGAGAAATATGAAGAAATATATATATTTGATTAAAATAAAAGATGAAATATTGTTTGAAAATAATATTTTGATGATTTAATAAAGTTAAAATGATTTTTATAATTTATTTGATAAGAAAATAATTTTTGTCGTGCTTGTTATGTTAAAATAGTGTTTTTACACTAAAATAGTGTAAATTATGAAATATTCTGTAAAATAGGGTTTTATTGTTAAAAATACCTTTTTATAATTGAAATAAATTTTATGGTTATAATAACAATTTTAATTCATTACAAATAAGATGTATGCATTTAGTTGGCTTTAAAATGAAGAAATGTGAGAATATGGTGATAATATAAGATAAAACATGTACATTCCTTTATTTTCTCTAAGTATAAATGGAGTTGGGCTTATTGGGTAAGGTTTTTAAGTCCAAAACCCAATATCTAGATGTTTCTGGAGAGAAAAAGAAAACACAGTACGTTGTTTTCATCTTCCTTCTCATAAGCAAATATACAGAGAAAAGAAAATAGAGAAATAATGGCTGCCTTAAATTAAAATCAATTTCTACTCAATTTTTGCTGCTAATTCAAAGGGAATCATCTAAATCTAGAATACAAGGTAATCTCCATCCAATACCAAAAAGATTTCATCACAAATCTTAGAATTTAGGTATAAATGTCTGTAACCAGTTTTTTTTGTACTGCATGTTTCTGTTTCAGCTATTTCAGGTCGCTAGAGCCTCAATTCTTCTCAAAGATCATTGCTTGCAATTAAAAATTTGCTAAATCATCAAGTAAGTTAATAACTCACATTTTCTAGCTACTGCAATGCTCAAAGAGAAGTTCTGTGCAAAATACGTACTCTGTAAACAATTTTTGTTTTAGTTTTTCTCTTTTATGAAATATGATCCGAGTCTCTACTTTGCATGCTTGTAACTTCCAATTATGGCAACGAAATGCTATTGGATTTCTTTCAGTTTGTAGTTTATATGTTTCTCTATATGCCGGCAAATTTTGGTTACAAAATTCGTTCATTTGATATGTCAAAAGGTTGCTTGAAAATCAGTTCGTCGCCAAGAAAACACCTGGGAAGAAAATCGCGTGAGAAGACTTCATAGGTCGACCGCCAGGTCGACCAAGCCTATCCTTAGGTCGGCCGTACGGTCAACTTAGGGACAAGTGAGGTCGACCTGGGGTGCCTTAGTTTCCTAAGTATTTTGTGTGTGCTTCTTTTGTTTTCGGTTTTGTTCCTGCATGTTTTCCTAGCTTTTGCTTCTCATTTTCAAGATGTTTTTGAGATGTTTTGAAGTGTTATGATGCCTATCAATAGGCTAGCTAAATTTGGAGGATTTGAAATTCAAATTTAAATTGAATTTGAATTTATTTTAGGTTGAAGTTGAATTGAATTCGAGTCATCGGTTTTGAGCTATCTTCCTTGTTTTTCCTTGTTTTCGAGCACGGTTTTCTCCAAATCTTTTTTGAAATGATTTTTAAAATTAATGGGCATTTCAAAAAAATTATTTAAACTATTTTCAAGTATAAAATCAATTTATTCTCTATAATAAGAGAAATTTTCAAATATGGTTTTCAAATTAATTTCGGAAATTGGTTTTAAAAGCTTGTTTTCCAAAGTAAATTATTTTAAATATAAAATACACATTTTTGCACTATTCGAATGTATGAGAAAGAGAATTAAACAATTTAGTAAAACACGTGGTATGGGACATGTGCGTTTACTATTTCGGTTAGTTCTGGACTTGTATGATCGAAACTAATTGAGTTTTATAATTCCTATTTATAGGAATTGTCTGGGATGGCCAATATTTGGCGAGTTTTATGGTTTGAGATCTCCTATTCTAGGAGTTATGGTCGATGAGAGCCATCACGATGTTTTTTATACTTGCCGATGATATGAGGTAAATTTTGAGTTTGTGATTTCATATTTTTATTATATGGTTCATGAGGAACCATCACGAGGTTTATTTATACTTGTCGATGAGATGAGAAAAGTCATGAGTTTTCTAATGTGGCATTGGCTAGCGGTTAGCTGTGCAGTTAATGCCCCGCTATATCCCCGCTATAACTCCGATATATCTTATAGCGGATTCCTACCGCTATGATTTTTCCATATATCACCAACATATAGCCTTTATGCTTTAATCCCCGCTATATCCCGTTATTTCCGCTATTTCTGCTATATCTTCTATAAAAAATTGGATTGAAAAATGATATTTATACGCTATAAAAATTATGAAATTAATTAATTTCATTGAATTTTTTATATATGTTTAGAAATGATAATACTCTAATATTCTACTAAATTAAATTAAGTTATATAACATTTTTACGTTCATTTACAATACATTTGCACATATTTTTATTTAAAATTATTTTTGTATTAATTATAATTCAATTGAATGTTAATTTTTCACATAATTACTATCTATATATTTGTAAAAACAACAAGTATGGGATTTATATGCTATTTTAGAGTAATTCGATATATCCCGCTATATCTTCGCTACATCCCCGCTATGACTTTTTGCACCTCTACTGCATTGAATCCATCGAGCGCTTTAACTGCACAAGCGGTTAGTAAACCGTTTAGTGAGAGTGGGTGTATGGGACGCATGTTACCACTTTTCGGGTTCCTAGCGGAGAGTTTGTGAGACATTCTGGGTTATGCCAGTACTAGAGCTGTTGGGCTCATATTGGGTTGTTGGGTCCAATTTTTATCGAGTTATTAGGCTCGTCACGAGTTTATGTGACTTCGGTCATTTGGGATTTACGACTTCGGTCGTCTGGGATAGGTACCTATAATTTATATAGTACTGGACAAGAATTTTGCATGTTCATATTTTGAGATTCGAGATGTTGGGCTCTTATTGGGCTGTTGGGTCCATCCTTTTTATTGGGCTGTTGGGTCCATTCTTTCATTGGGATGTTGGGTCCATACTTGAGATTTGAGTTTGCCGTCTTCAGCGTTTTATATGAGATTTATAATCTCCTTCTTGGAAATATATATATATATATTGATGAGTTGCCATTTGGCATATTTTGAGTTTTGAGATCACTTTATTTTGAGTTTATATTTGTGTTTGCCATTTATGGCGTTTCTTGAGTTTTCAACTTGAGGCTTCTTCTTTTTAGGGAATATGGTTCATTGAAACCATTATAGATGTTTTGGGATGTCGCCGATGATATGAGGCATTTATTTCTATATTTGTGTGTTATTATTTGAGTTACCTCTTTTGAGGTCTTTTTATACTTAAGTGACATTGGTCCAGTTAGGTCATGGGTATGTGTTCTTTCTATTGCTTCTTCTCATTCGAGAAGAATTATCACCTTGTATTATATGCTTCATATTATCGTCTATTCTTATTAACTAACTGTTTTAGCTAGACTGACCCGTGTATTTTATACTCAGGTCAGACCGAGTTGTTTCAGGTTAGCTTTCAGTTATAGGACCTAGCTTTGATGCATCTGCTTAGATATCATCCTAGCACTTTTGTGTAGTTTATATTTCTTTCTGCTTGACTCTGATATGTATTTGATTAGATGTATATAGTGCGGTCTCTGAACCACTTTTGTGTATCATTTTGTATTGTACTAGGATGGATCAGTGTATATGTATTTATATATATGATGTTTACTGTTCTGTGAGGTGATATGCATTCTGTTATTATATTTTGTTCTGATAGATCCATTAGCCACCTATAGTTTGTATTAAGCATTTATTGGATATGTCGATCCTCGAGAGATAGAAGAAAAAAATATAGAGCATTTATCAACGTATTCAGTAGATGTTTAAGACAAGATTATAGATGGTCGCTCCTAACCAGCCCTATTCTCCGCATTAGCAGACAGAATTACTCAGTAATTCTCTTTGTTAATGTGGGCCTTGGGGTGGGGCTTTACAGCTTGGTATCAGAGCTAAGTTCAGGACAAAATATTATAAACACATAACAGAACATATATTACGATACATCAAAGTACAATATGAGTGGAATCATCATTCTTAATCAAACTTGTTTCGAATCGTGCCTTGACCTTTTCGAGTCCTTAGGGGTAGATGAATGGGAATACGTCTAGGAATGTGATTTTATAATTCTGTAGTATTCCTTAATTGATGAACCTTGTTAGTAATATTTATCCCTGTGGATAATCCATTCTAACTTAACTTTCAGCTCACGGCTGGAAGAGAAAGAATTTGCACCTCGAATGCTGAGTAGCCTAGTGGCTCACGTCCTGAGGGTGTGTACATGTCAACTGATCAGATCTTAGAGCTTGTTCGGAGCATCCAACCTCCTGCTCCATCCAATTCTTCTCCTCTGCGCAAATCTGCATTTGCACATATGTGCAGTGACTATTATCATTTAGGAGGTAAGCCTTTCAAAGGTTCCGAGACCATTCTTGAGGTCCAGGCTTGGCTTCGGACATGCAAGTGCATCTTCTCTCGCATGGATTTATCTGATCATCATCGAGTTCGTGTAGCATCGAGTATGATGCAAGAACGTGCTCTCGATTGGTATGAGCTTCTTATTGCCGAGATTTATGAGTCCACCCTCACTTGGAAACAGTTTAGAGAGCGGTTCGAGCTTAAGTTTGTGACCGAGTCTGAGAAAGCTTCCCTTGCTCGTCGCTTCCTTGAATTGAGGGGAAATTATCTGTTTCAGAGTATGTTTCTTCTTTCAAGTCCCTATCCAAGTATGGGCTCGAATTTATCAGCACTCCATATAGAAGGAACCTTAGATTTGTTTATGGGTTGAAGAAATACTTGAAGAAATCTCTTATGCTCCAGCTTAAGTTATCCTTCGAAGAGCTTGTTGATTCGGCGCTTCACCTTGAAGCCGTCGAGAAGGAAAGGGATAGTAGTGATGAGGCTGAGATTCGCAAGAGCCCAAACAAGAGAAAACTTCCCTTCCAAGCATCCTGATCTTTTCCTCAGAAGAAAAAGAAGGATCTTGCCTCTAGTTCTCATTCTGGTGCAAGTCATTGTTCTCACAAGTCTTGTTTTAACTGTAGTTCTCATGATCACTTTATTCGAGAATGTTCTAAGCCTATCGTTTGCCGCACTTGCAAACAAGAGGGACATTGGTCTTCCGAATGCCCCAATTCATCTAAGGGTCCTTATTCGGGAAAGCTTATCGTGATGGATGCTTCTGGTGGTTCCTCTCAACCTAGAGGTACTCCTTCATCTTTTCTTTAGAGATCTATGTTATTTTATGATCATTTTATTTGTGTTCTCTTCGAATCGAGTGCTTCACGATCACTCATATCAAAGAAGCTTGATGGCGTTTTGCTTTTGATTGTTTCATGTTTTGTCACTTCTTAAGGATTGCGAATCCTATTGAGGGACCCGCAATCTTAGTATTTTGAGTATGGGGTGTTGAGCTTATTTTGAGTATTTTCCTTTTCGTGTGAATTTTCATATTATTCACCATCTTGAGATTTGTATATTTTGGGAATGGATTGGCTTGATTGTTTTCAGGACCAATCCTATGCTTTGAAGGGATACTATATATATTAGGTATCCTGATTTGGTTATTGTGTTGCTTCTTGTCCTTCGGAATGTTGATGATAATTCTGAAGTATCTCTATCTGTTCTAGAATTTCGAGATGATGATGATGTAACTCGAATTCTAATTATTATGACTCTGTAATTTCTATGTGTCCGTTTTGGGATTGTTACCCAATCGGGAAATTGAGTATTGTGTTGATCTCATTTCTGGCTCTTAGCCTTTCGGTAATCCTTCCACGAGTATATCCATCAAGGAATGAGGCAATTTATTGAGTTCAATTGATATTATCATCCTTGTTTCTTTCAAGTTATCCTTTTGGATACTCATTTGGTGTTATATTTTGTGGCATTACTTCACTCGAAGTAATGATATGTTGACAGTGTAGATCTTCTCGCTTAAGAAGAATATCTTACCCTTATCTATATCTCGTTGATCTTTTATTCGATTTATTGTGCGGTGCTCGAGTCTTTCCTTAGCTTGACCTTGCACCAATTTCCTTCAGCTACGAGTCACGGGAGATAGCATTCCTTTCACCACATTCTGCACTCATATGATTCTTGTGAGTGGCTCGTTATATCGTTTGGATTGACGAACACTCCATTTTATTTTGTCAATCTTGTGAATCGAGTATTCTGGGAATATCTCGATGAGATCTCTTGTGTTCTTTGATTTCAAGTTTATGCAGCTATATGATATGTGTTTTAAGAGAAATTGGAATTTTAGTTATTATGAAATCAAAAAATAATTTTGTGTATTATATATGAGAGATCTTTCTTTTTATAGAAATGATTTCTTTGTTGGGTTGTCCATCGAGTGCTTTAAGAATTCTAGTCGATGCGCCTGATCTACATTATCGATAGGAATTTCCTAAACGCTGTGATGAGGCAATCAGACATGATAATTGAGTTTTTATGAGGCTGAGTTTGGAAATAAATTATTTTGGGAATTGAGTATTAAATTTTTATTTTGAGTGGTATATGCAGCCATTGAACCATGGTGGTGGTTAATTAAGTGGCGAGGCAGTTTTGATTACTTGGTCAACTCTACAGCCAATGGATAGAGTCGTTCACTATAAACCGATGGCGAGGAAAAGCCATTATATTGTTTTGAATCTATAGAATTAAATATAAATATGCTTATTGTTAAAAATGTTGTTTACTAGATAAAATATTTTTTGGGTTTTAAAATTTCGTTGTCTATTGGATAATATAATATAAAAGTTATATGTAATAAATTTGAAGCTTGTTTTCAAAAAATTTGGTGGTTTGGAAAACAAAGAGTGCTGAGATTCTAAATTTTCTTTGAGAATATATTGGTAGGAATTTATAAAATTCTTTTGGAAATTTAATTTGTAACAAGAGGAATATGAATTCAAATTTTAGTCTTTGCAATACTTATTGAGTATTATAATAAAGATATTCTGAAAATTTTTCAAGTATTGAAAATTGTGGTTATAAAATACTAAAAATACTGAATTTTGAAATTCTAAGAATTTTTGGTTAAGAGTTAATATATATTTTAATCCTTGTGTTTATCTTACTCTTATGTTATTTTCTAACGACGTGAATTTATGCGATCGTTTGAGTGTGGTGGCTTTTAAGGAAACTACCTTTTGGTTTATCTATCTTGCCTCTATTGTGTCTATCTAGCATCGGTGTGGTTCCTTCTTTAGTGTCATACAGAAAGATCATATTGAAAATCATCTTGTTGATTAGAGTTTAGGTTGGAGTTGTGCTAAATCCCGACTCTACTCGAGGAGCTTATGAGAAATCAATCTCATTTGATTGATCCTTTGTGTACATCTTGTTGTGTTCTCATTCGAAGGTGAGAGGCCTTCGAAATCTTCTGTGTTGCTTGGAAAATTTAATGGTTTGCTAGTCCCGATGTTAGCACTTTGGAAACTATAGAATTAATCGAGCGAGTCTTATCTTGGTTTTTTGTCGTCTTATTTTGAGAGTGTGAGAATTTATTTTAAACTCGAGCTATTCTATCCTTCCTTTGATTGATGAAATTAATATGTTGAATACAAACTCTTCTCTAGAAATTGCGAGGACGCAATTTTGTTAAGGGGGGAGTCTGTGACAACCCTGGTTTGGAGATTACCTGTATATATTAAATTATAACGGAAGTTATAATTTAATATTGTAAATTAAAATATAATTCAAAATTTTAAGTTGTTTATTTGGAATAAACAATGAATTTTGTAA
The DNA here is from genome assembly GCA_030737815.1 of Allium fistulosum. Lineage (NCBI taxonomy): Eukaryota > Viridiplantae > Streptophyta > Magnoliopsida > Asparagales > Amaryllidaceae > Allium > Allium fistulosum. The sequence continues at coordinate 1,545,362,271 of CM060901.1, read as the reverse complement.
ATAAAATGAGAAAAATAAAGTATGGAACTTTATTTTGTTTATTTGGGTATAAATATGGGATTAAATATTAATTGGATAAGTATTTGATTAAATAAATTATAAACATGGGGTTTATATTAGTTTGGAGCTAATAAATTAAATAAGCGATGTATTTCAACATTCAATAGTTGAAATAAATTTAAATTGATGGAAATAAAGTTTAAAAAATTTATTTTGAGAAATTGGAAGGAAAATAATCAATTTGTAATTTTATTTGGGTAAACATAACAATATTGGAAAATATTGTCAATATTAATCTTTTATGGATTTAAAAGGAGAAATATGAAGAAAATATATATTTGATTAAAATAAAAGATGAAATATTGTTTGATAATAATATTTTGATGACTTAATAAAGTTAAAATGATTTTTTATAATTTATTTGATAAGAAAATAATTTTTGTTGTGCTTGTTATGTTAAAATAGTGTTTTTACACTAACATAGTGTAAATTGTGAAATATTGTGTAAAATAGGGTTTTATTGTTAAAAATACCTTCTTATAATTGAAATAAATTTTATTTGGTTATAAGAACAATTTTAATTTATTACAAATAAGATGTATGCATTTAGTTGGCTTTAAAATGAAGAAATGTGAGAATATGGTGATAATATAAGATAAAATATGTACATTCCTTTATTTTTCTCTAAGTATAAATGGAGTTGGGCTTATTGGGTAAGGTTTTTAGGTCCAAAACCCAATATCTGGATGTTTCTAGTGAGAAAAAGAAAACACAGTACGTTATTTTCTTCTTCCTTCTCATAAGCAAATATACAGAGAAAAGAAAATAGAGAAATAATGACTGCCTTCAATTAAAATCAATTTCTACTCAATTTTTTCTGCTAATTCAAAGGGAAATCATCTAAATCTAGAATACAAGGTAATCTCTATCCAATACCAAAAATATTTCATCACAAATCTTAGAATTTAAGTATAAATGTCTGTAACCGATTTCTTTTGTACTACATGTTTCTGTTTCAGCTATTTCAGGTCGCTAGAGCCTCAATTCTTCCCAAAGATTATTGCTTGCAATTAAACTTTGCTAAATCATCTGGTTAGTTAATAACTCACATTTTATAGCTACTGCAATGATCAAACAGAAGTTTTGTGCAAAATATGTACTTTGTAAACAATTTTTGTTTCAGTTTTTCTCTTTTATGAAATATGATCTGAGTCTCTACTTTGCATGCTTGTAACTTCCAATTCTGGCAATGAATTGCAGCCGAATTTCTTTCAGTTTGTAGTTTATATGTTGCTCTATATGCCTACAAATTTTGGTTATAAAATTCGTTCATTTGATATGTCAAAAGGTTGCTTGAAAATTAGTTCGTCGCCAGGAAAACACCTGGGAAGAAAATCGTGTGAGAAGACTTCATAGGTCAACCGCTAGGTCGACCAGGCCTATCCTTAGGTCGACCGTATAGTCGACCTAGGGACAAGTGAGGTCGACCTGGCGGTCGACTTGCGGAGCCTTAGTTTCCTGAGTATTTTGTGTGTGCTTCTTTTGTTTTCGGTTTTGTTCTTGCTTGTTTTCCTAGCTTCGCTTCTCATTTTCAAGATGTTTTTGAGATGTTTTGAAGTGCTATGATGCCTATCAATAGGCTAACTAAATTTGGAGGATTTGAAATTCAAATTTAAATTGAATTTGAACTGATTTTTGGCTGAAGTTGAATTGAATTCGAATTGAATTCAAGTCATCTGTTTTGAGCTATCTTCCTTGTTTTTCCTTGTTTTCGAGCATGGTTTTCTCCAAATCTTTTTGAAATGATTTTTAAAATTAATGGGCATTTCAAAATAATTATTTAAAGTATTTTCAAGTATAAAATCTATTGATTTTCTATAATAAGAGAAATTTTCAAATATGGTTTTCAAATTAATTTCGGAAATTGGTTTTAAAAGTTTGTTTTCCAAAGTAAATTATTTTAAATATAAAATACACATTTTTGTACTATTCGAACGTATGAGAAAGAGAATTAAACGATTTGGTAAAAACACGTGGTATTGGACACGTGCATTTACTGTTTCGGTTAATTTCGGACTTGTACGATCGAAACTAATTGAGTTTTATAATTCCTTTTTATAGGAATTGTCTCGGATGGCCAATATTTGGCGAGTTTTATGGTTTGAGATCTCCTATTCTAGGAGTTATGGTCGATGAGAGCCATCACGATCTTTTTTTAAACTTGCCGATGATATAAGGCAAGTTTTGAGTTTGTGATTTCATATTTTTATTGTATGGTTCATAAGGAACCATCACGAGGTTTATTTATACTTGTCGATGATATGAGACAAGTCATGAGTTTTCTAATGTGGCATTGGCTAGCGGTTAGTAAACCGTTTAGTGAGAACGGGTGGTATGGGACGCACGTTACAACTTTTCGGGTTCCTAGCAGAGAGTTTGTGACACATTCTGGGTTATGTCGGTACTAGAACTGTTGGGCTCATATTGGGCTATTGGGTCCAATCTTTATCGAGTTGTTGGGCTCATCACAAGTTTATGTGACTTCGGTCATCTGGGATTTACGACTTCGGTCGTCTGGGATAGGTACCTATAATTTATATAGTACTGGACAAGAATTTTGCATGTGCATATTTTGAGATTTGAGCTGTTGGGTTCTTATTAGGCTGTTGGGTCCATCCTTTTTATTGGGCTGTTGGGTCCATCCTTTTTTTATTGGGTTGTTGGGTCCATTCTTTCATTGGGTTGTTGGGTCCATACTTGAGATTTGAGTTTGCCGTCTTCGACGTTTTATATGAGATTTATAATCTCCTTCTTGGATATATATATATATATATTGATGAGTTGCCATTTGGCGTATTTTGAGTTTTGAGATCACTCTATTTTGAGTTTATATTTGTGTTTTCCATTTATGGCATTTCTTGAGTTTTGAACTTGAGACTTCTCCTTTTTAGGGAATATGGTTCATTGAAACCATTATAGATGTTTTGGGATGTCACCGATGATATGAGGCATTTATTTCTATATTTGAGTGTTATTATTTGAGTTACCTCTTTTGAGGTCTTTTTATACTAAAGTGACATTGGTCCACTTATGTCATGGGTGTGTGTTCTTTCTATTGCTTCTTCTCCTTCGAGAAGAATTATCACCCTGTATTATATGCTTCATATTATCGTATATTCTTATTAACTGATTGTTTTAGTTAGACTGACCCGAGTATTTTATACTCGGGTCAGACCGAGTTATTTCAGGTTAGCTTTCAGTTATGAGACTTAGCTTTGATGCATCTGCTTGGATATCAGCCTAGCACTTTTATGTAGTTTATATTTCTTTCCGCTTGACTCTGATATGTATTTGATTAGACGTATGTAGTATGGTCTCTAAACCACTTTTGTGTATCATTTTGTATTGTGCTGGGATGGATCAGTGTATATGTATTTATATATATGATGTTCATTGTTCTGTGAGGTGATATGCATTCTTTTATTGTATTTTGTTTTGATAGATCCATTAGCCACCTATAGTTTTATATTAAGCATTTATTGGATATGTGGATCCTCGAAAGATAGAAGAAAAAAAATATAGAGCATTTATCAACGTATTCAGTAGATGTTTAAGACAAGATTATATATGGTCGCTCCGAACCAGCCCTATTCTCCGCATTAGCAGACAGAATTACTCAATAATTCTCTTTGTTAATGTGGGCCTCGGGGTGGGGCGTTACAAAATCCAAATGGACACAACTAATTAGAATGTCTAATATGAAATCTCACATATTGAAGAGAAATTGTGTGTTTTTTTCAATATTGAGAAAATCGATTGTTCATAATGACAATCTTCACAGTTTTCAAAAAGCCGTGGAGAGCATAGGCCCTACCATGTGACACGAAGCTTTAAATTTGAAATTCCAAGTACATTGGAAAATTTTGATTTTAGTAATTGCACCCAAAATGATTTGATCCATCTACTATAAGTTTGTTTTTGAAAGGACAGTCAATGCATTTGGAATGATATAAAACAAGATTGATGGGAGATGACCTCATCGATTTCAAATGTTGAAATCAATGTAGTTGTTTTGTTATTCAACATGCCTATGTCCACTGGATTCCACTTGCATATTTCCGCATTAAATGACTTTGAGTTTTGGCACATTAACATTAAAACATAACTTGTGAGCAATGATCTAGAGGAGACTGTTTTCATACAATAGCCTAGTTTTGTTTAGGAAAACCGATCGAGGGTATGACTATGAGTCACATAATTGGCCCCAAGTGCAAATGGAAAAATGATATGGTTAAGGGTGTGCCTTAGGGGTAATAATTTAAATTGATTATATAATTTAGCTCTTATAGTGAATCTTGTTTGAAATAAAAAAAGTTTTGGTTTTATTTTCTATTGTGTACATTGTTATATTGGCTATAAATAATGTTATAAATACATTAAATATATACATATAGTGTCTCCAAGAAAAGTATTTAATCGATTGCACTTGTAAGTATGTTTGTAACCATGAGTATTGAATCGATAAAATAATTACCCATCGTTAAACGTTCCCATCAAGATTTATCGAGAACGAGAAATCAATATATTTATTGAGACTAGCATACATATATATATAGCTCTCCATATAATGGATGTTGAATTACTCATGAGTGTTAGGGCACCGAGTGGTTATATGCATATAGTTGGTTGGAATAATTACAGAACGACTCACCATGATTATTCTATAAGTAAATAATCAAATAGAAGATCTCATGTGACAATGTGTAGTAGTTTTTTGTCTTGAAAATACTGTGAAGCTTATGTGTCTAAAGTATACTTTGATTATGGTTAACAACATGACAACATGGTCGTGTTAAGGTCATATATGGATATAAGTTGAACCACTAGAAGTGAAATACTATTCAAAAGAGTATTTGTCTCCTTCGATTGAAGGTTAGTATCACTGTAATTAGTAGTCAACATAAAGTCAAAGGCTTTTGCCAAAGAAAACCAATTGTTCGATAACTGTTGGATCGAACTATGTACTTTAGCATGGGACTTCGCAATTAACTATGGATATCAAATAGAGTTTTAATCGTTGACCGAGTTCTAGATATCTTAGTGATATAGTGATGACAAATAGATAAAGTGCATAATATATCGATGGCTATGGGTGTCTCTTTAAAAGAGAAGTAGATTTTGCCAAGTAAATTTTAAGCAACCGTACTTGTGTCCACTACTGTGCTTCAGCATTTTTCATAAAGGCTTTAATATTTAAATGTTTAAAATACCACAAAGGGCTGAGTTCACACCTGAGTGTCACAAAACTGCAACCCTTATTTTCAACCAAAAATAATTTATTATATAAAAATTATAAATTATTATTATGGCGAAATTAATATAATGGTTATACTAATTCATTTATTATTGTTCTAATTATTATTGGAGGACCTAAATTAGTTAACAAGTTTGTTAACGTCAAAAATGGCGCCAACACCCCAAACAGTATGAAAGCACCACAAATCCAATAACAACTCCCTAATTGAATGCAGTAGAGAATAAAATATGAAGGATAGAAAATTAAAACAGAAAGAAATGAACATAGAAAGTTTTTTAGTGATTCGGCTGACATTGGTCTACGTAAACTCCAATAATTTTCCTTTTATTATACTGCAGATTACAATTACAGTCCAGATGATAGCCATATAATAATAATGGAGAAAGAAGAGAGCCAGAAAGAAGATCTTAGAATAGTGCCATGCCCGTTGTATTTACAAGGGAAAACGTGTGGAGATCCAGCTGAAAACTCGCCTACAAGACCTCGAGACCAAGACCCAGCCCATAAAAGAAAACTGACCCCTAACTCCTCGACTTGAGGGATCAGGGCTGATCGATCAAGATGGCCATGTGGGGCCCTACAATCAATCCTGTGGGTCCTCCTCTATGCTAGCTTCGTGTTTCTGTAGTTGTTTTTTGGTGTTGCCTGGATGAAATTTGGAGTAATTGATCGATTTCTGTTAAGTTGAGCTATCGAGTTAAGTGTCTATAGCCATAGTGAAATGACCCTCCTATTTCTGCCCTAATTTCATAAGGATTTTTTTTAAGAGATGATATATAGATATATCATTCATTACAAATATATTTCCCAGGGTCATTTTCTTTCTCCAATAAACAAAATATATCCAGGATCAAAATAATTTACCAATATAAATATATCAGTGTATTTCTAATAACATACACATACATATGAAGATGTATGTGTTCCTCTTGTTTAAATTCAAAGTATATACTTTATTTTTTTATTTGTTGTACAAGAGCATTCTGTTTGATTTGGATTTTAGCAATTCTGCCTAAAGTTTATTACTATATACTTTTGAATATTTGTAATAAGTCAGTAAATCCTATGCATATTTAATTTATATGAACTTGCTCATTCTAATTGATAGTTTTAATATCAATTTTACCATGTCAGTTAAATTTCAAGATTCTTGAGATTTGTATTTCAGATCATGGATCCAAGGTATTGGTATTTGGCTAAGACCAGAAATGATATATTCACTTATCATTTTCCACTTATGTATTTTCTAAAAAAAAACTTTCTTATTCAAGATTCAATCTATGTGACTTGTTTGCCTTAATCTTAGCCCACATGACAAATAGTGAGTTGTGTATTTGCATAAGATTTGCTATGTCAAGAATTTGAACTTAAAAATATTCATAAGAATAATTCCAGGTTTGCTGGTGCAAGCCTGTCCAGATGGTATATCTGTTATGACTTTAAAAATTGGTTATGGTAAAACATTTGCTAAATGACCTAAAGCTTTTGAAAGACATTTTACTGTCAAAACACAACCAAACGTAATCAACCAAAACTTCACTTATTTGAAGCTGGTTAACTCATATGCCTAGTGTCATGCCAGGTACCTGATCATGGCAATTGAAATGCCAGTCATTTGCATCATACCTGTAGCCTTCCCATACAATTACTTCTCTCAAAACAATTTAAAAAGTAGACTCGAACCATTTGTAGACATAATTCAGAGGAAAAACAATTAGATACTTAAAGGTATTTTTCAAGGTAAATTCTAAATTTACTCCAAAACTCAGTGTTTTTAAAATAACTTAAGATTGTCTAATACATAATATAATTGCAAAGAAATTGCTCACATAATTGTATATTTCTTTACCAGATTTTCATAGCTAATACTTGAGCATATTTTTCTTGTTTATGTTCCAGACACTACTTCAAAAACAAATCAAACCTTAACACACAATGATTTCGACAGAACAACTAATTTAATCTAACACTTTACAGAACATAAGAGCAACTTGATCACTAACCATAAAATATTCATTACATGACTGGAAATTTTAGAAACATAATTTTTCCTGAATACATGCAGATATAATCAATTTAAGCTCTTATTGAAACTAGCTAGCATGTTCATTCACTCCTCCATAATAGCCATAACTTCATTTTCTACGTAGTGCCTGCGTTCCCTGAAAGAGCATGAGTGGCTGCCTCATTTTAAAATGAGACACCCCATATGCCATGAGCAAACAAGGGTCAGATCTAAGATCTGGTATGAGTAACATCAATACATTCATGATATTAAGCAACAGAGAATGTAAGAGTACCAACTAGTTATTTAAGCAAATTTCTGCATCCAATTACTTTAACATGGTATAAATAAGTTGATTCTGGTATGATATATTCATCTATCATTCTTACACTTGCATACATAACCATGCAAACATAATTATCTATTTGCAACATTTGCATTCACTGGAACCATCATGGTTCCATACCAACCAATCCTAAGAAATATTCATATTCCTATTTCTTCATTTACAGGTTGTATAATTCAATTTAAATTCCTGCCTCATCTGCTATTAAGGAATCACAGGGACACATTGCAATGAACTAATTCACATCATTGCACAAAGATCTCAGGGCTTAAACAAACCATGTGCCAACTTGCATACTTCAAATATGACAAGCATTCCAGCAGCCTTCTTGGCCTTCCCTTCCCTAGTTTATTTACTAGTGTATTGACTTAAATCCTATCATCAAATATGCTAAGTGAACATGTCACTGCAAACATGGAAACATCCATAATCTTTCCTAGCATAATTCTCCTCAGAAATAAGCAGACAGTTATTTCCTAAATGGGGTCAATATGTCTTGATCTCAGTAAAATATAAGAATATTTTCAACTGTAAAAGAGGCATGGCATGTTCTTATTATATTGATCTGCAAGCCTTTATGATTGATTCAAATTCATGATCTGGTTCAATCATAATTTTAGCTTGATAGCTTTTTTTTGGTTTGATTAAGGGCTCAGCACTTAGAAAATTTCTATTGCACCCTTAACATCTTTCTTCTCAAGCCTCAGCACTTATACCAAGTATAATGCAGCTCCCAACATTTTTTATTTGTAAGGTTTCCATGCCATAGATCTATAACAGTTGAGAGTATTCTCTATATGATTTTAAGATTCTAGACTTTAACATTTTTGAGTAAAAATAAAACAGTAATGATACACATCCAAAGACAAATGTTTCAACAAAGCAAAGATCACCAAAAACATCCATATTAAATCATATCAGATTTAAAATAAGACATCCAAAAGGCATTGATGAAATCATATACATCAAAACCAGCAATATATAAATGGCAATATAAAAAGTGGCTGCCTCATCTCAGGTCTTAATGCCATGAACTCAGTGAGGTTACTCACCTAAATACTTCTTCTTATTAATCCAGAAAAATCCTTGTATGAGTGTTTTCTCCTTCCTTCCAATATTTTTGTGCAGCTCGGGGTAAAGATAATTTTACTGGCTAAAACTGCCTATTTATATGCATTTTTCCACTAGGGTTTTGTTAAAACAAAATTCCATTTCTGACCTAACCATCTTCATGCATTTTTCATTCATTTCCCTCCTTAATACCCCGGCCATAATAATTAGTTGAAGGCGGTATTTTCTTCCCTTTACTTTTTCAGAAAATGGCCACTCACCTAGTCATGTTAAAAGTGTGACTACCATATTTTATATTTATTCATTTGCTCATTTTTGGAAATCCCCCTTCTTTCTATTTCTGTCTATACATAACATACATACCTGTTTTATGCTTTATACCTATTTAATGTTACTCTTTTGCTTAGCTTGACATTTTTCTGCTCACAGAATATACATGTGAAAAGAAAAAAAATATTTATTTATTTAATCTCCCCTTGTTTCACAGAAAATACATTTAAGCATATACTTCATTTTTAACTTTATGCTTAAATTACAATCCAATGCTTTAAATAAGGAATTTACTTTCCTATATATATATATATATATATTTCAGAAATTTTTAAATCTCTTCCTTGTGCTATTTTCAATGTACATGTGCACACATATCCTTGCACACTATTTATTCCAAAAATTTCACCATATTTAAATCTAAATATTTCAAAAATTAAATCATTTTACAAAAATGATTTTTCACAAAATTTTGGGGTATTACATTCACCCCTCCTTTTAGGAATTGTGTCCTCACAATTTTTCTAATATTTATAACAAGCATCATTTTCTTTTCTGAAAACTTATCAAACATATGCATAAGCAAACAAATTCAACCATATCAACCATGCATAACAAATTTTTCCAGAATTAAAAAAAAATTACCTTTTAATTTGCAAAAAGCTTAGGATAATCCATCCTAATCTTATCCTCTAACTCCCATGTGCAGTCATTAGGATCACTACTCCACTGGATCTTAACCAGTTTCAAGGTTTTGCTCCTTAATTTCTTTTCTTCCTTGGCTACAATCCCCACTGGCTCTTTTTCATAAACCAAGTCAGGATTTATTTGAATTTTGGTAGGCTCTTCCAAAATGTCTTCTTTATCATGTACCCATCTTCTAAGTTGGGACACATGAAAAACATTATGCATTGCTTTCATTTCCTCTGGTAGTTCTAATTTGTAAGCCAATGAACCAATTCTTTCCAGAATTTTATAGGGTCCAACATACCTTGGTGTGAGCTTACCTTGCTTGCCAAATCTCAAGACTTTCTTCATAGGTGAAATCTTGATGAAAACAAAGTTTCCCACTTCATATTCCACTTGCTTTCTCTTCCAATCTGCAAATTTCTTTTGCCTATCTTGAGCTGCTGCTATTCTTTTTCTTATTAACCCAATTTTCTCTATAGTTTCTTTAACATATTCAGGTCCTAGAACAGCCCTTTCTCCAGTCTCTACCCAGCATATAGGTGATAAACATGGCTTGCCATATAAGGCTTCAAATGGTGCCATCCCTATGGTGCTTTGGTAACTGTTATTGTATGTGAATTCAGCTAGATGGAGGTGGTCTTCCCAGTTGCCTCCAAAGTCCAGTGTACATGCTCTCAACAAATCTTCTAAGACTTTGTTCACCACCTCAGTTTGACCATCTGATTGTGGATGGTAGGCAGTGCTTAAGCACAATTCACTCCCCATGGCCTCTTGAAAACTTTTCCAAAATCTTGAGGTGAAGATGGTATCCCTATCACTCACAATGGTTTTGGGTATGCCATGCAACCTTACTACCTCTTTCATGAATATTTGAGCCAATTTTGGAGCATTTCTTTCTGTTCTAACTGGGATAAAATGTGCTACCTTAGTTAGCCTATCCACTATCACCCATATACTTGTGTTTCCCTTCTTAGATCTAGGCAGACCATCTATGAGATCCATAGATATATCCTCCCACTTCCACTGTGGTATACTAAGGGGTTGCATTAGTCCTGATGGCCTTTGTGTCTCTGCCTTGACTTGTTGGCAAGTCATGCACCTTGCAACATGTCTGGCCACATCTGACTTCATCCCCTTCCACCAAAGATTTCTTTTCAAATTTTGATACATCTTGGTGCTACCTGGGTGTATGGAGTACTTACTCCTATGGTATTCATTTAATATTTCCTCTTTCAATTCTATATTTTCTGGAACACATATCCTATTTTTATTCCTTAAATAACCATTCTTATCAACTTGATAATTTATTACTTCCTCCCCTTTTGATATGAGCATTTTCTTTTCCACCATGTTTAGGTCTTGTTCCTGCATTTTCCCAATCTTAAGAAGTAAATCTGATTGCAGAGATATCATACTTAATTTTCCTTTACCTTCATCTTCTTTAATGGGCATCCTTTGTACCTCACTGTTTTCCTCAATTTCCAAATCAGTAAGTATAGACAAATCCTTAAACTCTTCCATCATCAACATGGCTACCTTGGCATGTTGTCTACTCAAGGCATCTGCAATTTTATTTGCCTTGCCTGGTGTATATAGTATATCTAGATCATAGGCAGCTAGGAACTCTACCCATCTATGTTGCCTCATGTTCAAATCTTTTTGTGAGAATAAATATTTCAGTGCCTTATGATCAGTGTACAAAATGAATTTGGCACCTAACAAATAATGTCTCCAAAGTTTCAAAGCATACACAACTGCTGCTAGTTCAAGATCATGGGTTGCATATCTTGTTTCATGTGGCTTTAATTGCCTAGAAGCATAGGCTACCACCTGGTCTTGCTGCATCAACACAGCCCCTAAGCCAGAGCCACTTGCATCAGTGTACACAACTAAATTTTCATTTCCTTCTGGCACTCTCAATACTGGTGCATTAATCAGAGCTTCCTTTTTTTGATAAAAGCTTGCTCACATTTTTCTGTCCATACAAAGGCTTGGTTCTTTCTAGTTAAATTGGTAAGTGGTGATGATATTTTTGAGAAATCTTTTATAAATCTCCTATAATATCCTGCCATCCCCATAAATGATCTAATCTCACTGATGGTACTAGGCCTTTTCCATGCTTGGATTGCCACTACCTTATTAGGGTTTACTGATATTCCTTTGGCAGAGATAACATGCCCAAGAAAATGTACTTCTTCTTTCCAAAATGCACATTTTGAAAATTTTGCCTTTAAATCATTTTCCCTTAGCCTTGACAAAACTAAATGCAAATGATTTTTATGCTCTTCCACTGTCTTGGAATAAATCAAAATGTCATCAATAAAAATCAGTACAAACTTGTCTAAATAATCTCTAAATATTCTATTCATCAAATCAACAAAATATGAAGGAGCATTTGTCAAACCAAATGGCATAACCATAAATTCATATAAGCCATATCTTGTGTTAAATGCAGTATACTTAACACTTGAGTCTTCAACCTTCATTTGATGGAATCCTGATGCTAGGTCTAGTCTAGAAAATATTTTAGCTTCACTGAGTTGGTCAAAGAGATCATCTATTCTAGGCAATGGGTATTTATTCTTGATGGTTACTTTATTTAGTTCTCTGTAATCTATGCACATTCTCAAGGTACCATCATGTTTTCTTACAAACACTACTGGAGAACCCCAGCAGGAATTGCTTGGCCTTATAAATCCCTTGCCTTCTAATTCTTCCAACTGATTTTTCAATTCTTTCAGTTCACTCGGCCCCATTCTATAAGGTTTCTTGATTATTGGACTTGCTCCTGGAATGAGATTAATTTGAAACTCAACTGGTCTGTGGTGTGGAACACCCTTAACTTCCCCAAACACATCCAAGTATTCATTAACTATGGGAATTTCTTCAATGGTTAGTTCACTGAGATCTTTTTCTAAGTCAACTAAATGATATAATTTCCCTTCCTTAGCTACTTCACATAGAACTGTGATCCTCTGGCCTCTAGAATTTTTCAATGATATGGTGGATGAGTCTAAATTAATTATGGCTTTAAATTGCCTTAACCAATCTACCCCTAATATAACTCCTATATTTGGGTAATTTAAAACATATAAATTGGAAATAAAAATATTTCCTCCTATGTTTAACTCCACATCCACACAATTCATGTTCAAAACACTAGAACTCCCTAGGGGACTTTGTATAAGTAATGGGGTTTCAACCAATATGCAGTTTAATTTTAACACTTTAACTAATTCATAGGAAATCAAAGAGTGTGTTGCTCCAGTATCATATACTACTGGTATGGGTATGGCACAAATGAGTAATGTACCTTCCACTTGGCCATGATTTTCAGCATCAATTTCCACTGCAGATTTGCCTTTACCTTCCAAAGTTGCCAATTTCCCTTGCTGTTTATTCTCAAGACAGTTCCTCTTCATATGCCCCTCTTTCCCACATAGGTAGCATTTGAAGGCTCCTCCTTTTAACTCTGGGCACCTTGGTTTGATGTGTCCTTCTTTACCACAATGATGGCAAACCAATTTCTTCTTAGTATCATTGGCTTTTGTGTCTTTACTCTTCCTGTTGTTTGCCTCCTCCTTCTTTTTATCATAAGGGTGATATCTTCCCTTATCCTTCTTGTTGTTGCCCTTAAAATTCCTATATTTCTCTCTTTCTTTGTCATGTTGTTCCAGTTTCAAGGCCAGATCAATTACTTGATCAAAAGTTCTATCTGCATATGGTAGCATAGCCCTGCTAAGTCCTGGGTTTAGACCTTTTATATACCTATCATTTTTAGATGCTTCATCTGCCACTAGCATTGCTCCATAATTGGATAGCCCCTCAAACTTTTGAGTGTATTCGGTGACATTCAAAGTTCCCTGCCTAAGTTTGATAAATTCTTCAAGCAAAGTGGTCTTGGCTGATGCTGGTACAAATCTTGCCTCCAACATCTCCTTGAACTGATTCCAAGTGATTTCATTTTCATTTCTTCCAGCTATGATCACCTCCCACCAGCTTAAAGCTACCCCTTTCAGTTGTCTTGAAGCTACTTGCCTCTTCCTTTGGTCATCTAACTGCATGTCATTGAAAATCCTATCAAGTGTTCTCAACCATGCTTGAATTTCCATCACACTCTCAGTTCCTTCAAAACTCCTGCCTCCCAAATTGGAATAAGTCTTTAGTAGTTTTGAAAGCTCTTCATGTGGGTTCTCAGGCCTATGCCCAATCCCTTCTCTTAAAACCCTCACAAATTCTTGCATATCAAGCATTTGAGGTGCACTGGGTCCTGCATTGTGATGAGATCCTCTTCCTACCATGGTCTGCTAACTAAATTCTGGGCAAATGGTATTAGTATATTATGAGTACTTCTATAATTTCTATTTTCTTATCTAAATTATTTCATCCAAAACAAACAGACATAATACATTTCTATATTACTTAGCAATCAATGCAACCAAGTGCTCTGATACCAACTGAAATGACCCTCCTATTTCTACCCTAATTTCATAAGGATTTTTTTTAAGAGATGATATATAGATATATCATTCATTACAAATATATTTCCCAGGGTCATTTTCTTTCTCCAATAAACAAAATATATCCAGGATCAAAATAATTTACCAATATAAATATATCAGTGTATTTCTAATAACATACACATACATATGAAGATGTATGTGTTCCTCTTGTTTAAATTCAGAGTATATACTTTATTTTTTTATTTGTTGTACAAGAGCATTCTGTTTGATTTGGATTTTAGCAATTCTGCCTAAAGTTTATTACTATATACTTTTGAATATTTGTAATAAGTCAGTAAATCCTATGCATATTTAATTTATATGAACTTGCTCATTCTAATTGATAGTTTTAATATCAATTTTACCATGTCAGTTAAATTTCAAGATTCTTGAGATTTGTATTTCAGATCATGGATCCAAGGTATTGGTATTTGGCTAAGACCAGAAATGATATATTCACTTATCATTTTCCACTTATGTATTTTCTATAAAAAAACTTTCTTATTCAAGATTCAATCTATGTGACTTGTTTGCCTTAATCTTAGCCCACATGACAAATAGTGAGTTGTGTATTTGCATAAGATTTGCTATGTCAAGAATTTGAACTTAAAAATATTCATAAGAATAATTCCAGGTTTGCTGGTGCAAGCCTGTCCAGATGGTATATCTGTTATGACTTTAAAAATTGGTTATGGTAAAACATTTGCTAAATGACCTAAAGCTTTTGAAAGACATTTTACTGTCAAAACACAACCAAACGTAATCAACCAAAACTTCACTTATTTGAAGCTGGTTAACTCATATGCCTAGTGTCATGCCAGGTACCTGATCATGGCAATTGAAATGCCAGTCATTTGCATCATACCTGTAGCCTTCCCATACAATTACTTCTCTCAAAACAATTTAAAAAGTAGACTTGAACCATTTGTAGACATAATTCAGAGGAAAAACAATTAGATACTTAAAGGTATTTTTCAAGGTAAATTCTAAATTTACTCCAAAACTCAGTGTTTTTAAAATAACTTAAGATTGTCTAATACATAATATAATTGCAAAGAAATTGCTCACATAATTGTATATTTCTTTACCAGATTTTCATAGCTAATACTTGAGCATATTTTTCTTGTTTATGTTCCAGACACTACTTCAAAAACAAATCAAACCTTAACACACAATGATTTCGACAGAACAACTAATTTAATCTAACACTTTACAGAACATAAGAGCAACTTGATCACTAACCATAAAATATTCATTACATGACTGGAAATTTTAGAAACATAATTTTTCCTGAATACATGCAGATATAATCAATTTAAGCTCTTATTGAAACTAGCTAGCATGTTCATTCACTCCTCCATAATAGCCATAACTTCATTTTCTACTTAGTGCCTGCGTTCCTTGAAAGAGCATGAGTGGCTGCCTCATTTTAAAATGAGACACCCCATATGCCATGAGCAAACAAGGGTCAGATCTAAGATCTGGTATGAGTAACATCAATACATTCATGATATTAAGCAACAGAGAATGTAAGAGTACCAACTAGTTATTTAAGCAAATTTCTGCATCCAATTACTTTAACATGGTATAAATAAGTTGATTCTGGTATGATATATTCATCTATCATTCTTACACTTGCATACATAACCATGCAAACATAATTATCTATTTGCAACATTTGCATTCACTGGAACCATCATGGTTCCATACCAACCAATCCTAAGAAATATTCATATTCCTATTTCTTCATTTACAGGTTGTATAATTCAATTTAAATTCCTGCCTCATCTGCTATTAAGGAATCACAGGGACACATTGCAATGAACTAATTCACATCATTGCACAAAGATCTCAGGGCTTAAACAAACCATGTGCCAACTTGCATACTTCAAATATGACAAGCATTCCAGCAGCCTTCTTGGCCTTCCCTTCCCTAGTTTATTTACTAGTGTATTGACTTAAATCCTATCATCAAATATGCTAAGTGAACATGTCACTGCAAACATGGAAACATCCATAATCTTTCCTAGCATAATTCTCCTCAGAAATAAGCAGACAGTTATTTCCTAAATGGGGTCAATATGTCTTGATCTCAGTAAAATATAAGAATATTTTCAACTGTAAAAGAGGCATGGCATGTTCTTATTATATTGATCTACAAGCCTTTATGATTGATTCAGATTCATGATCTGGTTCAATCATAATTTTAGCTTGTGAGCTTTTTTTTTTTTGGTTTGATTAAGGGCTCAGCACTTAGAAAATTTCTATTGCACCCTTAACATCTTTCTTCTCAAGCCTCAGCACTTATACCAAGTATAATGCAGCTCCCAACATTTTTTATTTGTAAGGTTTCCATGCCATAGATCTATAACAGTTGAGAGTATTCTCTATATAATTTTAAGATTCTGGACTTTAACATTTTTGAGTAAAAATAAAACAGTAATGATACACATCCAAAGACAAATGTTTCAACAAAGCAAAGATCACCAAAAACATCCATATTATATCATATCAGATTTAAAATAAGACATCCAAAAGGCATTGATGAAATCATATACATCAAAACCAGCAATATATAAATGGCAATATAAAAAGTGGCTGCCTCATCTTAGGTCTTAATGCCATGAACTCAGTGAGGTTACTCACCTAAATACTTCTTCTTATTAATCGAGAAAAATCCTTGTATGAGTGTTTTCTCCTTCCTTCCAATATTTTTGTGCAGCTCGGGGTAAAGATAATTTTACTGGCTAAAACTGCCTATTTATATGCATTTTTCCACTAGGGTTTTGTTAAAACAAAATTCCATTTCTGACCTAACCATCTTCATGCATTTTTCATTCATTTCCCTCCTTAATACCCCGGCCATAATAATTAGTTGAAGGCGGTATTTTCTTCCCTTTACTTTTTCAGAAAATGGCCACTCACCTAGTCATGTTAAAAGTGTGACTACCATATTTTATATTTATTCATTTGCTCATTTTTGGAAATCCCCCTTCTTTCTATTTTTGTCTATACATAACATACATACCTGTTTTATGCTTTATACCTATTTAATGTTACTCTTTTGCTTAGCTTGACATTTTTCTGCTCACAGAATATACATGTGAAAAGAAAAAAAATATTTATTTATTTAATCTCCCCTTGTTTCATAGAAAATACATTTAAGCATATACTTCATTTTTAACTTTATGCTTAAATTACAATCCAATGCTTTAAATAAGGAATTTACTTTCCTATATATATATATATATATATTTCAGAAATTTTTAAATCTCTTCCTTGTGCTATTTTCAATGTACATGTGCACACATATCCTTGCACACTATTTATTCCAAAAATTTCACCATATTTAAATCTAAATATTTCAAAAATTAAATCATTTTACAAAAATGATTTTTCACAAAATTTTGGGGTATTACATTCACCCCTCCTTTTAGGAATTGTGTCCTCACAATTTTTCTAATATTTATAACAAGCATCATTTTCTTTTCTGAAAACTTATCAAACATATGCATAAGCAAACAAATTCAACCATATCAACCATGCATAACAAATTTTCCCAGAATTAAAAAAAAATTACCTTTTAATTTGCAAAAATCTTAGGATAATCCATCCTAATCTTATCCTCTAACTCCCATGTGCAGTCATTAGGATCACTACTCCACTGGATCTTAACCAGTTTCAAGGTTTTGCTCCTTAATTTCTTTTCTTCCTTGGCTACAATCCCCACTGGCTCTTTTTCATAAACCAAGTCAGGATTTATTTGAATTTTGGTAGGCTCTTCCAAAATGTCTTCTTTATCATGTACCCATCTTCTAAGTTGGGACACATGAAAAACATTATGCATTGCTTTCATTTCCTCTGGTAGTTCTAATTTGTAAGCCAATGAACCAATTCTTTCTAGAATTTTATAGGGTCCAACATACCTTGGTGTGAGCTTACCTTGCTTGCCAAATCTCAAGACTTTCTTCATAGGTGAAATCTTGATGAAAACAAAGTTTCCCACTTCATATTCCACTTGCTTTATCTTCCTATCTGCAAATTTCTTTTGCCTATCTTGAGCTGCTGCTATTCTTTTTCTTATTAACCCAATTTTCTCTGTAGTTCTTTAACATATTCAGGTCCTAGAACAGCCCTTTCTCCAGTCTCTACCCAGCATATAGGTGATAAACATGGCTTGCCATATAAGGCTTCAAATGGTGCCATCCCTATGGTGCTTTGGTAACTGTTATTGTATGTGAATTCAGCTAGATGGAGGTGGTCTTCCCAGTTGCCTCCAAAGTCCAGTGTACATGCTCTCAACAAATCTTCTAAGACTTTGTTCACCACCTCAGTTTGACCATCTGATTGTGGATGGTAGGCAGTGCTTAAGCACAATTCACTCCCCATGGCCTCTTGAAAACTTTTCCAAAATCTTGAGGTGAAGATGGTATCCCTATCACTCACAATGGTTTTGGGTATGCCATGCAACCTTACTACCTCTTTCATGAATATTTGAGCCAATTTTGGAGCATTTCTTTCTGTTCTAACTGGGATAAAATGTGCTACCTTAGTTAGCCTATCCACTATCACCCATATACTTGTGTTTCCCTTCTTAGATCTAGGCAGACCATCTATGAGATCCATAGATATATCCTCCCACTTCCACTGTGGTATACTAAGGGGTTGCATTAGTCCTGATGGCCTTTGTGTCTCTGCCTTGACTTGTTGGCAAGTCATGCACCTTGCAACATGTCTGGCCACATCTGACTTCATCCCCTTCCACCAAAGATTTCTTTTCAAATTTTGATACATCTTGGTGCTACCTGGGTGTATGGAGTACTTACTCCTATGGTATTCATTTAATATTTCCTCTTTCAATTCTATATTTTCTGGAACACATATCCTATTTTTATTCCTTAAATAACCATTCTTATCAACTTGATAATTTATTACTTCCTCCCCTTTTGATATGAGCATTTTCTTTTCCACCATGTTTAGGTCTTGTTCCTGCATTTTCCCAATCTTAAGAAGTAAATCTGATTGCAGAGATATCATACTTAATTTTCCTTTACCTTCATCTTCTTTAATGGGCATCCTTTGTACCTCACTGTTTTCCCAATCTTAAGAAGTAAATGATTTAATAATTGTTTTAATTACTAAATAAGCCCTTTTAATTATTATATAATGATAGAAATATTATTTTCAAACTTTGTTTACAAATATATATATATATATATATATATATTAAATAAGAAGTTAAAATATGATCGGAAATCAAAATCGGAATACGTAACGATTCAATGTAGAAAAGTTGTGCAACGTTGTGAATCATTTGAGATATACAAATGCACACATACATGTCCATATACATGAACACATTCACATGCACATGAACACATATATACACATACAAATATACTTATACATATAAATATATATATATATATATGGAAATATCAAGATATTTTCCACATATTTCACCCTTAAGCAAAACTAAAGTCAACATCTTACACACCATGTACAAGCACATGGCCATGCACATTGGGAGGGGGCATGTTCGGCCGAACATGCTGAGGGGAGAGGGGGATGTCAGGGTGATGAAATGGTGATGTATTTGTGTATAGATATCATGATATTTCCATTCTCATTTTTGCTTATAAATAGCACCCACCTCTCTTCAATTCATTCACACTTTTCTTCATAAAATTCCTAAGCTATTTTATTTTCTTCTTCTCTGTATTAATGGCTTCCATAGCCTAAGAAAGAAAATATTACAAAATCAAAACAATGTTATGCCAGAATCAATCGAAATCTATACCACTTTAAACCAAATTTCAAGCTAGTAATCTCTTCCTTCTCCTCCACTATGGCCATGTGCAACCAAGCCCTCCACCACTATTTGTCGAGCAAGGCCGAGCCTTCGAAGCCTCCAAGACCAAGGTCGAACCCTTAGGAGCGTTCATGCTAGTAATCGTGAGCATCAATTTCGAGATAGCAGAGCTATAGCCGTTTTAAAGTTAGCCCAATCGAAAATCATATGAGAAGCTCTATAGTTATATATATGATGATGATGTGATATGATTACTATGAGTGTTTTACTAAGCTTTGATCATTAAGTTCGGTTGTTTTAATATAGTCGTGTAATTGTGTAAACAAGTCACATTACACGTCGATATTACACAAGGAAATCACTTTCCGAATCAATTATAAAAGTGATATGGAATCATTAAACCCCTTTGAAATGACTTAAAAAGGTTTATAAATATTTTATAAACCCTAGAATCCAATTTGGTTGAAGTTTTGACAAGTTATGAAAATTGAGCCAAAAATAAGCGCGTCGCGTAACGACAGTTCGCGAATCTTTGTAGTAAGAATTTTCTGGACTCTTATAATCATAGTTTTCAAACAAAAGAAAACAGTTGAGATTCCATTTAGTAGATTTTGAAATATGGGTAAAACAAGTTTTCAAAATAGTCGTGGTTTGGCAGTTCGTAAACTAAAGCGACAAATTCTTTAAAATTGATATTTTTAGTTCTTTAAAAATATAAAATAAATTCTATAAATCTTTAAAAATGTTTTAAAAGAGATTTGAGTTTTTAAAATGAATTTCTAAATGACATAAAAGTTGTTTTGATAAATAAGCCTTGAAAGCACTATTCGCATCACTTTTGTAGCATTTTTAATAACTTTTGAACTATGGCTTTAAACTTAAGTATTCTTTCCCAAATCTTTTATAAATATTTTTAAATAAATAATTAAGTATTTTAAAGATGATTTAAAAGTTTTATAATTTATTTTAAAAAGCTTAAATAAATGATTTAAAGAAAAGATATTATAATCAAGTAATATAATCTTGGCTCTAAAAGCCGATGAGTAAACTAGAATTTTATGTTCATGAGAACTGGATGTGAGGTACTTAAACCAAAGAGATGTTCTGGAATAACTAGTGCCTTGGCTCACCTGTCCTTTTTCCTAGGCGAGGAATAGATAAGGTCGAAATGTCGGAGACGAGGAAAGTATAAAAGATTTATTTTTTCCAAATTTAATACAACTTGGATCATATAGAAATAATATTTTTACACTTGGTATTAAATTCCAAGGAGGAACCTATACTATCCTGTGAATTTAAAAGGTGATTTCACCGCTATTCGACAGATAGTAAAGGTTGAATACGGAAATTGATGTTGAGTAGAATTAGTATAATTCTTATGAACCCTTTTTAACTCAATAATGTTTTCAAATATGAATTATGAAAATGATTTGATATTTCCAAAGTTAAAGAGAGGTTTAATGATTCCATATATACTGGAAGAAATGTTTTTAAAGATATATATCTCTAGAAGATATTTTTGATAAAGAGAAAGTAATTAATCAAGTGATAAACAGCTATTTACATAACATCTCTTTATCGATGATTGGTTCGAAGGAATCGGGGTCGGATTTGAGTGATTTTTATCTGAAAACTACAAGTTCGAAAGTGAAGACATGTTAAAGACATTGAAGTTGAAGGTGGGGATTTTCATAATGGAAGGACCGCTTGTTGATAATTTCGGAGTAGCTCCCGAGATAAATAAATAGTAGTTGTCCCTTCGTTCTGGGATCTTCGTATGCAAAAACTACTCACTACTAATCCTAAGGGTAATGCCCGACAAGATGTGGTAAGAGAGTGCCTTCAGTTTGTCTTGTTCTTGGACAACTTTTATGGATGAATGTCTGACATTTCATTTCTAAGATCAAAGTGCATTGATCTCTACAAATGTACATATGTTTGGTATTGTAGGAGGTAACCCCTCTTATACTTAACACCCTTCTATATGACTGACAAGCTCAGAGGTTTTACTTTTGTGGAAATCAATAGTGTGTTGTTGGAAATGGCAATGTGGCATTTTAAGTGAAAGTGTTCTAAGAAAGGTAAATGTTACCTCAAGACTCACACCCGGGGAATTGTGAAACAGGGGTTGCTTTAAAGCTAAGTGGATCGCAACCATTAGGGTATGATATCACCTTTCTAAATTTATTTATTTCTACATGTTGTGACGTCAGATTTAAATTATGTGGTGTATGCTATGGGATCCCGGATAGATCAAACATGGCTTGGTTAATATCATATTCAGTTATATCCGCCACCAGATGGGTCTGCAAGTGGCCCGGTCTTAATTCGCAGAGGTTTCGAAGATGTTGATCCTTGGTACATTACACTAGAAATTTACTGTACTGGAGGTATTCCTTTACCTCACTATTCATTGGAAATCCAAATCTCCAATAAGTGCCTTCGGTTTTAGTTGTAAACCTATTACTCCATCAAATTTAACCAATGTAACAATTTCGACTATTTAAATATATTTATTTGAAAAGTTTTCAAAGAATATCATTAAAAATAATATCACTGAATTTTACATAAATGATTTGGTTATCCTAAGGTAAAAATCCATTCCATGTTTATGTGTGGCATGGTCTTATGAGATACCTTTTTTTCAAATACTCATATTTTGAGTTTCTCACACCAATCCCATGACTGACCCGGAGTTTATTTTCCTTTTCCCTTAAACTCTAGGTGCCTTATTTTTACAAGGTAGCCAAGTAGTCAGGTTACTTGGAGCATTTTGGAAGGAGCAATGGAGCATGAAGACCGGAGGGTCCTTTTGTCAATAGTGATTTATTTCAAATTTCTGTTGTATCATGTAGTATGTATTTAGTATCTACCAGCCTCTGTATGGATAGTCAGTTATAACTTTTCCTGGCTGGGTTAGTACTTATCGTAACTTTGATGAGTCACTTGGAGTGATTGTATGTACTTCCCATATGTATAATTAATGCGACTATGAGATTCTGTTGTTATTCTATCTTTTATTTTTATTTCTTTTAAAAACCTCTGATTATCTGCCTCTCCAACACTTGAATTTATGGCACATGAATACCGAGGATGTATGTATCGATCTTTGAGGGTCAAAAAGGCGAGTCGTCACAGTTGGTATCAGAGCATAGGTTAAGCGAACACCTATGCCTTGATGGGGTCGACTCATTAGAGATAGGGTTAGTAATACCTTAGAATGGGTTAGTAATACCTTAGAATGGGTTTAGTTAATGAGAGAGCGTATTTGTAATTTCATCCAAATAAATCCATCTATGTAATTTTATGCTTAATACCCATTCCCTAAGATAATTTTGTCTATAATTTAAAGATGTTTCCTTACTATATGCAGATAGTAGGAGATGAGTAATCGAAGAGGACGAAGGGGAGGTAGCAACACTACAACTACAAATGGTCAATCAAATGCTACAACAATTGAGGAAGTGGTAATCCCTGAGCAAACTCAAATTAACTCTGCAACTCTTTACAAGAATTACACTAGCTTGGGATGGAAACAATTCCAAGGAACCGAGTCTATTGTTGAAGTTCAAGCATGGCTCCGCTCGTGTGAAAGAGTATTCAAAGGATTGAACATAGAGGATGATCAAAAGAGGTTCTTAGCTTCCTGGAAATTGAAGGAAGGAGCTCTATAATGGTGGGAATTCATCACTTTGAATGATGCTGAAGAAAATTTTCATGGACCAGATTTAAAGAAGTATTCAAAAAGTAGTACATGCCTGCAGCTGGAAAATCCCGTCTTTATAGAAATTTTATTGACTTGAAACAAGAAGGTATGTCTGTGGAGGAATACTCAAATAAGTTTATTGAGTTATCTCGTTTTGGTCTAGGACTAATAGACATGCCCTTAAAAAAGAATGAGATGCTTATTGCGGGAATGAAAGAGCAATATCAGGACCAAATGACCACACATGTGAAGGGAACTTTTATGGATCTATTAGATATGGGTTTCCGATATGAAGTATTGGATAAAAGAAATTTGGTGGTAGCCCAAGGAAATAACAAGAATCAAAACAAGAGAAAGAAGACTTGGCAGGGAAAGAATTGTGGAGGATCTCAAGGGAACCGTTATAAGGATGTTGTTTGTTATAAGTGCCAGAAGAAAGGCCATTTTGCAACAAACCGTAGGAGTCTGAAGGTGCAGAAGAAGCAGTAAGGAACCGTCTCTCCTATGGTTCAAAAGAGTATTTGTTACAATCTCCATCAGCCGAGACACTAGAAAAACGAGTGCCTATTAATGAAGAGGGGAGAACGGATCAAGGTTTAAGCTATAAAGAATGAGCCTTCAACCTCTGAAGATATAAAAGGCAAGGGTATCCTAGAAGGTAATTTATGTGTTAATGATATTTCAGTTAAAGTATTATTTGATACTAGGGCTTCCCATAGTTTTATTGCTAAGAAATTGGTTGATAAGTTATACCTTACCCCAAAAATACTAGAATCCCCTATCCGCGTATCTAATCCTATAGGCGGTACGACCAATCTTTGTATGATCTATGTAAATGTACAAGTTACCTACCACACCCACCAATTCTTATGCGACCTATTTGTCCTTAATTTCATTGGGTTTAATATTTTACTCGGAATGGATTGGCTATCTAAGTATAGAGCTATTCTAGACTGCAATAATCGAATGATTATATTAAAAGCTACGACCGAAAGGGTGTTAGACCGAACAATATGTAAAGGAACTAGTCCAATAAGGGATAGCTTCACGTATGCGTTAGATTCATCTCAAGTGAACTTGGAAAAATATCGATTGTTAAAGAATTTCAAGATGTTTTCATGAATGTTAAAATTTTGCCCCTGTATTGGGAAATTGAATTCTGTATTGACTTAATCCCTGACGCCATACCCATTATTGACTCTATTCGTAGGATGGCTCCAAAATAAAAGATTGAGTTGGAAAAACAAACTTATGAATTATTAAAAAAGAGGAAAATAAGACCAAGTCGCTCAAGTTGGCGCGCAGTTATAGTTTTTGTGGCAAAGTCAGATGGCTCCCTTAGACTGTGTATAGACTATCGAGACCTAAATAAAAAGTATCCTCTACCTCGCTTAGATGAATTGTTTGATTAATTACATGACGCTCGGGTATTCTCAAAAATGGATATATCTATCAGACTCCATTAGTCAAGAGTAGCATAAGATTGCATTCCCTAGGCTGCATTCTGAGGACCAGATAGTTTCTATGAATGGTTGGTCATGCCATTTGGGCTAACTAATGCACCTGCCTATTTCTTGGACCTTATGAAATGAGTATCGAGGGACGTACTCAACAAATTTTTGTTGGTCTTTATTGATGATATTCTCGTATATTCGAAGACTGAAGAAGAGCACGAAAGGCATTTAGAGATTATGTTGGAGATATTGAGAAGGAATGTACTGAAAGCAAAATTTTCAAAATGCCATTTCTATGAAAAAGAGGTAAGAATCCTGGGACATATTGTGTTAGGGAATGAAGTTTCAGTAGACCCAGGAAAAATCTCAGCTATACAAGATTGGAGACAACCATAGACTACGAAGGACATCCATAGCTTCTTGGGATTAGCCAGATTTTACCGGAGGTTTATTCAGGACTTCTCCAAAATTTCCTCGCACTTAAAAAAGTTGATAATGAAGGATGCTAAGCTTGAGTGGATGCAGAAATGTAAAGAAGCATTTCAAGAACTCAAGAAGAGGTTAACTACTACATCTGTATTAGCTATTGCTGATGAAAGCGGCAGTTTAACCATGTATACTGATGCTTGTGGGGAAGGTGTAGGTGCAGTTCTGAAGCAGCATGGAAAGGTCATCGCATATGCGAGAAGACAACTGAAGATCCATGAATGGAATTATGAGGCAGATAACTTGGAACTGTTAGCCAAGCGTTTGCATTAAAAATGTGGAGACATTATTTGCAGGTAAGAATCCTTTGAGGTTTATTTTAATAAACTTTAATTTACCTTAGTAAATAATATTCCTTCTTTAAATAGGTGAAAAGTTTGATCTTGCATGGACCACAAATCTTTGAAATATCTTTTCACTAAGGACATGAATATGAGGCAACAACGTTGGCTAGAATTCCTCGCATCGTATGACTTGGATATTCTATATACATCGGGAAACTCCATTGTTGTGGCAGATGCGCTAAATAGAAAGCATCCCATTATAACTCATTTAGTGGTGCATCTAGCATTAATTTGTCATATAAAGGAGAATCAACATAAGGATCCAATTATTGCAAGGATAGCCGGGGAAATAGAGGAGAATGTGATACTAGAATGATGGATAGGATTTAAAGCAGATAAGCAAGGAATTCTAAGAATGAATGGAAGGATATGCTTTCCCAATGTTGATGGGATTAGACATGAAGCTTTAACCGAATCTCACAACTCTTCGCTCGCAATACATTCCGGAGTTACCAAGATGTATAGAGATATGAGAAAGACTTTCTGGTAGGGTGGTATGAAGAGAGACATTTCCATCCATGTCAGTAGATGCGTAAATTGTCATCAGATCAAAAGTGATCGGCAAAAGGTTGTCGGACTACTCCAACCACTCAAGATTCCGAAGTGGAAATCAGACCAAATATCCATGGATTTCATTGATGGCTTGCCTCGGTCAAAGAAAGAGAATGAAGGCATATGGGTTATCATTGATAGATTAACTAAAAGTGCACACTTCATTCCGGTAAAGTCCACAAGAACAGCCTCAAGCTTAGATGATATATATATAAGGAAGATTGTTTGACTACATGGTGTTCCAACCAGCATCGAAAGCGATCGAGACCCAATCTTAACCAGTCAATTCTTGGAAGCCTTACAAATAGCTTTGAGAATGAAGCTGGATATAAGCACCGAATATCATCCCCAGACTGATGGGCAAACTGAAAGGGTAAACAAAGTATTGGAGGATCTTCTAAGAGCATGTGTATTAGACTTTTGAGGTTTATGGAAAAGCTACCTTCATTTGGTAGAGTTCTCTTATAATAACAGCTATTAGGCCATATTGATATGACACCTTATAAAGCCTTGCATGGTCGCCCGTGTAGATCCCCAGCTTGTTGGATCGAAACGGAGATCGGTTAGTACTTGGTCCTAATACGATCCGTGAAGCTTTAGAGAACGTGGTGAAAGAAACCAAAGGAAGCACAAAGCAGACAGAAGAGTTACGCCGATCAAAGGCGTAGAAATTTAGGATTCTCGGTTGCAGACAAGGTATTTCTGAAGATCTCCTCGACAAGGGAGTCGTGAGATTTGGAAGAACTGGCAGGTCCTCTATGTATTGGACCTTTTCCCCATTGTAGAGCGGATTGGCCCATTAGCCTATCGAGTAGAACTACTAGAGAGGTTGTCGTGTGTACACAATGTGTTTCACGTATCTCATTTAGATAAGTATGTATGATCCAGAACAAATCATAGAAACAACTACCCAGGAGGATTTTGAAGTGGAGCCCAATTAAATAGTTATCAGTCAACCTAATAAAATATTGGATCATGATGAGAAGCGATTAAGGAGAAAGGTTGTGCAACTAGTTAAAGTTCAATGGAGTGGTGATGCTAATGACACATAGGAAACAGGGGATAGGATAAAGAAGGCATATCCAGAGTTTAGGATGGATGTATGAATTGTACATATTATAAGGAGATAGTGTACTCACCGCCTGTGGTGTAGTCACTTATCATAACTTTGTATATATTTCATCATATATGATATATTCCTTTTGAGTTATCTTCTTCTCATCTTTAATTTCAAGAATGAAATTCTTTAAAGGAGGGAAGTCTGTAACGACCCCCAAATTCATCACTTCGGAATTTTTTTTAAATACTCAAATATAAGATTTTTTAACATAAATGACAATGTTTTAAACAATAAATAATATTGGTAACCTTATTTTGATTAAATATTTACAAAAATATATACTTTGGAAGATATATCGATAAAATAACCGAAAACCGTTTTATCAACAAACAGCTATTAATCCATCCAGCATCGTGCATGCTGGATACATACACTCATTTACATATATGAGTGAGAATATGTAATAAAATTATTTATTTTATTTTTGAAAATAAAATCTTGTTATGACATCATCAATGATATCGCTATTTTGGAATAAACGGTTTTTAAATTTAAATTGAGTTTAAATGATTTAATAGTTATTTTAATTACTAAATAAGCCCTTTTAATTATTATATATGATAGAAATATTATTTTCAAACTTTGTTTACAAATATATATATATATATTAAATAAGAAGTGAAAATATGATAGGAAATCGAAATCTGAATCCGTAACGATTCAACATAGAAAAGTTGTGCAACGTTGTGAATCATTTGAGATATACAAATGCATGAATACATGTACATATACATGAACACATATACACATACAAATATAATTATACATACATATATATGTATATGTATATGTATGTATTACAAAATATCAAGATATTTTCCATGTACTTCACCCTAAAGAAAAACTAAATTCAACATATTACACGCCAAGTACAAGAACATGGCCATGCACATGGGGAGGGAGCATGCTCGAACGAATATGATGAGTGGAGAGGGGGATGTGGTGGTGATGAAATTGTGATGTATTTGTGTATAAATATCATGTTATTTCCATTCTCTACCTCTCTTCACTTCATTCACACTTTTCTTCATTAAATTCCTAAACTATTTCATCTTCTTCTTCTCTACATTAATGGCTTCCATAGCCTAAGAAAGAAAATATTACAAAATCAAAACAAAGTTATGACAAAATCAATCAAAATCTATACAACTTCAAACCAAAGTTCAAGCTAGTAATCTCTTCCATATTTTCCACCAAGGCCATTTGCAACCAACCCTCCACCACCATTTGTCAAGCAAGGACAAGCCTTCCAAGCCTCCAAGACCAAAGCTGAACCTCCTAGAGCATTTGTGCTAGTAGTCGTAAGCTCCGATTTTGAGATAGCGGAGCTGTAGCCATTTTAAAGTTAGCACGATCAAAAATCAAGTAAAAAATTCTATTTATATATATATGATGTGATATGATATGATTGCTATGGTTGTTTTACTATGCTTTGATCATCAAGTTTGGTTGTCTTAATATAGTGTGCAATTGTGTAAACAAGCCACGTTAAATACGCGTCGATATTACACAAGGAAATCACTTTCCGAATCAATTTATAAAAGTGATATGGAATCATTAAACCCCTTTGAAATGATTTAAAAATGTTTATAAATGAAACACTAAAATCTGATTTGGTGAAGTTTTGACAAGTTATGAAAATTGAGTCAAAAATAGGCACGTCATGTAATGACAGTTCGCGATTTCGCGTCGTAGAAAGTTAAATCCATTTGTACGATGGATTCAGAGTCGGAATTCTTCGTAATAAAAATTTTCCAAACTCTTAAAATCCTAGTTTTCAAAAAAAGAAAAGGATTGAGATTGCATTTAGTAGATTTTGAAATATGAGCAAAACAAGTTTTCAAAATAGTCGCGGTTTGGCATTTCGGAAACCAAAGTGACAAATTCTTTAAAATTGATAATTTTAATTCTTTAAAAATATAGAATATATTCTATAAATCTTTAAAAATGTTTTAAAAAATATTTGAGTTATAAAAATTAATTTCTAAATGATAGAAAAGTTGTTTTTATCAAATAAGCCTTAAAAGCACTATTTGCAGCACTTTTAGTAACTTCTGAAATATGGCTTTAAATTTAAATATTCTTTCCCAAATCTTTTATAATTGTTTTCGAATAGATAATGAAGTATTTTAAAGAATATTTAAAGGTTTTATAATTTATTTTAAAAAGCTTGAATAAATGATTTGAAGAAAAGCTGTTATAATTAAGTGATTTAATCTTGGCTCTAAAAGCCGATTAATAGACTGAATTTTTCTATTCGTGATATATGAATGTGAGGTGCTTAAACTAAGAAGATTTTTAGGAGCAACCAATGTCCTAGCTCATTTGGACTTTTTCCTGGGTGAGGAATAGATAAGGTTGAAATGTCGAAAACAAGGAAAGTATAAAATATTTAATTTTTTCAAATTTAATACAACTTGGACCATATAGAAATAATCTTCTTATACTTGGTATAAATTCTGAGGAGGTAACCCGTACTATCCATGTGAATTTAAAAGGTGATTTTACTGCTATTCGACAGATAGTAAAGGTTGAATACGGAAACTAATGTTGAGTAGAATTAGTATAATTCCTATCGATCCTTTTTAACTCAATAATGTTTTCAAATATTTGAATTATGAAAATGATTTGATATTTCCAAAGTTAAAGATAGGTTTAATGTTTTCGTATATACCACAAAAGAATTATTTTTAAAGATATGTATCTCCATAAGATATTTTTGATAAAGAGAAAGTAATTAATCAAATGATAAGCACCTATTTACTTAACATATTTTTACTGATGATCGGTTCGAAGGAAATAGTGTCAGATTTCGGTTATTCTTATCCAAAAACTACTTGGAACCAATTTACTAGTTAGAAAATGAAGACATGTTAAAGACAATGAAGTTGAAGGCGGGGATCTTTATAGTGGAAGGATTGCTTGTTGATAATTTCGGAGTTGCTCCCGAGATAAATAAATAACTGTGGTCCCCTCCTTCAAGGATCTTCATATGCAAGGACTACTCGGTACTAATCCTAGGGGTAATGCCCAACAGGATGTGGTAACAGAGTGCCTTCGGTTTGTTCTGTTCGTAGACAACTTGTATGGATGAATGTCTGACATTGCATTTTAAAGATCATAGTGCATTGATCTCTACAAATGTACATCTGTTTGATTATGTAGGAGGTAACCCCTCTTATACTTAACATCCTTCTCTAAGACGTATGAGCTCAGAGGTTGTACTTTTGTGGAAATCTATAGTGGGTTGTTGGAAATGGCAATGTGGCATTTTAAGTGAAATGTTCTAAGAAAGGTAAACATTGCCTCAAGCCTCACAATCAAGGAATTGTGACACAGGGGTTGCTTTGAGGCTAAGTGGATCGCAACCATTAGGGTATGATATCACCTTTCTAGATTTATTTATTTCTACTTGCTACGACGTCGGGTTTAAATTATGTGGTGTATGCTATGGGATCCTTGATTGGATGGCAACGACTGGGGTGATATCATATTCGGTTCTATCGACCACCAAATGGGTCTATGGGTAGGCCGGTCTTAATTCGTAGAGGTTTCGAAGACGTTGATCCTTGGTACATTCCTCTAGAAATATACTGTACGGGAGGTAGTCTCTTACCTCGCTATTCATTAGAAATCCAAATATCCATTAAGTGCCTTCCGTTTTAGTTGTAAACCTATTATGCCATCAAATTTAACTAATGTAACAATTTCGGCTATTTGAATATGTTTATTTGAAAAGTTTTCAAAGAATGTCATTAAAAGTAATATCACTGAATTTTACGTAGAAATGATTTGGTTATCATAGGGTAAAAACCCGTTCCGTGTTTATGTGTGACGTGGTCTTGTGAGATACCATTTTGTTTTCCAAATACTCATATTTTGAGTTTCTCACACCAGTCCCATGACTGATCCAGAGTTTATTTTCCTTTTCCCTTAAACTTTGGGAGCCTTATTTTCTCCGAACAGCCAAGTAGTCAGGTAGCATGAATCATTTTGAAGGAGCAATGAAGCATGAAGACTATATGGTCCTTTAGTCAATAATGATCTATTTCTAATTTCCGTTGTATCATGTAGTATGTATTTAGTATCTACCAGCCTTTGTAAGTATAGGCAGTTATAACTATCCCTGGCTAGGTTAGCACTTATCGTAACTCCGGTGAATCACTTGGAGTGATTGTATGTACTTCCCATATGTATAATTAGTGCGAATGTGAGATTTTGTTGTTATTCTATCTTCTATATTTATTTCTTTTAGAAACCCCAGATTATCTACCTCACTGGCACTTGAGTTTGCGGCACGTGAATACCGAGGCTGTATTAGTGTCGATCTTCGAGGGTCGAAAAGGTGGGTCGTCACATTATACTCTTGTATACAACATCTAAATAGGCTTGAGTATATTAAATTAATAGTTAATATTTGTATATTAACACCATTAATATGAGATTTTATATATATTCTGATATTATTTATCTTATGCAAATATTTGATATTCAAAGTTAAAAGGGGGGTGTGTGCATATCATTAAATATATTTATATATATAATAAATTGAAATTTTTTAATCTAATTTATATCTGAAAAATGCTGTTTAGATTAATAATATTTATTAAAATAATATTTTGAATAAATAATGACATTGTAAATCAAACTTATATTGTTAGAATAGTGATACTATAATATAACTTAAATACCAAATGAAATTCAACCAGTAGAAACATTAAATATGATTTAATGTCAATAATATTATTTATGATAACACTATAAAGATTTAGTGCATAATGAATTAAAAAGTATTTTAAAAAAATTCCTCTTCTACTAAGTTACCCAATGCTCCCGATTCAATAAAATCCCATTGGGGGTCGACGCATGTTTCTATGATATTTAGAGATATTAAATTATCGTGGGTTGGATTTGGGTTTCCTTATGATGCTTACGTACTTAATTTTTTGGATTATGTACTTAATTATTTGGATTATGGATTTATTCTAGCGATGGGTTGGATGACGAAGAATAGGGTTAGTGTTGATTGTGATGTCCTCATAATTCGTATGAAGGACAGTGGTGATTAGGGGCTTAGTGTTTATTGTGAGCTCGAGAGTTCTACGATATTGAGCTATTTATACTGCTTGGATCCATCAAATGATGGTTGGTGCAAGTTCCATTTATGTGGAATTTTGCAGATGTATTTGAAGAGGTTTCAAGTCTACATCCTTGTTGGGAAACTGAATTTTCTATCGATTTAGAGTGAAATTTGAAGCCAGTTGTCTCACCTATTAGGCATATGGCTCTAAGAGAAATATGAAAATCAGAAACTTATATTTATGAGTTTTTGAAGAAGATTTTTATCCGAAGAATCATATCAAAGTAGGGAGCACCCATTGTTTTTTCCATCAAAGTGGATGGATTGTTGAGATTGTGCGTCGACTATGGAGAATAACATAGGTTGAGAAGGGGGAACAAATACTCTCTACCTTATATTGATGATTTGCTCGATCAACTTGGAAGGGAAAAGATTTTCTCTCAACTCGATCTTACCTTAGGGTTTCATCGGCTGGTGGTTAAGGATGGTATTTTAAAGACCGTCGTTATAACTCCCAATTCTTCTTATAAATGGTTGGAAATGCATTTGGTCTTACGAATGCACCAACATTTTATTGATATACGAGTCATGTCTTTCGAGACCAACTCAATAAATTTATGGTGATATTTATAGATGATATATTGATCTTTATT
The DNA here is from genome assembly GCA_030737815.1 of Allium fistulosum. Lineage (NCBI taxonomy): Eukaryota > Viridiplantae > Streptophyta > Magnoliopsida > Asparagales > Amaryllidaceae > Allium > Allium fistulosum. The sequence goes on along the minus strand of CM060901.1, from coordinate 1,545,328,863 downwards.
TTCTAAAAGTGAAGAAGAATACAAAATACACTTAAGAGAAGTGTTGAGGCATAATCATTTGAAAGAAAAGTTTTATAAATGTCACTTTTGGAGGATATAAGTGCATTTTTTGTGTCATGTCATATCCGAGCATGGTATCTCCATTGATCCAAGTAAGGTTGTCGTAGTGAAATATTGGAAGTTAATGAATAATCAACTAAAGTCCATAGTTTTCTTGGGTCAGTTGGCAATCATCGAAAGTTCAGTAAGGACTTTCCATAGATTGCTACATGTTTAACCCAACTACCTAAGAAAAACTAACACTATGCCACAGAGTGAACCAGACAACAATGATCACACAATATAAGGTAGATTTTCTGTTATCCTACTTTTTCACATAACACATGAAAAAACTATCTGTTAGTTGTAAAGCCCCTGAAATCTTTCATTTGTTGTCTGAATAGCCCGTGAAATCTCTATGAACATGCTTGTTATTCAGACAACATTTTATTTGTCGTATGATTTAAGTTATCAAAATTTTTACTTTTGGCTCCATCTTTTCCCTCTCAATTATTTCGTGGCTGCTTTTTATTTTTGTTTCCCCCGTGTATATTTTTGTTCCTCCCTTTCTTTCTATTCTGTTTTTTTACTCATTACTTTCTTTCACTCCGTATCAAAAAATCATGCGTTTCTGGAATTAGGGTTTTAGCTGCTTTGAAATTCATTTGAATCGTCTTGCTCCTTTCATTCCTTGTTGATTGTGTGCTTTGATTTACTGGCTACTGATGGTTGCATCTCCTTGTCGAGTGTTCTTCGATTGATATTGGTGTGATTTTTCCCCTTCCGATTTATATTGTTCTCGACTTAGATTATCCTGCCAATGATGAATTAGGTTCTTTGTATAAGAATTAATTTCCTATATTTTCGTATATATGCCGAGATTTGAATTTCAAAGTATTTCATGAATAACTGTATACTTGTTGGTTTGGTGCTTTGATATTGTTTTTGCCCCTTTTTGATTTTCTGATTTCTGCACTTGAGCTTGCTTTGATATTGTTTTACTTGATTTTCTGGCATTCTCGACTTTGAAATTGTTTTGCCTGATGCTTATATTTGGTTCTTGACCTTGTTTTGAAATTGGAGCGCTAAAATATGACTCATACTGCAAAAGCTTCTCTATGAAGTAACTGGAAATATCATTCTTCCCCAAATTCAATTTTAACCCAAAACTTAAAAAAAATTAGTTAATTTAAGCCCAGATTTACAATCAATAATCATAAAATCCCCAAAATTTATTTTCGAACCTTTCTAAAAAAATTAATAATAATAATAATTAAAAATTTACTTTTCAGATGAATTCAAAGAATAAATTGAAGTAAAAAAACAAGAAAAGCCATAGAAACAAATCGAAGAACATTTTCATGAACGAAAAACTTAAAATTATCTCTATGAGATTCGAACACTATTTCGAATTCAAATTGGGCAAATGTTGAGATCGAAGTTTAATATGGAAAATTAGTTTAAAAAGAAGAAATAATGAAAACTTACTTTGGATTCGAGTCTCTATTTGTTAGAAATATGAATTACTTAAGAAATTGAAAGCTTTAGTTCTTGTTGGAAAATTTTTATGATTGCAGATAAATGGAAGAGGAGAAGAAAGGAACATGATTTATAAGAAAAATCAGCATGGGAGGAAGCATATGATCAAATTTATATGAATGGTCAGGATTTGCCAAGAATATAAAAAGGCGGGAAATGTTATAGATTTCGAAAGTGTTGACTTGAAAAGTCAAGAGCATCCCTTCGCAAGGGAAGTGGGCAAATGTTACCACCAATTCCCACTTCAACCTTGTCGAAACCAAGATGAATAGAAGAGAAGGAAGAACAAGAGATAATAGTACCAACGAGGCCTTTCAAAGGAGCCGAAGGGATGCTAAAGTCAAAGGTCAATGTGTTACAAGCTTTTGAAAGGGTCGAAAGCACCCTTGCGCTTCAATTGCTTCCATTCGAAAGAGATGCTTTCGCATGCATGAAGGTGTTTCGAATGAGTTGAGGAATACCTTTCGAAGACAGCTAGTAACAACCATACACATGCGCACCAAAGGTTTCACCTTCATTCAGGTTACTCAGAAAAATATTTCGTTGGAACAACCCATTCGAAAGCATTACTAAGCCTTTCAAACTGGTCGAAACCTTTCACAGCTAAGAGGGGTTCCGCATCTATCTGCAAGCTTGTCTTCGAAAGCAACCTTCTGCATCGAAACCCAGAGTATTTTAATACATTCGAAACCCCAAGGATGTACCTACTGACAAAGTCGAAAGCTCATGCTACTTCCCACTAGCAAAAACAAAGCAACACAAGGGGAAAAGGCGCATCCACTCCTTTCGACGAAGACGGAGGCGTTCAAATCCATTCAAATGCAATGCAGAGGGATGCGCAAGTGTCAAAGGTAAGGAAAGGTCTATAAAGCAACCTTTCGACCAAGTCGAAAGCTCTGAGTCGAAAGGCGCCAACCCGCACCTATAAATAAGACCCAAGGGGTCTGGTTTTGAGGATCCGAATTCATTCACTATTTTCTTATACTTTCTTAAATTTGTAAATTTGTAACCCTAATTTGGAAATCAGATTGGGGAAGTCGATCAGTTTGTACATCATTAGTTTAATGAAAAATGAGATTTTGATGCTTTTGGTTATGCAACTGTCTTGAGATTTTGTTGAATTCGATTGTGTTCTTCTTCTTTCGACTTAATCGAAAGGATACCTTCAGAGTGAGTCGAAACCTCTCATTTTACCAGCACACTTAGGTTCTTAGCTCCAAACCACTACTCATCAAAAGCTTACCTTTTTAGTAAGTTGAAACCTCAAACTGAGCCAATATTCTAAGACTTAAAAGTCCAAATCGAAGTCATAAAAGAGGCAAGCTTTCGACGAAGTCGAAACCCATCATTTAGCCAATACCCAATAACTTTAGAGCCAACCAATAGGTTACCACCATTGTTTCAATAGGGTGTTTTGAATCGATTAATAAGCCGACAAGGCTGGTTGAAAGACTTAAAAAGAAGAAGATATAATTGTTTCGACTGGATCGAAAGGGTGTACAAGGAAGCGTTCACACAACAAAGACTTATTCAAAAGGTGAATCAAAGGAAGCAATAAGACCCTAGTTTTTTTTCTACTTAATCAAAAGAGGCTTATAAGGACATATCTGCACCTTTAACTATACTTTGGGATGTTGATAAGTTTTCTTGTTAACAGATATCTATTGTAGTAGAAAATCAACTATAGCAATGGTGAACAATCTTGTATTTCACAACAGAACCAAGCGTATAGGCAATATGTATCACTTCATTAGAGAAGCTAAATCCAAAGTCGATAAAGAGATACAACCAAAACACTGCAAAATTAAAGAGCAATTTACAGATGTATCGACGATGGTACCATCAAGATCAAAATTCAAACTAGTGGGCGAAATGATAAGAGTTACCGAAATGTGTACTTGGAGTAGAGAAAAGTGAAATATATTTCAAAGAGACGTATGTATTACATGTCTTTTTATATAAAAGAATCGTATCTTTTTAAAAGAATGAATCATGCATATTAGACTAAAATTATTTTGCTTCATATATGAAGTCTTTAATCAATAGTTATATCTATTAATTCTAGGATCAACTTGGAGTGCTGCATCTCTTTCAAAGAGTTACAAGTTCACGTATAAATATGTTCATGTACAAATATGTCATGATTCTTGGTATAATCAACTTAAGATGCAAAACCTATTCAATCAAGTAAAATAAAATTTACTGTTTCTTTCTGTATAAATTCGAAACAGTTATTCTATCAGATACGGTAGAATTGGAGTGTTGGCTCTATCTGGAAACCGCAAAGATCTTCTTGTGTAAACATGCCATATGTAATCACCTGCTGCAAAATCTGAAAAATCTGAAGTATTTCTCTGATTGTTAAAGTTTTAATGGCCCAAAAAGATGTAAATAAGTGTCTGCATGGACAGAAAAGTTCCTTGAAAGACTGCTACTACTTACAAGTTAGTCAATTTTCCAGTCTCAATTTCTCACGTAAACTATTTAATGAATCAACCCAATTTAATATAATGAATTATTGGAAACCATAGTCAATGCAAGGAATAATTGTTAATCTTGTCGCCTTCAGTCCACGATAAAATAATCCATGAATTGCACCATTTTCTACTTCTTATCAATTATTAATTTCTTCACCCTCCTTCATAACACTCTCTAATGATCACCAGTCTTCTAAAAATTTCTTGTGTGTATTATCCTTCCCCTCTTCTTCTATTTCTTCACTAGTTTCTTACTTCACTAAGTACAGATATATTTTCTGATTTAAGTTAAAAGAAGAAATAGACTAAGAGGGGGATGGATGCAGTAAACATTACTGAGTATGAAAAAGATGATAAAGAAATGTTTGACCTAAATGAAGATATTATCATGGAAGCAGATGATGAAGAAGTTAGCAGAAGCAACAATAGCTCTAGTTGTCAAATTTATGATAATAAAACTACTAATGAGAATGAGAATGAGGAAGGAAGCAAGAAAATTTCACTAGTGAGACAATACAATAGATCGAAGATGCCAAGGCTTAAATGGACTCCAGATCTTCATCGCTCTTTTATTCTTGCTGTCAAAAGACTTGGTGGTCAAGAAAGTATGCATTTCTTTATTTCTCATTGCTGTACCCAAGAATATTTTGTATTTTCTGATTAATTTGTAATGACAAGTAACTAAAAGGTACAAATTATGAATGATGCATGTAGGAGCAACTCCAAAGTTAGTACTTGAGATGATGAATGTGAGGGGACTTGGTATTTCTCATGTCAAGAGTCACTTGCAGGTAATTTAGATATCTCATATGTATATCATGAAATTGTGACTTTGCTTAATTTTTTATCCTGGACATAAATTGATATTCTGTTTTGTAAATCAGATGTACAGAAACAAGAAACTAGACGACTTAGGGCAAGTGAAGTCTCGCACCGTTTCCTCTTCAGGTTTTATTTCATGCCCTTGGAATGTCACCTCTTTTAATCTTCTTTCTGTATATAAAGATAACATTAATAAAATTGATCTGAATCTTATTATCAAAAGAGCCAGAAGTTAATTAATGATCCGTTGATATATACAGCTGTGTTCTTGATTTTTTATTTTTATTATCCAGTTATATTTTGTTGCAATTGTATTCTGATTTATGGCTATACAGTTTTAGTGTATACACTGAAACTATTAATGTTTATTGCCTGACCATAAATAGTGCATGACCATAAATACAGACTATACAGTATAACCAATATTGCCTGAATTTGTTTCACAATATAATCTCCTAAACAGTTATATCCTAAGTACCAAAATATAGACAACGAATATTTTATCTATGTATATAACCATATATACTCAATGTTACAGCCAACTCAGAAAATAGCTGATACTATTTGCTTAGCAGATATATGAATGGAAACGTTTCAACAATGAATTTAATTATATTCCAAAGTTATTTTTACATTTACAGCATTCTATTCCCTGGATAATTATTTTAGAAGAGGAAATACAGTTTCAAAGACACTCACCCAGGAAAGGAATAGCCTGTACTATCTGCAGCACTCAAGAATGCAAAATTTACTTGGCAGATTAATGTACCCTCCTCAACTACCGCTTACCCAAAACAACAGTATAAGGTATTCAATACATATACACACCTTGTTATCTATACCGTAATTAAATGTTTGTGATTATATATTATATTATATGTACATGATTAGCACTTGTCCAGCATAAATCTAAATAGGGCTGTGTTTAGATCATCTTTTAAAATTTATAAGTTATATGTACCATAGACAGGTTTCCAGTTTTGTCTCAGAGAAAACAATTAAAGTAGAGAAAGTGATGTAAGAACCTGTAACTGATGAGTTTTATATATGTTTCATGGTTCAGTTATACAATCAAAATTAAAATTGGTATCTAACCTGTTGATCCCGGCATTTCCTTTTCTAATATTGCAATTAAACATTTGTACTTTTATACATACGTACAGGTTTCTATTATAGGTAGGAGCAGACTGCGATTAATTGATCACATGTAACACCACATGAATATAACTATTATTTCTTAATTAGAGAATCAAACTATTGGAGCCTATATGCTGTTAGTCTATTAGTAAAGAGGGAACTAAATCAAAGGTTTATATTTTGTTTTGGTACGCTAATCATTTTCAGGCTATCTCATGTGTTGGTTTGAGCTGCATGTACCATTGCTACTTTTTCTTTCTTTTTCTCTTTTAAAGAAGAAGAAGAGTTTACCTTGATAGTTGATACAATGATTGGCAAATATAGCACCACGAGTTTTATTTCATAAAATAATGTTTTTGGTGCAGGAAGACTACTATTTCATTTCATACACACACTTTTATGTTGCTTATGCTATATCCATAGACCCATTCGATCAGTTTATACTTAAATTGGCTCATAAACTTATTTAACCTATATACATCCTGAACATTTGGAATGTATATCTTAATATACTTCTATAATACTATCAGACAATTTGAAAGAAATATGGTTAGTCCCAGAATAACAGAGAGGGCTAGTTCAAGTCAAGAAGACATCAGTGACATGATAATCAAGAAAGAATTAAGAAAAACGACTAATTCTCATTTGTTCGATAGAAAAGAAAGAACAACTACATTTGGAAGTTGGAGTAATATTGGAACTGACGAGGTTGGCCAACACTATGAAATAGATGGAACAAAATATGGTTGGAAAGAAAGAAACAAATTCATATATTCTTGTGATGAAAGAAGCAACATGGAAACAACAACATACCCCATGTTTGATGATCAATCTTCCCCTGAGGTAATAATTAGTTAATCAATAATCATCTACTTGGTAGTATGCTATAGTCAAAGTAATATGATAATATTTATGATTTAATTTTTGATATGCAGAAACTTATGAAGAATCATGCTATGCATAGCAAACGCAAGTTCAATCACAATTCCAACACAGAAAAATCTACCACTTCAGAGGTAAAAAAGGCAAAGACATTGCAAGAGTACAATGATTATATACCAAATTTGCAGTTAAGCTTAAGGCCTATATCTATCAAAATTAATAAAGACAAGAAAGAAGAAGAATTAGATGATGACGATGGTCTGCTCTCACTTTCGCTCTCCCCTCCGAAATTACAACCGAAGCCCTTTCTAGAAACTTTAAGTTCAGCATCAAAGCCGATAAGAAGCTGAGTACTTTAGATCTGACCATGCTGATCTTTTGTTAATTTGCAGCATTGGAGTGAGATCTTTCAAGTACTTGGTTGTGTTAAGGCATTATTTTCAGCATATTTACTATGTGTTTTAGTTCCTTGATTAATTTAGACTGAATTATGTATTTCAATTAGTGAGGCCCGACCATGCTCAGTAATTTATGTCTCCATGTCATGAAATAGATCACTTGTTTGATTATTTAACCTAAGCAAATAATCCAATTCTACTTAATTTATAACTAACATCTCCAAAATCCAGAATAGTTGATTCTGTTGGTAAATTTTTAATATATATATTATAGCATGAGTGTGATTTAGAGGGAATGAAAAGAGGAAAAAGATGGACAAAGTCCCACAGTAGAAAATAAATCAAAATATACTTGTATGAGGGATTTGTTGGAAACTGTTTTGGTTTAAAAGTGCAACGGGTATTTTCCCTCTCTAAATTTTAAAATCCGCAGCCGTCCCTTCCCAAAAACTAGTTTAAAAAGGAAAAAAAAATTAAAGGACAAATTAATTTAAATAATTAGGCATAAGAAAACGCTCGTAAATTTTTTATCGTAAGGACAAGCCCAAAAAGCCCGGTTGCGATTTAAAACAAAACAATACTGTACTGAATTCCATTCGTCTTCCTCCTTCGCTCATTCACTCATTCACTCATGAATTTTTAATCGACAACAAAATATGGCGCCGCAAACCAGAAACAAATCGTCGTCTCCAACACAACCACAAACATCGACAAACGACGAACAATCAACACAAATCAAACAACAATCAAAGATTCAAGAAGTAGAAAACCTAGCTTCAGTGGAAATGCAGCAACAAACTCAAAATCGAAACACCGAAATACTACCTACTGTAGATATTCAACAGCAATACACAATGGCAGAAAACGAAAACCTACCTCAATTTGAGTCGATAGCAGAGACGGTGAAAGAAAAAGCTAGCAAGTTAAAACTTAGAAAACCACCAGTAGAAGAAGAGACGAAGCAAAATCGAGAAAAAAATATTGGGGATTAATCTATATTAGATCAGAATACATATAACTCATATTGATTCAATTGAGAAATAAGTATATGAAATTAATAGCGGAAGGCGTACCTGAATCCATCGATCCTTAATTGATGTGAAAATTAATTTGGATTAGATCTTCCAAATTGACACAAGCTTAGATCTATAAATTCTCTTTAGAAGAGTTTAGAAGAGGGTAGAGAGAATATGATAAGACTTATGTAATTTGGGGACCATAACCCCATATATATAGTGTGTGATATTTTTCAGTTCGGCCCTTCAACAAACTAAAATTGTCACTCTGGTGTCCACACGTTATAATTTTATATGATGAATATACCCTTTAAGTCTTAATATGTTTATTCCAAAAATAGATCACGTAATTAGACTTAATTACAAGATAGCTCACACATTCAAACATTAATATATATGGCCCCATTATGTTGAATTATTCCAACAATCTCCCCCGGACCACATATGTAACTTTATAGAATGTATTCAACTTTATGAGCTCTTAAGTAGCTATCTTGATAATATGGTATATTCAAAACAATCCCGTTCATTGATTGTGTTAATATAGAACCAAAGTGGCTTTCATTACTGTTTTTGTAACTAAACCCATCAATTGTTAAATTTGGATGATTCACATATTTGTTGAGGAGGAAAGAAATTGATTAATTGGTTCAATCAATTAATTAATTTGACTTGTATTTGGAAAGAAACTAATTAATTAGCTAATCAATTAATTAGTTAATGCATTTGTTATATGAATAAATAAATGATTAGGCATGGAGAATCAATCAATCAAAGGAAAGATATGGAAACCAAGATCACGCCATTTATTTGTACTAAAATCAAATCATGCAATTTGGAAAAATATTTGAGTAATCATGAAATTGATTTTCTTAATCTCCAAACAACCCTTGATTCTCAAGTCTATTTAAATAAAGGAATTTCATCTTTATATGTATGTGAGAGTGTGAGAGCATCCACCATTATCCTTCTCGCTTTTGTACTCTTTTCTTCAGTGGAATAAAAGAAGTTGTTGGATCTCCGTGGACGTAGGATATTCATATCCCAACCACGTTAAATCTTCCGTGTCTCTTATTTCTACTATTGTGTCCGTGAGATTGCATAATTGATTTTTAAGTTCCATTGATATCTAAATAGACAATACTGGATCCTGATCAAATAATTCACTTCCGCTCAAATTAAAATAAATTTCACTACAGTTTGGTATTAGAGCTAGTGTTATTGTTCTTGTTTGGATATTAATGGCTACTTCTAGTAAGTCTGTTGGTAGATCTGGTGTCAATTATGAAGTAACACGTGATGGAAAGGGAGATTTTGGTACTTGGAAGATGAAGATGGAGGCTATATTAAAGAAGGAGAAGACTTATAAGGTTGTTTCTGCGCCTGAGAAATTGAAAGATATTGATGCAGCTGATTTGGAAGAAATGGAAGATGAAGCTCTCAAAACAATTCAGTTGAGTCTTTTAGATGAAGTTCTTAGAGAATTCTCTCAGAAGAAGACGGCGAATGAACTATGGGATGCATTATCGGATGCATATCAAGACAAGTCTCTCACTAATCGGATTATTCTTCAGCAACAACTCTATTCGTTTAAGATAAAGCTTGGAGCCGATCTCATGGAGCATGTAGATGCTTTGACCACTTTGATTATGAACCTGAGGCAGCGGAAGTTGATATTACTGATGAGGCTCAAGTTGTGATCCTCTTATGTTCCTTGCCTAAGGAGTATATTGCTTTTGTTAATTCCATGATTTATGGCCGCAGTAAAATTAGCCTATCTGATGTAAAGGCTGGTCTTCATAATGAAGTATTAAGAGGTAGATTGGCGAGCGCTAGCTTGGATAGTGATACCGAAGGCTTATTCGTTCAGAGAGGTAGAGGCCAAATTAGGTCGAAGAAAGGTGGAGGACGGAATTCTTCGCGGTCTCTATCTAGGGGGCCTAAGAAGTTGACTTGTCATTATTGTAAGAAACTAGGGCACTTCATAGCTCAATGTCCCAAGCTTGAAGGTAGAAGAAAAGATTCAAAGCAAGCCTCAGCTTCTACAGTAGAGAAATCATATGCAGAAAGTGACACCGATGTATTTACAGCTTCTGGCTCTTTTGGAAAGAGCAACTTATGGCTGATTGATTCTGGTTCATCCTATCATATGATACCTTATAGGAACTGCTTTTCCACTTACCGTTAAATTGATGAAGGAGAAGTTCTGATGGGTAATGATGCTTCTTGCCGTATGGTTGGTGTTGGTAGCGTGATGATTAGAATGTTTGACGGTGTTATTCGTACGATCACTGATGTTAGACATGTACCTGATTTGAGGAGGAGCTTGATTTCTGTTGGGCCATTGAGTAGACTTGACTTGAAGATTGTAGTGGAAGGAGAGAAAATGAAGATATCGAATGGTTCCATGATTGTTATGAGAGGAATGAGGGCAGGAAACCTTTATCTATTAAAGGGCACTACTGTAGTTGGTGAATCAGGTTCTGTTACATCTGTTGATTCAGATTCTTCCATATTATGGCACTTATGGATGGGTCACATCGGTGAGCGCAGCATGGATGAGTTGAGAAAACGAGGATTGATTGATGGATTTCATCATTCAAAACTTGGTTTTTGTGAAGAGCTCGTCCTTGCAAAGCAGACGAAGATTTCTTTTGGTATACGAGAGCATAAAGCAAAAGCTATTCTGGAGTATGTTCATTCAGATGTCTGGGGTCCCTCCCCTTGTCAGTCTTTAGGTGGAGCCAGGTATTTCATTTCATTTATAGATGATTTCTCTCGTAAAGTATGGGTATACTTTCTTCAGTCAAAGAGTGAAACTTTTGCCAGGTTTCGAAAATGGAAATCTATGGTTGAGAAGCAGCCAGGGAAGAAATTGAAAGTTCTCCGTTCAGATAATGGCGGTGAATTTGTATCACAGGAATTCATCGGTTATTGTGAGTCTGAAGGCATTAAGAGGCATTACACAACACCAGGCGACCCCTGTTAGTCCCTGAGAAGTTGGTTTTGATGACAACAACCTTAGAATAAGATTATAAAATATAAATACTAACATTATTGTTTAGATATATATGTATATGCAGGATATATATGCAAGTATCAAAGAATGAAGACTATACAGTATAGAGATTCAAGAACTGATAAACTCAAGATCGAAGATATCAAGATTCAAGACTCGTGAGTATCAAGATTATCAAGAGTTCAAGATTTCAAGATTAGTAATTTAGTTAGGAATTTTGTTAAAACTCCTAGAAAAGCACTTACATCTTAAAATCTATTTTATTCGTGGAATGGAATCCACTTCGAGACCGTTAAAGGGATGGAACCCTAAGTAGGATGAAACCTATGAAAAATCTAGTGGAACATTGTTTTGTATCCACTAACTTTTATTCAAATGTTTTACAAAATTATATCTTGTTTTCAAAATGATTTCAAAATCTTCCTTTTTAAATCAAAAACATCTATTCTGGTTTTAAAATACTTTTAGCCTCAAAATAATCTTTATTTTCAATATCAAATTATCCTTGGTTTTAAACTATCTTTTAATTATAATATATTTAACTTTTAATATTTATACTTAGATTTAAATATAAAATTATAGTAAAATTTTATATATACCAAAATATTATTCTCTATACTTATTTATGTATTTTAACTATAGTTAAGTATATTTATAAAGTTTAAAATAGTTTTAATACAAGATAGAAGTTATTTTCAAAGAAAAACAAATTACCAAAAATAACTTAGGCCTGTCGACAACCCCAAGGAACCCTTGTCGACAAGGTGACAGTTTATTTCAAAAGTTTGAATTTCAAAGGAAGTGTCTATTCGTCATATCCTTTCACGAATGGACATGGATGTTGTTCTACTATAAATAGAGGCTGTTTTAAACGAATTAACAATCATATTTTCTCTGATTTCACTCCTCTTCTTCTTCCACATTTCTTTATGTACATTTTTACCATTACTCTACCGAAATCACCATTGAATCTAACCAGATCATCTCTGGTTTGATTCTCTATCACTATCTCAATAAGATCCCAATGCTATTCAGAGTTATAGACTTCTTTGTATTCAATCGAGCGAGAAAAGTTGTGATTGTAGCTTGGAAAATCAATAGGGTGAACTTGTTGCCCGTAAAATCAAGTATCTCTACCCAGAGGATTGTGAATATGGAGCGGTGTACCTCGTGGCCTAGAAATCGAGGGTGTAATTGTAAGAATTGATTTTGAAAGGAAATCTGTACTTGTGTTGCGGGACTGGATGTAGGGTAACTCCGAACCAGTATAAAATCCGGTGTGTTCTTTCCTTTATTGCTTTTACTTTATATCTGCATCTGTGTTTGATTCTGTGATCATATCTGTGTCTGAATATTGCATACATTTGTGTTCAAATTAAGATAAACTCAAAAAGAATTAGTAATTCCTTAAAACACTATTCACCCCCCTCCCTCTAGTGTTAATTCTACCCTTAAGATCCGTAATCTACATTTCTCGCATTTAATATCAGAGCAAGGTTTTCAAAGTTTCATAATATGAATTTTGACAAAGCTTTTAAAATGGCTTTGTTTGAAAAACTTGTTAATACTAGTTTAGAAATATTCAGATCATCAATGTCTCATGAGTCTGCATATAATCGATATTCAAATTCAAGTTGTCTACCAAAATTGTATGATGTGCAGGAAATATGTTTTATGGGTGTTGAGGAATCAATCCACAATGGACAAATTGTGTAGATCAAAAAGAATAAATGGATACTTGATAGTGGATGCTCTAGACACATGACTGGTAATCTGGATATGCTGAATGATATAATATACAAAGACGGAGGACTGGTTAACTTTGGAGACAACTCAAAAGGATATGTGATTGGCATCGGCAATGTCGGTAACTCTAAAACTCCTATTATTACTAATGTTTTGCTAGTTAAGAATCTAAAACACAATCTGCTAAGTATAAGTCAACTATGTGATAAAGGATATAAAATTAAATTTGAAAAAGATAAATGTCATATTGAAGATAATAACGCAACCATAATATTTGAGGGAACTAGGAAAAAGAATATTTATATTCTTAGTATGAAAGTTTCAAATGATAACCTGTGTCTTCTGGCAAATACAAGTGACCCTTGGATTTGGCATAAGAGATTTGGGCATTTGAACTTCAAACTCTTATCTAGACTGTCAAAACATGATCTAGTAAGAGGTCTCCCTAAAATGAATTTTAAAGTAGATAGTTTATGTGATGCATGTCAATTAGGAAAACTTAGAAAAAGTTCCTTTAAATTAAAAGATATGATTTCAACTTCAAAACCTCTTGAATTAGTTCATCTTGATTTATTTGGTCCATCTCAAATTCAGTCAATAAATCACAGTAAATATGTTTTTGTAATTGTAGACGATTATTCTAGATTTACATGGACAATATTTTTGAAACATAAAAGTGATACTTTTGAAAGTTTTAAGAACTTTACAAAAAGGATTCAAAAATCAACTTTTTGTAAAATTATAACCATCCGTAGTGATCATGGTGGTGAATTTGAAAATGAAAATTTTGAGGAATTCTGCAATAAAAAGGGAATAACTCACAATTTTTCATTTCCAAGAACTCCATAACAAAACGGAGTAGTAGAACGTAAAAATAGGACGATTCAAGAGTGTGCGAGAACTATGCTTTCAGATAGTAAATTACCAAAACATTTTTGGGCAGAAGCAGTTGCTACCGCCTGTTATATTTTAAATAGAATTTTAATTAGACCTTTAACTGATAAGACATCTTATGAACTTCTTCACGGAAAGAAACCTAAGGTATCTTATTTTAGAATTTTTGGAAGTAAAAGTTTTATTTTAAATACAAAAGATAACTTAGATAAATTTGATCCTAAATCCGACAAAGGTATCTTTATCGGATATTCTAATAGAAGTAAAGCATACAGAGTGTTTAATTTAAGAACTAATACCATCGAAGAAACAATGCATGTTTCATTCGATGAAAATCTCAAAAATTTTGAAGATACAAATGATGAAGATGATTTAATTACTCAAAATCAGGAGTCAACTGAAACTAATAATGAAATTAATCATCCTAATAAAAGGATTAAACTTTTAAAAGATCATCCTATAGAAAATATACTAGGAGATATGCAATCTGTTTTTACAACTAGAAATCAACTAAGTAAAATGAGCAATGTAGCCTTTATATCAACTATTGACCCAAAAATCCAAAAGAAGCATCAACTGATGATTCATGGATTTTGGCTATGCAAGAAGAACTAAATCAATTCACTAGAAATGATGTTTGGGAACTTGTTCCTAGACCTGAAAATAAAACTATAATTGGAACTAAATGGGTTTATAAAAATAAAATGAATGAAAAAGGTGAGGTCGTTAGAAATAAAGCCCGGTTAGTCGCTCAAGGTTATTGTCAAGAAGAAGGAATAGATTGTGATGAAACCTTTGCTCCCGTAGCAAGATTAGAAGCCATTAGGATTCTACTTGCTTTCGAAAATCATAATAATTTCAAATTATTTCAAATGGATGTTAAAAGTGCCTTTTTAAATGGATTTGTAAAAGTGGAAGTATATGTTGAACAACCACCACTTTTTGAAGATGAAAAATTACCAAATCATGTTTACAAACTTAAAAAAGCTCTATATGGTCTAAAACAAGCTCCTAGAGCCTGGTATGATAGACTAAGATCTTACTTATTACAATCAAACTTTGTAATTGGTAAAGTAGATAATACTCTTTTTACTAAAAGAAATAAAAATGATATTCAACTAGTACAAGTTTACGTAGATGATATCATTTTCGGATCAACTAATTTTGAAATGAATAAAGAATTTTCTGAAATAATGACAAAAGAGTTTGAGATGAGTCATATGGGTGAATTAAACTATTTTCTAGGATTGCAAATAAAACAATTAGATAATGGTATTTTTATCAGTCAAGAAAAATATGCTAAAGACCTAGTTAGTAAATTTGGTTTGACTACTGCGAGTGGAAAACCCACTCCCATGGCAACCAATGAGTACCTAAGTAAAGAAGATCTCTCGAAAGATGTAGATCAAAAATTATATAGAGGAATGATTGGATCACTACTCTATATCCCTGCTAGTAGACCTGATATCATGCATAGTGTTTGTCTCTGTGCAAGATATCGATCCCAACCTAAAGAGACCCACTTAAATGCTGTAAAACGTATCATAAGATATGTTAAACATACCTTTGATTATGGCTTATTTTATCCTAAAAATGATTCTTTTGAATTAATATCTTACTGTGATGCTGACTATACTGGTTGTAAATCAGACCGAAAAAGTACAAGTGGAACTTGTCACTTTTTGGGGCATTCTCTGGTTTCCTGGTTTAGTAAAAAGCAAAACACAGTTTCTTTATCAACAACCGAAGCAGAGTATATTTCTGCTGCTTTGGCTTGTTCTCAAGTAATATATATGCAACAAACTTTAAAAGATTTTGGTTTAAATATCTCAAAATCACCAATTTATTGTGATAATACTAGTGCAATAAATTTATCCAAAAATCCTACTCATCATGCTCGAACTAAACATATTGATATCAGGCATCATTTTCTCAGAGATAATATAAGTAAGGAAGTAATTACTCTCGATTATATCAATTACGAGAATCAAATTGCTGATATCTTAACAAAACCCTTAAATGAATCTATATTTACTAAATTAAGAAGAGAATTAGGTATTTGTTCAATAACTGAAATATAGAATATAAATATATAACAAGTATAATTAAAATGAAATTAAAATAAATCAAATAGCAAAAATATAAGTACCTTATCGACAACCCTCCTTTATCCCTGTCGACATATAACGAATTTTTTTTCTTTTGAAATTTTTCCACCAAAATTCAAATGGGTGGTTATATATTCTTCTTATTTCAAAATTTTGTTCATTCTTTCTGTTCTTTCTCTGTTCTAACTTCTGAAAACATTAAAACAATGGCCTTCTCCTCCAAATCAAACAAAAATTCAACCTTTTTGTTCCCTTCTCCTTCTACCGGACCATTTCAACGAACTACGCTTGCACGAGTAATGAAAATGGAGGCTTCCTTAAAGGATGCACTGCAACTTATGACTGAAATTCAAGTGGTGCAAATCAGAATGGCCAAAGAACAAGAACGGCAAGGCAAAATCCTTAGAATCTTGCAAAAGTTTTTAATGGACAATCATGCCAATCCCATCTTGATCGATGAATAATCCTCAAGTGTTCAAGTGCAAGAGGACGGCAAGGAAGAAGAAGCCCCCATGGAAGAAGAGCACGTTGAAGATGACGACAAAGTTGTTTGCGTTGGCGAAGTGTGCTTTGACAAGGATGGAAATCTAGTCGAACAACGTGGAAATTTCTGTTTCCACTACCCAAATTGCTCGGTTCATAGATCTCCTATTGTCAAGGATACACATTAGTTTCTTTTCTCTCTTTCTTTTCGTTATTTGTATATGATCTTACTTACGTTTTCTACGCAAATGTAAATATAACATTAAATAATTAATAAATGATTTGTGTTCTCATATTTGAATTCTCACATTATCATTATTATAAATATTATCATATATGGATTCTTAGAGTTAGTTATTAAGGGCTAAGTTTTAATTTCAGAATTAAGTGTTGATTATTTATGATAACACTATCATTATAATCACATGTAATATAGTATTAGATTAAGGGGGAGTTGTATAGATTTAACCTTTGTTTTTTGTTGATGACAAAGGGGGAGAAGTATAAAATAGGATAGCTAAGCATAGATTAAGGGGGAGTTATTAGGATAGAAGTAATATTTTATAAACAAAGGTTGTCAGCATCAAAAAGGGGGAGATTGTTAGTCCCTGAGAAGTTGGTTTTGATGACAACAACCTTAGAATAAGATTATAAAATATAAATACTAACATTATTGTTTAGATATATATGTATATGCAGGATATATATGCATGTACCAAAGAATGAAGACTATACAGTATAGAGATTCAAGAACTGATAAACTCAAGATCGAAGATATCAAGATTCAAGACTCATGAGTATCAAGATTATCAAGAGTTCAAGATTTCAAGATTAGTAATTTAGTTAGGAATTTTGTTAAAACTCCTAGAAAATCACTGACATCTTAAAATCCATTTTATTCGTGGAATGGAATCCACTTCGAGCCCGTTAAAGGGATGGAACCCTAAGTAGGATTGAACCTATGAAAAATCTAGTGGAACATTGTTTTGTATCCACTAACTTTTATTTAAATTTTTTACAAAATTATATCTTATTTTCAAAATGATTTCAAAATCTTCCTTTTTAAATCAAAAACATTTATCCTAGTTTTAAAATACTTTTAGCCTCAAAATAATCTTTATTTTCAATATCAAATTATCCTTGGTTTTAAACTATCTTTTAATTATAATATATTTAACTTTTAATATTTATACTTAAATTTAAATATAAAATTATAGTAAATTTTTATATATATACCAAAATATTATTCTCTATACTTATTTATGTATTTTAACTATAGTTAAGTATATTTATAAAGTTTAAAATAGTTTTAATACAAGATAGAAGTTATTTTCAAAGAAACACAAATTACCAAAAATAACTTAGGCTTGTCGACAACCCCAAGGAACCCTTGTCGACAAGGTGACAGTTTATTTCAAAAGTTTGAATTTCAAAGGAAGTGTCTATTCGTCATATCCTTTCACGAATGGACATGGCTGTTGTTCTACTATAAATAGAGGCTGTTTTAAACGAATTAACTATCATATTTTCTCTGATTTCACTCCTCTTCTTCTTCCACATTTCTTTATATACATTTTTACCATTACTCTGCCAAAATCACCATTGAATCTAACTAGATCATCTCTGGTTTGATTCTCTATCACTATCTCAATAAGATCCCAGTGCTATTCGGAGTTATAGACTTCTTTGTATTCAATCGAGCGAGAAAAGGTGTGATTGTAGCCTAGAAAATCAATCGAGCGAGAAAAGGTGTGATTGTAGCCTGGAAAATCAATCGGGTGAACTTGTTGCCCGTAAAATCAAGTATCTCTACCCGGAGGATTGTGAATCTGGAGCGGTGTACCTCGTGGCCTTTAAATCGAGGGTGTAATTGTAAGAATTGATTTTGAAAGGAAATCCGTACTTGTGTTGTGGGACTGGATGTAGGGTAACTCCGAACCAGTATAAAATCCGGTGTGTTCTTTCCTTTATTGCTTTTACTTTATATCTGCATCTGTGCTTGATTCTGTGATCATATCTGTGTCTGAATATTGCATACATTTGTGTTCAAATTAAGATAAACTCAAAAAGAATTAGTAATCCCTTAAAACACTATTCACCCCCCCCCCCTTTTAGTGTTAATTCTAGCCTTAAGATCTGTAATCTGCATTTCTCACAACCCCCAGTCTAATGGAGTTGCAGAAAGGATGAATCAGACATTATTAGAGAGAACAAGATGCCTCAGACTGATTGCTAAATTGAAGAAGGGATTTTGGGCTGAAGTTTTATCTATGGCGGCTTTCCTCATCAACCGCACACCTTCTATTGCCATAGATATGAAGATCCCTGAAGAAGTATGGAAAGGAGAGCCTATTAGCTATTCATTTCTCAGAATGTTTGGTTGCCCAGCTTATGTGCATGAGAGTAAAGGGAAGCTGGAACCTAGAGCTCGCAAGTGTATCTTCCTAGGTTATAGGAGAGGAGTGAAGGGATATAGACTGTGGTGTCCTATTAGAAAGAAGATCGTTATGAGCAGGCATGTGACTTTTGATGAGAAGGCTATGTTGAAGATGGAGCCTTCCTCATTCGATGACAATGAGAGGACATGTGAAGAATACCAGACACAGACCAAGTCATCTGTTGATTCTTTCCCTAGACGTTTAGATGGTGTTTCGGATGACACCGTGGTTGACGAGGATAATACTGATGTTGGTATAGAGGATCAAACTCAAGGTGGAGCTCATTCAGAACCTAGGCCTGTTAGACAAAGAAGAAAGCCTAAGTGGCTTGATGAGTTTGTTGGATTGAGCATCGAAAACATTAACTTCGATGATATGACAACATATGCTTTGAATGTTGTCCATGATGAGCCGTGTGATTATAGAGAACCTATCGCATCAGTTAACAGTTCTAGTTGGTTAGTTACTATGGAGGAGAAGATTGAATCATTGTAGAGAAATCATACTTGGGATTTGGTGCCTCTTCCCACCGACAGGAGAGCTATTGGATGCAAGTGGATCTATAGAGTGAAAGACGATGAAAATGGTGATCTCAGATACAAGGCAAGATTAGTCACAAAGGGGTATGTTCAGAAGAAGGGGGTAGAGTATCATGATATCTTTGCTCCAATGGTTAGGCATACTTCTATTCGTATTCTCTTGGAATTAGTTGCTCATTATGATATGGAATTAGAGCAACTAGATGTCAAAACTACATTCTTGCATGGTGATCTGGATGAGGAGATTTATTTAAAGCAGCCGGAAGGGTTCATTGATAGTAGCAGATCAGATTATGTTTGCAAACTCAACAAATCTCTATATGGACTGAAGCAGTCTCCTAGACTATGGTATAAGAGGTTTGATAAGTTTATGCTTTCACAAGGATACTCCAGAAGTTTCAAAGACTAGTGTGTTTATTTCAGGAGATGTGATGGTGGTATGATTTATTTATTGTTATATGTTGATGATATGCTGATTGCACCTTGGAGTATGGTCAGAATTAAGGAGTTGAAAGCAGAGCTCAGTAGAGAGTTTGACATGAAGGATTTGGGAAAGGCATAAAGAATATTGGGTATGGAGATAAGCAGAGATAGGAAGCGGAGAGAGTTAAGGCTCACTCAGGCACAGTACATCAAGGAGGTCCTTGCTCGATTTGGAATGAAGAAAGCCAAACCGGTTGACACTCCATTGGGCTCTTATTTTAAGTTGTCAAAAGACTTATCTCCCTCATCGAAAGAAGACAAAAGGTATATGGCTGATATACTTTATTCTAGTGTTGTTGGTAGTCTTATGTATGCGATGGTGTGCACAAGACCAGATTTGACCTACGCAGTGGGTGTTGTGAGTCAATATATGTCTAACCCAGGCAAAGAGCATTGGCAAGCAGCGAAGTGGATTCTTAGATACCTTCGAGACACTTCTTCGGTGGGCTTGTTATATGGTGGAGTGGATGGTGACATCTCTCTTAGAGGATATTGTGATTCCGATTATGCTGGGGATAGAGATGCTAGGAAGTCAATGTCGGGCTATGTTTTTACACTTGGCATAGGCTCGATTTCATAGAGATCAAAGCTGCAATCTATCGTAGCTTTGTCGACTACCGAAGCAGAGTTGATATCGATTGTGGAAGCAACAAAGGAAGGATTCTACTTACTTCAGTTGTTGAATGATCTTTCAATGGTGCAGCGGACAGTAGAGCTATTTTCAAACAGTCAGAGTGCGATTCATCTTATAGAGAATCAAGCTTATAGTTCACGAACAAAGCACATTGATGTTAGAGGTTTCTTTCTTATGCTTGAGGAAGAACGAAGCAAGATCAAATTTTTGAAGGTGAGTACTTTGGATAATCCTTCAGATATGATGACAAAGTCACTTCTAAAGGACAAGTTTGAGCATTGCTCAAACTTGATCAGTTTGATTTCTATTACTTGAGCGCCATGGGGTGCTAGACCCAACAACTTCTATGTTGATTGTTTGATGATGAGGTGATGAAGAGAGATTGTTATATTTGAATCAAGGTGGAGTGTTAAATTTGGATGATTCAAATATTTGTTGAGGAGGAAAGAAATTGATTAATTGGTTCAATCAATTAATTAATTTGGCTTGTATATGGAAATATATGAGAGGATATTTTGAAAGGAAACTAATTAATTAGCTAATCAATTAATTGGTTAATGCATTTGTTATATGAAGAAATAAATGATTAGGCATGGATAATCAATCAATCAAAGGAGAGATATGGAAACCAAGATTACGCCTTCTATTTGTACTAAAATCAAATCATGCAATTTGGAAAGATATTTGGGTAATCAGGAAATTGATTTTCTTAATCTCCAAGCAACCCTTCATTCTCAAGTCTATTTAAATGAAGGAATTTCATCTTCATATGTATGTGAGAGTGTGAGAGCATCCACCATTATCCTTCTCTCTCTTTTGTACTCTTTTTTTCAATGGAATAAAAAAAGTTGTTGGGTCTCCGTGGATGTAGGATATTCATATCCGAACCACGTTAAATCTTCCGTGTCTCTTATTTCTGCTATTGTGTCTGTGAGATTGCATAATTGATTTTTAAGTTCCATTGATATCTAAATAGACAATACTAGATCCTGATCAAATAATTCGCTTCTACTCAAATTAAAACAAATTTCACTACAGTTTGGTCACAGATATCAATACAATCAAACGACATAGATCAATCATGTATGTGTAGCATGGAAATTACATGAAATGTGATCTTTACATGACTATTCCCAACTGGTCCTACTTTACTTTAATAAGATCAAAATTCCAAATAATATATATAAACAATTGAAGTGCAAAAGAAAACTTTATTTCTGATCATAAAAATGAAAGCATGCCCATAATCAAAATATAGAGCAGTGTCGTGAAATAAGTGACTAAGTACAAACTCACCCTAAACCAAAATATCCTTATATAAAAGATACACCCATTTTAGCAATATGCTCATGAAAGATATTGGGTGGTACTCCTTTTGTAAGCGGATCCGCTAGCATGGAATTTGTCCCAATATGCTCTATGGATATTAACCCATTCTGCACTCTCTCCTTTACAACTAGAAACTTGATGTCAATGTAATTTGACTTGCTTGAGCTTCTATTGTTATTAGAATATAATACTGTAGATCTATTGTCACAATATAACTTTAATGGTCTTTCAATATTATCAATAATGCACAGCCCAGTGACAAAATTCCACAACCATTTCGCATTTAGATGCCTCATAACAAGCCACAAACTCTGCTTCCATGGTGGAAGAATCTATGAGCGTTTATTTAATGCTTTTCCATGATATAGCCCCTCTACTTAATAGAAATATGTATCCTGAAGTGGATTTTCTATTATTATGGCATCCAACAAAATCAGAATCAGAATACCCAATGAACTCTAACTGATTTGATCTTTTATATGTAAGCATATAGTCCTTTGTTCTCTGAAGATACCTCATAACCCTTTTTGCTGCTTTCCAATGATCCATTCCAGGTTTACTAAGATACATGTCCAACACTCCTATAATGTACGCAATATTCGGACGCATACACACTTGAGCATACATTAGACTCCCTATAGCAGATGCATAAGGGATCTTCTTCATTTCTTTAACTTCAAGGATGTTATTATGGCATTGCTTGAGAAAAAAATTATCTCCTTTAGCGACAGGGTTATCACCCATTTTACAATCTTGCATGCCAAACCTTTTAGGCCCAGTTTCTATATAGTTCTTTCGTGACAATCCAAGAATACCCTATAAGCGATCACGATATATTTGGATTCCTAATAAAAAAGTAGCATCCCCAAGATCTTTCATTTCAAAATTATCTGAAAGAAATCTCTTGTTTTCATGCAAAATATGTAAATTATTACAGGCAAGCAATATATCATCAACATATAAAATCAAAAATATGAATTTGCTCCCACTGAACTTGTGATACACACAGTTATCAATTATGTTTGCCTCAAAACCAAATGAGGTAACTACTTTATGAAACTTGTGGTACCATTGACGAGAAGCTTGTTTTAGCCCATAAATGGATTTCTATAGTTTGCAAACCATATTCTTTGGATCTCCAAACACAAAGTTTTCTAGTTGCAGCATATAAATTGTTTCCTCAATGTCTCCATTGAGAAACGCAGTTTTAACATCCATTTGATGTAACTCAAGGTCAAAATGTGCAACAAGCGCCAAAATTATTTTAAAAGAGTCTTTCGATGAAACCAAAGAGAAAGTCTCTTTAAAATCGATGCCTTCCTTCTGAGTAAAACATTTTGCTACAAGATGAGTCTTATATCTTTCCACATTACCTTTTGCATCCCTCTTGGTTTTAAATATCCATTTACAACCAATGGGTTTCTTACCTTCAGGTAAAGAGACAAGATCCCAAACTTTATTGTCTTGCATGGATTTATACTTTTCGTACATAGCTTCAATCCACTTTTGAGAATTAGCATCTTGCATGGCTTGGTGAAAGTTGATAGGACCATTATCCACCAATCCATTATTATCCTCTATTTCTTGAAGAAATACCACATAATCATCCGGAATGGCATCTTTCCTCTCTCTAGTGGATCTCCTTAGTGGCAATTCATTTTGAGGTCGTTGAGTTTGTTCTTGTGGAACATTGTCCTCATCTTGAAGAGGGTTTTCTTCAACATTGTTTTGTTGTGGTTCCGAATCAACTTCTTCATTAATGACAAGAATGATAATATGTACATTGTCAGAAGAAGTAATTGTAGTAGGAATCATATATGATGATTCATCCTCAAAAACAAGGTTCCTTACTTCATTTCTCCCCTCTAACTCAACATCCTCAAAAAATGCTGCAGTTCCCATCTCAAAAAATTTCTTTAGTGTGGGATCATAAAATTTATAGCCCCTAGATCGCTCAGAATAATAAATAAAGTAGCTGCTCACTATTTTAGAGTCCAATTTTCTTTCATTTGGCCTATAAGGCCTTGCCTCAGCTGGGCATCCCCAAATATGAAAATGCTTTAGAGGGGTTGTTTGCCTGTCCAAAGCTAATAAGGTGTCCTGGCAGCTGCTTTGGTGGGTACCCTATTAAGGATATATACTATTGTCTTTAATGCCTCCCCACAGAGTGATTTTGGTAAGGTAGAATGACGAGTCATACTCCTCACCATGTATTTAAGAGTTTTGTTTCGTCTCTCAGCAACACATTCATGCTAGGTGAACCTGGCATGGTGTACTGTATGACTATTCCACATTCCTCTAGGAATTGGGCAAATGGTCCTAGACATTGTTCACCCGATCCATCAGATTTACCATATTATTCACCACTATGGTCAGATCTAACAGCTTTAATTCTTTTGTTGAGTTGGTTCTCAACTTCTAACTTAAACTTCTTGAACATGTCTGAGGATTCCGATTTATCATGTATAAGATATAGCTAGCCATATCTTGAGTAGTCGTCTATGAATGTGATAAAATATTGTTGACCATTCCATGATGCCATAGGGAATGGTCCACAAATGTCAGTATGTATCAATTTCAAGACATCGGTTGCTCTATTGGCACCTATTTTCTTATGTTTGGTTTGTTTTCCCTTGATGCAATTATACAGACATCGAAGTTTGAAAAATCAAAAGATTCCAAAATGTCATCTGACACAAGCCTTTGAATTCTAGTTTTAGATATATGACCTAAGCGCTTATGCCACAATGTGGTTGAATTTGCTTTATTAGTTTTTCTTTTAGTACCACGCCATTCCACATGCAAGGCTTTATAATAAGAGGTATTAATATCAAGCATATATAAGTTATCATAAATATTGAGAGAACCAGTTCCAACTAGATTTGAATTTATTGATAAACTAAAAATATCATTCCCAAAAGAACAAGAATAACCAGATTTGTCCAACTTAGAAATAGAAACCAAATTCTGTCTAAATGACGGTATAACAAAAGTATCAAATAAATCCAAATAAAACTGAGTTCTCAATAACAACTTAAAATGCCCAATAGCCTCCACTTTAACCGATTTTCCATCACCCACATAGATGTATCTTTTAGCATCAGTTGGATTTTGGTAGCTCAGGCAAACCTGCATAGAAACACTTATGTGAGTAGAAGCACCGAAATCTAACCACCAAGTGTTTCTAGGTACTATAGCTAAATTTACTTCAGAACAGACCAAGCAAAGGATGTACCTTTCTTAACACGCCATGCGTGATATTTGGTACAATCTTTCTTTAAATGTCCAGCCTTCTTACAAAAGTAACAACCATCAGCCTCCTTATGTTGTTTCTTTTCTGTTGGACCCTTAGCAGTTTCCTTATCCTTCTTTCTCTTTTTGTCTCTTCCCTTGGGGTTGTATGCCAAATGAGCACTTTCAGTCTTATCATGCTTCAATCTCTCTTCTTCTTGTACACAATACGAAATGAGCTCATTAAGAGTCCATTTCTCCTTTTGACAATTATAACTGATCTTAAACTGGTTGTATTGTAAAGGAAGAGAGGTTAGTACCAAATGCACGAGCAAATCATCCGAAAGCTCAAGCTTAAGTGCCATAAGTTTTGAAGCAACATTAGACATTTCCATAATGTACTCCCTTATGTTTCCTTTGCTTTGATACTTACGGAAATCAAGCGCTGCAAAAGCATGCTTGTAACACCCCCACACCCCCTAGTATACCCAAAAAGGTGTACTAAAAGATGTAGTGCGTTGTAGTTATAGCTAAAAACTTGCAGAGACTAAGATTCACAAGACAAAATAAATAAAACGGCGGAAACATTTAAAAACAATTACTTATTATTCAAAACCAACTTTATGAAGTAGAGTCATGAAACCAAATACAAGATATCTCAAAATACCAGAAACATGTCTTATGAAAACCATAATCTCGGTCATAATATCAGAGTACAATAGACAAACCTCCCTCTTAAAGAAAAGTACCTGTACATCAAATAAAATAGAAGATGAAAAAGAAGAAGTAGAATACATGAGGAAAGATCTCTGCAGCTGAACCTCCAAAAGAATCCGAAAACTACTATCTTTGCCTCTACTGGCCTATGGGGGGATAAGGGGAAAATAGAGGAGTGGGTCAGACTAGAAGTCCGGTGAGTGGAAGTAAGTACTAGTATTCTTAAGCAAGGTAAAGATAATAGACTTTGCAACTGTTCTAGTGTAAGAAGGAAATAAATGAAATAGAAGAAAAGATAAAGCTGGAATAAAATACAGTATTAACTGTTTACTTTGCTTAGATAGTTCGATTAGATAATCTTGATTGTTTGCACTTGTCTTAGATAACTGCTTTGATTAGGCTGAATTCACAATCCTACTTTAATTAGGCTGAAGTCCTAATTCTATCCTTTGACCGGCCTTCTACTTTGTTATGCCTACTACGGGCTAGTCCCATCATGTGGGTCCCACAACAAAAAACCCCAGTGCCTATGGAGGACACCTACTAAGTGCTTTGGAACTCAATAGCGAATTATATCCCCACAACGAGGTCGCATGCTCGGCCACCGTTAGGTTCACGCTATCTGTTGCTACCCCTATGGACCTCTTATTTACCACGCTTTGGAACTAAATAGCGAATTATATCCCCACACTAAGGTCGCACGCTCGACCACCGTTAGGCTCGCGCTATCTGTTGCTCCCCCTATGGACCTCTTATTTACCACGCTTTGGAACTCAATAACGAATTATATCCCCGCATCGAGGTCACACGCTCGACCACCGTTAGGCTCGCGCTATTTGTTGCTCTCCCTATGGACCTCTTATTTACCACTACTCCAACATAAGCGTGCCCTAGCCTCACCTAATTTATTGTGAGACCTAACTGAAAATGGGAATGCTGTTGGTATGGGTCTTACTGCTATCTTTGTTTATTAACTTAGTATAAATTTGTTTAAATAAGCCTCTACTGTTATTCTTGCTATCTTTGCTTATTAATTTATTCTAAGTTTTAAGAATAAGCCTTTTCTGTACTGTCTCTAGTTATAACCTATGTTATACTTGTGCTTATTAACTTAACCCAAGGTCTAAGCATAAAAATAAGCTACTTCCTCTATTTACTCTTTTTAATCATAAATATGCGTTATAATTAGTCTTGCAAATATCTTAAATTTGCCTATTTCTATCCAAGTCCAATTTATTACAGTCTTCTTAGATTACATCCCATTTTCTATAAAATCGGTGTTCTTATTATTTAGTCCATATTTGCAATTTATTCTATTATATTTATTCCATTCGTATAAAAAGGAAATTAAAAAGAAACTGACAATTACAGAGGAAATCCCAAACGTAGAATAGATGTAAATAAACCGTAAATAACAGTAAATAACTATAAATACTGTAAATAACTGTAAATAATCGGAAAAGTTATAATTAACAGTAAATAATTGCAAATAACAGAAAAAGAATAGCTAAAAGAAAATAGACTGAAAAAAAAGTCTAAAACTAAAAATAAACTAGTAAAAAGGTTATCCCGAAATTGTAGAAAAACTACAACTATTGGAAACCCTATTATTTACTTAAGAATCTAAAATAATTACTAAACACTCACCTGAGACAAAAGCTAGAATCCCTTTTATAGCAGCCAAAATTCTCTAGAAATCCCTTCTAATTTGTACAATCTCTATCTCTTATTTGAATGTATATATAATTTTATTTTATTTTATAAATGAAGAATGTAAGTAAATATTTGAGAGAGAGAAATGGAGGCAAGGTTTTGATTTTAGAGTGAAAACCCAAGTTAGTTTAGGTCCTATTTATAGTGTTTTAGGTGTGCTTTCAACCGTAGATTAGAATCTCTAAAAATTTCTGCTGACTCGTTGCTGTGTCAAATCTTACAATGCACCTTGTCAGCACCTTATCTTATATTTAATTTAATTAATTACACCCTCAATAATATACAAACTATAAATAACGTTTTCTTCTCCTAAATTAATTTCTAATTTGTGACATTTTATTTTAGATTAAATTTCCATGCGTCTCTCTTTATTCGCATGTTTCATTTCAGTTTTCAACATCCCATTTAATTTACACGTTTACGTCTGAAATAAATAAATAAACAACATATCAATATTTTTCTACATTTACATCTGAAATAAGTAAATTAACATGTCAATATTTCTCCATGTTTATGTCTAAAATAAATTAATAAATAACTAGAAATTCTTATGTCGGTATTGTACATATTCACATCTGAATTAATTGGATGAATAACATGTGAATTGTTATGTCTACATTTTTTTCCATTTTCACATCTGTTGTAATTAAATAAATAATATATGTCCACAAACGTGTATATATGTTTTGTATTAATTAGTAACTTTATTCTTTACCTTTAAATTGAGCAATCAATTACATTAATTGATTGGTATTAATGTTTTTATGTTCAAAAATCAAACAGACCCTTATTCTTTACTAACAAAAAAATAACCTACCTTATATTTTCTGTAAGAAATGCAATCCTTCCATAATACACTTTTGCCTTTTCTTTTCAAAATATAACATTTATTTTATTAAATGCCTTCTATTTATAAATATATGGTTACATTTTCTCTCATTTACAATAACTCATGTAACGACCCCGGATTTTTATTAAATTTAAATTGATAATTTAAATTAATTTTTGAATTAAATTTGTGAAATTAATTAATAAAGGGATGCGAGTTTCCCCGAATCCAAATAAAAATAAATTTTTTATAAATCATTTAATCTTTTTACATAAAAATATTGTAAATATCGCATATATGTGAATATATATGTATACGAGATATATGAGAAAATTTGAATATATATGTATATATATATATTGAATTTGAGTTTAAAATCTCAAATAAATGGTTTGAAAATAATTAATAAAAAAATAAACTCCAGATATTTGCTATCTTTCTCTTTGAATGAGATCTCAATTCCAGCTACGGTTTCATTAGCTATCTTACAACTAGAATCCCTCTTTTTTCCGATCCGGTTCCTCCACCACTACGAACCCCGGTTCGATTCAGAAAATATAAAGCCAAATAATATATTAATAAACTATGTAAACTGTTAAATGAATATATTAGAAAAATTATAACAGCATAATAATTATAGGAATTCATTTGAATTAAAAAGAAAAGACAAGAGATAACATACAAAGTAGAAACATACAAAAGAATAAATATTAAGTTAGAGATTGAAATAGAAATGTATATAAGATAAATTATATAGATTTGTAAAATAGAAAAAAGTAAACACATAGATAAGTATGAACAAAATGAAAATATATATACGATATAAAAGTGATAAAATAAACGAATGAAAAATAAATAAAATCTAACAACAAACTAAATTAGAAATTCATTTATCTTATAAAGTAATATTTTAAAGACAAGTATGTAAACAAATCAAGTTGATGTGAATAAAAGAGTAATGCAAATAAAATACAAGGTCAAGCTTCAGTTCAAAGCCTGGGAAGAAAACCAGAAAAATATAATTCAAAAACAAAAAAAAATACATAAGTATGCAAAACATGAAAAACAAGTAAACAAACAAAATTTTATCATCTCAAATATTTGTACAGCCGAAACAACATCACTTAGCCACCATTTGAAAACAAATATGCACAATGAAATGAAGCAAGTAAGAAACAAATAAGTATGAACAAAGAAGAAAGATACAAATCAAAATAGAATAAGTATAAATTGTACAAGGCCATTAATGCAAGTATCTCTAGTACACAACATATTACCCATCAGCCGAATTAAAGCATGCTTTAGTCAAAAATATTAAATGTCTGAGCAAAGAAAACTCTGGTTGTACCAAAACCAGTATAAAGAAATTATACAAAATAATGATACTCTGTACAACACAAAGTAAATCTGTTACCAGTAGATGTACCAGCCTGTATATATCATCTCACACTTTCACCTTCATTCATAAAAATTTAAAACTGAGAAGAAGAAAAAAGAGAATGCAAATAAACCTGTGAAACAACAAAACTTCAACCTGAACTAGGCACAGCAACTACATCATCAACATCAAAGCTGAAAGTCTGAGAAAAGCAAAGGGATCAAACTGTGTTCATCTGGAAATTATCCTCTGTTTAAATTTTTAGGTGAGTAAACAAGTTATCCTTCATACTCAAAGATAATTTATCTATGACCAAGTTAGTTTGAGTTGCCGTGATGAGTAAACTATGCTGTTAAACATTTTGAAGCTCTGTAAATAGATTTCCTCCTCTGTTCTTTGAGTTCAGTATGAAACAAATAGAGAAAAATTCAATCCCTCATGTTTTTGATCATTATCAAGCTGGGGTTTCAATACAAAAGATGTGTATTTGAGTAAGAATTTTATTTTAAAAATAGTTCAAGAAGAAAAACAATAATATACAGTATGAAAACTCAAAATGTTACAGGAAAACTTTCCAAAATGGAAATTTCGAACATGATGAATTGTTATTTCAAATATATCACATGAATTCTTATACGAAAATAGGATTTTTGAAACTATATTGATGATTTTTAGTATTGAGGTTAGGGAGCAATTTAGTTGAACAAAAAAATTGCTTTTTAATCAATTCCCAGAAATCAAACAAATTTCGAATGCTGAAACTTTGCATGAAGTAAGTTTGGAGATCGATTATAACAGGAAAATTGTTGAATAATTTTTCTATTGAAAGGATTGAAGGAACGAGTGAGGTTTAGGGTTTAGGTTG
Source organism: Allium fistulosum (assembly GCA_030737815.1). Classification (NCBI taxonomy): domain Eukaryota; kingdom Viridiplantae; phylum Streptophyta; class Magnoliopsida; order Asparagales; family Amaryllidaceae; genus Allium; species Allium fistulosum. The sequence continues at coordinate 1,545,298,147 of CM060901.1, read as the reverse complement.
TGGGTTTGTTTGGGTTTGGAAAACGAGGTGATTACTTCACCTCTGTCTGACCGAGCTGCACGAATCTCTGGGAAAGAGTAGGGAAGGGGGTTGGCGAGGTGTGGTCGAAGTGGTGGCGCCTCACATGGACGACGTGGATGGGGCGAGGTGATTTTATCTGGGGAGAGTCGAGTTCAGTTTTTCGAACGATGGGTGAAGTTTTGCTCTGGATATTTGCGTATTGTTTTGATCTGGGATTTCGAATGTTTTGACCATTCGTGACTTGTTAAGTGAGGCGAGGTTCGCCAGAGCTCCGGCGCCGCCGTGTGCACGTGCACGGCTGGATGGTCGTGAGTCTGGAGTAGTTCGCGATGGTCTCGGGGAAGAAACTCGAAGAGATACTCGAAGCGGCTATGGGTTGGCCTCGAAGGAAATGATGGAGCGAGTTGCTCCGGGTCGAGCTCGGGGAAACGTTGAAAATGCTCGGGTCTGGAGGTTAGGATAAAAACAGTTTTATTTAAAAAAAAGGGATTAGAAAAGGTTTAAATTAATTTATTTGAAAGAAAATTTAAGTTATTTAATTTTGTGATCATCATTTATAAATTAATTCTTAAAGTATAATGTGATTAAAAAGCTAATTAAAATGAAATGTTGTTTTTAATTAACCTTAACTTTTGGAACTAACTTATGTGTTAATTATGATTAATTATGAAGCTTATAAATTTAAGATTTTAATGATAATTGAGTGATTAATTAAGATAAATGATTTATCTCTTAAAGTATTTATGTGATTATATAATGATTTAAAGTTAATTAAATCTTTAATTAAAGCTTAATTAAATTAGTAATTGATGGTTAATTAATTGGTAAAAGTAATTAAGGGATGATTATTAATTAAGGATTAATTAATTAAGATAATTAATTAAGGAATTATAAATTAATGAAGGTGATTAAGGAAAGATAATTAATTAAGGGCTAATTAATCAATGTGATTAATCAAGGATAATTAATTTAAGGATAATTTATTAATTATTAATGGTTAGTTAATAAATGATTTAAAGGATAATTAATTATATTGGTTTGTAATTAATTAATATTAATTAACCAGGATTAGTAGTTTATTCATAAGTAATTAATCTGGTTTAAATTAATCAGATAATTAAATTGATCCTACTTGTGGATGTTTGAATTCTATTGATTGTTGAAATGTTTGATATCCCTGATATGTTATGCTTTGTGTTATGAATTGTTTTGGTGTGATCTGTGATGAATGTAATTTATTTATCTGTGATAAATTTATATTATTTCTTTGTGAATTTGTGAATGAAGATAAGCGTTATAGTTTATACCGCTTATCAACTATATTATTGTATTTGATCTGTGATGATTGAATGTTGTTGCACTATTGTGTTAAACCCCTGGACTACACCATACACACACAAATATGGATTTCACGTGGAAATCGGTTAAGTCACAGATAATTTAAATTTAATATTTTTGAAATTGAAATTTTAATTTCAATTGATTTTGGAAATGAATTTGGGTTAAATGTTAAAGCTTTTGAAATTTAGTTTTTAAGATAAAAGTTATTTTGAATAACTTGGTAAAATTTCCAATTTAAATAATTTAATTTGAATTTGAATTCAAAATTTGGAATTGAATTCTATGTTTGGAAATTACGGTTGAAGATGTAATAAATGTGTTTATATGAATTTAAACCATTTTAAAAGTATGGTTTATTTAAACCAAGGATTTCAACTCATATGAATGAATCAGATTTTCTGAAATGAAACTGTTTGTTTTCAATGGAATAAAAGCTTTCAGATAAGAAATGAAATTCCAATTTAAGTAAAGGAATTTCAAGTTTGAATTGAAAAATGGTTTTCCAAGTTATGAATGAATTGATTTTGAAAGCTATGAATTGAATCTGTTTGTTTTTAACAGATTTAAAATGGTGGTTTATTTAAACCATTCGAAATAAAATTGTTTTGAAAGCTATGAATTAAATCTTTGATTTAAAGATTTAATGAGTTAATCCAAATTGAAATGGAAAATTGATTTGGAAAATCTGTGAATGAATCTTTTGTTTAAAAGATTAAAGTGTGGAAATTTTTTTTTAACCGTGAAGGTTGTTAAAATGAATCTTTTTGTTTAAAGATTTGAAATGGTAATTTGTTAAACCATTTGAAAGAAAGTTTGGGTTTAAGTTGTGACTTAATTGAAATCCCAATATACATATGTTTTAAATATTGCGCTCACTATTCGGGTTAGCCGGGAAAAGACCTTTGTGTCATATAACCCATTCCGAATAGTGATACGTCGTATATAGATAGCATTTGAAGACCGGTGTTGAAGACCGGGTATTTGCGAGAACGATAGGATAACCTATCGATTGTCTCTGCACTGAGTTGCTCCGGTATAGAGATTCCCTAAGTGATGGGAAGTCCGATCGGGATTATAAATACCCGGATTGAAAGGGCTTCTTCGAAAGTGCCTTCGGTTCTGTTCGAACCCAGAACAGACTTGTATGGTTACATGTCTGACATTACAATTTGAGATATAAAGCAGATTTCTTTCAAATACATTTCTGTTGGTGGCAGAGAATTTATTCTCTTAGCTTAACACCCTTCTCTAAGACGTACGAGCTCAGAGGTTATGTAGTTGAAATTTATCAGCGATATACTCCCAATTTGGTAATGTGGCATGCTGAGTGTTGCTGTGTGTTGATCATTTATTAATCATTTGTGATCAAAGCGTGGCTTTGTGAAAAAGCGTAGCTTTGTGGACGAGACCTCTTCGGACCTCACAACCCGGAAATGGTCAAAACAGGAATATGCGGCAAGGTTATGAGGGTCGCGCCCTTTAGGGTATGTCATTTCCTTCTGGAAAAGGGTGGTATCAGGTATGGAGCCCTGGTATTTAACCTATGTGGATACTCCGATCTCATTTATTGTGTGATTGTGTGTTTATTGAGGGGCCCTTCGGATAAAGGTCCCAAAGGACCGGGGGATGGCATATTCGTGAGTTACCTAGTTACAGGGGTAACCCGGCCTTGTGTTGGCAGAGAGCAGTTGTCTCTCGGGATGTCCAGCCAGAGGCGATCCCATTCGGCAGTAGGAAAGGAAGTTCCTTAGCCTGACCATTTGTTGGAAATCCATCTTCCAATACGAATCTTGTACTGTTTTAGTTATAGAACCTGCCATTTACTTATGGTGGTCACCACTGTTTAGATGGTAGCTATAGTAGGTAGCCAGAGGCGATCCCATTCGGCAGTAGGAAAGGAAGTTCCTTAGCCTGACCATTTGTTGGAAATCCATCTTCCAATACGAATCTTGTACGGTTTTAGTTGTAGAACCTGCCATTTACTTATGGTGGTCACCACTATTTAGATGGTAGCTATAGTAGGCATATGATACTGGTCGTATGTTGGCTAAGATTAATATTATACTTTCGAAATGTTTTCTTCACTATGCACTAGTAATAATATTCAATGATTTGTTTTGCGTAGTAAGCATCTTTGACTATCATAAGGAGAAATCTCCTCCGATTCTGCGTTTGCATTGTGTGTGTGTGTGTGTGTGTGTGCGGGAGGCCTTATGGTAGTTTCATTTTCCAAAAAACATTGCGGGTTTCAATGTTTAAAGTTCTTTTGTGTTTGTTTTAAAGATAAACTGTTTTTGTTACTCACACCAGTCCCACGACTGACTCGGAGTTTATTGTTCCTTTCCTAAACTCTGGGTGCTCATAATTTTCCACACGAGCAGTCTAGAGTTGGGTTTTTCAGATATTCAGGTTTAGTAGATTATCTGGAGCTAGTTCAGTTCTTGGAGTTCATGGACTGACGTTGCTTATCTTGGAGCATTCTATTGGAGACATTCTATCCGCTGCTGGTGTTATCTATTTTCTTTTCGCTGCTATTTCTTGTATCATATCTGTGATGTATGTTGATATCTGTTGTATCATATTGTATCAGATTTTGTATCTGTCATTGTATCAATGTTATATATATTGATATATTCTTTTTCTTCCGCTGTGTTGTTATACTTAATGGTGTTATAAGCTCCGGAGAACCAGATTCGGCGTTTGAATCTACGGCATTTTGAGTACAAGTGAAGTACGGGTGCCGATTTTCGAAGGCCGAGTTTTTGGGTCTTTACAACTCATCTCATTTGAACATCGTCATCTTCTTTTTTCAAATTTATAAAAGTAGATGCCTTCTTTTTAAATATACTGTTATATCTTTTTTTTCTTTTGTAACAAAACAAACTCCCTATTTATAAAATCTTACATATATTTAAAAATGAGAAGTTATTTTATTTATCTCAAAACATGCATTTATTTTTATTTAAAATGTTCATTCCATGTTGACACAAATGCAAGTTCTTATATTAAACTCAATCATTACAATTTAATTCCTCTTTCCCTTTATTTATTGAAACATTTCAATAAATCTACTGCCAATTAATTTCAATACTAATTTCAAACGAATTCTAATTATAAATACTATTTTTCTTTTTTTTCACTTATAATTATTTATTAGTTTCTCCTTAAATTTGGGATTGTTACATTCTCCCCTCCTTAAGGGATTTCGTCCCCGAAATCTTTAAGGATAGAAAAATGAAATAAATGTTTTCTTCTAAGTTCTACAACCAACTACTCAATCATCACCCATTTCATCTATTGTCCTTAAGTTTTTCTAATGCGATTTATGATACTTATGCAATTAGTGTAGTGTCAATGTTCCTAATTAATGCAAAAAGATTGGGTGATCCACTGATTCAGTCAACCTCCTTTTATGCAATCATGTTTGTGCCATGTATCCAAATGAATGCAAATTCCCTAATGATAACTGATAGCTCTATATGCGTGCTACAATCATCATCCAAATGCAACAACCGTGTGATAATCATCCATTTATAGCAACCATAGAATAAAAATGCAAATGCGCACACATCCATATGCATATGCTCTAGTGTCCTAGTTAGGCCGATCCCTAAGAGGTAATAGTCCCAAGTGTAAGTATATGCATCCATTAGCATCCACTAGCAACCACTCGCAACCACTAGTATCCATCATACATAACATGTTCTAATAACATGTTTACATCAAATCCTACTATCCATAGATTAAATCCTAAGTTCTACCCTCCCAAAGGATAATAAAGGAAAGAACCTATTCAAAACTAAAGATGGAAATAGGAAATTCAAAATTTATTATCAAAGAGATGTGGATAAGAGGTACGTATTCTTTCCTAATCAAATGAATCTTCTCCGAAGTCTCTCTAAAATCAAGAATACATATCCTCAACCGCGTGTCTTACTATCTTACTAATATCACTTTACTATTCTTTTTTAGCCTATGCATATGAAGTAACATTCCTAGGTTCTTACTAGTGCCCCATACACTCTACGGAAACTTCTATTATTACTTCTAAAAGTAATCATTGCTATCTCCTACATAGCCTTACACTTTTTTCCATCACACATAGGAAATGATTCATATCCACTCCACATTTAAGGGTTTGTTTTGGTATTTATCATTTTATTTCAAAACTAAGGCTTAAAAATTTTTAAAACATCAAATCCCAAAAATCTTTGTCTTTAAAAGTGTTATCTTTAAGTTCCGATTGAATTCAAAAATACTTGGTTACTTTATCTTTCAAGGCTTGCATCCTTACAGATTTTTGAATTTACATTATTTCCCAAATCTAGAGGGGAAAACTTTCAAATTCTAAGTCCAAAACTTATTCCTCTTTTTCTTTTAAAGACCTTTACAGCTCTCTATAAAAATTGGAATTTTAAAATTTAACTGTTATTAAGTTTTTTGCTTCCAACAACTTATTTACTTTTTCACCAAACCATTTTTCTTTAAAATATCTTTAAAAAGTCTTCACATGTTTTCAAACATCTTCTTATTACACCTCATAGTTTTATATTCTCTTATGATAGATATTTTCTAATATCTAACTTACATTTTTTTTCAGAAAAACTTATCTTCAAACCCGTTTTAATATACCCATAAGACATTTCCTTATACTTATTCAAGTATTAAGTGTACTTACAAACCACTTTATTTCTATACTTGGAAATTATCTTCAAAACACATTTTTATGTGGGTCAAAACAGATGTTGTGTAAAATACTGTTACTACAACCCAAAAATACTAGTGTATGGATTCAAAAATAAATACTAATAAATCTCATATACTATGTAAAAACATTTCCTTTGGGAGTCACCTACTATAACAATAGTGTTATAGTCTATGCCCCCTTTATTTTTTTACGAAAACATCTATTACAACAATAAATGTTGTAACCTATGTTCTCGATACTTAATACACTCTAGGTTTTTATATTTAAAATCTTTGTTTATCTACAAAGAAACTAGCGAGTTATATATATGCTCTATAATTCTTCAAAAAAAATTACTTTTTACAAAACTTACGTCATATAAAAACCAATTTAAATTTCATACCACTTTTTTTCAAAAACCCAATATGTTAAAAATTATGTTTTTCAACTTTTTAATTCTAACAATTTTTTTTATTGGGCTAGACATAAAGTGGACTTTCTTCTTACTACCCTAGGAGTACCCTTCCTAAACCTTGGAAATCTCATTTCCCTACTAAACACTTTTATTCCTAGGCATTACCGTTAAATCCACTTATCTGAAACTATTAAAAAAATTCAATTATTTACACATGGGCTTGATACTCTTTGGATTTCCACAATCCGAACCTAAACGTACAAAACCGTTTCTCAAATTCTTTCCATGTGTTGACCCTCTCTATGCCCCAAGAAACGCACTTCATTAAAGATGTCTGGGAAATTTCTAAAGATTGGAACTGAATCTAACTCTACTGATGATGAATCGAGAGGATAAAAGAAGCTTAACATGACTGACCCTTGTGGGTCGTAAGAAACCTCGAGAGTCCTACTGTTGCATGTCTCTTGTCTAACGACTCTCCTCTCGCAGTCTAATATCGTTTCATAAGTGGATACCCAATCCATTCCCAAAATCATCCCATACCCCAAAAATCCCAATACATAGGCGTCATAGTCAAACTCTATGCCTATAAAAATTTCCAAACCCCTGCAAATAATGGATAAATATACTGATCCACCTATGGGGTTTGAAACAACTATGGGGTCTACTACTGAAGAAATATCTATGTGCAAACAATCAAACAAGGAACTAGGAAAGAGTGTGAGGCTCCAGAATCGAAAAGAGTCCGAATGGGAAAATTAAAAAATAGAAATCAAACCTTCCATGGTGACTATCCTACCTCTATCGGGTCTGCTGCTGGAAGGTGTTGCATCCAATGCCTGAATCTGTGTTGTAGAAGTGCCCGCTCCCTGTCCCATCTTCTGAGGACAAAATCTACTAATGTGACCGGGCTGTCCACAACTATAACACATTCTTTTCATTCGTAACTCCTTCTTGCAGTCTCTTGCGTAATGACCAATCAGTCCACAGCTATGACATTTCCCTTTTTTCTTGATCCGCTTTTGAGTTCCTCCTTCTTTCCTCTTGTCCTTATCCTTCTTGTTCTTCCACCATGGCTTTTTGGAGCTTTTTGACTTAGGAACCTCTTTAAGCTCTCCCTTCGGTTGCCAAGATGCAGGCTGAACTGTTTGTTGGTCTTCCAAGTCTAACAGCCTAAACTTTTGCTCCATATCTTCCAACCTAGCTCGTGTCTCCTCGAAATCCTCCATGCCAGAAAACGTTCTGCCCCCTATACTAGCAAAGTCCTAGCATAACTTAGAAAAATCGGTTGGTGTAGGTGGATTAAAGGGATTTCCACTTACTGGTGTTGTATTGGGCACTTGCCCTTGCACCTCTGGTACCGTAGCTCTATGGAACCAGTCAGTCATACTATGCAAAGAAAAGGAAACTTAGGCTTGAAAGAATCGAAAGAAGGTTGAACTGGACTTTGAGGGGATTTTTATAAAAAAAACTCTTTTATACTTGAAAACTAATTCTAAATTAAAGAGCTTCTTTTCTAAAACAATTCTTTTAAAATAAGTTATTTTGAAAAATACTTTACTTTTAAAACAATTTTTTTTAGGAATCCTGTAACCTTAGGCTCTGATACCAAATGTAACACCCCACACCCCCTAGTATACCCAAAAAGGCACACTAAAAGATGTGGTGTGTTGTAGGTACAGCTAAAATCTTACAGAGACTAAGATTCACAAAACAAAATAAATAAAATAGTGGAAACATTTAAAAACAATAACTTATTATTCAAAACTAACTTCATAAAGTAGAGTCATGAAACCAAATACAAGGTATCTCAAAATACCAAATACATGTCTTATGAAAACCATAATCTCAGTCATAATATCAGAGTACATAAACAAACATCCCTCTCAAAGAAAAGTACCAGTACATCAAATGAAATATAAACTGAAAAAGAAGAAGTAGAATACATGATGAAAGATCTCCGCAGCTGAACCTCTAAAAGAATCTGAAAGCTATTATCTCTGCCTCTGCTGGCCTATGAGGGGGAAAAGGAGAAAATAGAGGAGTGGGTCAGAATAAAAGTCCGGTGAGTGGAAGTAATTACTAGTATTCTTAAGCAAGGTAAAGATAATAGACTTTGCAACGGTTCTAGTGTAAGAAGGAAATAAAGGAAATAGAAGAAAAGATATAGCTGGAATAAAATACGGTATTAACTGTTTGTTTTGCTTCGATAGTTCGATTAGATTATCTTGATTGTTTGCACTTGTCTTAGATAACTGCTTTGATTAAGTTGAATTCTCAATCCTACTTTAATTAGGCGGAAGTCCTAATTCTACCCTTTGATCGGCCTTCTACTCTGTTATGCCTATTGCGGGTTAGTCCCATCAAGTAGGTCCCACAACAAAAGACACCAGTGCCTACGGAGGACACCTACTAAGCGCTTTGGAACTCAATAGAGAATTATATCCTCGCACCGAGGTCGCATGCTCGGCCACCGTTAGGTTCGTGCTATCTGTTTCTCCCCCTATGGACCTCTTATTTACCACGGTTTGGAACTCAATAGCGAATTATATCCCCGCATCGAGGTCGCACGCTCAACCACCGTTAGGCTTGCGCTATCTGTTGCTCCCCTTATGGACCTCTTATTTACCACGCTTTGGAACTCAATAGCGAATTATATCCCCGCACCGAGGTCACACGCTCGACCACCGTTAGGCTCGCGCTATCTGTTGCTCCTCCTATGGACCTCTTATTTACCACTACTCCAGCATAAGCATGTCCTAGCCTCACCTAATCTATTGTGAGACCTAACAGAAAAAGGGAATGCTGTTGGTATGGGTCTTACTATTATCTTTGCTTATTAACTTAGTATAAATTTGTTTAAATAAGCCTCTACTGTTATTCTTCCTATCTTTGCTTATTAATTTATTCTAAGTATTAAGAATAAGCCTCTTCTGTACTGTCTCTAGTTATATAACCTATGTTATAATTATGCTTATTAACTTAACCCAAGGTCTAAGCATAAAAATAAGCTACTTCCTCTATTTACTCTTTTTAATCATAATTATACGTTATAATTAATCTTGCAAATATCTTAAATTGGCCTATTTCTATCCAAGTCCAATTTATTACGGTCTTCTTATTTTACATCTCATTTTCTGTAAAATCAGTGTTCTTATTATTTAGTCCATATTCGCAATTTATTCTATTCTATTTATTCCATTCGTGTAAAAAGTAAATTAAAAAGAAACTAACAAGTACAGAGGAAATCCCAAACATAAAATAGATATAAATAAAACGTAAATAACTGTAAATAATCAGAAAAGCTATAATTAACAGTAAATAATTGCAAATAACTGAAAAAGAATAGCTAAAAGAAAATAGACTGAAAAACAAGTCTAAAACTGAAAATAAACTAGTAATAAGGTTATCCTAAAATTGTAGAAAAACTACAACTATTGGAAACCCTATTATTTTAAATTACTTAAGAATCTAAAATAATTACTAAACACTCACCTGAGACAAAATCTAGAATCCCTTTTATAGCAGCCAAAATTCTCTAGAAATCCCCTCTAATTTGTACAATCTCCATCTCTTATTTGAATGTATATATAATATAATTTTATTTTATAAATGAAGAATGTAGGTAAATATTTGAGAGAGAGAAATGGAGGCTAGGTTTTGATTTTAGAGTGAAAATCTAGGTTAGTTTAGTTTCTATTATAGTGTTTTAGGTATGCTTTCAACCGTAGATTAGAATCTCTAGAAATTTCTACTGAATCGTTGTTGTGTCAAATCTTACAATGCACCTTGTCAGCACTTTATCTTATATTTAATTTAATTAATTACACCCTCAATAATATACAAACTATAAATAACATTTTCTTCTCCTCAATTAATTTCTAATTTGTGATATTTTATTTCAGATTAAATTTCCATGCGTCTCTCTTTATTCGCATGTTTCATTTTAGTTTTCAACATCCTATTTAATTTACATGTTTACGTCTGAAATAAATAAACAAACAACATATCAATATTTTTTCCACATTTACATCTGAAATAAGTAAATTAACATGTCAATATTTCTCCATGTTTATGTCTAAAATAAATTAATAAATAACTAGAAATTCTTATGCCAGTATTGTACATATTCACGTCTGAATTAATTGGATGAATAACATGTGAATTGTTATGTCCACATTTTTTTCCATATTCACGTCTGTTGTAATTAGATAAATAACATAAGTCCACAAACGTGTATATATGTTGTGTATTAATTAGTAACTTTATTCTTTACCTTTAAATTGAGCAATCAATTACATTAATTGATTGGTATTATTGTTTTTATGTTCAAAAATCAAACTGATCCTTATTCTTTACTAACAAAAAAATGCATACCTTATATTTTATGTAGGAAATGCAATCCTTCCATAATACACTCTTGCCTTTTCTTTTCAAAATATAATGTTTATTTTATTAAATGCCTTCTATTTATAAATATATGGTTACATTTTCTCTCATTTACAATAACCCATCTCATTTGAACATCGTCGTCTTCTTTTTTCAAATTTATAAAAGTAGATGCCTTCTTTTTAAATATACTATTATATCTTTTTTTTTCTTTTGTAACAAAATAAACTCCCTGTTTATAAAATCATACATATATTCAAAAATGAGAAGTTTATTTTATTTATCTCAAAACATGCATTTATCTTTATTTAAAATGTTCATTCCATGTTGACACAAATGCAAGTTCTTATATTAAACTCAATCATTACAATTTAATTCCTCTTTCCCTTTATTTATCGAAACATTTCAATAAATCTACTGCCAACTAATTTCAATATTAATTCCAAACGAATTCTAATTATAAACACTATTTTTCTTTTTTCACTTATAATTATTTATTAATTTCTCCTTAAATTTCGGGTTGTTATAGTGCTTGTTTCCACCTTATCGTTTTTAGCAAAACGTTTTTCAATCTCAACAAGGAAATCTTTAACACTAGTTAACTTTTCAGATACCGCACCCCTAAATGTCCCTGAAATGCTGCGCTTTATGATCATTAGACTCATGCGATTTGAACGATCCCACCTCTCAAAGTTCTTTATAACATTAGAAGAACTTTCATCCGTAAGAAGGGTGGGTGCATCCATCCTAAGTGTAAGGTCAAGATCCAAGTAGCCAAGAACAAGCAATATGTTCTCTTTCCAATCCTTAAAGTTTGTTCCAGTCATAACATGAATGTTGCTAAGATTGGCAGATACCGTAGTTAAATTAGCTGTAATTTTAACATAAGAATCAATCAAATATGCTCACATTGTAAAACAAAACTGCAGTAAATTCAATTAATTGGTAAGTCTCTTCTCAAGATACCTAACACAACATCAATATCAAGTCTTTGGACAGTAATATTAATTGTAAGTGGTACTCTTGTTGTAATGATCAAACATGGACAATAAGTTCAAGTCAAATATCAATCTTCCTTTGGGCCGATTAGATATTCACTTGCAAAACTATATGATTATCACATATTTATCATCACACGTGTATAAATGATTCGGCCATCCTTTGGCTGGCGAATATCTGCATGAATAAATACATGCAAACATCAAACATTTTTCATGAATAACTAAAATAAAAGAGGTCACTTTGGTGACATGTTATTTCAATTAGTTCACTTGTAATGTAGGATATTTATAGTTAATTTGCAAAGAGACACCAAATAATATTTGAATTGGTTTATTTTAACTCATTCATTTATGCATATTCCATAAATTTCAAATTTTTTATTTTATACATATTGAAAATATGGTTTCATAGCCGTAATAATTTTTTTTTGACATCAACTAAAACTGTAACAATACATAACAAATGGTATTTGCAATAACAATTAATGAAAAAATATTGCATACTTTATTTAACTGTCTATATTCAAGACAGAAGATAAAACAAATTTTAACATAGCATGGTCCATACATGTGATATTGCAAGAAAATGAATAGTTGAAAATTGTAGCAGTGGTTGATCCCAAACATAGTGGGAAGCAACAAAAATAAATAGTTCATGTCAAAATAGCTTATTATATCAGTGCGGCAGGTGATTAGCTTTCAATGAAATCTTATTTGAATAAGCAAATATGAATACATGTGTTATAATATTATAGAAAGTGAAACTTATATTTAATGAGCGGGCCATACATATAAAATATATGTATCTATAAAATATAAATGGATTAAATAATAAACAATATGTCTTTCCTTATTCCAAATACAAACATGCTGCATCGTTATATTTATTGCAACTGACGCATTTATTGCATTTATGATAATAAATTTATTTATTTATTACTATAACAACCACATTTAATGCAATTATGATAAAAATAAATAAAATTGACTGTTATGTGGTCCAATACGTATTACAGGAACATTAAAAGGCATGAAGATGCTTTCGTACGTGTGAATGAAACAAAACTTAACATGGTAACCATCTATAGCAATAAAATAAAATTGTACAATCGCAATACTACTGACAATAAAATATGAATAATATGAGTAGCAACAATTAAAGACATTAGATCCGAACAAGCGAAATTAATTCATGAATTATTTATATAGATCTAAAACAAAGGCATCAGATGAATTAATAAGAAAAGAGCAAATCTCACAGATCTGAAATAAAGGCATCAGATGAATCAACCAAAATTGTAAATTTCAGAACCCTAATTTCAGATATACTTAAAATCAGGAAATTTCTTGATAAAATCAATGATGGGTGGCTCTGATACCACTTATTAGTGATTAATCTATATTAAATCTGAATACATATAACTCATATTGATTCAATTAACAAACAAGTATATGAAATTAACAGCGGAAGGCGTACCCGAATCCATCAATCCTTAATTGATGTGAAGATTAATTTGGATTAGATCTTCCAAATTGACACAAGCTTAGATCTGTAAATTCCCTTTAGAAGAGAGTAGAGAGAATATGATAAGACTTACGTAATTTGGGGACCATAACCTCATATATAGTGTGTGACATTTTTCAGTTCGGCCCTTCAACAAACTAAAATTGTCACTTTAGTATCCACATGTTATAATTTTACATAACGAATATACCCCTTAAGTCTTAATATGTTTATTCCAAAAAGAGATCACGTAATTAGACTTAATTACAAGATAGCCCACACATTCAAACATTAAAATATGTGGTCCCATTATGTTGAATTATTCCAAAAAAAAGAAAAGGAGAAGAAATGAAAAAAAATACAGCAGATGAAAACCAACCAAAAATAACAGAAAATATACCAAAGAAGGTAACTGATACTATAAAATCAAGTATAACAAAGTTAGTATAGTTTTATTATAATAACGTTGAATTTATTTGACAGAACAATGATGAGAACATGCAGAGAAACATGAAAAAACAATTCAGAAGAAAATTCAAACAGAAACTCAGGTAAATGATACTACAAAATTATGAAACTGATACTAACAATATTATATTATTAAATGTATTTTAATAGTATCAAAAATGTTAAACAGGAAAAAGCTCAAAAAGGAAAAGGAAAACAAGTTGAAGATGAAAAATTAGAAGACGAACAACTCAATTCGGTAAAATTACAAACATTATCACTTTATAACATGATACTTATTGCAAAAATGGTACCTATAAATTGTTTGGTAAATGACAAGGCTTTGAAGCTTTAAAAATAATAGTCATTATTATTTATTTAAAACTGATACTAATATATTGCAAAAATAAAATATCCATATGTCTGCTTAATTTTAAATGTGTAATTTAATTTGGTGCTTTCTAATTGAAGAAATTATTTTCACACACATATATGATAATATTAATACTAACAAACTACAAAAATGATACCCACCATCTGTTTGTGTGAATTTGATACCTTGTAATTTATAAATTAATTTTCAGTCTTATTTGTAGCATACTGATACCAATACTTAGAAAAATGATACCCACTTTATATCTGTCTGAAGATTATACTTTTAGTTTGACAAATTTTTTTCACTGCAAATTGTTAAAAAATGATACTAATATAATCCAAAAATGATACCTCCAATTTGTTAGTTTGATGTTATTATCTTTCAATTTTTAAATTATATCAACTGTAATTTTTAATAACAGAAACCTAAATTTAAAAGAAATGATAATTACTATATGTTTTTAGTACAATTGAAAACTAATAATTTGATAAATTGTTTTCCAAATCATTAGAAACAAAGATGACGTTGATATCTTCAAAAAATGAAACAAATAATCATTTTGTGTGAAGTATTTACCTTGTGCTTTGATAAGTTGTTTTTATTATATATTTTTATAAAAACTGACACCTTTATAAACCAAAATGATACCTACAGTTTGTATGCTTAAAGGCAATAATTTGGAATTTTCAAAATTATTCGAAATATCTTGTTTATAAAAACTTATATCTATATCTAAAAAAATGATACTCACTGACTATTTCAACTAGTGTTGACGATTTTATAATTTTGCAAATAATTTTCAATGTATTTTTAGAAAAAACAATACAGATACAATGCAAAAATGATACCAGAAGTATGTTTGTTTCAAATTTGTACTTTGTACATTTTTGAATTGTTGTTACTACATTATGTTTAAAAGCTTATACCATTATAAATAATAACTTACACTTATACCGTATATGTTTATGTTGAATGATTTGTAGTGTCCAAAATTGTTTCAAATTACATTTTTATGAAAACCGACACCAATGTTTAACAAAACTGATACCCACTAGCTGTTTAGAATAAAGTTCATAATTTTGCAATATTTGACAGAACATTTTTCATGTAATTGTAGCAAAAATAATACCAATAAATTGCAAAAATAATACCACAAACATGTTTATCAAAAGCTTGTACTTTTTACTAGTATACATTGTTTTCCC
Organism: Allium fistulosum; assembly: GCA_030737815.1. Lineage (NCBI taxonomy): Eukaryota > Viridiplantae > Streptophyta > Magnoliopsida > Asparagales > Amaryllidaceae > Allium > Allium fistulosum. Next base: position 1,545,282,761 of record CM060901.1, on the reverse strand, counting down.
TATATTTTATTCAAAAACTAATACCATTATAAGTCAGAAATGATACCAACATTAACAAATTGATACCATTATGAATCAAATATGATACCTACAATTCATACACTTGAAGTTATTAGTTTCAAAATTTTAAAATTGTTTCAATTCACATTTTTGTGAAAATGATACCCTTTTGTAACAAGCTAATACCTATTAACTGTAAAAACGATAGTCCTTACATATTTGTTTGAAGTTGTTTCATAGCAGCTGATACCCAACCTATTGTTATGTTTCAACATAGTTTGTTTCACTTTCAATTTATTGCATTTATTTCAAACAATAGGATGATGATTATTTTGTAAATCCACATCCTACATGCATGAAAGTCATATCAGAAGGAGAAGAGCAGAAAATATCAAAATCTGTAGATAGAAAGCAAGAAACAGCTTATAAATGTGGATTACAAGAAATATTCAAAATGGTAAAATTGATAAAACAAAACAATGCCCTATCCAAAAAACAAATGGAGACATTGAAGAAGACTCCATTCTATAGCTTCTTCAAAGTTTTTTATGAAGAGAAAATAATGATGAAAGAATGCAAGAAGCATCATCACAATTTGGATGCTTTATACAAATGCTACTCGGTTGAAAACGATATGTTCTTGTTTGGTAAAGAAAAAATGAAAGTAACAGCAAGAGACATAAGCTTGCCTTTTAGGTTACCATTAAAAGGAGTGAACATTGAACCAACCCAAAAAATGACAAGTAAAACAATTCCAACACAGTGCAAAGAATGCGCAAAAAGAAATTTTGGCAACTTCACATTCATTACAGGAAATGTTGTTGAAAGAAGAATAAACCAAGAAATAGCAAAGAAGAAAAACAGTATGAAAAAGACCTACCATTGTTAATAGTAATGGAAATACTGTTAACATTTTTCTTCCCAAACAACCAACAAAAATTAAGATGGGGAATTTTACCATTCTTAATTGATTTACAAACAATGCAATTAGTTTCTTGGCCTTTAACAATAGAGAAGAATTTCAGTAAATTTGTCAAAAAATTCATCCACATGCCAACAAAGATGTCAGGATGGTCCATGCTTCCATTGGTACGATAAGTTAATCAAAATATTATTATTTGAAATGTATATTATTTTTAATAGTCATATCTAATCAGTTCTTTATATCTTATAGTATTACATATGTGTCAAGTTGCAACTGATTCAACAAAAACGATAATATACTGAAGATTTACCCCGATTTGCAAAATGGGATTTAAGGAAACTCAAAGACATAGCAGTCAAATAAATTTTTGACAATGTCAAAGACGGTGATGTAAGTTAAAATTCCATCTTATTTTTGTTAATCAATATTACTTTAACTCTTACGTAGAATAAATTTTAACACTATATCTTTTCTTCTATAATTTATGACCATACAAATTATAAATTATTAACCCATACATTGTTTCAGTTCCACTACCAAATATCTTTTTTTATCTATTCATAGTACCAGTTTTAAAACTTAATATAATTTATACCTGAAACTGATACTATAGTGTGCATGAACTGGTACTGATAATAATATTGTCACGACCTGGATTTTCGACGCCCGAAATCAACATCAATAAGTCCACTGTATTACATGCCGAACAATCGAATGCCGGAAATACCAGATCTTTAGGGAAAGAAGAAAGAGGTAGAAGAAGAAAATAGAAATAACAACACAGAATCTCACAATCGCAGCGGAACAATATATAATAGATGACAACTGATCTTTATACAAAGGGACTATAACTGTTTTTATATATTACATCATCAGAGTACAACACAAAACAATAGCACAGTACTGGACAGTTATAATAACTTGTCCTCATAAAAACTGACTATACAGCTTACAATGCACATCAGATTATACCCCAAGTACGTATGATGCGTCTCGTCATCCAGCTCGTCTCCTGAGCTCCATAGCATCCTATCATGTATCTGTAATACTCGGTCTAACCCGAGCATTATAATAAAATAACACCTGAGTCAGTCTGGAAAACCAGCATGAGAAAATATACTCAATTTAATTATTAAGGTTCAAAATCCTTTGAAAACCAAAGATATCTCGTAAGACCACGCCACAAATAAACACGACGGGTTTTTACCTTATGATAACCAAAACATTTCATATCAAAATCCTCTGATATTATAATAATGTCTAAGTACAAATACTTATTCAAATAGCTGAAATTGTTACATTAATTAAATTCCAGCAATACTAGGCTCTACAATCAAAACCGTAAAGGCACGTCTGGAAAATGGATTCCAACTGAATGACTAGGCATAGGGGTACCACCTGTCACGGTACCTGTCTAGAAACACCGTACCGAGGACCACTCCCGATCCCCTGCAACACAAGACCGGACTATTCCTAACCTGAATAGACCGAATATGCTACCACCCTGGGTGTTCCCACCCTTTATCGAGCTCCTTCCATAAATCGTAGTAATAATAATATCGAAGGGTATCTAGAAAGGTAATAGACATGTCCTACTTGGGTGCGACCTACTTAGCCTTGCTGCATCTCCCTTGATTTTCAATCATTCCCGGTTGATGAGGCTCGAGGCTAAGCGTTACCTTTTTAGAAATATTCACTCAGAATGCTCATTGTCCTCCTACTACATCCATACAAGTCTGTTCCCGGTCTGAACGGAACCGAAGACACTACTCCTACTACATCCATTTTGGAATCACCCTCAGGATTAGTAGCGATTAGCCCTTGCACTTCACTGCTCCATCTTCGAATCCAAGCTCTTGTCTTCATTTCAAAAACGTATTCGTTGGATCGAAGTGGTTTTCGGATCAGAAATCCAATCCCGGTCTTTTCGAAACAACGTTCGATATTTCCCGGTAAACTCAATTCCGGTTCTTTAGGAAATACACAGACGAAGGTAAGATCAGAGATCACCTCCTAACCGTTAGTGGACGGATTTCATTATAAACGTCTTAGAAGAACAAAACAAGTTCATATGTACAGCATAGCACCTCGAACGGTAACTGTACCATATAATCCGCGTACCTCTTCTAGATATTTCCAAAGTTATATTTTGGTCCAGATTTGATAGTCGGTTATTTAACTATCAAATAAAACAATCAATTCAACCAAATACTCTATTTCCACTGAAAACACCAAGTCTTATTTAATTTAAATTTTAAATAAATTAATCACTTTATCCAAAAATATACACTTAAAATATTTAAAATAAAGCTACTTAAATCACTTTATTCAAAATAATAGTTATGAAATTCTATAATAAATTCTCCAAGTAAAACTTTAGCCAAAAACTACTTTTAAAATAAAGCTATTATATAAAATAATAATATTGAATAATTACCCTTTTTAAAATAATAATACTGATTTAACCTTTTATAATAATTAACCACTATAACTAACTTAATTAATGTTTACTTTAAAAAAATTAAATAATAATTTTTTTCTAAAAAAACATTCTTTTAAACACCTTTAAACTTTCTAATAAATACTTAAAACTCTTTCTTTGAAAATATACTTAACTTCTCAGAAAATACATTTCCCACTTCAATATAGCCCATCCAATCATTTATAAATCCCTCTCGATTTACTTCCAGTTTTAATTTATGTTCCAATCCCGTAAATTTTCTTCCTCACATTTCAAAAAATAAACCACTATTTATGTAACGACCCGTATTTTACGGATCGAAAAGTTCGTTAAAATCTGGAATTTTAGCATTTTCAAGTCAGTTCAGATTTTAGGCATAATTTGTCTAAGTCTTAGGTCGTGAACGACCTAAGAGCTAAGTCGTGACCGACCTAAGAATGTTGGGGTTGGTGACCTAAAGGTTTGGAGTTAGGTCGTGTGATGGATGGTAAGGGTTTAGGTCGTAGACGACCTAAAAGGAAGGAGACTTTAGAGTTTCTGGCGAGTTAAGGTGTTAGCGACCTAAGGAGTTGGTGTGTTAGCGACCTAAGGAGTTATACAGTGTTAGCGACCTAAGGAGATAGGTCGCATAAGTGTTAGGTCGCGTGAGTTGTTAGGTCGCTGGGTTTTGCCTAAGTGCTAGGTCGCGTGAGTTGTTTTGTAGTGTAAGTTGTTAGGTCGCTAGGGTAATTTAAGTGTTAGGTCGCGTGATTCTTAAGTCGTAAGCCGTGTTTAGTTGTGAGCTGTTAAGTCGCGTGGGCCTATAGGTCGTATGGATGCGGTTCTACTAAGTGCTAAGTCGTAGGTCACGCGCATTCTTAAGTCGTAGGCTGGTAGAGTTAAGTCGAAGCCTTTAAGTCGTTGAAGCGCCTGAGTTGTTAGGTCGCAGATGTTCTTGTTAGGTCGCTGGGTTTTGTTAAGTCGTAGGGGGCTTAGGTCGTAAGTCGGAAACGACTTAAGGAGATAACCAAATTTCGACTTAAGGAATTTCTGCTATAAATAGGATGGGTTTTTCTCACTTTTTGGGATCCGGATTTTGAAGCGACGAAGTGCTGCCATTTTGAGAGCTCGACTTCTACACTTCTTCACTTCTTTTCTCCACTCTAATCTAGTGCTTCCTTTCATCCAAATCGAAGATCAAGATTGAAGATTCAAGAGCTTAGATTGGAGATCTTCATCTTTTCAAGAGAGATTTCTTCGTTTGAAGTGGATTCATGATAGATCAAGCTTGATCCCTCGCTGTCCAGATCTGAAGCGTGTTGATTAGGGTTTGTTTTGGTGATTTGGTGAGTGGTGATTATCTCTCACACGGATCCAAAGGAGTATATCAGATTGTTGGCTCGATTTGGTGTTAAAATAGTGATTTCCATGCATTTTCTTCATCCTAAGTGTAGATCCATATAGATCCATTGTTCATGATGATGTTACATCCATTTTATCATATGTTAACCTATGCAAGTTCATTCATCAAGTTTGTAGGGATATAATTCATGTTTTCATGCTTATTGGACTTTCAACTCTTTAATTACGAAAATGCCATTATTGTGATAATTGTCTAATTAGATCTTGTTTGAATGCTTGATTGTTTGGATTAATGTTTGATTTGATTGATTGTTATGAATTAGATGATTGATGGTTTGATTTAGACCGAAGACGATTCAAAAGCTAAGGGAAAGGCTCTTGAATTGGGAAAGCTGCTCGTGGCATATGTAGTGGGATGAGGAAGCTCTTATGCATAGATTTGATGATGTGATGTTAAGATGAGGCTTTGCGAGGATGTGATGAAGCGAGGCAATCATGTGATGAAGACTTGGTCTAATCCAGACGGGATCATTCCAAGCATGTTGATAACTCGGTGATATGATTCGAGTTGAGGATAATGAATGGATATGAGAATAGTCGTCGAGGAGGATGACTAGGAGGCTTGGATAGCATCGTTGTTGAAGGTTCTAGCATACTCTAAGCAAGAGTACGTTTGGGCAGATTCGATAGTCCCAACGACTAACTGTTGATGGTCGAGTACTCTGGGCAGATTCGATAGTCCTAGGCACGGGTTGCGACGACGTGCGGGAGTTATGTCTAGAACCGGGGTTTCCATTAGCCCTTGACGGACGGCTGAAAGAATGTGCCGGTCATTCAATTAACGGTGATATCGAAGCAATGATAACAGTGATAGCCAGAGTCATGGATGTTTGGTTGTATCGTCATTCGGACTCGAGAGCGGTATTTTCTGGGTGCTTATCTGATTTAGGCCTTGGTACTTGGAAAACATCGCCCTTGACTCGAGTGATAGTAGCTTTACTTTAAATTGTATGCTCTGCTATGTTTGCTTCTGCTTAGTGTGTGTCAGGGGGCTATCACTGTAGAATGAGGTTGGAGTAGGAGGGTTGTATTCCTATTCCTTTTCCTTTATGCTCTTTTGGTATGTTGTTAGTTAATTTACTGCTCACTAAGACTGTTGTCTGACTCAAGGCTTTATGTTTTAATTCTTATCGCCTTGGGCTGTTCGTCCATTTTTGGGACGGGCAGACTAGGTAGCAGGTGACAGGTGCTGTTCTCTTCTCACGATGCTGATATCGAGGACGAGCTGGAGGGTTGCATATTATCTTCTTATTATATGTACTGGATGTTCCGCTGTTTTGTATTCTCTGAGTGTTATGTAGTGAGGCTTGATGTATTGGCTGTTTGGATGCTTGTATTCAACTATTATGAAGTTTATATGATGGCATTTTATTCTGTAAAGCTTCTCTATACATATGTTCTATTGTATTTTGTCCATGCGCTGTGAGTAATACGATAGATTCTGTTGTTTTAATTTACCCTGACAATCGTCCATGGTCTCCTGGCACACTTTACAGCGCACTATCTCTAGATTCGGTGCAGGGGTCATGGGTGGTCGTCACATTTGGTATCAGAACATTGGTTAATCGATTTTACCCAACGCTCGCTGACGTAACTACGTATGAGAGACGTAATTGTATTTTGATGGATGAATACTATATATAATATAGTAGCTTAGTAGAGTTTGAGTCCTTTATGCAGTTGTTTCTCTAGATGTTCTAATCATTCCTTTTTATAGATATTGAGAATGAGTCGAAGAGGGAGACCAGCTGCTAGGGAAGGCCGTGCTACTGAGGGGACTGCGATTATGCAGCTATGTTCGAAGCTATGATGACTTCGATCATGAGAAGGATACCAGTTCCAGGGGCATCAGTAGATGTTGGAGTTCAAGTCCAAACTCCGAAACCAGTGGATTTTGCTAAGTTGTGCAAGGATTATACTGCTCTTGGAGGGAAGGTTTTCTTGGGAACGGAATCAACTATTGAAGTCCAGAGATGGATCGATGCTTGTAGAAGGATCTTTGGTGATTTGGAAATTGATGATGCAACTAAGAGGAAGTTGGCATCAAGGCAGCTTCAAGGGAGATCCTCTGATTGGTGAAACTCTATTACCATCAATACTGCGGAGGAAGAGATTACTTGGGAGCAATTCCAAGCTAGATTTGAAGCTAAGTTCATTTCTACAGCTCAGAAGTCTGTTCTGTTCAAGAGGTTTGTGGAGCTCAAGCAAGGTGGAAGATCTGTTCTTGAGTATGTTTCTGAGTTCGAAGCTTTGTCCAAGTATGCTCGGTCATATATTGAATCTGCTTATCAGAAGAATGAGAAGTTTGTGACAGGCTTGGACAGTTATCTTGGGAGGCAGTTGGTGGATCATTTGGACGATTCATTTGAGAAGCTTGTGGAGAAAGCTCTTAGGCATGAGAGTCTATTTCCTAAAGAAGGATCTGTTGTTGCTGTGACCAGGGAAGAGTCTAAACCCCAGCAGGGTGGAAACAAGAAGAGGAAGCAGCAGCAGCAGAAGGGTAAGGATGGCCAGAAGAAGCCGAAAGGCGAGGTGACTTGCTACAATTGTCAGCAGAAGGGCCATTTCTCTAAGGATTGTAAGAATCCGAGGGTGCCAATGAAGTGTCACAATTGTGACAAGCCAGGGCACATCAGGAAGAATTGTCCAGAACCGAGGAAGGACAAGTAGATTGTGCAAGCTTATGCTTTGGGAGCTATTCCATCGTCTTCGAAAGCTCCTACTGCTGAAGAGAAAGGAAAGAGTGTGGTTGTTCAAGGTACTCTTTTCCTATGTGGTGTCCCAGTTAGAGTTCTGTTTGATACTGGAGCGTCGCATTCGTTTGTTTGTAATGAACTCGTAGGCCGGTTAGGTTTGGAACCGGATATTGTTGATAGGCCATTGGTTGTGACTAATCCAGTTGGGGGTTCGTCTTGTTTGTGTATGTTATGTCGTGGTCTGATTGTGTCGAGTCATGGTTGCTCTTTTGTTTGTGATTGTTTTGTTCTGAACTTTGCGGGGTTCGGAATTATTTTGGGTATGGACTGGCTTAGGAAGTATGCGGCTAAAGTTGATTGTGAGAGGCTGGAGGTGACAGTCGAGAATGTGGAGGGGCGAAAGATTGTGATACGATGTAAGCATGAGGAAGGCGTCTTCATGAGCTTCATGTATTCGCTAGTTGTTCCACGGGATGGACTGTCTTTAGTGCCAATCGCAAATGGATTCGAGGATGTCTTTGACGAAGTCAAAGGGTTGCCGCCGCATAGAGAGATCGAGTTTCGAATAGATCTAGTTGAAGGAGCCAGACCTGTTGTGATGCCTCTTAGGCGGATGGCGCCTAGGGAACAGCAGGAGTTGAGGGTGCAAGTTGATGATCTTTTGCAGAAAGGATTCATTCGGCGTAGTGTGTCCGAGTGGGGTGCACCAGTTGTGTTTGCAACCAAGGCAGATGGGTCGTTGAGATTGTGTGTGGATTATCGTGAGCTGAATAAGGTGACTAAGAAGAACAAGTATCCGTTGCCGAGAATAGATGACTTGTTTGATCAGCTTCACGAAGCCAAGGTGTTTTCTCAGATGGATTTGGCAACGGGATTTCACCAGTTGAGAGTAGCTAAGGATAGTGTGCCGAAGACTGCTTTTCGGACACCATCTGGTTTCTTTGAGTGGCTGGTAATGCCGTTTGGATTGACTAACGCGCCAGCGTATTTTGTGGATCTTATGAATAGAGTGTTCAGAGATCAGTTGAACAAGTTCGTACTTGTGTTCGTGGATGATATTCTGATTTATTCCAGAACTGAAGAGGAGCACAAGACGCACTTGCATATTGTTTTGGAAATCTTGCGGAAACATCAGCTGAAGGCTAAGTTTTCGAAGTGTCACTTCTTGAAGAGTGAAGTGAGGTTCTTAGGCCATGTGATTTCTGGAAGTGGAATAGCGGTTGATCCCGCTAAGGTGGCAGCAATCCAGGATTGGGTTAGACCTAAGAATGCATCTGATGTGAGAAGTTTTCTTGGATTAGCAGGATATTATCGACGGTTTATCAAAGACTTCTCCAAGGTAGCTGCACCGTTAACAGGATTGACGAAAAAGAACCAAGTGTTCAGTTGAGATGCTAAGTGTGAGCAAGCTTTCGGAATCCTGAAAGAGAGATTGACGAGTGCTCCTGTTTTGACTATTCCAAGTGGGAATGATGAGATGGTGGTTTATACCGACGCATGTGGTACTGGACTTGGAGCAGTGTTGATGCAGAGGGATAAAGTTGTTGCGTATGCAAGTCGACAACTGAAGCCGCATGAAAGGAATTACCCGACTCATGATTTGGAGTTAGCGGCGATTGTATTTGCTCTGAAGATGTGGAGACATTATCTGTTGGGAGTTCGATTCGAGTTGTTTACAGATCATAAGTCGTTGAAGTATCTTTTCTCCCAAAAGGATTTGAATCTTCGGCAGCCACGTTGGCTAGAGTTTTTAGCATCATATGATTTTGGTATAGCTTATACTCCGGGAAAAGGTAACGCAGTGGCAGATGCGTTAAGTCGAAGACATGCAGGATTGGGAGCCATGTTTTCAGAATGGAAGAGTCTCGAGTATTTAGCTGGATTTGACTTCAGGCCTAGATGTGAATTGGAACCTGAGATGTTGGCAAACTTATTGATAAGACCTTCTCTTGTGGAAAGGATTGGCGAGAGCCAAAAGCGAGACGATAAGCTTGTCAGGATTATCCGTGATTTGGAATCTGGATTGGATCCAGAAAAGGATAAAGGATTCGAGGTCGATCGAGAGGGTTGGCTTCGGAAGCAAGGACGATTAGTTGTTCCCGACATAGATGAATTGAGGGGTGAGGTTCTGAAGGAAAGTCATCACTCGAAGTTGACAATTCATCCAGGTGGAAATAAGATGTATCGGGATATGAAGAGAACCTACTACTGGGAAGGTATGAAGAAGGATGTTGGAGATTTTATTTCCAAGTGCATGAACTGCCAGTTGGTAAAGGCTGAACAGAAAAAGCCAAGTGGATTACTTCAGCCATTAGAAGTTCCTACATGGAAGTGGGAGAAAATATCGATGGACTTTATTAATGGATTGCCTAGAACCAGAACGGGAAATGAAGGGATTTGGGTCATTGTAGATCGTCTGACTAAGAGCGCGAGATTCATTCCTGTTCGATCGACTAGGACTGCATCAAAGTTGGCTGAGTTGTATGTTAAGTGGATAGTTCGATTCCATGGTATTCCGAAGAGTATAGTGAGCGATCGAGACCCATTGTTCACTAGTGGATTTTGGAAGAGCTTCCAGGAAGTTTTGGGAACCGAGTTGTGTTTGAGTACAGCTTATCACCCTCAGACGGATGGTCAGACCGAGAGAGTCAACCGAGTTTTGGAAGATCTCCTCAGAGCTTGTGTTTTGGATTTCGGAGGATCATGGGAAGATCACCTTCATTTGGTGGAGTTTGCATACAACAACAGTTACCAGTCAAGCATTGGTATGGCACCGTATGAGGCATTGTATGGAAGGCCGTGTAACTCTCCGACATGTTGGTTGGAAACTGGAGAAAAGCTGATACTTGGGCCAGAGATGATTCGACAGACTACGGAATGTATAGAGATCATTCGGCAACGAATGAAGGCAGCCCAAGACCGTCAGAAGAGTTATGCCGATAAGCGTCGAAAGGATTTGGAATTCGACGTAGGAGATATGGTTTTTGTGAAGATTTCTCCACTGAAGAATGTTATCCGATTCGGGAAGAAAGGAAAATTGACTCCGAGATTTGTTGGACCATTCCCGATCATCGAGCGAATTGGAAAGCTCGCCTATAGACTGGAATTACCTGAGAAGATGTCGAGTGTGCACAATGTTTTTCACGTATCATATCTACGGAAGTATGTGCACGACTCGAATACCGTGGTTTCTGCTGATAGCTGTGAAGATTTTGAAGTTGATTCAGTTGATAGAAGACCTCGTAAGCCGCTTCGTGTTGTTGAAACCGACACGAAACAGCTTAGGAGGAAGGTAGTTAAGTTGCTCAAGATACAATGGAGTGATGATGATAACGACTGTACGTGGGAGGTGGAAGAGAGGATGAAGGCAGCTCATCCTGAACTCTTCAAGGTATGGCCCTAAGGTGTCGTCTCATCTCGCGATATTGTAACTTGTCCTAAGTCTTAGAATTCTGTACGCTAAGCTAGAATTGGATGCATGGTATGTTGATTGCTATGGATGGTAGGCGTACAGAATAGTCTTTGATTGCTTTGTTGCCTGGAATTTCGGGGACGAAATTCCTAAGGGGAAGAGAATGTAACGACCCGTATTTTACGGATCGAAAAGTTCGTTAAAATCTGGAATTTTAGCATTTTCAAGTCAGTTCAGATTTTAGGCATAATTTGTCTAAGTCTTAGGTCGTGAACGACCTAAGAGCTAAGTCGTGACCGACCTAAGAATGTTGGGGTTGGTGACCTAAAGGTTTGGAGTTAGGTCGTGTGATGGATGGTAAGGGTTTAGGTCGTAGACGACCTAAAAGGAAGGAGACTTTAGAGTTTCTGGCGAGTTAAGGTGTTAGCGACCTAAGGAGTTGGCGTGTTAGCGACCTAAGGAGTTATACAGTGTTAGCGACCTAAGGAGATAGGTCGCATAAGTGTTAGGTCGCGTGAGTTGTTAGGTCGCTGGGTTTTGCCTAAGTGCTAGGTCGCGTGAGTTGTTTTGTAGTGTAAGTTGTTAGGTCGCTAGGGTAATTTAAGTGTTAGGTCGCGTGATTCTTAAGTCGTAAGCCGTGTTTAGTTGTGAGCTGTTAAGTCGCGTGGGCCTATAGGTCGTATGGATGCGGTTCTACTAAGTGCTAAGTCGTAGGTCACGCGCATTCTTAAGTCGTAGGCTGGTAGAGTTAAGTCGAAGCCTTTAAGTCGTTGAAGCGCCTGAGTTGTTAGGTCGCAGATGTTCTTGTTAGGTCGCTGGGTTTTGTTAAGTCGTAGGGGGCTTAGGTCGTAAGTCGGAAACGACTTAAGGAGATAACCAAATTTCGACTTAAGGAATTTCTGCTATAAATAGGATGGGTTTTTCTCACTTTTTGGGATCCGGATTTTGAAGCGACGAAGTGCTGCCATTTTGAGAGCTCGACTTCTACACTTCTTCACTTCTTTTCTCCACTCTAATCTAGTGCTTCCTTTCATCCAAATCGAAGATCAAGATTGAAGATTCAAGAGCTTAGATTGGAGATCTTCATCTTTTCAAGAGAGATTTCTTCGTTTGAAGTGGATTCATGATAGATCAAGCTTGATCCCTCGCTGTCCAGATCTGAAGCGTGTTGATTAGGGTTTGTTTTGGTGATTTGGTGAGTGGTGATTATCTCTCACACGGATCCAAAGGAGTATATCGGATTGTTGGCTCGATTTGGTGTTAAAATAGTGATTTCCATGCATTTTCTTCATCCTAAGTGTAGATCCATATAGATCCATTGTTCATGATGATGTTACATCCATTTTATCATATGTTAACCTATGCAAGTTCATTCATCAAGTTTGTAGGGATATAATTCATGTTTTCATGCTTATTGGACTTTCAACTCTTTAATTATGAAAATGCCATTATTGTGATAATTGTCTAATTAGATCTTGTTTGAATGCTTGATTGTTTGGATTAATGTTTGATTTGATTGATTGTTATGAATTAGATGATTGATGGTTTGATTTAGACCGAAGACGATTCAAAAGCTAAGGGAAAGGCTCTTGAATTGGGAAAGCTGCTCGTGGCATATGTAGCGGGATGAGGAAGCTCTTATGCATAGATTTGATGATGTGATGTTAAGATGAGGCTTTGCGAGGATGTGATGAAGCGAGGCAATCATGTGATGAAGACTTGGTCTAATCCAGACGGGATCATTCCAAGCATTATGATAACTCGGTGATATGATTCGAGTTGAGGATAATGAATGGATATGAGAATAGTCGTCGAGGAGGATGACTAGGAGGCTTGGATAGCATCGTTGTTGAAGGTTCTAGCATACTCTAAGCAAGAGTACGTTTGGGCAGATTCGATAGTCCCAACGACTAACTGTTGATGGTCGAGTACTCTGGGCAGATTCGATAGTCCTAGGCACGGGTTGCGACGACGTGCGGGAGTTATGTCTAGAACCGGGGTTTCCATTAGCCCTTGACGGACGGCTGAAAGAATGTGCCGGTCATTCAATTAACGGTGATATCGAAGCAATGATAACAGTGATAGCCAGAGTCATGGATGTTTGGTTGTATCGTCATTCGGACTCGAGAGCGGTATTTTCTGGGTGCTTATCTGATTTAGGCCTTGGTACTTGGAAAACATCGCCCTTGACTCGAGTGATAGTAGCTTTACTTTAAATTGTATGCTCTGCTATGTTTGCTTCTGCTTAGTGTGTGTCAGGGGGCTATCACTGTAGAATGAGTTTGGAGTAGGAGGGTTGTATTCCTATTCCTTTTCCTTTATGCTCTTTTGGTATGTTGTTAGTTAATTTACTGCTCACTAAGACTGTTGTCTGACTCAAGGCTTTATGTTTTAATTCTTATCGCCTTGGGCTGTTCGTCCATTTTTGGGACGGGCAGACTAGGTAGCAGGTGACAGGTGCTGTTCTCTTCTCACGATGCTGATATCGAAGACGAGCTGGAGGGTTGCATATTATCTTCTTATTATATGTACTGGATGTTCCGCTGTTTTGTATTCTCTGAGTGTTATGTAGTGAGGTTTGATGTATTGGCTGTTTGGATGCTTGTATTCAACTATTATGAAGTTTATATGATGGCATTTTATTCTGTAAAGCTTCTCTATACATATGTTCTATTGTATTTTGTCCATGCGCTGTGAGTAATACGATAGATTCTGTTGTTTTAATTTACCTTGACAATCGTCCATGGTCGCCTGGCACACTTTACAGCGCACTATCTCTAGATTCGGTGTAGGGGTCATGGGCGGTCGTCACAATTTATTTTTAGAACGATTTATCCATCTTCTTATAAATTCCCATCGTGAATTTATAATTCAAATTATCCACTGATAATTGCTTCACTTAATTTATAAACTAGTTTATAAATCCCATAGTATCCTTTTCCTTTTAATCCCTGTTTCACACACTTAATCGATTCTGTATCGATTTTCAAATTAAATCCCATTTTTAAATTAATTTCTCAGTTAACCCAAATTTATTCCCAAACTCCCTAATTTCATATTCCACTTCTTTTTTCTGATTTAAAATCTTATTCAAATTTGGGACATCAACTTTATATTTTATTTTCAAAAAAAAATCCTTTTTCCCAAAATATTAAAACCTTAAATTTAAAAATATATTCTTTTGTACTAAAACGGTATCGCTTAAGTTCTTATTTTTAAAACCCTTTATTTCACATTTATCCAAATCTCTACTTTTCTCCATATTTCGGAATAGTTACATAGGATTTTAAAATCAACTATTTATTCTTCCAAATTCTTTCTTTTAAACTAATTCTACTTTACTAAAAATATTCTTACCTTCAATTCTTCTTTTTAATTTTCTTTAGAAATTCCATATTCATATTTTTGGTATTTTAAATGCCAAAAGTATACCCAGCAATACGATAGCATTAATTAATTCCAATTTCCAATATAATCTGTCACAGATATTTCAAATAAATCATACCACTGAATATGAAAATAATTTCAACATTTTTGAGGAATCCAGTTGGATCCCTCCAACCTATTTTTTCCTGCATCCACAGATGTTAGCACAATATAAAAATACCAATGCCACTTCGAGGGGGATATCGCGGTATATGGGGCCATCCGCTATTATGCGGGGCGTATAAGTTCTCATCCGCTATATAATGTGGGAATATCAATCACTCCAATATATATATATATAACACTATATATATTTAACATTTCAACAGATAGTAAGTTATAAAATCAACCAGACGACCAATACTTCAAATTCAACATTTTTAAATTATTCCAGTAATCCAATTGAGTGAGATTTTACTCACCTTTGATTTTAACTTTGCACTCCGCTCCAACTCGACTTGTTTCTCCACGATTTTGAACCTCGTATAAATGAAATTTTCGAATTTATTAGCATATGAGATGATTAAGCTACCATTAACATTCTCGCTTTAAATTTAAATTTATTGGCTTAATAAAACTTTAAATTTACTTTACTGTTGAATTTTATGATAAATGAAATAATAATCAACAAATTAAATTACAAGTTTAAACTTAAGTAACATTAAATTAAATTGTTTTAAAATCAAATTACCTTAATTAATATTCTAATTAACATATAAGCTAACTAATTTATTATTATTATTATTATTTGAAATATTTGTATATTGGTAAAAATCAAAAATAGAATCATCTGTTACTAATTTAAATCAAATCAAGGAGTGGGTCCATAATACATTATCTGCAATTTAAAAAAAATACAGTTAAATTAAAAAATTTCTGTAGTTAACTACTTCAGCATTTAAAAATGAAATTGATTCGCTATTTAAAATTAACTAGTTAACTAATTATTGTAATAGATAAAAAGCAATACCCTATTAAACATTTTCACCTGCTGCCGAACGACCCATCTTCCCCAGCGAGCTTGAACATCTCGCGACCACGTCAACTTCCCAGCCTTGGCCCACGTCGCCACCTTCCATCCTCGTGTGCGCCTTTACTGCCGCGAACAACATCGCCATCGA
This sequence comes from Allium fistulosum, assembly GCA_030737815.1. Lineage (NCBI taxonomy): Eukaryota > Viridiplantae > Streptophyta > Magnoliopsida > Asparagales > Amaryllidaceae > Allium > Allium fistulosum. The sequence continues at coordinate 1,545,267,319 of CM060901.1, read as the reverse complement.
GCTCCTCCACGACATCGCTCAGCCTCCCATCGAACTCGCGACCACTTGAACCTCCGCGACATCGCCCAGCCTCCCATCGAACTCGTGACCACCCGAACCTCCGATCTTGCCCCATCGCGATCCCCCCCCACCAGCGCACCCACGCGACTCATCAAAACAGTTTTCGATTTCCTCCTTTGATTTCTCTTTTTTTTAACTATGTTTTTATTTTATTTTTAGTTTTTTTGTTTGCTCATTCTGAATTGCTCGGCTGGATATAAAAAGAGGGTGAAACGTGCTTTGGAATGTTTGCGTGAAGAAAATGCTTTGCTATAGTGGTTGAAATGAAAGGGGGAAAAAGGTTGATGTGAATATATTTTGACAGGTCCTCATAAAATATTGTTTTTAATTTTTCAAACCGTCTCGAAATCGTAGCTTAAAATTTTGACCTCCTATTGAGGCGTGCTGCTAGGCGTTTACAATGTTATACCCCTATTCCAAACGCAATGGAAAAGGTTCCGAGTCCTAATTCGATCGTATGGAGAAGATAGCTTTTTGGACCCAATTATTATATTGAATTCTCGATAAAAATTTCAGTGCGTTTAAGCCCCGTACGGCCAAACGATGACTCCAGACACTACGAAATTTGAAATCCGATAATAATACACTATTACGGATCCAATAGAACTGGTTTCGTCGAATTCCGAGACTGTGCTTCGGAAGGCTATTTTTAAATGTCAATTCAAATGATATATTTTTAAAACTAAACAAATCACTTTTAAATTCACTTTTAAAACTTTTATTATCTTCAGTCTTATAAATATAAATTTTACAAGCCTTCAAATTATGTTTAACAAGCTTGAAACTTAAGATTTCATATTTTACCCAACTTCCAATTATTAAATTCAATAATTTAATTGTCCAATAATTAATTATATTTGAAATTCAGGTTAAAAATTAACTTTTAAATATTTAAAATTAATTAAATATTCCAATTTCAAATATTCAAAATTCTGGGTCGTTACATTCCTCCCCTCTTATAAGAATTTCGTCCTCGAAATTGCTAGGTAAGAGGAATGATCTAAAACCCAGTAACTGATTTCCAAAACCACACAGTTTCAAACAACTTCCCAAAACAATCTTTTTATTAAAACCACATTATCACTTTTACTAATTCCCAACTTCATCCATAGATCCGTTGTAACATTTTTCCCTCAATCATTCAAATTATAATTTAAAACCAAAATTTTAAATTATCAAAATTTTGTCAAAAATTTTCTATCACCTGACTTTTAGAAAAAATTTCGCCAGCGTCTCCTTTGCGCGGCTAGCTCGAAACAACTACAAAATTGCCTCTACGACCCCTAAGTTTCAAAAGAAAACAAAAGCCAAGTGGCTAGATCAGAAAATCATCAAATTTCATACGGTAATTTAAACACATACCTTTGTCGGGAAATCAAATTTTACTTCTGAAATCGAAGATATCAATTTATCTCTTGCTTTTTAATTACCTGCACCTTATTTAACAATAATATCCAATCATTTAATTCCAAAATCATTTTATTTATTTCCTTTCAAAATTTTCAAATTTTATTACATTCAAGCCCGTACGATGTACATATATCATCCGTACGCAATCAACTCTGATCGCTCACTCGATCACACAATTTTGCTTCCGAACTAGTATCAATCACACGACTCTCTAGTGCGGACTCAGATCTGGTTTCTCGATCAAAAACCGTCATTCTCCTTGTATAGCCATACACCATGATAGAGAATTTCAGGATCAATCAAAAATCCATATCCATGGTTCGCCGTCGAAAATCGAGTGAAAAATCCCAATCCGGGTCGATACAACTATCTCGAAATTCTGTGCTCGAATCTGGATCAAATCGTTATGCGAATAAAATAATATACATACAACTTACATATTAATTTCCAATTGATTATTATTTATATCAATTTCTTTCTATTCACATTTACTTACATTTCCATTCAATTATTCTCAATTATCCTTTTCCTCAACTTTTATTAAATCTTCGTTCAAATATTAACTTAGTATGTTTCAAATACCAAAATTACTTATGAATTTTACCATCAACTTCTTAAGTTCAATATAAATATTTTATACAACTCCTTATATTTATTTCCACTTCATCACTTGGTTTATATCCGTTTTACTCCAAATTTAAATTTAAATTTCGTTCAAATTCACCCTTCGATTCCATTTGATTCCAATTTTACCTTCCATTTACTAATTTATTTCCAATAAAATTAAATATTGAATTTTTTATATATTTAATTTACTAATCTATCCATTTCTCAACCAACTCTTATTCCCAACTTTGGTTTTACTTAGTCCAACTCAAACTAAAATTTCAATTTCACCTTATCCACATAATTCAAATCAATATCATTCCAAAATTCAATTTCGATTCTATTTATTTACAAATTAAATTAAGGGGCATTTCACCAGAAGGACAAACTTTGCAGTCCAATTAGTTTCCAGGACACACATCCACATAAATTAATTTCAAGGCCAAAGTCAGCAGAATAATTACTTTTAAGGACAAAGTTAGTAGTCTAATTACTTTAATGGACATAATTTCATAGGTTTTTAGGCCTTAGAAACTGATTATTTTGCATTTTGTCCTTAAAAGTAATTATTTCAGTTGTGTGTCCTAGAAACTAATTGCGCTTGCTAAAGAGGCCCTTATGGCTAATTTCCACTTAAATTAATTTGTTCATTCACAAATTTATTTCCAATAATCATTTCCTTTAGTCTACTTAGGCTCAATTCCAAATTTCTCTTATTTAACTTAATTCGAGTAAATTTCCATTTCAATTCAAATTTCAAGTTTTATAAGTTTTCAAACTTATTTATATTCCATAACATTTTAAACCAACCTCAGAGTTTTTAAAACAACTACTTAATATTTCAAATTCATTTTTGAAATCAATTTTATCCAAAATCCTTTGGTATCTCAAATTATTCCTTTGAATTTCAAATCAAATCAGTTTTGCAAACAAACCCTAATTCAAAACATTCAGGTACCAATTCCTCCCTTGGAAACTTAAGAAATAACATCGATGATGTTGCAGTCATCACCGAAATTATCTTCCAGCGACCGAAGTGAGTTTAGTGCTTTTATTCCTTGAAAAACATTTTCAAATATTTTTAATTCCAAATCTCACCAGATTTCACATCCAATTAAAAATATTTCCGAATAATATCACCATTATTCCTCCAAAGCCTTTGAAAATCATTTTCAAACTCAAAGGGAATTAAATTCCTAAATTTTCGAATTTCAAATCCTTTCAATCTATATTCAAATATTACTCTGGAATTTTATCCCATTTCAATTTATAAATCACATTTATAACTCACATTTACAAATTCCATTTTGTTATATAAATTTATTTCTTAACCTTTGGTTATAATATCATCTTTTATTTCAATTATCATATCAACAATGATAATAATTTAATATTATCATTTCCTAACAACCAAACAACCATATATAATCATAATAGTTTCTGAAAAATTATTTCCTTTATATGTAAAAATAATTTGGGTAAAATCGTTTCATTTACCCCATTTTAAAACAATACCGTGTCGAATTGTTCTGCTATAACGTTTAGAGATCCTTATCAATAATGTTAATTACTCGTATTGACTAGAATCCATAAGCCACTCAACAAACCAAACAAAACAATATAAACAATTTTATATTCACTAACAAATACAAGTTCATATCTATTAATACACTCAAACTCATTCTAGGGTGCTACTGACCCTATCTCCAACGAGTAATCCCCACCAGAACCAAGGTTCTCGCTTAACTTCAGCTCTGGTACCAAAATGTCGGCCCGGTAGGCTTTTCAACCATCCCAAACAGCGGCCACTTTCCACCGTGGCTGACACTGGTACCTCGAATTTGCTTTTACGGCCAGCCTCTCGACTGCAACCAACCACTCAGGGACATGTAGGGTTAAGAGTCTCCTGCTCGCCACCAAACACGAAGCGAGAACCCCCTATCATGCTGTAATGAAACAAATCTGATTCCCGATCTCTTCGAAACAACGTTCGATATTTCCCAGTAAACTCAATTCCGGTTCTTTAGGAAATACACAGACGAAGATAAGATTGGAGATCACCTCCTAACCGTTAGTGGACGGATTTCCTTATAAACGTCCTAGAAGAACGAAACGAGTTCATACGTAAAGTATAGCACCTCGAACGATAACTGTACCATATAATCCCCGTACCTCTTTTAGATATTTCCAAAGTTATATTTGGGTCCATATTTGATAGTCGGTTATTTAACTATCAAATAAAACAATCAATTCAACCAAATACTCTATTTCCACTGAAAAACACCAAGTCTTATTTAATTAGAATTTAAATAAATTAATCACTTTATCCAAAAATATACACTTAAAATATTTAAAATAAAGCTACTTAAATCACTTTTCAAAATAATAGTTATGAAATTCTATAATAAATTCTCCAAGTAAAACTTTAACCAAAAACTACTTTTAAAATAAAGCTATTATATAAAATATTAATATTGGATAATTACCCTTTTTAAAATAATAATACTGATTTAACCTTTTATAATAATTAACTATTATAACTAACTTAATTAATGTTTACTTTAAAAAATTTAAAACAATTAAATAATAAAAAATTTCTAAAAAAACATTCTTTTAAACACCTTTAAACTTTCTAATAAATACTTAAAACTCTTTCTTTGAAAATATACTTAACTTCTCAGAAAATACATTTCCTACTTCAATATAGCCTATCCAATCATTTATAAATCCCTCTCGATTTACTTCCAGTTTTAATTTACGTTCCAATCCCGTAAATTTTCTTCCTCACATTTCAAAAAAATAAACCACTATTTGTTTTTAGAACGATTTATCCATCTTCTTATAAATTCCCATCGTGAATTTATAATTCAAATTATCCACTGATAATTGCTTCACTTAATTTATAAACCAGTTTATAAGTCCCATAGTATCATTTTCCTTTTAATCCCTGTTTCACACACTCAATCGATTCTTCATCGATTTTCAAATTAAATCCCATTTTTAAATTAATTTCTCAGTTAACCCAAATTTATTCCAAAACTCCCTAATTTTAGATTCCACTTCTTTTTTCTGATTTAAAATCTTATTCGAATTTGGGACATCAACTTTATATTTTATTTTCAAAAAAAATTTCCTTTTTCCCAAACTGTTCAAACCTTAAATTTAAAAATATATTCTTTTGTACTAAAACGGTATCGCTTAAGTTCTTATTTTTAAAACCCATTATTTCACATTTATCCAAAATCTCTACTTTTCTCCATAGTTCGGAATAGTTACATAGGATTTTAAAATCAACTATTTATCCTTCCAAATTTTTTCTTTTAAATTAATTCAACTTTACTAAAAATATTCTTACCTTCAATTCTTCTTTTTAATTTTCTTTAGAAATTCCATATTCATATTTTTGGTATTTTAAATGCCAAAAGTATACCCAGCAATACCATAACATTAACTAATTCCAATTTCCAATATAATCTGTCACGGATATTTTAAATAAATCATATCACTGAATATGAAAATAATTTCAACATTTTTGAGGAATCCAGTTGGATCCATCCAACATGTTTTTCCTTGCATCCACAGATGTTAGCACAATATAAAAATACCAATCTCATTTCGAGAGGGATATCGCGGTATATGGGGTCATCCGCTATTATGTGGGGCGTATAGGGTCTCATCCGCTATATAATGCGGGAATATCAATCACTCCAATATATATATATATATATAACACTATATATATTTAACATTTCAACAGATAGTAATTTATAAAATCAACCAAACGACCAATACTTCAAATTCAACAATTTTAAATTATTCCAGTAATCCAATTGAGTGAGATTTTACTCACCTTTGATTTTAACTTTGCACTCCGCTCCAACTCGACTTGTTTCTCCACGATTTTGAACCTCGTATAAATGAAATTTTCGAATTTATTAGCATATGACATGATTAAGCTACCATTAACATTCTCGCTTTAAATTTAAATTTATTGGCTTAATAAAACTTTGATTTACTTTACTGTTGAATTTTATGATAAATGAAATAATAATCAATAAATTAAATTACAAGTTTAAACTTAAGTAACATTAAATTAAAATGTTTTAAAATCAAATTACCTTAATTAATATTCTAATTAACATATAAGCTAAGTAATTTATTATTATTATTATGATTTGAAATATTTGTATATTGGTAAAAATCAAAAATAGAATCATCTGTTACTAATTTAAATCAAATCAAGGAGTGGGTCCATATTACACCATCTGCAATTTTTTTTTAAATACAGCTAAATTAAAACTTTTTATGTAGTTAACTGCTTCAGCATTTAAAAATGAAATTGATTCGCTATTTAAAATTAACTAGTTAACTAATTACTGTAATAGATAAAAAGCAATACCCTATCAAACACCTCCACGTGCTGCCGAACGACCCATCTTCCCCCACCCCCAGCGAGCTTGAACATCTCGCGACCATGACAACTTCCCAGCCTTGGCCCCACGTCGCGACCTTCCATCCTCGTGCGCGCCTTTACCGCCGCGAACAACATCGCCATCGAGCTCCTCCGCGACATCGCCCAGCCTCCCATCGAACTCGCGACCACCCGAACCTCCGATCTTGCCCCATTGCGATCCCCCCTACCAGCGCGCCCACGCGACTCATCAAAACAGTTTTCGATTTCCTCCTTTGATTTTTTTTTGAACTTTGTTTTTTTTCGTTCGTTCTGAATTGCTCGGCTGGATAAAAAAAGAGGGGGAAACGTGCTTTGAAATGTTTGCGTGAAGAAAATGCTTTGCTACTGTGGTTGAAATGAAAGGGGGAAAAAGGTTGATGTGAATATATTTTGATAGGTCCACATAAAATATTGTTTTAAAATTTTCAAACCGTCTCGAAATCGTAGCTTAAAATTTTAACCTCCTATCGAGGCGTGCCACTAGGCGTTTATAATGTTATATCCCTATTCCGAATGCAATGGAAAAGGTTCCGAGTCCTAATTCGATCGTATGGAGAAGATAGCTTTTTGGACCCAATTATTATATTGATTCTCGATAAAAATTTCAGTGCGTTTAAGCCCCGTACGGCCAAACGATGACTCCAAACACTACGAAATTTGAAATCCGATAATAATACACTATTACGAATCCAATGGAACTGGTTTCGTCGAATTTCGAGACTGTGCTTCGGAAGGCTATTTTTAAATGTCAATTCAAATGATATATTTTTAAAACTAAACAAATCACTTTTAAATTCACTTTTAAAACTTTTATTATCTTCAGTATTATAAATATAAATTTTACAAGCCTTCAAATTATTTTTAACAAGCTTGAAACTTAAGATTTCATATTTTACCCAACTTCCAATTATTAAATTCAATAATTTAATTGTCCAATAATTAGTTATATTTGAAATTCAAATTAAAAATTAACTTAAATATTTAAAATATATTAAATATTCCAATTTCAAATATCCAAAATTTCGGGTCGTTACAAATATACTGAAAAACCGATACCATGTTCTATTATACATGAAACCGTTACTAATAACATGCAAAAACTGATTTTATATTTTCTAATACCTGAAAATGATACTTGTAGCATGCAAAAAATGATACCACATTTTTACATGCCTGAAACTGATACTAATAGTATCAAAAACAGATACTAAATAACTAATATTGAATAAACTAACCAACATCACCACATAACCTACAAACAAACAACGTATCAGTTTATATCCTTGGTATCAATTTTGTCTCCACTTAGTATCAGTTTTATCTCGGTATATTACCTCTTTTGTTTATAATAAAAATTCAATTATCATTGTAAGTTGTAAGTTAATATCATAGCTTAAAACTAAAACAAAATTACCCATACCAATTATATAGGTGAAAGAAATTACTAATCTTAGTCCACATGAAGAAAGACTTCTTCAAACGGCAGCTGTAAAACAAGAATTACCAACCAAACAAAAAGAAAAGCAAGGAAGAAAAAGAAATTTTGAAGAAAGTGAACGTTCATTTGAAGAAGACATAAGTATTAGAATCTTCCAAATGCATATCAAAGATTTGGAAGACGAAGCGAAAAAAGAATTGAAAACAGAAGAGAAAATGAGAATAAAAGCCGAGCAAGAAGTTCTGAAACAGAAATAAGAGTTGAGGGAAATTAAGTTGAAATTGCAAGAAAATGAGGAAAAAAAGTCACATGTTGAAGACAGTACAGAGAAATTTGAAACTGAAGTGAAGAAGGACAGTGAAGAAAAAATTGAAGAGAAAAATGCAACTTCCAATATACAAAACAACAATATAGCAACTGAACTGAATACAGAGACATGTACAGAAATGGAAGTAGAAAAAAATGAAGAAAATAAAGAAAGAAAAGTTGAACAAGATGTACAAAAATCAACAGAAAGGTCAGCAGAAGTGGAGAAAAATATGCAGAACGAAACATAAATTGAATTGGTCAAAAAACTGGAAAATGCACTACAACAATACACCTTATTACAACTTTCGTTTTACAACGTTTTCTGGAAAAACGTTGTAAAAACTTCTTTTACAACGTTTTCTGAAGAAAAAAACGTTGTAAAAACTTCTTTTACAACGTTTTCTGAAGAAAAAAACGTTGTTAAAAACATCCTTTATACAACATTTCTTCAAAAAAACGTTGCAATAAACGAGTGTTTACAACCTTTTACCCAAAAACGTTGTAAAAACCAATATTTTTACAACGTTTTATCCAAAAATGTTGTAAAAAATAATTTTTTTACAAACCTTTTCAAAAAAAGTTGTGACCGCACCCTTTTTAACAACAGTTTTAAAAAGTTGTAAAAACATTATTTTTTACAATTATATATTACTAAATTTTTTTAAAAGTAGTTTTACGCATAGGTTTACGTTAAATTTTTTGAACATGTTTAGTATTGCTTAACATATAATAATTAATAACTTATACGTAATAACAAATAGTTAATACTTACATAATTTATAAATGTTAGTTTATAACTAATTGATTTATAAATGAAAACTTAGAAGGGTAATTATTTATAACTTATAACCAATAATTATTAATAAATAATTCATAATTACAAAAAATTATCTTTATTCAATAATTATTTTTATATTTAATAATTTATCATAATTAATTATTAACAATTAGTAAATTATAGTTAATATTTATTAATCACATTAATAATTAATAATTAATAAATATAATTAATATTTAATATTAAATAATTACAATTGAATAATTACTATTAAATAATCAATAATTAACGTTTCAGTGCTTGACTTCACTCCTCCAACTTTCAAACAATATGACACACAGAAGTTTGAAAGCGAAAAAACTAAACAACATGATGCAGAAAAACCAGTAGAACCTACTGGTAGAAAGGGAAAAAAACAGTGGCAAAATCAAATGGTCAAAAAATCAAAACAACACAAAGAAAAACAGCTTCTTATATTCAAAGGCTGAAAGCAAGAACAAGAGTAAGAAAACAAAGCGACAGCTTTCACTATGGTCAGAAACAAAAAAAAAGTAGCAAATAAGCCAAAACCTGAAGAAAAAAACAAAGCTAATGAAAATAAAAGTGCAGAAGAGGACTTTACAAAGCCACTTGCAGTGATAGAACCAACGCTTTTAGAGATAGGGCTTGGACACTACAAATGTTTGATATATCTCAATGTAGAACAACAAAATGTGATCGAAACTTTCTTTTCTCTGACATCATCACAGAAGTAAGTATACAAATATTTATACTAATGTTAAATATGAAAATAAGTTTATCTAATTTATACAAATCTTTTATGTTAAAATAGTGTAGTAGCATGGGAGGATAAGAACACAATCAAAGGAGGATGTGTCATAACAAAAAAAGCACTAAGACATGTACTGGAAGGAAATGAGATAGATGGGCAGATATATAAATTTAATTTTTTTCTTTAGTCATACTGGTATCAGTCAAAATTAGTAGAAAAACCAATACCTAAGAGCTGTTGTATTGGAACTCATGCTTGGTTATTTTATATTACTCATAACATAACAGATACCTACATATATATTCAAAAATGGTACCTTGTTTCTGTCTATTACAACTTTATGCTCTGAAAATTTAATTATTTAGTTCACCATCACATATGACAAAAAAAACAAAGCAGTGCAAAATCGAGGCCAAGTAGTTTTTTGCATTAGAATTAATGCTTCATTATTGTCTAAATATATTCACTACTGTGTAAAAAAAACTGATACCTGTATGTATGAAAAACCGATACTTAATTTCTGTTTTGATAAAAGTTGATGCTCCAAAATTTTAAATAGTTATTTAACTTTCATATACGACCAAAATAATATCGAAAAAAAAACCAATACCTAATATCAATATGTTTGAAATTGATGCTTGCTTGATTTCTAAGATATTTTCATTGTAATTTACATCAAAACTAATACCAAAATAAAAGCAAAAATGATACCTAGATCTTGGATCATAAAATATGACAATAGTTAACTTTAGAAAAATATTTTCAATACCATGTACAACAAAACTGATAAAAATAAATGCAAAATCTGATACCCACAAGATGTTTGAATTGAGTTGATGCTTTGTTATTTTTATACTTAGCAATATACACAGGCACTATTAACATTAGTGATACTATTTATTATTTAGTATTGCTTCACCAATAAAAAAACTTATACTTTCTCGATTTTAATACAGGTTATTGATTGGTATATTTCTAAATGTGGACTAGCAGAGCACAACTATGCATTCACAACCACAATGAAGGTAAATTAAACTTTAATATGCAAGTACATAATAATTGCTTCATATATTAAATTGTAACTTATTTTCATATTCAACAGAAAGGAATTGTTTGTGATATAAAGGGTGTTAAAAAAAGTTTGGTCCTGCCTATGCTAGAATCAATTGTATAGGACAAATTTGCAGAAAATATATATTTTCCTTTGCATTGTGAAAACCATTGGACATTAGTCACTTTAACATACCTAACAATGCAATGGTGTCATGTTGATTCTAGACGCCCTAGAAGATCCAATGTAAGAAACAACTCCAATTTAAAAGAAGCTATCAAATTGGTATGGGATTTTTGTTTCTTAAAAAACATTACTTAATACGATTAAAAAAGGTGAATATAACTTAACTTTTTATCATTTTGTCTTTAATAGAGACAACAAATAGAAGAAATGCTTAAAGACGTCTGGAAAAAGAATAACATACAAGACATGGAGGTGAAGCCAGACGATATACATCAAATCAAGTGTTCGCAGCAAGGAGAGGACACGTAAGATTTTTTTGGTTAAAATGATATCCACTGAAAACAAAATTAACACTATAGTTGAAACTAGTAGTCATAATCAATTTGCAGTTGCTCATTATTCAAACTATTTGTCCTTTTGCATTATAATATTTCATACATACTTCTATACATCTTTGTCTGCCTATTACATTTAATTGAATTTGATTCGTACAAAAAATATTGAAAAATATTATCTTTCAATTCAATAAACATTTAGTTCAGAAATAAACAGATACCTACAGGAACAAAAATGATACCTACATAAACAAAACTGATACCTACATAATCATAAATAAAACAAAATATTTACCAAAAAAATCTTAAAATGATAATTATAAACACAAAAACTTGTACTAAAACTAATACTAAGTGTGGCACATTTTGTAGGCCTTGCATGTCTCATATTGCTAAGGCATAAGCCTTGGAAGCAAAAAATCTTTCAAGGCAAGGCTAAAGGCAGTTTAACTCTATGTCGCCTTGAAAGAGACCTTAAGGCGCACTTGAGGAATGCCTTTTAAAACACTACACTTTCATACTTCGCTCATTTATTGCTGCACCTTTTTAATGCAAAAAACTTGTAGCACCAATGTACAAAACAAAGCAATATGATTACACTTAGACCCCAAGCCTATGCTTTAGAATTTTCTCATATTTCACAGGATTTTGTTTTGACTACATCACAGCATATATGTTCATACTTCATTAGTTCCTTGCTATTTTTGGTTACCTATAGAGGGACATCCATCATAATTTTTGTTGTACAAACTTCATATCTTCATCCATATTCTACTTGTACATGGTTTTTTCAAGTTGGAGATTACTTGTATATCTACATACAAAACAAACAAATCCAATTAACACAAAAGCACGAGCTTATCTCTGAGCTTCTCACCAAATACTTGTAGTTGCGAAAATTCAATTGAATTTTAAAACAAGGTTATAAGGTTTTTACAGGGGATTTTTATAGGTTATGGTAAATAAAGTATGTATACCTTCTCAATTCTGACATAAATACCACTCATGGAAGAGCTGTGCTGATGAGTATTTGAGTTTAATGATCTTACTTCTTTCTTCTGCGAGTATAAGATTTCAGGATTCACTAGACCAACATCTCTTGGTGATGAATTTTGAATAATACCCGAAAACATACTGATTCTAGGATTTATTTGACCATGTTCTGAGGCACATCGCATAATATCAGCATCTCTTGGTGATGGTTCTTCTTTATGATGAACAAATTCAATGTTTGTACTATATGCTTGTGCTATTATCTCTGAAATTCAATGTTTTGTATTAGTTATAAACCTGATAATACAACTGATGCAAACTGATACTAACAATATATTTTGGTTCAAACAGACTTAACTGTGGAATATATGTAATGATATTCATCATTTCGCTCAACAGAAGCAGAATACCAATTAAAATAGAAAAGGAGCAAATATTGTCCACATGAGCAAAATTTTTGCATGCAATACTGATAGACGACGAGCACTGCTGGAATTTGTCCAAGTACATGTCAAGCCTAGAAGAACAAAAAAATAAAAGAACTGAATTTTTTGCAAAATCTGATGTTATGTTCATTTGCCCTAATATACATTTGAGATAATGTGTTAAAAGTTCTAGAAAGTAGATCTTTTTTTTGAATGTTGATGCAAACACTTGTTGGTTTTATATCAATTTGCTGTAAAGACTACGTACTTTTGTCAAACATTGCAAAAAGTAGCTTTGTTTAACTTCTATCACACTTGATGTTCTGTTATGATAGTAAATATATTTTTACTTACAAAGGAAACTAATACCAGCAGTTTGCAGCGACTGATACTATTTTTTTCACCTACATGTATGATTGAAATCAGTACTTGATTATTTCATTAATTATTTATTTCAAATGTTATTTACAGCAAAACTGATACCTATATTCATGCAAAATGATACTCATTAGCTGTTACATATAACATAAACCCCTACGAATTAAATTTATTGTACTGTAATATATAACAAAAGCAAAATAAAAAATAATGCAGCACTCATACTTAGTACTTGTATGATTAAAATTCAAGCTTCAAGATTTAATAAATTGTTCTAAACATTATATATAGTAAAACTGATACCTACATTTATGAAAAACGATACCTAACAGTTATCCGATATAATATGATGCTTTATAAATTTAATTATCTAGTTTAGTGTCATGCATATCAAAAGTGGTACGAAATTAGTCCAAACTCATACGTAGTAACTGTTTGATTAAAATTCATGTTTGTTCATTTTATACATTATTTTCACTACAAATTATAGCAAAATTGATACCTATGTATATACAAAACTGATACCAAGTTGCTGTTTGAAATAGTCTGACAACAACAATATACCAAACCGCAGTTTTACACTTCTACATCATATACTGAGTTGTCGACTATTCACCATAACATACTAGTCCTTATATATTAACTTTAAGCTTATATTTCTTTATAAAATTTTGCACTTCACAACTCAGCAAACAAATACTAACAGTCATTTCAAAAGTAGGAAGAAATCATCATGTACAAATGATACAAATAGTATGCAAAGAATGACAACATAGTTGTTTATACCCAAAACAGATTAAAAACACAGAAAAATTAATACTATAATCTGTGATATCTACAACTGATACTAATAGCATATAGCCACTAATACCACATATTTTACATACCTGAAACAGAAACTAATAGAACCAAAAATTGATATTAAACATCCAATAAAAACAAATAAACTGAACAACATATAAAAATTATAGCACATTACTTCCCATGCAACATGTATATTACAAAAAAAAACAATACTAAACTAAAAATGATACCATATAACAAAGTTCAAATAAAAATATCAAGTCACTATCACATATAGTATATGATAAACCAATACAATGATATAAAAATGTTCACTGACATAAAATTGCCAAAAAGACATAAAACCAAGAATATCTTCTTAGAAGCTTAACAATCAAATTATATCTTCTTAGAAGCTTGACAATTATGCTTGTTATGACCATATTGCTTACATACACCACATCTATTTTGTTTATTTTGAAAATATGCAAATCCTCCTTTCCGTTTTATAGAAGGTCTTCCAGCATCTCTTCTCTCCTTTGGTGGCTTAATAACATCTTCAACACTTGCATCAACAATTGACTTATCAAGATTAGGAATAGGATTAATGGAATTAGCATAAGAACAACGATAAGCATCAACGGTAAAAGAGTACTCAACAAAATCATAAACGGACAACTTTGATTTATTCATGAACTTAATAGCATGAGCATAAGGAAATCCTGTGACTTTCCATTGATTGCAACTACAACTCCACTCTTTAAGGTCAACACGATGAGAGTTTGACGATTTCACTTCAAAAACAAACTCCGAAGACTTGTATACATCCCATCCAAATCCTTCTTCAATTAATTCACTTAAATGCGATTCCATAGAAGGACAAAGAGTAGTATTCCATAATCGACACTCCTCTCTCCTATTAGCAATTTGTTTCATAACCTTAATTCGAATTCCATCTAAGCATCCAGTAATAGGCCCATTCATCAATAATCAAACTATTAAAACTTTCGGCAACATTTGAACTATATTCACCATATCGTTTACCCGAGAAAATAAATCAGCCCATTTATCAAAATGCTTATCCTTCAAGAATTTCACTACAGCGGCACCACCAAGTTCACAAAATTTAGAATGTGCTTCTTCAAATTCATACAAATTAGAGGCTCTAGAACACATCTTGAACAAATCAATGATAAACATATTAGAATTCTTTGCCTTAACTACCGAAAGTACATTCTGCTCCATATGAAGATAACAATAACCATGAAAGGCTAAAGGAAAATTTTCGTGAACGCCTAAAATTAAACCTTGATGGCGATCCGACATAAAACCAAATCACGATCTTCTTGAAGCATTTGTTTTAAATGACTCAAAAACCATTTCTAATTATCCACATTTTCAAAAGAAACTATACCCATAGCTAAAGGAAAAAACCTGCATATAACAGTTTTAAACAAATATTAAAATAAAATTCAGTCAACTCATAACTTAAAAACTGATACCTAATAACTGATACAATCAACTAAAAACTGATACCTACCAACTGATAATGATAACTACAAACTGATTCCTAAAAAAAAGATAACAAAATTCTGATACTATACATTAAAGCATATTAAAATAAAAACATACCCTGATTGCCATTTTTTGCAGTAGCACCCATCAAAACTCTTGGCCGTCCCCTTAAATGAGTAGCATCTAAAAATATCATAGGTCAACGATGCTTGAAACCAAGTAAACAAGCACCAAAACTAACAAATACTCTTTCAAATTGATTAGTACAAGCATTAACTTCCATATCAACACAACTACCTGGATTATACTTCTTCATTGCTTCTAAATACCAACTCAAATCATTTTACGACATAGAATCATTACCATGCAACTCCATCAAAGCAAGTTATTTTCCACAATAAGCAAAAGAATAAGACAGCTCAAGATTGTATTCTCTTCTAAAATCATCTATTATATCTTTAGGGTTTTTACTAGGACAATCGCGAATCTCATCAATAATCAACGATTTAACAAATGCACTAGAAAGATGCGGATTATTCAAATTTCTAAGACCAGCCCCACAAGAATGATCACTATTCAAACTTCTAATGAAAAACCTATTAAGTTGCCCGGAATCACAAGAAGCATTAACTTTAAATAGACACCCATTCGTAGAGGAAGATTAAAATAACAGTAATTCTTCTAGAACAGTTCTTCAAAAACACTAATTCATATCCCTTTTGAATTTGGTATGCAATCAAAACTTCCCTAAAATCATTGGCTCCTCCAAAACAAAAACCAACAAAATCAGAAATGGATAATTTCGAACCTCTCTTCACCATATCCTTTAAATAACTTTTACTATGAACAACAACATTTGAACACAAAGATCCACTGGAAGATGAATAACTAAAAAGATTAGATGGAATTGAAGTAGAACCATAACCAACATTTTCCAGTTGAGAACCCCTGATCTTAACAGTAAAAAGGAAAGAATGCACTCTTCTTATACAATTGAAAACAAAGTATACTCTAAAGATCAGAATCGGTATCAACCACTATAACTTTATTCTTAAGCACATAAGAAATTTCAATAGACGAAGGAGCTAATTGAGATCAATATCGACAAATGTCATTCTTCAAATCATAAAAACAACAATCAATGGACAACCGAGTGCTGAAAGTATTATCATCGAAGACAAACAAACAAAGAAGGTTATTATCACCACTACAAAAGCAAAAAAAAAGTAAGAAATAAAAAAGAAAATCAAACTGTTTTAACAAAACTGATATCTACTGACAATAAAACTGATACCTAAAATCTAAAGCTCAAATTTATATTAAAACTGATACAAAAACATATATACGTCAACAAATATTTGATACTAACAAACACTAATTTAATCCATCGATTATTTGCTACACATCATCAATTATACATAAAGAATTTTTTTTAAAACGATGCAAAAATGCAGTATTGTCAAAATGATACTAAAAATGATACCTAAACACTAATTCACAATGAACTAAATACAGCAATAAATATTCATCCAAATCAATGCGAATTCAACACAATCATCATTGAAAAAAAAACAAATGACATTCGATTTAAAACAAATTTAAAAACGATGCTGCATATAGAGTAAAAGGAACAAGAACGAACCTGCTACTACTGTCCAAATTTTCCTTAGAATTTGAGAGAAGAAAACACATCAACAAAACTAATTTCAATTATAAAAAAAAAGTTAGAATTGACCAAATTAAAACTTTAATAGAAGAAAAAACAAAAGAAGAAAAAACAGAATCATACCTAAAGCTGAGAATTGACAGTATCGAACTAAAACAAAGGAGACTCAAAATCCTGTTAAGATGATTGAATCGCGCAGCAAAATAAAGAAGAACGAAAAAGAAAATTCAAATTTAAAAACAAAAAAGAAAAAGCGATGAAGAATTAAAGAAGAACAAGAACGGTATAGAAGAAAACGCGCGACAGTTAGGGTTATTTAAATTATTTTAACGATTTTGTCCTTGGCAATAAAAAATTAATGGGCCATCCTAGCTGGCGAAAAAGCCCTTAAGTTTGTCCTTCACAATATTTTTCTGTGTTAAAAAACACCACTACTTCTAGTTTCAGCCAAAATGCAAATATTTGCACTTTTAGTTGCAGTTTCTTAAAAAGAATAGATTTGATTATCGAAAAAGCCCTTAAGTTTGTCCTTCACAATATTTTTCTGTGTTAAAAAACACCACTACTTCTAGTTTCAGCCAAAATGCAAATATTTGCACTTTTAGTTGCAGTTTCTTAAAAAGAATAGATTTGATTATCGAAACATGCGATTAAGTTCAGATTTAATTTTCGGAACAAGAGAAATTTTTACAAAAAATAATTTTTGGGGTGTAATTTAATACATTGTTTTTTAAACGAATTTTCTGTATATCAAACCTAAAAATAACGGCGGATCCAAATTTCCATAAATGTATTTCACAATAGATGCATATAGGTTTTTTACTTCAAATAAGTGCAAACCAAAATAGTACAATGGTCATATTTTTTAATTGTTTGGTACCATCACAGCTGCCGAAAGTCACTTAAGGCATCTATCGATAAACATTTTTTTTTGAAAAAGTTAAATTGGCCCAAGGTCCATACCTATACCATACATACATAAAACATATGCTAGGATTTCTCAAACCCTAGCCACTACATTATTTAAAACTTTTACATTTCGTAGCTGAAAAACGAAAAATTATTGTCGAGGACAAAATTTCTCAGCATTTTAGCCTCAAGGACAGACCTATTTTAACCTGAAGGACAACTTTCTTTAGATATCAGTTTTTACAGTTTTTAGGTATCAGTTTGTAGTTATCGGTAGTAGTTTTTAAGTATCAGTTTTTAGTTCGGTAGCAGTTTTGAAAAATTGTTTGTCCTTATGAATAATTTTGAAAGAATGTTTGTCCTTATGAATAATTTTTAATAGAACGTTTGTGCTTGTGATTAAAATATTAAGGTCTTGTCTTTGAGGCTAAAAATATACCAAATTTTTGTTTCCCCGCTAAATTTTTTATTAATGGATGCTAGATCGCTGATTTAAAAATCACTTTTCTTTGCGATTAATTCAATCTTTAAGGCGGCTTCCACTGCTTCCAAACTTCTTCCATCTCTTGTTTTCTATCAGTGTTATCAGCAGTTGGTTCAACTCTAGGTATACGGTAGGTCTGATCTAAGTTAGCCCTAGTATTGCTCAGTTCAACATTTTCCCAGCAAGATAAGTGAAAAATTCTGTGATTAAGTTTACTTCTGTAGAAGATTCCCGGTTCATTTGCAATAACTTCTAAATCGCTTAGATCTGTACTGTTATATAGTTGCTGGAGCTCAGTCGGCTGCAAAGATGGAGAGCGGTAGTCTCTTGCTGTATCTGGTGAGCGATTGTCCCAAACCTAATCCCGTTAACCGATTTAATTAAAAGTGCTTGCTTTTTACGTTTTCCATTTGCTTCGTAGGTACCGGATCTGACATAGGAATGAAGATGGCTGCCTCTTAATACAACCCCGAAGCAACTGTTAAATTTTGGTGATACAAAATCACAAATAGAAGGAAACAAATATGCAAAAGGGAAAGTAATCACGTTTGTTCATTATGGAAATGCATTAATAATTGGATTGCATTTGAATGAGATGGCAAGGAAATTTATGCATGCGCACGTTATGGAATAATATATATGCAAAAGATATGCATATTATTTCTTTCTTCGTAATCGCATTGCTTTGGGATTATTTTCTTCCATCTTTGGAACGAGTGAATTACTTGCTATGTTTGCGTGATTTGTTACCGTTGTAATTTGCCTCCATTATCTTCTTACCATATTTTGGTAATTTGATTGATGACTCACATGAATTTATATTGGCTATATATTGAGGGTAGACTTCATTGTAAACCCATCCTGGTATTCAGCCAGTGATCTCCAGATAGAGTGTCTCTTTTTTTGTTATCCCTAATTGGGGCTTTGGTATGTAAACTCTTATCTTGTAATCTCTTGTAATTCTCTCATGTGGAATAAAATCTCTCTCCTTTGGACTGGATGTACACTATCTAGATGATAGTGGAACCAGTATAAATTTTGTACGTCTCTTTTCTTCTTTATAGTTATTTACTATTTAATTGAAGTAATAGAATAACTGCTGCTAGATTAAGTGATGTTCAAATTGGCAAATCTAGATCCTGTTTATTGTCTTTCCGCATTGGTGCAATTTTCCGCACAACAGATTGGTATCGGAGCTAGGCGATTTGTTCAGATTTTTGCATCAATGGCTTCTAGAAAGAGCGGTAGAACTGGTGGTGATTATGCTATTACTCATTTGGATGGAAAAAGGAGATTTTGTGCAATATGGAGTGGAGGAGATTATTTTGAGAGAGAAGAGCGTTCCAGTCTTGGAAATTTGGTGATAAGGAGTTTACTGTGTTGAAGAGACATCTGGATTTGGGAACTTGTATCTGCTTTATGGCTCGATGTTGATGTGAGAGTCTTATGTTGATTTCCATGAGAAATTTGTTGTTTGGCAGATAAGGTATGTGGAAGGAGAGAGATTTTTCTTGTATACAAAGATTTGGATCAGCCTTGTTATGTCTGTTGGCTTTTTGTTTTCTAGCTCTGTATTTGATTGGTGATTGAGAGAATTTTTTTGGCCTTGGTGGCTTTGAGATTATTTTGATATCTACCTTCTTTTGATTTTGGATATTTGCAACATTTTGTTGGCGGGCGGGGACATAGTCTGAGCTCGTTAGCAAGATGTGATGGGGGGTGGCCTTGCCGGAACCCATTGGATAAGTATTCATTTTTGGTATCCATCTCGTTAAGAGATTTTGGTTGAAGGTGGAGTTTGATTTTAAGAGTTTTATGTTGAAAAGAGAATTTGACTCGAGGTGGAGTATTGAAAATATGTGATTTTGCATCAAGGTGGAGTGTTAAATTTTGGTGATACAAAATCACAAATAGAAGGAAACAAATATGCAAAAGGGAAAGTAATCACGTTTGTTCATTATGGAAATGCATTAATAATTGGATTGCATTTGAATGAGATGGCAAGGAAATTTATGCATGCGCACGTTATGGAATAATATATATGCAAAAGATATGCATATTATTTCTTTCTTCGTAATCGCATTGCTTTGGGATTATTTTCTTCCATCTTTGGAACGAGTGAATTACTTGCTATGTTTGCGTGATTTGTTACCGTTGTAATTTGCCTCCATTATCTTCTTACCATATTTTGGTAATTTGATTGATGACTCACATGAATTTATATTGGCTATATATTGAGGGTAGACTTCATTGTAAACCCATCCTGGTATTCAGCCAGTGATCTCCAGATAGAGTGTCTCTTTTTTTGTTATCCCTAATTGGGGCTTTGGTATGTAAACTCTTATCTTGTAATCTCTTGTAATTCTCTCATGTGGAATAAAATCTCTCTCCTTTGGACTGGATGTACACTATCTAGATGATAGTGGAACCAGTATAAATTTTGTGCGTCTCTTTTCTTCTTTATAGTTATTTACTATTTAATTGAAGTAATAGAATAACTGCTGCTAGATTAAGTGATGTTCAAATTGGCAAATCTAGATCATGTTTATTGTCTTTCCGCATTGGTGCAATTTTCTGCACAACAGCAACCACCTATATTGCCAAGGACTCTTCCTCGAGAAATATCATTAGAGTTCTTCTTACTTTGTAAGTAATCTTCAATCCGATCTTCAAAATTGTCGAGTTCCCATGTATCTGTCTCTTGCTTAGTATCTATGCCATGAGTTTCTGCTTTATTCGATTTCTCGAAAATGATTTGGCTTTCGGTTTCTATAAGTTTCCAAATTTGAAGCGAATCTGCTTTCTTATTGTTGTGTAGCCCTGTGTTTCTCTCTTTCCATATATAATATATGACACAAGCGAGAACAATACATGCATACTTGAACTTTTTTGATTTTCTTTTGTAATTGCCTTGGATGAATTGAATACTGCTTCTAAAGTCTGGTATTGATTGAAATTGACCAACTTTAAGCATCAATTTTGCAATGGACCAAATGTGTCTCGAATAAATACAATCAAAAAATAAACACTCAATGCTTTTAGTTCAGTTTTGCATAATAGACCGAATGTTTCACTTTTAGTATTCCACTTTTTACATCCGTCTTTGGTAGGCAATCTACTTAGCAGTGCAAAGTATGCACAATGTGCCATCTTTGGGAAATTTGCTCTATTCCAGATGACAGTGAACCATCGACCTCTGGTTCTTCTCCTTTGATAAATTTCCATGTTTTCCTAATTGAATTTTTTTCATTAAATCTTAATTTCCATTTCCATTTGTCCTTTTCCAAGTTGGGATTGATTGTTATTTTTTCTATGGCCGCTTTGAAAATTGCCGCTTTCGGTTTTAGCTGCATATTCCATTTGTGGTCTTGTATGATACAATTACAGTTGCATTTGTGTCTCTAAGTTTATAAATGTTTTTCCAACCAAGCAGTTTTAGAAGTGCGTTGCCATGTATCCATGGATTGAATTAAAAACCTGTTTGTTTTCCTTCTTTGAATTGTCTTTCAATGAGTTTAACTCTAATTTCCCTGCAATTCAAAATGTTTTTCCAAGTATTGGAGTAATGTTTTTCCACTGGCATTGTCCAGAAATTTCTGTTTTTAACATATTTCTCTTTCATCCATTTTGCCCATAAAGATTCCCCTTTCCAAAATTTTCAGAACAGTTTGAGGTTGCAGACTGTGTTTAGGTCATTAATTTTCTTAAACCCAGTCCACCTGATTGTTTTGGTTTGCAGGCTGTATTCCATGATACTTTATGTTGTTTTCCTCCAAATAAAGTTTGCACATGTTTTTCAATTTTTTGAATTGTATTAGTTAGGATTTTGTGAGCTTGCATCCAATACATAATGATGGCAGTGATGACTGTGTGTGTTAATTCCAATCTACCAGCTAGGGATAAAAGCTTGCTAGACCAACCTTCCAATAATTCATAAAGCCTTGAATAGTCTCTATCCTTAATTTGATTACTATTGAAGGGTAGGCCCAAATACTTAATATGCAAAGAACTTACTTTGAATTTTAAAACATTCAAAATTTCTACTTTTATAACACATAGTTTGCTGAAGTAAATTTTGCTTTTACTTTCATTTATTTGACGCCTAACGTATTCTTCAACTTTCTCAAGAATTTTACCCATAGTGTAAGCACTTTTTACATCTACATTTAGAAAAATAAGTAAATCATCAGCTTATAGTGAATGAGCAATAAATGGTTTTGTCCTATTATTGGTTTTAAAGTTTCCATTAATTTGTTCTAGTTCCATTTGCATACAGAGGAATTCCATAGCAATAGTGAATTAAGTAAGGAGAATGCGTCTCCTTGCCCTATTCCTCTATTGCTATGTATAAAACTACTAGTAGAACCATTTATAAGTATGAAGTAGGTCATATTATTTATGCATTCTTCAATCCGACTACATAATTTGCTTTCAAATCCCAACTGCTTTAACATATGCAAAATAAAGTGAATATTGATTTTATCAAAAGCCTTATGCAAGTCAATTTTGATGCACAATTTATTTTTGTTGCCTTGATTGAAGTTCTGATCTGTTCATGAGCTAATAAGTATTTTCGGCAATAAATCTCGCAGGGATAAAAGCATTTTGGTTTTCAGAAATTAAATATCTCAAAAATATTTTAATCCCCTTACGTAGTATAGTAGCTATAATTTTATAGATAAAATTACAGTAGGCTATAGGCCAGTAATCACCTAATTCCTTGGAGGTTTTAACTTTGAAGCAAGTTTAATTAAAATATGGTTTAGATTTTTAAGAATTTTCCCCTTAGTAAAAAAAACTCAGTCACAGCATTAAATGTTATATGTTTTAACTCTTCCCAGTGAAATTTATAGAATTTAGCCCCAAACCCATCTGATCCAGACTTTTATCATTATTAGCATTGAATGCAATTCCTTTAATTTCTTCTAAAGTTATACGAGCAAGTAAATTTTTCCAACTGTTGGAATTCAATATGAACTTGGTATGTATATTAGGAAAAGTGTTTGGGTATGAAGCAGAATTATATAGGGATGTGAAATAATTGATTGCTTCCAATTCCATTTGTGATGCATCATTTATTGCACTACCATTTGGATTTATTAGCTTCCCTATATCAATTTTATATTTTATGTTGGACATTTTTGCATGTGTGCTGACAAAAGCACCCATAAAACCCCATCCTAATACCATAATTTTTTAATAAAATTACATACTTTCTAATACCATGTTTAGTTTTTTTCACCGATCTCTACGTCATCGAAGTCCATATTTCAACTCCCTTCCTAAATTCATCTCCATATATTATCATCGACTATCAAAACTTCATTCCTAAAGGTTCACAAAAATAAAAATTACCTTGAATTCTAATCAAAACATAACATAAATTCATAATTAGATACCAACCAAAATTTACCTCAACACACATATTAACTGATTAACTTAGAATTTGAAATAAAAATTGAAAACGTGGATAATTTAATTTAAAAAAAATAGTACGTGAAGGAGCTGCTACTGGTTGAGTTTGGATGATTGTCTCATCTCTTGATTTGGGATTAAGAGTTTTTACTGCACCACGACGTTGATGCTCTTCTAGTTGATTTTGGATGATTTTCTCATCTCTTGATTTGGAATTAAGAGTTTTTAGAGGAATTGCAGTTTTCGAATCTAAGTTAAGCAATGAAATGAATTAGATTCGATGATGGTAGCTTAAAGCAGGGGAGCATGGTATTAATAAGTGAATGTAATGTTAAGTTGTGGTATTTTTTAGTGTTGGTATTAAGAAGAAGATTTATTAGTGCTTTTAGCAGCACACTTTTTGCAGAATTTTTTTTAGTGGAATCATCCCTATTTGTGAGCCAGTCCACTTTAGCTTTCTACCTCATATTCAAAGCTTGAGCATGAAGAGCTCTTATTAAGTTGCTCTGAGTTTAAAAGAATTTGTTAACTATAGCAATACCTGAGCTATCTTTATCAATACTGTCTTGCAAGCACTCACAATCTTCTCTAGTTTATTTAATTTCTGTTTTTGAATTGTTTTTATTCCATGATTTCAATTTTTCTTTTGTTTTTTGTATCATCTTGCTAAATTTATACTAGGCAGTGCTCTGTACATGAATACCAAGTCTATTCTTTACTATTTCCTTGTAAGAATCCTCAAAGACCCATCCATTTACAGATCTAAAAGGAAATTTTCTCTTATTTGAAATGCTACTCTTTAAAAGAGAAATTTGAATTGGTGCATGATCACTAGAGGCTTGATGAAGTGTATTACAGTTAAAGTATGGAAAACATTTCAGAGTGTTTTGATTTATTAGAATTTTGTCGAGTTTACAATGTATATTTCTACATTTCCCCTATTTCCATGTATACTTGTTACTAGAAATAATAGGTTCAACTAAACCTGTTTTCAAGATAAAACTATTAATTAACTCAAGTTTTTTAAATTGAATTGGATTACCCCCTCTTTTCATGAGTATATAGTACCGTGTTAAGGTCCCCTACTATGATCCAGGGGTAATTTATTTTATCATTAATTAACTTTAACTGTTTCCAAAGAATAGCTCTCTCGTCCTTGCTACTTGATGCATATATAAACGTAATTTCTAACATCAAACCCCCTTTATTTTTGCATATACGGTGAATATATTGCAAATTGATAAAATATTGTTGGATTTCCCATATATTTGGATCACTTAAGATCATAATTCTATCATAACCACCCATAGCAATATTATTGATAATATTCCTACAATTTAAAGTACTGTTTTGAAATAAGTCTATTTTGTGATTATCTAATTTATATTCAAGAAGGCCAATAATTCTCGACTTACATGTGTTTAACAGATTTATAAGGTTGATTTTTCTTTCTAGGGAATTTAATCCACTTACATTCCGTAAAATTATTTACATTATAAAATATATAATAAGGGATATTATAAGGGATATTCTCTTCATCATAGAGAAAGCCTGTAATGCTCCCCTCTTACTAGCCTTCTGCCATTTTTTTGCGTGAAACTTTGTCTTGTATTTGCAATTGCTTTTCCCAGTTTGGATTTCTCATTATATTCTTCTTTTTGAAATCTGCTTCATCTTCTGTATGAATTTCTATACTAGGCCTGAGTAGTTCATTTATTTTCTTTATTTTGTTTTTCTTCCTTTTGTTGCGCTTTGTAGAGAGGAGGAGCTTGAAAGTAGTTTAGCTACATTTTGTTTTAGCATGTCCGAGTTTGGAACTGTTACTAACATAGAGGCAATATTAGCAGCTACCCTTCCTATCTTAAGATTGCTGATATTATGAATACTAGGAGATTCATCTATATTTATGATATTATTATCTATACTTAAACTTGAGTTATCCTTTAAGGGGGATCCTTAATGACATGTTAGATATTAACCTCTTTTGTTTGCTTTGTTGTATTTCTAACTGCTTCTGAATTCAGTTGCTGAAACCGGCTCATTGGGAGAGAGCATGGTCGAGTCTTGACTAGCTCACCCACTTGCGATAGGGACTTGCATATCCAATCTTTGGTCTGCATCTCTAATCTTACTATTGTTTGAATTTATGAAACTTGGATTCGAATCTGCCTGAACGTCTGCATACCTTTGATTCCCAGTAATATCATTATTTTTTATCTCTGTTTTTTTGAGATGTCATCACTAGCTCTTTCATCCGCACTTTGACTCCAAATATTTTCGATTGAGCTTTTTCCAGAAATTTTGATTTCCTGCATTTGCTTCTGCAGAACATGATTTTTTTATCAACCTGCATTTTTTCTACATTTGCATATGGTTTAACCGCAGTGAGGGTTGCATCAGTATGACTTTTTTCTTTCCAAACTTTCTTGGCTGTACAGTTTTTAGTGTTACGGCCAAAGTAACACAGTTCTTGCATCTAGGAGGAATCCACCCATACTCGACTTTTACATAATATTTTCACCGTCATACATTGAAATGTAGGCTTCCTTTGGAAGTTCCGCATTTGTTTTATTTCAACAAGAATTCTAGCACAACAAAATCTTATTTCATTTGCCACTGATTCATTTAGTTTCAGAGGGATTCCAACTGCACTCGCAATGGCACTAAATGCTTCCTTGTCCCATAATTTAGGTTGAGTCTAGGCAGTCGAATCCAGATTGGCATTGTTATGAGCAGATCTCTATCAAGATTTAGCTTCTTGCTCCATTTATTCAAAATAATGAGTTTTCCATTTATGAATTATGGACCGCCATTAATCATTTTTTCATAATCCACTGCATTTGAAAATCTAATAATAAAAAACCCATTGTTATGAGTATAGATTTCGAATTTGCTTGTCGGATTCCAAGTTCTTGTGATCCAAGCCTTGAAATGATGATACGGGGTTCTATTGGCATAAACATAAGCAATAACCGAGAAAATCCACTTTCTGTTCTTTTGGTGACCTTTTCATTCATAACAACTACCTTCTTCTTATTGATTGCAACATCCCGGAATTTTTACCATTTTGATCTTGAATATTTAATTAATTTTAAATATTTAAATAATCGATGTTTAAAAATTTAAATAACTTTCATCTAAATATAGAGATTATTAGATATTTGAATTGTGAATTAAGTATTTGAATTGTGGATTAAATATTAATTAAATGGATTAAATAGTTTTATTTAACTCTTTTTTATTAATAAATAAAAATAGTGAACTCATTTTGTAAATTTATTTACAATAATAAACAGTTCAAATTAATCGCATGAAAAATCTAATTTGTTAATAAAATGACTTGATTTCTATTGTAGTTTTTTTAATTGAATTTATGTGATTTTTCCATAATTTTTAATTTGGAAAATATTTAAATTATCGTTTGATGAATTTATAATGGTATTTTTGAACTTTCACAAAATCAAATAATTTGTGAATTTTATTATTGATTTGTGATCATGTTGCATTTTGGTGCATGATCGTATTTTTATTGCTGTCATTCTCGATTCATATGCGAATGGAATATTGTGTTGTTGAGCATAATAAAGATTTCTTTTCTAATTCTTTTAAAATCAAATCTAAAGTCAAAAATTTGGAGGTGATGTGATGTTGGCTTGTAAATCTTGTTTTCCTTAAGAATCTAGTTTAGCTTGAGACATAAGTAAAATGAGTTTGTTTATAAAAAGAATCAAAGTCAACACTTAAAAAAAAGAAGAAGATACATTCTCATTTCCCTCATCTCTCTTTTTCTATGTTAGAACAAAAATGGCCGTAAGTTTTAGAAATCAAAATCAAATTATTCCGTCAATTAAAAAATATGAAATTTGTTGCTTTGAGTTTTTAAAGGAGAGAGCTTCAATCCTTTATGAGTTTTGTAGTGTGCGGAAATGTTTTGGCAAAATCGATAGTTTGGACGAGGATATGGTGAAACTAGGGTTTCATTTTCCTAGTGATGGAGGGCGATTTAGGCGAAGGCGAATTAGCGGTTGCGTTTCTGTTTGCAAAGCACGCACTGCTCACCTAATTTAAGCAAGTCCGATCGCCTATCATGGAATGCGACTTTACACTGTCACGTGTGAGGCTGGTGGGTGACGATCTAAGGTGAGGCATCGGGCTAGGTGTTGTTGTGATGGCCGAAGAGCTTGTGCGATGAGGAGTTGAATGCGAAGACAAATCGATGAATAGTGGCTTGTGGAGGGAGAAAACTGGTGGAGATTGATGCAGCCCATACCTTATGTCGCCTCCAGCCTAAGTCACGTACGAGCATCACGAGCGAAACCCTAGATCGCTCCAGTCTAGGTCGCGGCGAAACCCTAAGTCGTGGGTCGCTCATCCCCTTAGGTCGCGCGCGCGAAGCTCCAGAAGGTCGCGATGGTTTCCAGCCTAGGTCACGATTGTTTCCAGCAGCGTATGTCGCGAGATGCTCCAACGAGCTACGACCTAACTCCAGCATATGTCGCAAATCCTTAAGTCGCGCCATGATTAGGTCGCGAGAAGTTAAGTCGCAGACGACCTACCTTAAGTCGCTGAAGCCATGACTTCTTATGTCGCGAAGTTCTGAAGCTTAGGTCGCGAGATGATATTAGGTCGCAAACTTTGTTAAGTCGCCGAATTCTTATGTTGTATGCTTCTTAAGTCGTCTGCGTTAAGTCGTATGTCGTGGGATGTTATTGTTGTTAAGTCGTGTACTGTTGTGTTGTAACTTTCTTAAGTCGTTTGTAATTTCTTTTGTTATGTCGTGTAATTGTTAAGTCGTGTGGGTTGTAAAATCCTATAAATAGCGGGTGAGTTGTATCATTTGGAGAAGTTGATTTTTAAATAAAAAATTTGTTGAGTGCTTTGTGCCTCTTTTGAAATTGGTAGTTGAGTGTAATCTTCTATCTCCACCTTCGGTATTCGAGTGCGCTCGAATCAACGATTGTTGAAGCCAATTCACGGAATCAAGTGCGCTTGATCAACGTTCGAAGAATTGTAGATCTTCTCTCACGGCATCGTGCGCGATCAACGTGTCGAAGATTGCTAGAATCCGGTATCTTCGTGATCAACGGATTTGGGCCTTTTATCTTGGGTATCTTCAATCCATCAATTCATCATTGTATCATTTCATCGATTTATCATCGATTCATCGATTATTTCCGCTAATCGTGTGAGATCCTGGATGGATTCGATTTACATCGTCGAATTCGCTTCCTTGGCTGCATCAGTTTGGTATCAGAGCTAGATCGCAAGAAGTTTGCATCATTTGGAGAATTGAGTTTCGAGAATTTGAAGTTTGGAGATCAGATTTGCATAATTAAGAAGTTTGGTGTTCATCGTGAAGTTGCAACAAGATGGGAGTTTCGATCCATATCATTTTGGATCAA
The DNA here is from genome assembly GCA_030737815.1 of Allium fistulosum. Lineage (NCBI taxonomy): Eukaryota > Viridiplantae > Streptophyta > Magnoliopsida > Asparagales > Amaryllidaceae > Allium > Allium fistulosum. Next base: position 1,545,237,951 of record CM060901.1, on the reverse strand, counting down.
AGTTCGGAAAGTGTTTGAATTTTTGAAGATTTGTTTGAAGTTCAATCATGCCACCGAGACGAGTTCAACGTCATCGCAATGTTGATGCTTTGTATGGAAGAGAAGATGCTGAACAAATGGAGCAACGAATTAGTGATAAATTCAATGAGAAGTTTGATGAGAGAATTGGTCGATTAGAGAGAATGATGTTTGAAATGAATCAAAGTAGAAGAAGGGTTTCACCTGAATCGAGCCATGGGGGAAATAGAGTTTCACCACATTCAGATCGGGATAGAAGAGAAGATCATGATCGTAGAAATGTTGACGATCGTGATAGGAATGTTGATGATCGAAATCGGAGAGATGTGGATGATCGTGATCGAAGGAATGTAGATCGAAGGGATGTTGGTGGTAGAAATGGTGGTGGTAGAGATGTTGGTGGTCATGATCAACATCGATATGCATCAGATTTTGATGAGGAGTTTGATGGTGGTAGTGTTCATGGTCGAAATCGAAGTCAAGGGAGAAATCATTCAGAGTATGATCACAAATGGGAGTCCGGAATGAAAATTGAAATTCCAGAGTTTAAGGGTGGTATATAGGCTGAAGAATTTCTAGATTGGTTATCTAATGTTGAAGAGATCTTTGATTTCAAGGAGGTTCCGGAAGATCGTCGAGTGAAGTTGGTTGCTACTAGGTTGAGAGGAAGAGTTATGGCGTGGTGGCAGCAAACCAAACTTACACGAGAACGAATGGGGAAGTCGAAGATTGTTGCTTGGGAGAAAATGAAGAAGATGATGAAGGCTACATTCTTGCCTTACAATTATCAATCACTCATGTATTAGAGGTTGCAGAATCTGAGGCAAGGGACGAAGACTGTTAATGATTATGCTGATGAGTTTTATCAACTGATTGCTCGAAATGACATTATGGAGACGGTGGAACAATTGACTGCTAAGTTTGTTGGGGGGTTGAGGATCCAGATCCAGGATATGATAAATATGTTTGACCCTAGATCTGTGGCTGAAGCGCACCAGAAGGCGTTGGCTTGAGAGAAACAGGGAAGACGAGGAGGTGGTGTGTTTCCAAGTTCCAATACTCAGAGCAAGGGTGCTAGTGGGAGTTCCAATGTTTCTAAAGCTGTCAGTAAACCAGTTGTGAATGAAGTTGCGAAGGCGAAGGTCAACAACAGTTTCAAGTGTTATAATTGCCAGGAAGTGGGTCACAAGAGTAATGAATGCCCGAAACCGAAGAGGCGAGCTATGATTGCTGAAGTGGAAGGTGAGGATGTTGATGAAGGTTATTCTAGTCCAGTTGAGAAGGATGAACAAGATATCGCGTCGGGAGATGAAGGATGTAATCTAATGTTAAGGAGATCATGTTTGACACCGAAGCAGGAAGGGGAGGCTAGTTGGTTGAGGAGTAATATCTTTCAGTCGACATGCACTATACTGGGGAAGGTGTGTAAATTTGTGATTGACGCGGGAAGTTGTGACAATATCATTTCTACCGAAGCTGTGAGAAAGTTGAAGTTGAAGACAAGGAAGCATCCAAATCCTTACAAGTTAGCGTGGTTAAGGAAAGAAGGAGAGGTGAAGGTGGACAGGCGAGTTTATGTTCCATTTTCTATTGGAAAGAAGTATAAAGATGAGATCTGGTGTGATGTGGTGGAGATGGATGTTTGTCACTTGCTTTTGGGAAGACCATGGCAGTATGACCGAGCAGTGCAACATGATGGTCGAACCAATAGCTACAGCTTTATGTTTGAGGGTACTAAGATCATTTTAGTTCTGAAGAAGAGACAACAAGAAGAGAGCAAGTCAGAAGAGATTGAGGAGCTGAAGACTTTGTTGACTTTAAAGGAGTTTGTTGAAGAAGTAGAGGAGAGTCTAGAGGTGTTCTTGTTGATTAGACATGAAGCTACTGAATCTGTTGAAGTTCCAGAGGAAGTAAAGCCAGTATTGGAAGAATTCAGAGATGTGTTTTCTGAAGAGTTGCCAAAGGAGTTACCACCGTTGAGAGATATTCAGCATCAGATTGATCTTGTGCCAGGGGCGACATTACCTCACAGGCCACATTAAAAGATGAGTCCTAAGGAGCATGAGGAACTGAGAAGGCAGGTGGAGGAGTTGTTAGAACAAGGGCGTGTTTAGGAGAGCTTGAGTCCTTGTGCAGTGCCAGCCTTATTGGTACCGAAGAAGGATGGGACTTGGCGGATGTGTACGGACAGTCGGGCTCTAAACAAGATCACTGTGAGATACAAGTTTCATATGCCGAGGTTCGATGATTTGATTGATCAGTTGAGTGGGGCTGTTGTGTTCTCAAAGATTGACTTGAAGAGTGGATACCATCAGATTCGTATTAGATCGGGTGATGAGTGGAAGACTGCTTTTAAAACTAGGGAAGGTCTATACGAATGGCTGGTTATGCCGTTTGGCTTGTCAAATGCTCCTAGTACTTTTATGAGAGTGATGAACCAGATTTTCAGGCCATTTATTAGGAAGTTCGTAGTAGTTTGCTTTGACGATATTTTAATCTATAGTGGGAGTATGGAAGAGCATATCCAGCATTTGCGAGAAGTGCTGTTGATTCTACGACAGGAGCAATTCTATGCAGCAACGAAGAAGTGCGTGTTCATGACGCATAGTGTTTTGTTTCTGGGATATGTTCTGTCGAAGGAGGGTATTCAAGTGGATGAAAGCAAAGTGGAAGCTGTCAGGAGTTGGCCACAACCCAAGACAATTACTGAAGTGAGGAGTTTTCATGGGTTGGTATCTTTTTATCGAAGATTCATTCCACATTTTAGCAGTGTGATGACACCTATAACCGATTGCATGAAAGGAAAGAAGTTCGTGTGGACAGAGGAAGCAGAGTTAGCTTTTGAGAAGATCAAAACACTTTTGACGACATCACCCATTCTGGTACTGCCGGATTTTCAGATATTGTTCGAGTTACACACTGATGCTTCGAAGGTTGGGATTGGTGGAGTATTGAGTCAGAATGGAAGACCGGTTGCTTATTTCAGTGAGAAGTCTGGAGCCAAGATGAGATATAGCACTTATGACGTGGAGTTTTACGCAATTGTTCAAGCTGTGAAGCACTGGAGACATTATCTGTTTCAGAAGGAGTTTGTTCTTTATACGGATCACGAAGCTTTGAAACATTTGCAAGGGCAGGACAATATTTCAGCTAGACACGCTTCATGGGTCGCGTATCTGCAGCAGTTTACTTTTGTTGTAAAACACAAATCAGGGGTGACGAATCGTGTAGCTGATGCCTTGAGCAGGAGGAATCATTTGTTGACGACGATGAAGGTTGAAGTGACAGGATTTGAACTTTTGCCAGAGTTGTTTGAGGAAGATCCTTACTTTGTGAAAATTGTTGAGAAAGTCAAGGATGGGAGTACTGATGAGTTTGTGTTGGTAGATGGATTCTTATTCAAGTGGAATCGATTGTGCGTACCAGATTGCAGCTTGAGAATGAAAATTGTAAAAGAGTTGCATGGAGAAGGACATGTTGGTCGGGATCGCATTGCAGTTGATTTCTCAGTTTTATTATTGGCCCTCGATGAAGCGGGAAGTTGAAAAGTTTGTTCGAAGATGTCATGTTTGTCAAGTTTCGAAAGGGACAGCTACAAATGCGGGTTTGTATATGCCTTTACCCGTTCCTACAAAACCGTGGGTTGATGTAAGCATGGATTTTGTGTTGGGCTTGCCGAGGACTCAACGGGGAAATGACTCTATATATGTTGTGGTGGACCGTTTCTCGAAGATGATACATTTTGTTGCTTGTAAGAAGACGGCAGATGCAGTCCATGTGGCACAGTTGTTCTTTAGAGAGATCTATCGCTTGCATGGTTTACCAGAATCTATAGTTTCAGACAGGGATACCAGATTTGTGAGTCATTTTTGACTGAGTTTGTGGAAGATGGTGGGAACGAAGCTGAAATTCAGTAGTGCTTATCATCCACAGACAGATGGACAGACTGAAGTTGTGAACAGATCCCTGGGAAATTTGTTGCGGTGTCTTGTGAAGGATAATCTAAAGAGTTGGGATGTGAAGTTATGTCAAGCGGAGTTTGCTCATAATCATGCTATCAACCGTAGTACGGGTTTCAGTCCATTTCAGATTGTATATTCAAGCTTGCCAAAGGGGCCGTTGGATTTAACGATAGTGCCACAACCGAAGAGGACAGTTAAGCGGGCTGCTTATTTTGTTGATGGGTTGACAGAATGCCATAGAATCGTTCAGGAACGATTGGAGAAGACGAATGAGAAGTATAAACGATCTGCGGATCTGAAGCGAAGAAGTGCTGAATTTAATGAAGGAGATTTAGTATATGCTGTACTAACGAAGGATCGTTTTCCAGTGGGAGCATACAATAAACTTAAAGCTCGAAAGATTGGTCCTGTAAAGATTGTGAAACGGATCAATGAAAATGCTTATAGGTTGAAGCTGCCGGAGGATGTGCACACTTCTGACGTGTTTAATGTTAAACATCTTATACCTTATTATGGAGATGAAAAATCCAATGGGGAAGACTTTTAAATTCGAGGACGAATTTTTCTCAACCAGGGAAGGATGATGCAGCCCATACCTTATGTCGCCTCCAGCCTCAGTCGCGCACGAGCATCACGAGCGAAACCCTAGATCGCTCCAGTCTAGGTCGCGGCGAAACCCTAAGTCGTGGGTCGCTCATCCCCTTAGGTCGCGCGCGCGAAGCTTCAGAAGGTCGCGATGGTTTCCAGCTTAGGTCGCGATTGTTTCCAGTAGCGTATGTCGCGAGATGCTCCAACGAGCTACGACCTAACTCCAGCATATGTTGCAAATCCTTAAGTCGCGTCATGATTAGGTCGCGAGAAGTTAAGTCGCAGACGACCTACCTTAAGTCGTTGAAGCCATGACTTCTTATGTCGCGAGAAGATATTAGGTCGCAAACTTTGTTAAGTCGCCGAATTCTTATGTCGTATGCTTCTTAAGTCGTCTGCGTTAAGTCGTATGTCGTGGGATGTTATTGTTGTTAAGTCATGTACTGTTGTGTTGTAACTTTCTTAAATCGTTTGTAATTTCTTTTGTTATGTCGTGTAATTGTTAAGTCGTGTGGGTTGTAAAATCCTATAAATAGCGGGTGAGTTGTATCATTTGGAGAAGTTGATTTTTAAATAAAAAATTTGTTGAGTGCTTTGTGCCTCTTTTGAAATTGGTAGTTGAGTGTAATCTCCTATCTCCACCTTCGGTATTCGAGTGCGCTCGAATCAACGATTGTTGAAGCCAATTCACGGAATCAAGTGCGCTTGATCAACGTTCGAAGAATTGTAGATCTTCTCTCACGGCATCGTGCACGATCAACGTGTCGAAGATTGCTAGAATTCGGTATCTTCGTGATCAACAAATTTGGGCCTTTTATCTTGGGTATCTTCAACCCATCAATTCATCATTGTATCATTTCATCAATTTATCATCGATTCATCGATTATTTCCGCTAATCGTGTGAGATCCTGGACGGATTCGATTTACATCGTCGAATTCGCTTCCTTGGCTGCATCAGAGATGCACGGCAATGTTTGGTTCATGCACATTTTAATAGCAATCGACAATTTTAAACTTTGGGGAAGAAGTATTAACATAGAGTTATTAATATAAATTAGTGTAAACCCGTGCTTCACACACGGTTTTGGGCAAAAGGTTAGTTGATACATTTATAAATTAATATAATCTGTCACGTGTGAGGCTGGTGGGTTTGCATTAGTTTATATTAATAACTCTATGTTAATACTTCTTGGGGGAATTAATTTAAAGGACAATTTTTTTATATTTTTTGCCTCTAGGACACGACCACAATATTTTAACCATAAGAACAAACATTCTCCTAAAAATTATTCATAAAGACAAACATTCTTTCAAAATTATTAATAAAGACAAACATTCTTCCAAAACTGCTACCGAACTAAAATCTGATACCTAAAAACTGCTACCGATAACTACAAACTGATAGCTAAAAACTACTATCAATAACTAAAAGCTGATACCTAAAGAAAGTTGTCATTCTAGCTAAAATACCGAAGGTCCGTCCTTCAGGCTAAAACGCTGAGAAATTTTGTCCTTGACAACAATTTCCTGTTATTAGTACTACAAAGAGTACAATTGGTTTACCAAAATTTGTGTCACGTAGCATTATGAGAAAATGTCCTCAGAATGAACGATCAGTGATAGTCATGATCAGATTAAGTAGCACATTGCATATAAATTGCCTATGTCTTTTGCACAACCCGATTTGAGTAAATAATTCAAGTTGCCATTAATTTTGACCTGTTCAAACAGGAAGCAAGCCACATCTTGATGGTGGATATGTGGATATTTTTAAACTGGGTACAGCTAAGCAAGAAAATAGCTAACAATAATAAAAACCTCAAATATTTATAAACTGTGCAAAGCATAACAATGTCAATTTACCACAGTAGGTAAATCGTACATGTATTACAATAGCTGGCAGCAAAATTAAATTTTGAGTAATAAGTGGACAAATAGAATTCAGCCGTAGAAGGCAACAACCGAACAACAATTAAAATTTGTTTGGTAGAAGTTGTATTTTGTTATGTACAGTGCAAAACGCAAATATTGTACTTCATAATAGTGTTCTGGGAATATAATACATAGTTGATCCTGCTCTTTAGTCTAAAGGGAACAAATCTGGAAGCATGGTGCACAGTAGAGGTTTATCTAGAATGGCAGTTCGTTATCCGTGGAGGAAAAAAAAAGAATCTAGCATCAACAGCTGCATAATGTAACAAACTTTAACAGCATGTGCCAATATGGTATTAAAACTCTAAATGAACACATAAGAATAAGAAGGAAAGCTCTAACAAACTGAAATAATCCTATTGCACAATTTAAATTTATCCAAAAAGTTGAATGGAAAATGGAAGAGAAACAGGAGTGGTTCAGATAATAGTTCATTAAATGATTCGATAGAAGATAATATGCTATTTGTAAGGATGGTGGAAGCAATACACACACTATGTGAATGACAACTGCAGTGGAGTGGAATTAAAATAAACCTTGATATGACTCTTCACCTAAGCTCTCTGAAGTATACGTTTAAAGCAATAGTTAGTAGGCTATTTATAGTCAAAGTTAGGATATACGAGGAACTCATGCATAAAATATTTAATTAAAAGTACATTATATGGTTACCTTTTAAGTCGTTGCGGCCAGTAAGGGAAAAGACTTTGAATGGTAGCATGGTCAGATTGAAATATGTGGATTTCTTAAAAACCAAGCTTAATAACATGTCGACTATATTTAGATAAGAAAAAATACATGAGTTCAGAACTTTTTTAGGTTGAAACAAATAAATTTGTACATGGTAAATATTGAAGGTACTAACATGGCATCAAAAGATTAAGGAAAATAGAGGAATATAAAATTCTAGTCTGTAATTTGTCCAAACTAAACCCTTTGTATGTTGAATGACGTAACAAAATCCAAAAGTCACAGGTAATGTAAGAAATCTATTAATAAATTATCCATATTTAAAATGAGAAAGGTGAGTAATAAAATGCACATAACCTCTACAAATGTAACTTCTCAAGTGTATATCGTAAAGTAGCTTGTTTAATCATGTATCCAAACGTTTAACTTGTTATGAATTAAGATTGAAGCATCTCATGCTCAAAATAAATTTGACTATGAAATTGACAAAAAATAACATATTTTACTATTCTTTTTGGTGTATGTCGCTGCTATTTTCTTTTATTCAACTTATATCTAGCATTGTATTGATGAACAAAACGGACATAAAATTATAGATGAATGAAATTATATTGTTTCCTATCTTGTTCAAACTAATATTTTATATTGAATTTGACCCACTTAGTTGGTATATAGGAAGAAATACATAAACTGTTGACAACTTACTAAAAATGACCAATGAAAATTATATATGTATGTGTGTTGCTCACAAACATAAATTCCCACACACACATGTGTCTGTGTGCGCATGCACGCGCCTTAGTTTTGTTTTATAATATAAGAAATACATAGTATATATTTTTCTATTGCTTTCTTCCCGTTCTCCAAATTGAAAAGGTATTGATACTGGTAGATTAGCGTTGAGTAAACTAGCTCAACGATAACTCATATTCAATATGGGAAACCAAGATTTAAAGGAAAACAAATGAGAAGTATAATAGGAAGTACAACAGAAGGGTTGAAAGAATATGGTGAACAACCTATACATATTAGTCTGGTTGAAAATTTTTGTCCTAACAGAACTGTCAAAAAAATTATACGTATTTTACGTTGTTGGTAAGGAAAATTATATTTGGTAAATATAATGTTAATTCCAAACGTACCTTTGTTTGAAACTGGGTGCATGAGTACTTTGGTTGATGGAGGAAGGTTCGGCGTTGAAGTTGTAAGCACTCAGGACATTTAGTAAGTCTGCGCTGGTAATGTACACACCGCTAATGGAGTTGTTTAGCCGTATGGTAACCTGTTAAGAGTTGAAGAAACGATATTTAATTATAGTGCTATAGCAGATGGGTGTTTCCCTGTTACATGCATTACCTTGTTGACGCGGTTGTCTGGTGGATATGTGTGGAACGGAATGCAGTTTTCAAGGTTGTTTATTTTTTGTTCCAATTCTCGTTGCGAGCACATGTATTTATGGACCTATGACACAATGGAAGAAGGCTAGATTGTAGTGCAATGGATGCATTGGCAGGGAACGTACGTTTGGGGTGTTGGTTAGAGCGTACCTTTTGTGAGCAAGTTTGTTGCTTTAGATGTTGAAGATGCCTTTTCTCGATCTTGGATCGCTCCAGTGTAGCAGTTCTCGTGGGGCCTGCAGTGTAATAGATGTTAGCAGGAGTATAAGACTGAAACAACACAAGCCTTATTGGTATGTTGGGGTTATATGTAGGTTGGAGGACATAACCATTAGCGGGGATATGTTCACTTGGATTCCCCTAGAGCGCAAAATGGATTGTAGTAGTGTTATGTGTTCGTCAACCTGCTTGGGACATGGTTGTATTAAAATGGCTACAGTAAATGAAATATTGAAGTAGAGAGAAATGTTAATTACAATGGCAGGGTTAGGACTTACCTGTCCATGAATGTCAACCTGAGCCGAAGAATAAATAAGTGAGCTGACTTAGAAATATGAGGAAAATGTATTCGTGAGGGGAGAAAAACAGTTTATTGTTTGGGTAAGCATAGGCATGCAAGCAATACCTTAAGTATTGGGTGGAAAGGTATGTTGTCCTCGCTATGTCGCTGAGTGAAAGTTGGTTGTTTGAGAAGACCGTTGGTTACAAAGAGTTCGTAACCCTAATTTTGTGCATGTATTGTGTAAGTGTTGCCTATGTCAAAATCGATGGTAGAAATGTTGATATGCTGATCAGTGAATTGGGATTAACCAAAATTAAATCATAATCTGTAAGTTTGGAAGTAATTGTTGGTCGAAGGTGGCATGGAAAGTGCAATTTTGAGGTGTATAAATGATGCAATATGTATGTAAATGCAGTGGTGAACGAAGACTGAATTTTTGTAGTAAACTGAAGAGAACATAAATGTTAAAACCACATATTTACGGCTTTATGCTGACATCTGTTTAGGTATTAAGGATAATGATGGTGGATATGTACAAAGAATATACAATTATATATGTTGGTAATGTCAAAGCAGTTAAAATTACAGTTTATAGCAGGCTATTATCTCGTTGTGATATAGTTTGAACCTGTTAATGTAACCGTGGTCAGAAATGTAGAAAGCACGGTTAAATGAATATTAATTTCAGTTTCTCAATTACAAAGTGCTGACATGTTATAGATTGTCTTTGCAGCTTTTATGATTTTCTGTAACTGTGGACAGATGTAATTGTAATAGCACTATGTATGGAACAATAACTGTATTTGCAGGACGGGCGCATTCTACATTAGTTTTCAATTTATTTAGACATATATAGTGGACATAAAGTTGTAATCCTTTATTCGAAACCAAACAGAAGACATGTAACAGAAGACGGACAACAGAGAACATAAGAGGAACATGCATTACAACAGTTCACATAAGTTGAGATACGTGAAGATATAGTTAGAAGCTAGGAGGTAGTCATACGATTCTTCTTTTTGGCATTTCCTTTGAGCTGAGTGACCTTGCTGTCGGAGGAACTGGGAACTTGTAGTGATATATACCTTGTTAGTAAATTTAATAGCAAGTTAAGAAATAGTGGTTTAGGGGTAGATGGCAAAAAAGGCACATATAAATGCAAAGTGTCGTGGGCATAACAGCTAGTAGGTAGTAGGTCATATGTATGTGGTTGACGACATAGGTACCTTAGTATTGCTTGGTTCTGGCGGCGTACTGCTGATGTCGGCAGTTGGAAGAGAAATCTTGCTACAGTTAATTTTTTCCTTCCAGCCGAATTAACATATGTGTCAAGCCTAGCTTGAAAATTTTCAGTTCTACCAATTGGTTGTTCGAGAATGGTTGTTACTTTCTTCCCACCTCCAACCTTCAAGTAAAATATAGGGTTTGTTAGTGGCAAATATCTTGTTTAATGTTGCAACAGAGGAGGGAGAAAAATTTATGTATGGTGACTTGTAATAGTGCTATGATGATCGGGACGAATTCAGAAAAGTACCTCATTTGTTTGAATTACGTACAAAGATTTGGCCTTTTGTCTTAGAAGAAACTCTGTCACCTTATCAAACAGGACGATTGGAACAGAAGCGGTGCCATCATCAACGATTAGTTCCAAGCGGAACCTAGTAAGGGTGAACATAGAAAGGACGATGAGCGTTAAAGGGAGATGTACATGGATGCAAAAGTGTGATGCCATTACCTATGTAATGGGAATTCGATATATCTCTCGCATTTGTTGCAGTAGTTCTTGGGCGCTGATGTGCTTATACTGGATTTGCAAATGTTCCAGGATAAGTATTCTCATCCGTTGTCGAGAGAAAGTTCTTTTATTTTTGCTTCGAAAGCAAAGATTTTTCCCTAAAAAAGAGAGGTCGATGTTGCAAGGGTTTGAAATATTCACATAAATGAATTGGAATTCCATAACTGATAGATAATGCGATTACAATATTAAATGGAAATATGGGAATCAAGTAATAGCTTAACGATGCAACGCATGTTGAAATAGTCCTATTAAAATACTGTCCATATGACGACGAGGAGCTGAAAAAGTATACGTGTACGCTTTCGATAGGAGTTTAAGTTGGGCATAAAAATATTTGTATTTTCAATTTAAGAGCAATACACTTTCTAGTCCAAAAAGGAAGTTGCACATGCAATGTTTCGGTAGAAAATATAATATTACTAAGTGAGGAGTAAAAATATCTGTCAAAAAGAAAAGCTAAATGGTGTTACAACCACAGTTTTAAGCTCAAACTGTTATCTCTCAAACTATTATCCGTAGTAAAAGGAAATTCAAATCGTAACTCACATATGACTCATATTGAATTAATGGGGTTTAAAGGCTGCTAGTTTAAATTGAACCTATTTCTAATAGAAATATGAATCTGGAAACGTGAACTGTTTTCGTGCATATGAATTGTAAAATATTTATACTTTATACTTGTTTGAAGTAGATAAGCTGATGCAATGATTGGCTAATATATTATTAGTGACTTTTTGAGGAATAAATACTAAGACTCGAAGTTTCATCCCAAGTCATCTAATAAATGTAAAGTGTATTACTTATGTTGATTCAGCCATTTGAGCAATACTGCCTAGAAAATGAGTACAGTGATTTTAGCAAATACTGTAGGAATTTTTTATGGAAAGTACTCATGCGATGCGATAGAGGTATTCCAATAGAGTATGAAAAATATTATAAAATGCAAATTTTAGATGTATTATTGGTAATTTCAAGCATATATTTCTTAGTGAATCAAGCATAGCTCCAAAAATTTTGAGTCGGTTGGGATATACAGACCTTCAATTTAAGTTCTTAATCTTACGGACAAAGATTTTGACAAATTACTGCACATGCAACAATCAATGGAGACGATTTAGCCCAACTGTAGCAGGTTGAAACATTGCTTTTCTTTAGTTTTCAGAAAATAAGTAGCATCTAGCAGCTTAGTGTCTCAAAATGTTGATGAGAGTTTATCAGGTTAAGGTTCCGACTGCATATAAACATTTCCTTTTATTTGCAAGAATAAATAGTTAAAATAGTAATATGTTAGTGAAATCATGACTTCATAGCAAATTACGGTGTACAAATAAATCAATTATCGGTCTAATATGTGTGAAGCAACGGAAGATTTAAACACACACAGTTTAACAAATTATTATTTTTAAAAAAGCTGCTAAATTTTTTGGAACCCCTAAAAATATATAATTTTAATCCATAGATATGTAGGTATGAACAAAATGAGTGTAGTCCAAAGTTGAAAGATTTAAAAGTCTTCTCGTTCTGTTTAAATTTACTTACAAAATGGTGAGTTGTTGCAACAGCTAAAATAAATTTATATAACATTAAATATATCAGTAGATGTGATCTCTAAGGATGAATGAATTATTTTATAGACATCTAGTGTTCTACAATTTACCTTTTGTAAGACATCGTACTTAAATCATTCATAATTTCACTGTGCATAAGATTTCTTGTGCTACGGATAAAATATTGATGTAAGCAAAGGATGGAAAATATTTACATAACTTAATTATGATGTTTATTGGAAAAAGGTACCGATGACGACTTAAATCTTCCACGTAGTTAAATTTATAAATATAAAAGTTATTTTTTGTAAGAACAAATATATGAAAATTACCGAAAGTAAGATGAGAGGCCGAGGTTTAGAATTGAAGCAAAAAGTTTGGAATGGACATGACCAGGCAGTTAAGTTGGATAAAAAAATATTTGTTTTTTCTAGTTAAGCACAGTACACATTCTAGTCCAAAAAGGAAGTTGTACATGCAACGTCTCGGAAGAAAATATAATATTAATAGTTTAGGATTGAAATTATCTGCCAAAAAAAGCTAAATGGTTTTACAACCATAGTTTTAAATACATTTGGCGAGAAAGCTTTCACAGGGATGCTATTGTTGAAAACAATCTTTGTAACAACGAAGACAGTGAGGGAGAAGTCAAATTTACATTTAACCATTTACTTAACTGAGTATAATTTTATTCTAACCTGAATGTTTGATGTGGTATTAATTTTATATATAAGCATATGAAGAAATATCTATCCGTAAACAAATTACAGGAAGGATAGAAGAGATGGATCCAAATGACAGTACATGAAAAACAGTAGACAAATCAATGGCAATTTAAGCAAAATTGCCAACATACTAATCCAGTGCCAGTTTAAGTAAATATCAACGTAAAAAATAAAAGTATAAATTATGGAGAAGGTCAGAGTTAATGTAAGTAAATATGTCGTATTTGGTAGAAAAATGGTATAAAATTATTTTTGTGCAAATTTTTTTCCTTCATGTTCATAATTATGGTAGTACAGTGTAAAGAATCAGAGGCATATTCAGAACAGATAATTTGAGAAAATGAGTGAATGGTCAAACAGGCATATGCATGTAAAACAAGGAGGTTGGGAAGTAAGTTATCGAAGAAGCATATTGTTGAAAATCCTTTTATTTTATATAGTCAAACATGTCATAAAAATGCAGAAATTTATTGAAGAACACAGTAGACGAACGTACTGGATGTAGTATGTACAAAAGTAAGATTGGTTGGAAAAAATTAAACTGAGGGGAAAAGGTCAAAAAATGGTTTTTCTGGTAAGACCAATAATTTACTGTGAAATTATATCGTAAATGAAGTAGGCAGATCTTGTCGTGGTGGCAGGTGGGTGGTGAGAGATCATTATAGTGTGGAAAAGAGTTTGATTGTAGGAAAGTAAGGATCTTAATTTAGCGGTAAAATTATGTAATATCTGGGGGAAAACAGAAGGAAGAATATATGTTTGGCCAAAAGCAAGGTACTACTATTACTAATGCCGGATTGGTATCGAGTTGAACTATTTAAAAATATCCCACCTGCATATCTCGTGTAAGTTATGATTTTTAAGCTGAAAATGAACATGGGTTTGACACCAGTAAGTGGTAAGAGTAAAGGAATAGTTGGTCTAGGTAGAAATTAATAGGGAAGTGGGGAAGAAAAACAATGCTGTGGAATTTAAATGGACAAAAACATGTAAATTTGGTGGTGTATTTGTTCGGCATAAGCGACCGAATTGTTTCTGGATTCGAAACAGCAGTAAATGTATGTAGAAATGAAGGAGTGTAAATACACAGATAATTATAAACGGGAGTAGTACAGTACTTACTTCATACATAGATGGGAGATAAGAGCTTATTATTTTGGAGATGCATTTATCAGTGATAATGGCAGTATGTTTTTTGTGATGACTGTCTTTAGTGGAGATTCTGGAGAATGCAGTCAGTTTTCTTTTGCGGAAGCTAGAAAAAGTGTAGACAGTGGAAGTGTTAGTCAGCAATTGAAATTAGGTTGTTTTTTTCAGCAAGTGTGAAATGGAAACACATAATATAAAGTAAATGCATCTTTGTTCATGTTTTTCCCCCTCATTTACCCTATTTAGATAGCAGTTCATTTTGATATATGATTTGTTAGGCTGACCTCTTCAGTAGATCGGATCCCTCAGTAATATCCAAATTTGTGTAAACAAATGTTAGAGTAGTTGAGCTTATGCTTTGCTTACCTGCAAGTCATACAGAGTCGATGTTTAATAATAACAGATGTATAATACAAAGTAAAGGAGGATATGTATATATAGGAAACATACCATTGTAATTCTTCACGGTCATCGACGTAAGGATAATTGTTTTAGTGCTGTGACGACCCACACTCGACACCCTTTGAATCCAACACCAAACCACGCGTGTCCGACCCAAAGCGCACCGATTGTCGATAAACCATGAGAAAGAAAAGAGAATGTGAGAAGAAAGAGAGAAGATAGAAGAAGAGAAGAGAAGAAAAAGAGAGAAACAGAATCTCACATCAAATAACATATAACATAGATCAATTCTTTACAATGAAAAACTGTAATATAAATAAATCAATATTAGAGTACACAATAAATAATCATCAGCTTGGACAGTTATGATAACATGTCCTCATAAATGTTGATAATTTACAACAAACAACAATGCAAAGCAACGGAAAAACATACAGATACGTGTATACGACATAAAGATCTCCAGCTCGCTAGCTGAAGCTCTAAAAGCACCAAGTCCGAATCTGTAAATATACTCGGTCTGACCCGAGCATTGAAAGGGAAGAACGCCCGGATCAGTCTGGTAAACTAGCGTTAGAAAACACATCTCAACTGAATTTATAAAGTTTTCAAAACTTTTCCTTTATCAAAACAAAATGTATCTCGTAAGACACGTTCACACATAAACATGAACGAGTTTTTCCCTTGCGATAACCAAAACTTTTTCATATCAAATCCTCTTATATTATACTAGTGTCTAGTATACAAATAATAATTAATCATAGCTGAAATTGTTACCATTATTAAATTCCAGTAATAATAGGTTCTACAAAACAAAATGGCAGGCATGTAGTGGATTTTGGATTCCATACAAATGACTAGGTAAATGGTCTACATTTCCGAACCAATACAGTACACCTCTAGAGGGATGTACCTAGGAAGCAGATACTGCCCGCCTAAACCAACACAAGACCGGCCTACCCATACCTGGATAGTACCGAATATGTCATCACTTCGGTCCTTACCAACTTTTATTCGTGGCCACAAGCATACATCAACAATAATCTGATACACGACATCATAGCGTGTAAAGATATATCTAGAAGAGTGGTGATATCTCCTAATGGAAGCGACCCACTTAGCCTAGCTGCTTCTATCCCTGTTTCAATCATTTTCCGGGGAGTGAGGTCAAAGAGGTATCGATTACCTTTCACATATCACACCATCTTTGAATGCTACATTGCCATTTCCGTTGACTACTAATTGCCTTCCCCAAAAATACTAACCTGTCAAGTATTTAATAGTACCAGTTCTATTAACTATCGATCGATAGTCAGCAAAGGGTAACTTATGTGCATGTATCTTGTCATCATGGTTTTCAACTTCGGCAACCGTTGTCAAAGTAGTGAAGTCAATCTTAATTGGTTTGTACACCGAAAGATACCTATCACCAGCAGGGGCGACGTTGAATTCACCTATGTCGTAGATCAACCATTCTTTTAGCTTGCCAAGGAACATTGACATGAAACGGGTCCTACAACTGCATGTATTTCTCCACCCTGGAATAAGATGAAGCATAAGTACGGGACAACGTATAAACTAATACTTTGCAGGAGCAGTAGTAGATTCAGCTATGGCAAGTATTAAAAACTTTTATACAAATGGAGATATAGTCAATTAACTCAATTGTTTACAGAAATACGTCCATAGTTTAAGCCGATAAAAATTTGAAACCCTAATTTTTACTTAGATGATAGTGAGGACAGGTAATAATTTTGTATGGTGTAAGTAAATGTGTACGGATCAGTGTAATCGGTTTTTATATGGGTAGGCAGAAATCTGGTTTTTGTTTAACTTTCATTACATTATTATTTCCTACGTTTAACTGGACTGATGTTTGTTGAGATTATTTTGTTGAAACCCTAATTTTTACTTAGATGATAGTGAGGACAGGTAATAATTTTGTATGGTGTAAGTAAATGTGTACGGATCAGTGTAATCGGTTTTTATATGGGTAGGCAGAAATCTGGTTTTTGTTTAACTTTCATTACATTATTATTTCCTACGTTTAACTGGACTGATGTTTGTTGAGATTATTTTGTTCAGTGACCAATAAATATTTGTTTCAGCCTAAATTCTTCTGTTTAAGGCTAAAATTATGTTAGACATACACATACATAAATGGAGAGGGTCCAAGAATTAAGAAAGTTGTACTCATTATTAATAGTATAGTATGGATAATAGATAAGAAATTATGGTGCATGAGATTTACGTACCATAAAAAATACAAAAATGAATAACTAAACATTTTAAAATAAGAATGTAATCATTGTTGGATACCATTTTTTCTTGGTTATTTCACTTCATTGTTTTATATAAATTAGAAGTGAATTATATCGATCACGTTAAGAGATTAAGATTTTGTTATGGATTCAAGACTGTGCATGGTTTGCTTACGGACTATACATTTTCAGCAGTAATTAGTGGGGGTCAATAATAACACGTGATCATTTGTACAACGTATTAGGTTTTTGCAAAAAAAAACCAAATACTAACTGGGCTTCGATACTTAATGCCCCATTTTCAATAAGAAGAAATTCAACCTAAGAATGTCTGGAGAAGAAGTCATTGTTTGTTCATAAAACCCAAATATATAACTAAATATACCACTTCAAACACGTAGATTTTGAACATTGGTAGTATAGCGTGTCTTGTAAAAAAAGTACTGGCAATGATGGAAATAATGTAAAGGTTTTGAGATTGGATAAAAATCTTACAATGGTACTGACATGTCATATTTCAAATTTCACCATCATTATTGACATAGACTAAAACAGAAATGGAAAAGTTAGTTGCAGCACATAAGGAACATGAAAAGGGAAAAAAGGAAAAAGGTGGATTTGAAGACGTTACCAATGCAAAATGCTCCATGAATAGTAGGACCAACTGAGAAAACACTTTTATGTATAATTATGTACAATTGTATATAAACTAAACAGTTAGCATCGTCCAATCCATTTAACTGTTTTAACCACCTATAGATCTGTAGTACAGTCATCAAGTTTCGAGCTTCTTTCCGCGAGATCTAAATGGTCATTCAAAATGTTAATGTAGAATTAGGTGGAAGATAATTATTAAATTTCTCAGTTGCAATTCAGTTGAAATTATTTAAGTAATAATCTGAAATTGCATGGTATTAATAGCAGAAGTATGTTAACTTATTCAATTATAACTGCAAACCGATTGAATGATCGATCAATCTAAACCATAGACTAATGAAAACAATATTCCAATTGTAATTAATCAATGTATAAAATTAATTAAATTAAAAATAGTGTTGAAAATGGGATGTGATGAACCAATTTTCTACCCAGCTTACCCAAAATAAACTTAATAAACTGGCCAATTGTGTTTTCGACTTGTAGTTAGAAATTGTAAACTTGCAAATCTGTATAAAAAAGTCAAAGAAAATATTAATAGAAAACCTGAACATAAGATCAATGATATTGATTTGTGCGTCTGAAACTAAGGTAGACAGCAGCAGTGATGGATCTGGCACTGGCGAATATGGAAGAAAAAAAGTAATGCGAATTTGGATGCAAAACTGTATACATAGAATGGAGAAGTTGACCTTATTTTATGTACAGATCACAACTGCAATTAACACATAAAACTGTTTTTTTCCGCTGGCAGAACACATCAGAACGAAAAGGAAACATAGTAAAGGGGGAAAGCCAAATGAAAGCCGAGATATTAAATGCAAAACAGGGAAGGAAAAAACCCAAAATTGAGTGAGGAGATGTAGGATTGCATAGAGTACATATTTTGTCTAGCATGCAGCAGTTGGCGCAGTTTGTTTTAAACAGTGTTAACTGGAGTACTTCCTTAGTGATAAATCTATCATCAATCGTAGGAGTAGTGATCATTTTAGGCAGTTAGTATAATGCTCTATTTTACTTTAAGTGATAAATGTTTCTTAAGCTAACCTTGTTATTGAGCAGTTGCATATTGAATCCAAAAGCATCATTGCTCTTTAGGTTTCTGGAGTCCCACATCCTGGCAACGCGAACTTGGATTGATGCTCCAACACTGCCAACAGTAAGTGATTCTATAGATGAATGTAAAGTGTCCATGATTGTGAAAAGTGGAATAAAAGATGATGTTAGCAGGTGATTTGTCTAAGTAATAGCTGGCTGCTAGGTTATATAAGATTGTAGGTGTAATATTTGGTGACCTTTGGTAAATTGTTCATTTTCATATTCCGCTGTTGTATGCTTTACCAGTTACGAATATAAACAGGCAGAAACATAAAGTGTGTTCACACTAACTCCAATGTTAGTTGGCTAGAAGTCATAAGGGTAAACCTTGGCAACTATAGTAATTTGTTTGGAGTTATGTAGATATTTGAGAAGAAATTAATTTATAGAATGATTGAGCCATAAGATTCCATGATTAGTAGGCCAAAAAATTTATGCTATTGGTAGAAGTTCAGTTGTGTCTAAAAAAAGGTGTAACGATCCAGAATTTCTGTCATTTGGAATTCAAATATTTAATTAATTTTAAATATTAACAAGTAAAATTTGTAAGTTGAATAAATTTAATTTCGAATATAAGAATTTAATTGGATAATTAAATCGACAATTTAATATTTGAAATTGCGTAAATAATTGATAATTGGATCAAATGTGTATAAAAATGATTTATAAAGTTATATTAAATCATATTGGAGTTAGAATGATGTTATAGAACTTTTAAAATTGAATTAAAAGTTAATTTGTGAAAATTGAATATTTTAATATTTAATTGACGATTGAAAATAGTCATTTTTCAAACAGTCTTGGATTTCGACGAAACCAGTTTCATCGGATCTGTAATGTTATATTATTGTAAGATTTCAAATTTCGTGTCAATCGGATTTACGGTTTGTCCGGGGCAAGCCAAAACGCATAGAAATCGTTTTAATCGATTTAATTTAAATTTGATCGTTTATTTTCGTAACTCTCACATACGATCGAATTAGCTCCCGAAACACATTCCATTGTGTTCGGAACGTGGGTAAAACCTTAGAAATGCCAGTCGGCACTTTCGATTTAGAGTTCGGAAAATTTTCGATGAATAGTGTTTTTGGCAATTTCCTATAAAAGGGCTTGATTTTCTTCATTTGCACACAAACCCTAGAGCATTAGGGTTAGCCGCCACTTTTGTTTTCAATGGCCAGAAATTCATTTCTTTCCTCCTTTAATCTCTTCCAATCTACGCAATATTTCAAGAAACTTTCAACACGAAAGATGAAGAGCTTCACGAATGTTGCGGCAACCCGGTAATGGTCGAAACATGAATGTTGCGGCAAGGTGTTTAGGGGTCGCGCCCCTAGGGTATGTCATTTCCTTATGGATAAAAGGTGGCATCATGGTATGGAGCCCAGATATTTTATCTATGTTGATGCTGCAAATTTATTATACTTTGTGGTTGTTGCTTTGTGGTTGAGGATCCTCGGATAAAGGTCGGTAATGACCGGGGGATGACATAGCTTGTGTGTTAGCTACCTAGTTACAGCTGTACATCGTGAGGTAGCGTCGGCCTTGTGTTTGCAGAGAGCAGGTTGACTCTCTGGGTGTCTTTCCAGAGGCGTTTCTATTTCGATGTAAGGAAGTTCCTTAGCCTGACCATTTGTTGGAAATCCAAAGAAACAATATGAACCTTGTACGGTTTTAGTTGTATAACCTGCTATGGAATGTGGCGTTAACCTGCTATTGAACGTAGTAGCTATAGTAGGCATACAATAATGGTTGTATGTTGGCTAAGATTAATATTATACTTTCGAAATGTTTTCCACTATGCACTAGTAATAATATCGAATGATTTTGCGTAGTAAGCATGTTTGACTATCATAAGAAGAAATCTCCTCCAATTCTGCGTTTGCATTGTGTGTGTGGCGGGAGGTCTTATGGTAGTTTCATTTTCCAAAAACATTGCGGATTCTTTTCCTTTGTATTCCTTTGTGCAAATAATTGTTTTAGTTCTCACACCAGTCACCATGACTGGCCTGGAGTTTATTGTTCCTTTCCTAAACTCTGGGTGCCCACCAATTTCCACACGGGCAGTCTAGAGTCAGGTTATCAAGTCATTCTGGATTCAGGAGGTGCTGTGGAGCTCAGTGGCGAGCTGGATGGCGAGGCGTAGCACTTGTATATGATATTATTTATTCCGCTGTGTATTCTGTATGAGGACAAGTTTATATAACTGTCCAGTGTTGTATTGTTGTTGTAAACTCTGATGATGATGTAATGTACAAACTGATATAGTTCTTGATTTAAAGATTATTTATTGATCTATTATATGTTGTTACGCTGCGAATGTGAGATTCTGATTTTGTTTATGTTATTTCTTCTTTCTTTCTTTCTTTCTGTCTTCTTCTACCTCTTCTTTTTAACCATAACAATTCGGTTTTCCGGCATTTGATTGTTCGGCAGTTGATACAGTGGTCGTATTAATGTCGATTTTCGGAAGTCGAAAAATCCGAGTTGTTACAAAAGGGTTTATATTTTGGTTGTAGTTATTAAACCAATGTTTTAGATATTCACGTTGCCCGAGCATAGTCACACCAAGCAGTGCATCTCTGTTGTGGAGTAATAATTATACGTTGAATGATAAATGGGCAGTCAATCTGTATATCAAAAAAGGGTTATCAGTGAACACATATTTAAGGATTAGCTGTTGTTCAAATTAATTTTCAACTGATAGTCAACTGCTTTACGATGAATATTATAAGCATGACACCAAGCCGTATCCACCTCAGGTTTGTGAATTAAAAAGACACTCCCGCTCCACCCTACAGTAAGTAGTTATAATTAGTTCATGGAGTTAGAGATGATGTTCTTGATATTATTTCATCTAAGGAAGAAGCAAGAATATGCACGACTGAATGGATTGTTTATACTACATCTAAATTAGTGCAGTATGTAGATAATGGAATCAGCACCGGTTGCATATTTTCAATGCATGGACCAACAAACAGCTGCTGATCGTGGATAAAATAATATTCAAAATATCACAATTTACACATAAACTCATGTACAGTCAGAGATAAACAAAGTAAAAGGAAGTTTAATCAATATGTGAAACATATATAGACAGGACCTTCCAGATCATAAGCTCTTCCCTAATTGTTGTCATTTCTCCATTGACTACTGATAAATGGATATAAAGGCAAAAAATTGTTACCAATTCAGTAGACATTTCTGCTTTGTCACTAATTAGTCCCATTTCTCTGTTGGCAGTCAAATGTGTAGCTCTGGACAATGGTAATAGAAAATGATTTTAGTTATTACCATGAGTCTTAAGATACACATTAAAATGTTTCAATATAACATACATTACCATTAGATGGAAGGTCAAATTTTTGATATAGCATAACAAATTTTCGAAAGCATACAAGGAAGACCAAGTCTAAATTAGATACTAATTAGGAGTATTTCATGCCATCCACATAATAAAATAAAGGTAAGGTAGAACTATATATTGCAGTGTACCATTGTTAGAATTTGAAACAGATTAAGGAGAGAACGTTAAACAAAAAGAACTACATTGTTATTCTACTTGTTAATTGAAATAATACAAAGCTTTAAATAAGGAAATAAAATAATTAACCACTTTCTAAACTTAAGCCACTAACTTATTTCTTGATCAATAAACTAGAATAGACTTGTTCCTAGTCCATTTAAACCTATGCTAACTTTAACAAATAATACATTTTTGCATATTAGATCAGTAGTGTATTAATGTGGGTTAGGCTATATGGAGTTAAAATCCATTTGCATGAACGGCTACTCATCCAATCCAGTTGCACAGGTTTAAAAAAATTAGTAGGAATATTATTAAAACGCTGCCATTTATTTCAAAAGTAAGTAGATAATGAAAAGGTGGAAAATAGTATTTTTATTAAAAGTGTTAAATTGGAATTTTATTAAAATAATTGGAATTTCATTATGGTTGCCCAAAGCCTCAAAAAATTATTTATCTTCCTTAAGTGGTAGTGGAGAAAATATTAAGCACTCAAAAATTTAATGCCATAAATTAAAAAATAAATGATGGATGAGAGTTGATGTACAAAAACATGTTATATAACGAATCATAATGATATCTACCCAACAGTCATGAAAACTAAATGAATACATAACGAACTGTGCACTCAAATAGTTGTTATCGGTTTGTGCAAAATGAAATTATAAATATTACCATTTTAAGTTGTGCCTGGGCTGATCCTTGAACAGTTAAAGAAGTAAAACTACAGTATTTCTTTTGTCCATCTACCAGTAGTTCCATAGAGATGGAAGTACTCATTTCCGCCTCCAGAGCTAGAAAAAGTAACCTACAAAAATAGAATTGCGTATAATATTCTGTTTTTAACGTGGTTAATTACCATCACCATAATATAATCTTACCATCTCCACGTAGATAATCCAGAGGTGCACCACTCTCCTAGAGAAGACAAATCGCATATGATACTCTTTATTTACCAACAAAGTAAGTAACCACTTAAATGAAATAAATGAACAAAAGGTCTTACAAATCAATAGTGCAAATTTTCCTATGAATAGATCAATGAGGAGGATTGCTTTAAAATGTAACCAAACTGAACAAAGCAGTTCATGATTTAATGGTCTCCCTTGTCCAACCGTCTAGGCATTCAAAGTCAAAATAAATTCATGGTAAGAGATTGGCTAACTTTGAAAGTAATGATTGCTGGGAGAAGTGGAAAAGAGTTGAAATCGAGATAAATTTAAACAGACAATGTAAAAGATGTAAACTGACATCGGTTGCAAATGAGAAATAAAGGGATATGGTTCCCTTTTTTTATTATCATGACAAATAAACTATTTATATGTAGTAATGTAGATCATATTATTATGCATCCACATTTGAACCAAACCAACTCTAGTAAGGATGAAGTGTTTAAACCTTGTTATACACTGACGTATAAACAGGATAACAAACAACCGATGCAATGATGAATTTATTGTTGGTAACAATGAAGTTTAAGGATGCATCACTAAAGGCAAAAAAATGCTTATTCAATATATAGGTCGCCCTTTTATTGTAGTTTTGTTAAATTTTGGCGAAACTATATGGAGAATTGTAGAGGTCGGAAGTAGCTTCGTAACGGAGAAAACGGTTCGCAAATTGGAGTTCGAAGGTGGAAGTTATGGAGGAAAAGGTGGAGTAGTACTGAAATGACAGCGACAGACGTCTGTGGAAATCCATAGACGTCTATCGCTTCAGCAAACCTATCCTGAGACTTATGACAGACATCTGTGAAAAAGGACAGACGTCTATTGCTTCAGGAAACCTATCCCGAGATAGTGGTCATACGTCTGTGAAAAAGGACAGACGTCTGTGGCAGCCTCCGACTATTTTTCAAGCTTGGGCTAGACGTGAAGATTTATGAGATCTGCAGGGGCAATTTTGGAACTTTTCCTAGGTTTTCTTTTCTTCTATATATCCTAGCTTCAGGTTCCAAATCTAAAAGCAAGCAAGAAACAGAAAGCGACTACAAGAGATTAGCCTCCACTAATTAGGGTTTATCAAAACCTAATTTTTCTTCAATTCTCTTCTCTGCAAATCAATTCTATTAGAATTTTGATCATTGTATTCAATCTCTTGTACTCTTCTCATCAATATTAATAAAAGCTCTTTCTTAAAGTGGATATACACTAACACAACGTTAGTGGAACCACTATAAATCGCTGTGTGATTTATTATTTCGTTATTGCTTTGATTTCTATATTGCTTGTTTTGAGATTGTGATTGCTTTTGGATTGGATTGATTGGAATTGATATATTGATTGGTTGTTTTTACACTTCTTACCACGATATCGTCTTCTGCCGTGCTTTTGGGTTTTTGATTTGTGTGGTCTCGAGTTAGAATCTCGTCCTAACATTTAGTATCGGAGCATTGGTATTGGTATGTGGTTGTAGAAATGTCGGAATCAGATAATACCTCAAGTAGTTCCTCAATGGAAAATCCAAGTGGTGTAACGCCATATATACGTGGTTCGTACGAAATTCAGGATCACAATTGGTTATAGACAAGTGAAATGGCGATAATGATTTTGAAAAATGGCAATGGAAGATAAAAGCGGTTCTAAGGAGGAATCAGGTGCATTAGGTAGCGTTTGACACACATTTGTTACCGCCAGACATCTCGGATGTTGAGAGAGAGGAGATGGAAGAGTGGGCATTCACTACACTTCAACTTGTTATTAGAGAGAATGTTATCTCTGAAATTAGTGGTGAGACCACCGCTAAGGGTATTTGGGACAAGTTGGAGGAGTTATATATGAAGAAGTCACTGACTAATCGACGTTCTTCACTTATATGATGAAGGAAGTTACTTCGCTAAAAGCGCACTTGAATACCTTTGATGATTTTTAATGAAGATGAAGGCAGTAGATTTGAAGATTGAGGTAGAGCAAAAGGCGATGATATTGTTGTGTTCGTTACCGGACCGCTATACAGGTTCCTCAAATAGTTTAATCTATAGCCGGGATACATTGATTCTTAATGATGTCAAAACAGGTCTTCTTAGTGAGAAGTTGCGGGATCAAATGAAGGAGTCGGGTGATGGAAGTTGTGGTGCTAGTAATGGTCATGGTTTGTTTATGGAGAAGGAGAGATATGTGAAGAAGGAGAACCGGGGGCGTTCTAAATCAAGAAACCCCGGCTCGAGAGGAAAGTCGAAGGAAAGAAAATGCAAGTGCTATATTTTTGTAAGAAGCCTGGTCATTGGAAGAATGAGTGTCCGAACAAGGAGAAGGAAAAGAAGAAAGTAGCATCTTCATCAGTAGCGGTAGAGAGTGGAGTTGGTGAGGGAGACGTAGATGTGTTGTCGGCAGTAGCATCGGATGTTTCAGGTAGCGAATGGGTGCTCGATTCGGGGGTGTCTTATCATATAACGCCAAATGGGAATTTTTTTTCTTCTTACATCGACAAAGAAGGAAATTCAATTGTTATGGGAAATGGTGCTATTTGTAAGTCGAAAGGCATTGGTTCCGTGCAAATTCGGATGTTTGATGGAGTGGTTTGTACCCTCACTAATGTGTGCTATGTTCCGGGACATAGAAAATCTTTTATCTCTTTGGAGCAGTTGGATTCTTTCGGTTGTAAGATCACAATTGAGAGTGATAGCTTGCGGGTTACAAAGCGTGCGCTTGTGGTGATGAAGGATGCTAGGACTCATGATATTTATTTGCTTCAAGGAGTGACAGTAGAAGGTGAAACTTGTATACGAGTTGATAGTTCTCGTGGCTTGGATGCGACTAGGTTGTGGCATTTGAGGTTAGGTCATGTCTTGGAGAGGAGTTTGGATGTTCTTCGAAAGAGGGAGATGATCGATGGAGAGAGTTTCAACAAGCTAGAGTTTTGCGAAGAATGTGTCATGGGGAAGCAAACTAAAGTTTCATTTGGTGAGGCAAAACATGATTCGAGAAGGGTTCTTGAGTATGTTCACACGGATGTTTGGGGACCGACACCGGTAGCTTCTTTGGGTGGAGCTCGCTGTTATATTTCTTTCATAGATGGCTTTTCTCGAAAAGTTTGGGTGCATGTAATGAAGGCC
The DNA here is from genome assembly GCA_030737815.1 of Allium fistulosum. Lineage (NCBI taxonomy): Eukaryota > Viridiplantae > Streptophyta > Magnoliopsida > Asparagales > Amaryllidaceae > Allium > Allium fistulosum. Next base: position 1,545,211,644 of record CM060901.1, on the reverse strand, counting down.
AAGTCGGAGGAATTTGCAAAGTTCAAAGCATGGAAAGCTCTTGTTGAGAATGAGAGTGGCAAGTCTTCGAATGATCTAAGGTCCAATAATGGCGGAGAGTATGTTTTCGGAGAATTTTTGGAGTTTTGCAAGCACCATGGTATTCGAAGGTATTTTACTACATTTGGAGATCCACAGTCGAATGGTGTTGCGGAGAGGATGAATCGTACTCTACTTGAGAAAGATCGATGCTTGAGATTGACATCGGGTTTGGCTAAGGGATTTTGGGCTGAAGCTTTGTCAACCGCAGTGCATATTATTAATCGAATTCCATGCTCAGCTATTGGTAACAAAATTCCGGAGGAAGTGTGGAAGGGAAAGAGCATTGAATTGAGTTATCTTCGTGTGTTTGGTAGTCCGGTTTATGTGCATGATCCGAGAAATGATAAGCTTGAACCTAGAGCTTTTAAGAGGATTTTTCTTGGTTATACGGATGGAGTAAAAGACTATCGAATTTGGAATCCAAAAACGAAGAAGGTTATGAATTCTCGTCATGTTACTTTTGATGAGTCGGCGATGTTCAAGGAGAAGTGAACTCATCAGATGTTCCGGATTTGGTTCATGGTGAATCAAAGGAGAAGGAAGTTATTTCCACATTTTATCCATGGAGTAGAGAGAGTAAAGTAGTTGGAGATGCTTGCAAGGAGGTAGCGGTTGATGTTACATCACATAATCCATAGGTTTCCTTTAGTAGTGTTGGTGATGTCATGATTTTAGAGAAGATTCGATTCAAGGTGGAGCCGATGGAGATTTGGGTGATGGTATTGCTACTCAGGTTGGTCGACGTACTATAAGACCACCCGAAAGATACGATGATTGGAACTATCTTAGCTTTTGTGATAATTTGGACTATGCTCTTCATGTAGTCCAAGATGAGCCGACAGACCTTGATGACGTCACGGAGTCGAGTGATAGCTCGAAGTGGATTTGTGCCATGGAGGAAGAGATGCAATCATTATTGAAGAATCAAACTTGGGATTTCGTTCCACTTCCTAAAGGTAACCGTGCTATTGGGTGCAATTGGATATACAAGGTGAAGGACGATGAAAGATACAAAGCTAAGCTAGTGGCTAAGGGGTTTGCACAAAGGAAGGGGAAGGAGTATGATGAGATATTCGCACCGGTTGTGCGCCATACTTCTATCTGGATATTACTTGCCATAGTTGCTATTCACGACTTGGAGTTGGAGCAACTTGATGTGAAAACAACCTTCTTGCATGGTGACTTGGATGAAGACATCTACATGGAGCAACCGGAAGGTTTTGTTGTGGATGATAACTCAAATTTGGTTTGCAAGTTGAAGAAATCACTATATGGTTTAAAGCAATCACCTAGACAATGATACAAGAGATTTGATCATTATATGCTTGAAATTGGTTTTGATAGAAGCATCAAAGATGTTTGTGTTTATTTCAAGAAGTTGAAAAATAATTGTTGGGTGTATTTACTCTTGTATGTGGACGATATGCTTATTGCTACTAAGGATAAAAATGAAATCAACAAGTTAAAACTGAGTTTGAAATTGGAGTTTGAAATGAAGGATCTTGGAGAAGCAAGAAGGATATTGGGCATGGAAATTGAAAGGGATCGAAAGCGTTTTGAGTTGAAATTGACTCAAAAGGAGTACATACAGACAGTGCTTTGCCGGTTTAGCATGGAGAATGCAAAGGCGTCAAATACACCTTTACCTTTGCATATGAAGCTTTCGAGTAAGGGATCATCTATTTTGGAGAAAGACAAGGCTTATATGGCAAAGGTGCCATATGCTAGTGCAGTTGGAAGTCTAATGTATGCTATGGTGTGTACAAGGCCCGATATTGCAAATGTCGTCGTGATGGTTAGTCGATATATGGCTAATTCGGGGAAATCGCATTGGGTAGCTGTAAAGCTTATATTGAGATACCTTAGAGGCACATCATCTCATAGTCTTATTTCTGGCGGTAGTGATAGATTGGATTGTAAGTTGGTTGGTTATTGTGATTTGGACTATGCAGTGATAGGGATCAAAGAAAATCAACTTTCGGATATGTCTTCACACTTGGGGGTACAGCCATAAGTTGAAGATCGAGATTGCAGACCGTAGTTGCTTTATCCACTACGAAGGCTGAGTTGATAGCCGCGGTGAGGCGGCTAAGGAGGCACTCTATTTGAAGCGATTGTTGTGTGACTTGGGATTCATGCATGATAGCATTGATGTTCGATGTGATAGCCAGAGTGCTATTCACTTGGTGGAGAACTTGGCGTTTAGCTCAAGGACTAAGCATATTGAGGTGAGAGAGTCATTTATAGTAGCCATGGATGAGGATAAGCAAGTATATCTTCAAAAAGTGCACATAAAAGATAACGCGTCTGATATGTTCACTAAGGCATTGCCGGTTGGCAAGTTCGAACATTGCTCGAACTTGATTCGCTTGGAGAAGTGCTAGGTGCCACGGGGTGGCACGGTTGAGGGAGAAGCTTGGTTATGGATTGGGAAGAGTATTGGTGAGAGATTGAGGTTCTATCTCCTTGGTAAGTGCTAGTTTACACTCCTCAACACTTTAGTCTTTGGTGAGATGGTTTAGGCTTTGGATGTTTTCAACATTTCATTAGCAGGCGAGGGCTTTGCCTGAGCTCGTTGGTGGAGTGCAATGGGCGGTGGCTTTGCCGGAGCTTATTGGGAAAGCATTCATGTTTGGTTGTAGGTAGAAGAAGTGAAAGTTGGTGCTATCGATTGTTGTTGATGGTATGGAACCATTGGAGTTGGAGATGGATATAGTGTCGAGGTGGAGTGTTAAACTTTGACGACATTATATGGAGAATTGTAGAGGTCAGAAGTAGCTTCGTAATGGAGAAAACGGTTTGCAAATCGGAGTTCGGAGGTGGAAGTTATGGAGGAAAATGTGGAGTAGTGCTGAAGTGACAGCAACAGACGTCTGTGGAATCCACAGACGTCTGTCGCTACAGCAAACCTATCCCGAAACTTATAACAGACATCTGTGAAAAAGGATAGACATTTGTCGCTTCAGGAAACCTATCCTGAGATAGTGGACAAATGTCTATGAAAAAGGACAGACGTCTGTGGCGGTCTCTGACTGTTTTTAGGCTTGCGTTTGACGTGAAGATTTGTGAGATCTACAGGGGCAATTTTGGAACTTTGTCTAGGTTTTCTTTTCTCCTATATAAGCTAGCTTCAGATTCCAGATCTAAAAGCAAGCAAGAAACATAAAGCGAATGCAAGAGATTAAGCCTCCACTAATTAGGGTTTATCAAAACCTAATTTTTCTTCAATTCTCTTCTCCACAAATCAATTCTATTAGAATTTTGATCATTGTATTCAATCTCTTGTACTCTTCTCATCAATATTAATAAAAGCTCTCTCTTAAAGTTGATGTACACTAACACAACGTTAGTGAAACCACTATAAATCGCCGTGTGATTTATTATTTCGTTATTGCTTTGATTTCTATATTGCTTGTTATGGGATTGTGATTGTTTTTGGATTGGATTGATTATAATTGAGATATTGATTGGTTGTTTTTATACTTCTTACCACGATCTCGTCTTCCGCTGTGCTTTTGGGGTTTTGATTTGAGTGGTCTCGAGTTAGAATCCCATCCCAACATCCCGCCTTGACAATGGAGGATAGTAAACTGTGAGGTAGAAATCTTTCAACAGTTTCATTCCCACTGATCAATGTGTCAATATATTGAAGAAGATGGAGAAAACCATGATTCTTTATCAAAATCCAAGCACGATCTAGTATACCGTAGTACTTGGATCATACGTAAACTGTATTGGTTGAAGTTATATGTTTTAATGCAATCAATGAGTTGAAATCCATTCAAACACATCCTTTTTAATCCCTTCGACAGAAAATTAAATTAAAGGAATTTGGATGAGAAAAGTCAAATAAATAAAGAAGAGAAATAAAATTAAACATGTATTTGTTTTAATTTCCGTCTTGCATTTTCATGCCCTTCTTTAAAGATTAAGAAGTTTAACAAACCTTAACTTGATTACCTTTGGATCCGTATCTTAGAACTGTAATTTGCAAGTGGAAAATGAACAGGTCTCAGGGATTCCAAAGTTAACGAAACTGCAAAAAGAAATTAAAAATGAAAATTAAAGGCAGAATGGCCTTTTTTATGGAAATGAACGTATGAAAGCCTGAATCCTCAAACATGAATAATCTCAAACTTGCATTTCAATGTGATCAAATTAGCAGCACAGAAACACAAAATCATAAAAGGTCATTATTTCGACCAACAAAGACATAAGCTACGTTTAACAACAGCTTTGCAAAGCTTTATTGCCTAAGAATGATTAAAAATAGAAACAGCACAGAGAATGATTTTAATTATTAACATGAGCCTTAAGATATGCATTTAAATGTTTCAATATAACATACATTATCAGTATACGAAAGGTTACATGTCCGTAGTTGGATATAGTATAACAAATTTTCTAAAGCATATAAGGAGGACCAAGTGTAAATTAGTTACAAATTAGGAGTATTTCATGCCATCCACATAATAAAATAAAGCCAAGGTAGAACTATATATTGCGGGGTACCGTAATAATACATTTTTTGCATATTAGATCAACAATGTATTAATCTGGGTTAGGTTATATGGAGTTAAAGTCCATTCGTAAGAACTATACATGGAGTGTAATAAATTTTTCTTTTGAGACAGTTGTAGTGCAAATGGCCCAACATTATTGATAGAACGAAGTAATGAAGCCTATTTGGATAATGACATAAATGGGACTCCCTCGGCGAAGTAGAAAATAAACTTACTTTGGATCAATCAATCTTTCCACCCGTTGTAGTAAAATCAACATGACGATCTAACATTTGGAATTTGGATGAATGCTGTTTATAACAAAAACAATAGTGGAAAAGCTTTGTTTTTCTTCCCAGATTCATGCATTATCAAATGCTGAATTGATATTTCATTTTTACTAGTTAAATTGAATATTAAATAGCTGGGCACAATATGCGGACATAACATTTTAATACTCGGCTACTAACATTCAATCAATTTTTACCACCAAGAATCAATACAGGTTGTACAGTTAATTTCCCTTCCCCATTTGGTATACAAAGAATCCGACAAAGCCGTAGTGTAATTTGAGTGAACATAAAAAACAGCCATTAGCATGGCATCTGTCGTGATGAAATTAAAGTGTAGTATTGGTTATCCAAATCCTAATTTCAATATTAACATCATATTTATGGATCGTAACATACAGATGTTGGAAACACGGATTATGGATCTTAAGGCTGGATTAACACTAGATGGGGGATGAATAATGTTTAATCGATTTTATGGAACTTCTGAAGTCTTTTGAAATTAAACATAGACAGATGCAATTCACAAACACAGAGACAATCACAGAATCAGACACAGATGCAAATAGTAAATAAAAACAGTAAAGGAAAGAACACACCGGAATTTTATACTGGCTCGGAGTTACCCTACATTCAGTCCCACACAATTTCTTGTGCAGATTTCTTTTCAAATATAATGTTGATATTACAACCACTACAAGAAAATTTGCTTTTAGTTGCACTTATTAGTAGCGTTGAAATGTAAGTGTAACCATTGTCATTTCAAACTTTTATTTTATACATGTATTTTACCTTTTAACGCTACCAAAATTTAGCGCCCTTCCCCGCCAATAAAACATTCGTCATGTTTTTTCCCTCTCTTTCCCAAGTTCGCTTCTTTTCTTCCTCCTCACTTCATAAAATTTTGTCTTGCCTCACGTTTTGTCCATCGTTGCACTACTCACCTCAATTAATTGACTACTCTCTACTTAATCGATTCACTCCTCCGTCGACCTGCTCCCGTTTCTGCGAAACCCTAAGTCGATCTCCTCTCCGCAAGCCCTAAATCAGTCAATTCCTCCGCTAGCCCTAAGCTTTATATACAGTGTTTTTGGGTAATGGAGTTCCTGTTGCGGTTAGGAGAATTGGAGAAGGAGGAAGGAGTAGGTGGTACCAATGCGACATCAAAACATTACTTAACCAGCAACTAAAACTCCCAAAATTAACCAGAAAAATAATTCGTTTCCGTCGATTAATTCTCTCTTTTCCTTCTTCAACTCATATTCAAACGTAAAGGCGAAGAGAGAAATGGGTCTTCTCTCGAACAGGTTATTGTCTTTTACATTTTTCAAATCATTAGATCTCAGGTCCAATTTCTGATATATACTTCAATGATTTGTAAACGAATTAGAATTGCGAGGTCGAGTTTGAAGCCTGGAGATCACATATATTCATGGAGGACTGCTTATGTTTATGCGCATCATGTCTATTTATTACCTTTATGTTATAATTTGTTTTCATGTTGCAGACTGATTTCTTTTGGACACGCTAACAACAGTTGCACTTTATATAGGATAACCTGTTTTAATTCTATTTTTTGTTCAGCGATTGTCATACATGGTAACTTAGCAATAAAACAATACAAATACTTGTGTAGGCATAAATTTTAAAATTATTGTTTGACAAAAAAGATATTGTAGAGTATAAAGTTAATTGAGACGATTTACGAACTCAAGGAACAATAAGTAAGCAATGCATAGGTTCTTAAATACATAAATTACCTTGATAGCAAAAGTCCAGGTCCATTTTCCACAGATGATCAATTACCTACATACAAGTAGGAGAGTTGATACATAAATTCAAAACTTTATATTTGAACACTTTTATTTAAAATGAAATATGCTTACTAGAAATTGATTCCGTTACAAGATTCGTCATAAACCAAGCTATTGTAGAGCCAACGGCATCATCAATGCATTCAAACTTAGAGGTAGGTCTCCACAAACATGAATCTAACAACATAACTAATTCAGATAAAGAAATTAACTGCAACCAAAAAATAGCATTCGAGCTGTTCCAAAAGGCTAATTGAAATTTACATTCAAGCTTATGTTATACACTTCATTAGTCAAGCTGCATTTCAATGGTTTCTTTGATTTAAAGCATAGGGTTGTTTGAGTTACCTTGAAATGTGCAGGTATATTTATATGTGCTGAAACACTCCACTTCGCTATTTTATCATATCAATATATTTTAGCCCTGGTGCAATTTTTGATATTACATAGAAAGAATAAGTTAAGAAAAACCATTGGATTCTATGATCCAATGGTTCATATGTAAGGCAGAACCCCTGCTCTAGTTTTGAGTTAAGGAACGGGATCTGAATCCATTATTTATGTGCAGTCATATTTAGAATATAAAGAAACATTACCAGCAATCTTAATTGACATCACATAAAATATGCATTTGTTTATAACTTTATTGGCATCTTTAGATGTGTATTTTTGGTTAATCTCTCGGCAAAGCTTAACAGCTGCTGCCTCAATGCCACATTGAGAACTTTGTGCTTCGTGTCTAACACTTAATTAGCATTTGCAATCCTATCTAAGAGAACAATCTTTATTTTTCCAATATATTGATTTGCTCAAATATTTTAGTTAGGACATAGACTACAGAAGATATGCCTAAGTTTTGCATTTGTAACCCATGCCTGCATATAAATCTACACAAAAACTCTATGTAAAAGACGTAATTTATTACACAAACAAGTTTAATTTACAGGCACCAAATCTGCTTCTTCCTATGTTTATCAATTGAAAAGGTTACATTGAATATGAAACGTAATTGGATGGGATGTGGTTCTACCAACAGGAGACATAATTGTAAGATATTGCAAACAATAGGATCCATTGTGGTTCAATATCCATGGAATAGTTTAGTTGATAAGATTTATACTTGGGCTTGCTGGTGTTGTAGCCGAAGTTACACTTAATGATACATAGTAAATCTATATGTTAGTAAGAGTAATCTATAATCTAATTCACTTATGATATCACCCTGGTATGAATATAAGAAAAAAAATTATAAAGAAAATAATAGAAAGTAGATATACTACTGTTGTGTATATTTTTGGAAGAAGTTAACTGGTAAAATAAACCGTGCTCATCAGTAATTGACAACTTATGTTTGGTATGTATGCCTGATAAAAGGTAAGTATAAAATATGGTTTAGAAATATAAGTGTGGTGAAACATCTCATGCTAAATTTTTATGGCAATATCAATGCTCTAAAACAATGATCTGTTATCAGTAATTACATGAAGTTATAATGTTACTGATTAGGATATCTTAAGGCTGATACAAGCATTGATATATACTACCCACTTTATTATCCTGGGATAAAGCGTTAAAAGAGTATACTTCTTTTATATTGTTGTCTCTTAAATATAACTTTTTTCTTATAATTTGCTTTTCTAAAATGTGAATATTTTTGTATAGGTGCTGAGCAAGATCTCAAAAGGTAGCAAGGAAGGAACGTATTCAGATATTCAAAACACGAGTACATTGAGCCTTGCATTTTCACAATGTTTGGCAGGGCTCCTGATTGTAGTTGCTAATGATATTGTGGTTCATAAAATTTGTCAGTATTATATACTAATGATATTGTGTACGCATAGGTGAATTAAAAATGATGGAGCTTGCAGAAAATCAGAAAATGTGGAAGAGGTTAGTCATACTCTTATTTTTACTAGATATTGAATTTTTTTCCTATTCTTTTTTTTTAAATAATGGAGATGGCTGATCCTATTTATAGAGTTCCACTTACTTAGTAGAGCGTATAACATAAAAATGGAGAAGGTAATACTTTTTTCTTTACAGAAAAATGAATCTACGCATATCCTTGTCTTATAAGTACTTGAGTGAAAATTAGACAATATTGCTCACATTACCCCTGAATTCCAAATTTACACAAAGGTGATTTCTTTATAAACTGTCTAAAATACAGAGAACACAGTAGAAAAATGGTACAGAGTTAAATTACTCATTTGTTTATCAAATGTAAATATTATTATTTTTGCTACCACACTAATTTGTTTATAAATTATGGTTAAACTTGTGTACAGTCTGATCGCCTTAAGCTTGCAATGAACAACTTGAATACCTTGAATTCACTTTGTGCGGTACCTGGTATGGATTTTAAGCAAACCGTCAGTGATGTACATCCAACTCTGGATAGAACCCGTGGACCCGAGAATGTTAGCAAAGACTTGACTGGAAAATTGGCTTCTAAAATTCAGAGGATTCGAGCGATTAAGATACAAAGAATGCAGAAGGTAATGGGATTACCTTCATTATTCAGAATATATTTTTTGTCAAAAATAAACCTTTATTCTAGTTATTACAAAATACTGTTTGTTGCAGCTTCAAGATTTGGCAACTAGTATGTTTGAAATGTGGAATCTAATGGACACACCAATTGAGGAGCAACAAAAATTTCAAAACATAACATGTAATATTGCAGCATCAGAACAAGAAATAACAGAACCTAATGCCCTATCCATTGAATTTCTTAATTATGTGAGTTGTTATTACAAAGGATAATAATACTAGAATTTTCAAGCAGATTTACCTGATTAGTATTGGTTCAGACGTCAATATACACATTGTACTTGCAGGTAGAATCAGAAGTGTTAAAACTTGAACAACTGAAAGCAAGTAAGATGAAAGAGCTTGTTCTGAAGAAAAAGGTAGAACTAGATGAGCTGTGCCGTAAGACACATTTAGTTCAAGAAGCAAATCTTGAGGAAGAAATAGAAGTTGTAGAGAAAGGTAAGAGTTGGGAATATGAAATGTTATAATGGCTACAAAATCCTAGTACCGAATTCAATTTGTTTTGGATATGCTAGGCATTGTTGATCCTGCTTTAGTTCTAGAGAAGTTTGAGATTCAGATATCGACATTTAAAGAAGAAGCATTTAGCAGGAAAGATATTCTTGAGAGAGTCGAGAAGTGGTTGGCTGCTTGTGATGAGGAGTCATGGCTAGAAGAGTATAGCAAGGTTGGAAACTTAGTTCTCTTCACAGAAACTGCTATAACACATAAAAAATACTATATTCTTCAGCTTCCCACTACAAGAAAAGTATTTAATAGTAGCACGAAGATATTAATTTAAGCTAGTGAAAAGATATTAATTTTGATTTATTTTCTCTTGCCAAAGAGGCTGAAGTAGGCACATTTTCATTTCTTAGTAAAACTCACCAATTTACGAAAATTGTTTGTTTCACTATTGATTTGTTTCTTTTGACTGTATGCTAAATACCTATGCTATTTAATGTTCATGCATGCATTTTGGATAAAAATAATGATAATAACATGTACAGAAGTAATGATAATTTAAACAGAACTAAGTTGAGCAACACTCAATATGGTTAAGTTATCAATAAATTACTTTTTGAAGTCTCTTAATCGAGGATTGTTTAAACCTTATTTCAGTTACTATAATATAGCTATATGGTTTTGACACTACTTTTGGGACAAACTTCACTTGTGATCCACTTTTGAGCACATTACTTCATTATAGAGGACGGCTCACTATTTCCTACTTAATTCAAATTAATATGGGAATTTGGCGTTATTTTTACACTACTGCACAATGAATTTTACATTAATTCAATTTTGTAGACAAATTTTTTAGTTTTTGAATCAGTTTTGTATTCTTAATTTGAGTTGGTTGAATTTTGCAATATGCAACACCCGTGTATAAGTTAATATGTATTGATAACTGGTTAATTATATAAGGTAATATTTATAAATACTGGTACAACCATTAATATTTTTGCTCAACTTGATGCCACATCTAACTTAATTTTGCTTTCAGGTAGGCAAATTTTTGTATATATGAATTTTTGTATATATTAATTTGATTTTGGTTTAGTAGAGCAATAGATCAATACTACATGCAAGTTTAGATTTCAATGATACTTTTTGTGAATGTTGGCAAGTGTTGAGAAGCATTCTTTTTGAATATTTTGTTCCTAAAAGATAATGTTATACTATTTTACTGATTAAGATTTTCGTTACCTTAATTAAATGTCTATCAAGTGACAATTCTTTTAAAAAAAGATTGATAATTTTTAAAAATAAGGCTGATGTATAAGGTTGCTTCCATGTTTTCATCTTTCTAATCATTTGAATTAAAATCAGTTGAAGCAGATAGGACATCACGAGCCTAGAAAGTATGCATGGGAATCAGAGCAGTATGGGTTGCAGCAACAAACAATGGGGCAGACTGAGCTTCTGAATGCACTTGTAGGGAATGTGTATCATTAGGATCTTTTGCACCATGACTGTTCCCCATGATAGCCTTGGTTTGCAAGGAGTGCACTACCACATAAGAATGAGCAGCAGGGTGTACAAGCACCTCAGGAATAGCAACATGCGGAAGAGTAGATGCCTAGGTGCGAAGTAAAACTGCAGCAGGAACTTGTGCATGCGGATAGGCCATATCAATATGTGCACATAATTGTGCATGCCTGGACAAATCCAATTGAGCTACTACACTATTTGATTCAACTAGACCTGGTTAGACATTAGCAAGCTCATGCAACTAGACAAGATCAGAAAGAGTAGTTGCAGATGCAGGCAGTGTATCAACTTGGACTGCCAATCTTGCACCAGGGAGAAGAGCAACATGTTGGTGAGGTAGGGAACCAACTAGAACATGAGTGGAACACTGCGGATTTTGTGGATTGACATGATGAAAAGCATGAGCACCATAGTCTTCGTTTACATCAATAGATAGAAAAGGCACGGCATCGATATTCGGGGCCACTTTGGTTTCCAAACTCCAATCTTCACACAATTATTTTCGATTGACATGAGGAGATGCTTCTTATAGCTTGTAAGTAAATATATACTATTAATAATGCAAATTCAATCAACATGACTTCTACCTTGTCTTTTTAAAATTCACAAAATACCTTAGATAACATCCCTACCTCAGTTGACCAACATTTAATGAAATTTTTAGGATCACGGCCCCTTTCTTAAGTTGACTTATTAGGCTGAGATAATACTGCTAAAACCTTGGGATCTTGAGACTTGGAGTTACATGTTATTGATTAAAAGTAATAACAAGATATTGAACATGGCGTGCTTGGTTACAAAAATGGTAATGTTAATGAAATAATTCCCACAAAGTTCATTCTGCTGCATAATTTTTCTTGTTAAAAAAACCAAAGTATAGTGAACAGTGAGCTAAAAATAATAGCATCTCTAGCGTCTCATCATTCAAAGCTTGGTGTTATCATATTATTTCTTACATCTTTCCCGTTTGATAAAACAGTTTCATTGTAGGCTGCTTATGAAGTTTATATTGCTAATACGTGGTAACATTGCTTTACATACATAAATTAATTGATGATGAAGTTGAAAGAGTGAAAGGGTTTCCTATGGATACAATTGCACCTTTCCGAGACAGATTAAAAATTCTTGGACGTGTGGCAAATTTTGAGGAACTTTCATTGAATTCAGCAGAGAGGAAACTCATGAATGCATTTAGTGAAAAGCCTGTGCTTTCTCGTCCTCGACATGAATTTTATTTGGTAAGTTTAGATCCTTTGATACAAATCTAACAATATTACATTCTAGCAAACTATTTTAATTCAAATCTATTACATTCCTGGCTTTGTCTGTTTTTTTTGCACAATATTAGGGTGAAAACTATTTCGAGATCGATTTGAATATGCACAGATTCAACTATATTTCAAGGAAAGGATGTGAAACACTTTTGGACAGGCTGAGACTTTGTGTTCTGGATGTTGGCCTAACAATTCAAGTAAAGTAGCTTGTCCATAGTCTAAAACACCTGTAAACTTCAAGGCATTCTATTAACTCTCATTTTTTTTTAAACCTTACTTGTTTTACAGGGAAGCAAGCCTGAAGAAATGCCTGAGAAACTATTATGCTGTGTGCGTCTAAATGGAATCGACCACGGCAGATATCAGCAACTTTGCCGTGCATTATCCAAGTCATGAGCATGGAATCCACTAAAGCACAAGTAACATTTTTATGGAGGCTTAGATGAGATTATGTATTCATAATTAGTTATTCAGCTGTTAATTACATAAATAATAAGAAATTTATGGCCTGTGGCATGCAATTAATTAATAGAATACAAGTACATAGATGTCAATTAAGCTCTCACCATCATTAATATTTAGTTTAATTCCTTAACCATTCTTGCACTCACTAGTTTGGATGGTTAAGACAACTCCGTCAACTTGCTTAGTTGTTGGTTTAGAGGGTTCCATGATAATTAAGATATATTAGTGTGATTGTTAACTTAGGGTTTGTATTGAACATTATTATTGTTTCTTACATATATGTGGAGTACCTACCAATAAATGTACACTTAAATTATGTATGTAGTACACCAACCTCAACAGCTAGCCATTATAATGTATCAGTCCTTCAGCTGTGGGTAGGTATCCTTAAAATATAAGTAACCTGTTTATGTTTAGAAGATTACAATGCAACTTATGATTTACATTTATGGATTTACTAATGATGTGGTTTATTTCACATGTTTTTTGAATTAATTAGATTTTATGATCTTCCACGTTAATGAGGAATTAAGGGTGTGTTGGTATTCAATTTGTGCCCAGCATTGTCTCATGAATAATGTCACTTTAATGGTAAAAATATGTAGGGCTATGTAGCAGCAACTATTTTTTTTAAATATCTAAGTTTTAATTGTAAAGGTGAGAGTTAACGACGCATTGCTATGGCGACCTATATCTGAGTGTACGTATGGAAGATGTCTTTGGTACTACGATAGCTTGGCCAGCAGCATATGTCATTGGAGAATCAAGTTCCAGTAAGTATTATTTTTCAGTACATCATATCTCAACATTAAGTTTTAGTTCTGTTTATTCGGGTATTAAAAAAAAAAATCTGTATCACAACATTTCAGTACATATCCTCTATGGCAAACGTGTTTATCTGCAGAGCCACAACAATTGATACACTTGAAACTAAATCTTAAATAAACCATTTTTCCTAAAACTATCTACTCAGATTAATCGTTATGTCATTGCACATGTATTACACAAATGTAGTTATACAAGATGGCTAACACAAATAAATGGAAGTAACTGACACTACAGTTGTTGCCTAATACAGTTACGGCAATGTGAATTTAGGGAATATTTTTGTTTTAGAGAACCCAATTGATAGAAAACGACAAGGGTAAAGAAAATTGTACATTTCAATTAGTGGATGGATGCATCATCGATGGATTACGGACGTTCCAGATACTTTTTCATATTTTATAAGATTTAACTTGACCATAATACTGAATACACAATCTGCCCATAGTACTGAATACACAATCTGCACATAGAATGAAATCCAGTCAGACTTCTAACCCAGTTTTGATCTGAATATTTGTGTAAATTGAAAATTGTGTATTCGTTGGGGAACTATATAGGATGCATATAAAAATAGAACAATTTTTGTTAATATGTGTTAATATAGAATATCGAGTTATAGATTACATGATTTTCATATATACATATATATATATATATACATACATACATATATATATATATATACATACATACATACATATATATATATATATTGTTGATTGTTAAACTCGTTTGCAGGTAATTAGCTATTTCGAAGCGAAGACCGTCGACAACAAAGAACTATTGGTAATCAAGCAACGAACATGAATTTAATTGTTATATATGTTGTCGTATTTTGTTAGTACCATTTGTGGAAACTTGTCTGTGAATGCTTGTAGTATGTGACTTATTTTGTTGAAAAACTACTATCGAATTGATTATGGATATTATATTTGATTGTGAGATTAGCATGTTTTTGCAATTATTTGAATATGATGATCATATGATTGATTGTTTGTATATGCTAATTATGTGATTTAATTGTTTGTTTTAATATATGAAAATTATGCGATTGATCGTTCGTTTTAATATGAATAGTATATAAGCGATTGCTGGAAATGGTATAAACCATCAACCGTAAATAGTAGCATTTAAAATATGCTACCAAACAACCAAAAAATGAAGACTTATGGTGGCGTTTTTTTAACCCTACAGAAAAAACCTATAGCTGCATTTAAAAGTGACTTTTGGTAGCGTTTTTTAAATCCTACAGAAAATACCTATAGTTGCATTTAAAAGTGACTTTTGGTAGCGTTTACTACAACGCAACAAAAAGTTTTAGACTTTTAGTTGCATTTCGTATAGCAGCGTTCTCTAAAACGCTACCATAAGTTATGCTAGCGTTTTTTCAACGCTACCAAAAGTCTTTTCTGGTGTAGTGAACCTCGATTTCAAGGCCACGAGATACACCCTCCTATCTTCGAGTCCAGGGCAAACTCTCTTGATTTAACCAGGCTATAAGATCACCTAATTGATTTACGAGCTATAATCACACCCAATTGATTTATAAGCCACAATCACACCATTTCTAATATCACTTTGATAGATAGAGAGACTCGATACACTTTTTGATTACAAATGATCCTATAACTCTGAATAGCACTGAGATCTTTGAGAGAGAGAGAGTGGCAGAGAATCAAACTAGAGATGATCAAGTTTGATTCACTTGGGATTTCGGCAGAGTTTTGTTAAAATATAATAGAATATTTGAGTGGAGAAGAAAGAGTGAAGAAATGAAGAAAAACTAACTTAAAATTTGTTTAAAACAACTGGTATTTATAGAAGAACAGCATTCATGTCCATTCGTGAAAGGTTATGATGAATAGACACTTCATTTGAAAATTTGAAATTTGAATTTTACGGCTACCATGTCGACATGGGGGGATGGGGTATGTCTACATGCCCTAGTAAATTTTGAAAATTGATTTTTGTTTTTAAAAGAGATTTTCTTTTTAAAACTTGTCAAAACAATTTCTGAAGTTTATAAACCATTTTGAATATAGTTTAAACTTATAAAAGAGATTAAAAAAAGTTATCTTAAAAATATATAATCTATAATATAAAAGTAATATTAAAAACTAAGTATAGTATATATTTTTGAGATTTAAAGCTTATAACATTAAAACCAGGAGATAGTTTAAACACAATAAATGATTTTGAAATCAAAATACAAAAGATAATAAAAATAGTTTAAGGCTAAAATATTTAAACTGAGAGAGATGACTTTTAAAAAAAATTTGGAAAAATATTTAAAATAAATCATTTTGAAAATTTCGTGGATTCCATTCCACTAGAGAAGGTCGTGGGTTCCATCCCACTAAAGAGGTCGTGGGTTCCATCCCACTATTAAAGCGAGAAGGGGGATTCCATTCCACAATTAAAATCTGAATAAAGATTTTAGTGCTATTATGAAGTTTTAACATAAATTTAGACACTATTACTTATCTTGATATCTTGAACTCTTGAAATCTTGAACTCTTGATACTCATGAGTCTTCAGTCTTGATTTCTTCAATCTTGAATTCGCCAGTCTTGAATCTTTATACTGTACAGTCTTCATTCTCAGTACCTGCATATATATATATATATATATCTAGACAAGAATATTAGTATTTATATTTTATAACAAGTCCTAAGGTTGTTTTCATCAAAACCATCATCTCTCCCTTTTTGATGATGACAACCTTTGTTTATAAAATATACTCCACAAAACTCTGATTCTACTCTAACTCCCTCTTACTCCATTAAATCCCCCTTAATCTACTAACTCCCCCGTAATCTAAGCCTATCTAACCTATTTTATAATTCTCCCCCTTTGTCATCAACAAAAACTAATCCTAAACTACATAACTCCCCCTAAATCTTATATTATAGCACTGTATAGGATAGTAATACAGTAGTAGAATATAAATGAGATAGATAATAATATGAGTAAAATATAGTAAGGTAAATGTGAGAGATATGAAAATTTCAAACATAATCAATCAATATATTTATCAAACCACACCATTTCAATCATATATTACATACCATGTTCAAATCAATTCAAACAATTCAAATCAAGTCAAATCAAACCAAACAATTCAAACCACATCAAACCAAATCAAATCAAAGTAAATCAAACCATACAAGTCAAACCAAAAATTTCTTGGAACTTTAACCTATCCTTCTTCACCGAAGATAGGATCTGCCTTTATAGCATCTCATTCTTCATTATCTTTGTTCAGAGTTCCTTCTGGATTCACTTCGAGTTCTTTATTATTGAAGGCTGAAATCATCCATCAAATGGCATCGAAGTGCCTTTCTTGTTCCTTTATCATTTACATTTGGCTTAACTCTAAGTGTCGTTGATTGCGAAGGATAAAAGTAAGTATGTTCTTGAGAGATTTGAGAGTTTCTTCAAAATTCTCACTTAGATTATGAATAGGAGAGGCCATTTTTGATAAAATATGAAGAAATTCAATAGAAAATAAGGAGAATTGAAAATGTTCATTTTTCTGGAAGAAACAGGTATTTAAATAGATAGAAAGTTGTTTGAAATGAAAAGATGCAAGGTAGTTATGTCAATTTCAAATTCAAAACAAAAATTACTTTCTGGCCGTTACATGTCGACATGGGGGGTAGGGGGTGTCGACATGCCCCTGTTGATTTTGGCAATAGGCTTTGTTTCTTAAGTCTATATATATAAACTTATATAATATAAAAGCAAGCATTCTATAGATATTTTAGAGCTAATGAACAGAAATAAACAATTTTCATTGATAAATTTTAGTTAACATTACATAAACAATACATAACATTAACTAATCGAAAGATACAAACTTATACAACATGAAATGAAAACTAGAATTCGATAGAGGATGATGATAATCCAAGTTTGCGACTCTCTTTCCCAAAGAACTTATTCATTTTTGTGGAAATTTTGTCCAACATTTTACTAACAGACCTTTTTAGAATCTGTTGGTTTTCCACGATAATCTTTTGATTCTTGAGAAGTGTTTTGTTCGATGGATTGTTGGGAGTGATAGGATATTTAGTACTTTCCAATGATGTCTCTTCCTCCTCTCCTTCTTCTTCAATCTCCATCTCCTCCCCTTCTTCCTCCTCTTCTTCTTCTTCCATTTCTTCATGAGCCAACCTTTCATCCTTTTCGGTAAGTATTTCATATGGTTGAAACACAAGCGGAATTTTCATAAGAGAGATATTTGCATGGTTAAACACTTTTCAGGAAACGAATTCCTCTCTCTTATAATCAACACCAAAATAGTTAAAAATCCGAGTAAGATAAATTCCATGATACAAATTGTTTTCTCCTAAAGTAAATTTTTTGGGATGAAGTTCATCCAAAATTACTTACGCCCAATTAATGTCATAGTGCCCATAAAAAGCAAAAAGAGTCTTACAAACTTTTTAGGTCGGGTGATTGAAATTTCCCGATCTTGGAGTTATGGTATGTTGCAAAAGAAGGTTTACAATTCTTGCTTTTGGACGGAAATTTCGATTTATAAATTCAAAGTTATCATCTCCTTCAAAAATGTGATGAAATGTCTTACGATCATGTTCATCAATTTGAAAATCCAAAAGATTCATTCCCGATACTTACAACCCAAAATATTTCCCAAAATCTCACTATTCAAAACAATTCGTGTTTCTTTAACACTACTCCAAACTTCCCTTTCATTACCACCATAAAAACCACAATTCAAATTTGCATAAATTTTTTTAACAAGATTTGGATAAGAAACAAAATCATTTTGAGAATCATCAATTAAACTGAGAATTTGATTCTCTTCTAAAAGAACATTGAGTTCATATGAAGGAAAATCACTAAAGATAGCAAATTTTCCCGTATGGACTTTTCCAAAGTTACATAGCTTATGTAAGCTTTGATAGCTTCTGGGTCATTGTAGAGGAATTCTTTGATGGCTTTGGGTAGCCTAATGGTGGATGGGGTGCTTGAGGAAGCCATTTTTAAAGAAAGTAGAGGGCTTAAGAGTTTAAAAGAGAGTTTGAATCTTGAAATGAAAGTGAAAAGATAGGATAAAGTTAAGGAGATAAATAGATATTCAATAGTCATGTTCTCTGGTCAAGAGACACCTTTTCAGAGCCTTGAAGTTAGTGAAAAGGTGAAAGGAAATTCAAAGTTTTGAATTCAAATTTGAATTTCAAAATTCTGGTAGGGATGTCGACATAAGGGGTAGGGCCATGTCGACATGGGTCCTATAATACATGTGACTAATTTTTTCTAATTTGTTTAATATATATATAGATATATATCCTATAATCTAATTTATATTTTATCTGAAATAATATATATATATATATAATAACACTTTAATATTAATATTTTAATATTAAAAATATTATTAAAATAATAGTATTTTGAAAATCAAAATTTTAAATTCAAACAGAAAGCAATTTCAAAACATGCAAACAATCAAACATTCAAGCAAACAATTTCAACCAATATAATTTAAATGCGTACCTATTTTTAGATCCATATTCCTGAGATCAACAGATTCGTGAACAACTATAAAGCACATATTTGAATTTTTTGTCTCTTGACCTTCATCACTGGAGGATGAGTCTGAATTGTCTAGTGTAGCAGTACATGCTCTCTTCCTTTTCTTTGACGAATCATTACTTGGAGGAAATTTTTGCTTATCTGGATGCGAACAATCTCTTTTTAAGTGGCCTGGCTCATCACAATTGTAGTATCTGACGTTGTTAAGAGTCTCATTATTATTTCCAAAATTCTTGTGATCATTTCTCTTGTAGTTGTTCATCTTTCTGTATTTTAGAAACTTTCTAAAATTTCTTGCCATCAAGGCTATTTCTTCATCGTCATCACTATTTGAGTCTGAACCATATGTTATTGCATTAAACGATATTGATTTCTTTTGTGAGGCCTTGCTTTCTCTTCTCCCTTGCATTTGTACTTCAAACGGCATTAAATTCCCAATTAATTCTTCAATTTTCTATGTACTGATATCATTAGCCTCTTCAATTGCTAGAGTCTTCTGATCCCATTCTGGAGTGAGTGAATTCAGAATTTTTTAACTTGATCTTCTTTGAAAAGTTCTTTCCTAATGCAATTAATGAGTGCACAATGTCTTGAAACCTACTGTACATGTCTGAAATGGACTCATTTGTATTCATCCTGAATAATTGAAACTGATTGGTCAAGACAGATATTTTGGTCTGTTTAACTTTGCTTGTTCCTTCATGAGTAACTTGCAAAGTTTTCAAGATCTCATATGCAGACTTACAGACAGACACTCTATTAAACTCATTCCTATCAAGTGAACAGAATAGAATATTCATGGCTCTGGAATTGTTTTATGCAACAGTCTTTTGCTCAGCGGTCCACTATGAAAAATTTGTTGTGGGTTCTACTCAGTTTGTGTGATATTCCAAGTGTCTAATTCTATTGATTGTAAATAGATTTTCATCCTACCTGCCCAATATGCATAGTCGCTGCCATTAAAAAGTGATGGTCTAGCAGTAGACTGACCTTCTACAAATGAACTAGTGATAGTGTTGACATTACCAGTGTTGGTAGCCATTTGAAAACTTTTCAAAAATCAGATTATGAAAACTTTGAAAACCAATGCTCTGATACCAAATCTTGGAAATGCAGATTACGGATCTTAAGGCTGGATTAACACTAGAGGGAGGGGGTGAATAGTGTTTAATCAATTTTATGGAACTTCTGAAATCTTTTGAAATTAAACACAGACAGATGCAATTCACAAACACAAAGACAATCACAAAATCAAACACAGATGCAAATAGTAAATAAAAAGCAGTAAAGGAAAGAACACACTAGAATTTTATACTGGTTTGGAGTTACTCTACATCCAGTCCCACACAATTTCTTGTGCAGATTTCTTTTCAAATATAATGTCGATATTACAACCTGGATTTCAAGGCCACGAGATACACCCTCTTGTCTTCGAGTCCAGGGCAAACTCTCTTGATTTAACCAGGCTACAATATCACCTAATTGATTTACGGGCTACAGTCACGCCCAATTGATTTACGGGCCACAATCACACCGTTTCCAATATCACTTTGATATATAGAGAGACTCGATACACTTCTTTGATTACAAATGATCCTATAACTCCGAATAACACTGAGATCTTTGAGAGAGAGTGGTAGAGAATCAAACTAGAGATGATCAAGTTTGATTCACTTAGGATTTTGGCCTGTGTAGTTAAAGCGCTTGGCAGATTCAATGCGGTAGAGGTGCAAAAATTCATAGCAGGGATACAGCGAGGATATAGTGGGATATAGCGGACGACTCTAAAATAATATATAAAACTCATATTGAATGTTTTTACAATTAAAACATTTATTGAAAAATTCATAAATAATTTTTACAATAATAACATTTATTGAAAAATTCATTAAATGAAAAATTAACATTCAACTGATTTATAATTAATACATAAATAATTTTAAATAAAAACATGAGCGAATTTACAGTAAATAAACGTAAAACTGTTATATAACATAATTGAATTTAGTAGAATATTAGAGTATTTTCATTTCTGAAAAATATATTAAAAATTAAATTAAAAAATTAATTTCATAATTTTTATAATGTATAAATGTCATTTTTCAATTCATTTCTTTTAAAGAAGATATAGCGGAAATAACGAATATAGCGGGAATAACGGGATATAGCGGAAATAGCAAGGCTTAAAGCGGAAAGGCTATATTTGGGGCTATATGTAAAAATCGTAGCGGTAGAAATCCGGTATGTGATATAGTAGGGTTATAGCGGGGTAATAGAGGGGCATTAACTGCACAGATTTCAGCAGAGTTTTGTTAAAATATAAGAGAATATTTAAGTGGAGAATGAGTGAAGAAATGAAGAAAAACTAACTTAAAGTTTGTTGAAAACAACTGGTATTTATAGAAGAACAACAGTCATGTCCATTCGTGAAAGGTTATGACGAATAGACACTTCATTTGAAAATTTGAAATTTGAATTCTATGACTACCATGTCGACTGGGGGGATGGGGTATGTGGACATGCCCTTGTAAATTTTGAAAATTGATTTTTGTTTTTAAAAGAGATTTTCTTTTTAAAACTTGTCAAAACAATTTCTGAAGTTTATAAACCATTTTGAATATAGTTAAAACTTATAAAAGAGATTTAAAAAGTAATCTTAAAAATATATAATCTATAATATAAAAGTAATATTAAAAACTAAGTATAGTATATATTTTTGAGGTTTAAAGCTTATTATATTAAAACCAGGAGATAGTTTAAACACAATAGATGATTTTGAAATCAAAATACAAAAGATAATAAAAATAGTTTAAGGCTAAAATATTTAAACTGAGAGAGATGACTTTTAAAAAGTTTTGGAAAAATATTTAAAATAAGTCATTTTGAAAATTTCGTGGCTTCCATTCTACTAGAGAAGGTCGTAGGTTCCATCCCACTAAAGAGGTCATGGGTTCCATCCCACTATTAAAGCGAGAAGATGGATTCCATTCCACAATTAAAATCCGAATAAAGATTTTAGTGCTATTATGAAGTTCTAACATAAATCTAGACAATATTACTTATCTTGATATCTTGAACTCCTGAAATCTTGAACTCTTGATACTCATGAGTCTTCAGTCTTGGTTTCTTCAATCTTGAATTCGTCAGTCTTGAATCTCTATACCGTACAGTCTTCATTCTCAGTACCTGCATATATATCCTACATATACATATATATCTAGACAAGAATATTAGTATTTATATTTTATAACAAGTCCTAAGGTTGTTGTCATTAAAACCATCATCTCAGGAACTAACAACAGACAACGATGGAAGGGAGTTAGTAATTCATGATTAGTTCAAAGCTTTAGTACACTAGTTATTTATTTTTGTGGGAACTTGGATAAAACTTTAAGTAACAAAATTCAATATGAGAAAAGATGATAACTTATATTAGAGAGTAAGGAAATAATAACAAAGTGTAAGTAATTGATAACGGAAGTTACAATGTTTAATTTTAAGTAAATTAAAAGTTGAATGACTGTTCTTTTAAAGGTAAAAGCAGGCATGTAAAAGAGCCTCATGTATCGTTAGCAATGAATTGCAAAGACCGTCCTGTATTGGGGTAACAATTGATCAATGTTTTGAACAAAACTGCCGTAACACCATTGCAGTGGAAAAAATCCGTCGGTTGGTAGTGTGGACGAATTTTGTAAAACATAGGAGAATACATAGCGAGGTACTATAAATTACACAAAGATAAACTTCTTTATGAGGGAGTTAAAACCTGAATATTCAATTCAAACAGGTTAAAGTTTGCTACAAATTTTCGAATATTTCATGGAAAACAATATTTTCAGTACAACCAACTTCTTCCGCGCCTTGCTATTTGATAAGCATTTCAAGACCTTGGTGTGATGTTGTTCTTGTTATAGCGACATAGAGTTGACCATGGGAAAACACTGGTCGTGGCAAATATACACCAACATGATCCAAAGTCTGTCCTTGACTTTTATTAATTTTCATGGCGAAGCAAACTTTGATTGGAAATTGCAAGCTACGGAGGATAAATGACCATTTTGTATTGGCCGATGTATGGAAAATTATAGGAATTAAAACTTTATTTCCATCATGGTGCCAATAATAATTTCAGCTTCAACTAATTTTGATGCTAGCTAGGAATCGATGAAACGTGTTCCATTGCAGAGGCCTATAATTTGGTTTATATTTCTAAGAAGCATTATCGGAATGCCTACTTTAAGGTTGAGTTTATGGTTGGGAATGCCTAAAGGGTGCAAAGTGTTTAAAAATTCAGTTGGAAACAATATATGTTGATCCTCAATTCCTTCAGAAGCCGGGCTTATTGTGTCTGTGCTTCGGTATGTAGTTAAAGATCCTGATAGAGTCGATGTTACATAGCTGTTAATTCCTTCAACACAGTCATTCGTTGGAGCCAAAATGCATTGAATACACAAATAATTTGGTTCTTTCAATCGTTTCTGCAAGTCTTGGTACGTACTATCTATTATTCCTGCAATTGGATTAGAAGTTTCCTTAATTATTAAATCTTGTGGTATCTTTATCCATGTTGGCTCAACACTTTGTTGCAATGCAGTGGCATGAACTTTTCCATCACCCACAGCCAGCACCCATTTTGTAAAATTTTCTAGCTTCTTTATTTCAGAAGGTGCATCGTCCGTCGACGTTAGGCGCATGTTAATGTTTAGCTTGAAAACACGGCATTTGGACCATAACTGAGATTTGTTTATGGATGATTGGACGATTGAATTTCGTGATCCTTTGGGTATGACAGGAAGCACTTGCGTAAAACTCCCCCCAATAAAACAGTTTTTCCACTAAAGGTATGTTCAGCCAAACAGTTAACACCATCGTCCATCAAGTCCCGAAGGGTGCGATCGAAATCTTCTAAAGAATTTCGATGAACCATAGGAGCCTCATCCTAAATAATCAATCTGATCATATTATCAGTTAAGCAAGGTTTGAATTCTTTGAAATGCCGCATGTTGTAAGTTCTCCGGCATCAATTGGTATTTTAAAACTAGAATGGGCAATTCTACCACCTGGAAGTAGTAGAGATGCTATACCGGATGATGCAACTGCCAAAACAATTTTACCTTGTGAACGAATCGTTGTAAATAACGTATTCCAAAGGAAAGTTTTCCCTGTACCCGTGCTTCCGTAGACAAAGAAAAAATGTGGCGCCGCACCTCTATACTCACGCTAGCCAAGGACACTACGGGGTAATGCCGTCGACTAGCACGAAGAATAAGGCTGTTGAGGAGTGACCATCTGTGTAATTACTTTATGCGAGCACCGATATGTCAGATAATATAACTTACATTTCGTTTGAAGAGGAAATCCGACATATCAAATACAAACTCAAAGCTACTACATAGTGGCTAAGTGACCTTCAGAAACAAATATAGAAATAAACATAACACAAATCAATCACAGATATTCATATCACAAAGGCGGAAACAGATATGAATATATCACATCGAAGAGTACATAAAAGTAGTGGTCATACAAGACCCACTACATCACAAAAGAATAGGTACAGGTGCTAGACAAAAGAATAAGTATGCATCAAGGAGTCTATATCTCGAATGTATAAAAACAAAAACTACTAATCTAAAGTAGTTAGCCAACAATCAGATGATGGTCCCAGATTAGAAGTCAAGCAGAAGCATCTGAAATACCTCGGTCTGACCCGAGTATTATTTAAGAAGAAAATAATAAACGGACCAGTCTAGCTATAAATATCATATAAAATGAGATAGGATAAGAGATATCACTAAAACGTATGATAACAATAATGCCATACTGTGTCAAGTATACATCAAATAACAACAAAAATCATACAATATCTCAAATCTTCTCAAAACACCAAAAAGAATCACATTCTTTAAATTATTCACCGAAACACAAATATTGATAGAGCTTATCAATGCAAACCACGAAAATTGGTGAAACACAAATTCTAGAAATCACAACCAGAAATCTAGAAATCACAAAAGGGGGGGAGGCCTATCACAAACGGGAGCATGAAAACTCACCAATACGTGAATCACAAACGGAACGCTATTCCATGGTCGCTAACCATCAATTTTGAGCGGAAGCTCCACAAACGGCCCGAAGACCATGGGTCGCTACCCAACCAATTTTTGAGTTGAAACTCCACAAACGGGGTTTAACCCCCACACAAACAAAGAGACGTCGCACATCGCTAGTCTAATTCACAAAATGATCATCATCGATCAATAAAAAGTGTGAACCACACTAAGCTAGTAAATATAAGAGTTTAGCTTCGTGTCCCATAACCACTGGCTTAACTTGAATATTTATGAATAAATTGTAGATTTCCACTCGAAAATTGTTACAAGAGTTCAATCGAACAAGTCCAAGAATTAACCGACGAAGTAAACGCAAGTGTTTCATACCACTTGTTTTACTAAGCTGTTTAATTAGATTTCTCATACGAATGAGGTAAAGTTTTGTACATACTAATAGATTGGAAAATGATTTTATAAACGAGATTTGTATTAAAATAGAGTTGAAAACATCTTTGTGAAAGAGTTTGAATATTTACTACTAGTATAGAAACCTTTGTATTTGAAGGTGACAAATCACAAAAATGATTGTAAAAACAATCAATCACCAAAGATTCACATTCGAAGACGTGAATCAAAACCATAGAAATCGATATCAAATCCATCAAATGGATATTCCCAAAAATCCAAAGAAAGAAGTCATCAAAGCCGATAATAAGTGATGACAACTATCCGGATCAACAACATTCGATTAAAAATAGGAAATCCACTCAAAAACATAAGCAAATAGGCAAACTGCTCAATTCCAGACGTCTGGAGGTTCAATCCAGGCGTTTGAAAACTAACCAGACGTCTGTTTAGAATCTAGACGTTTGGATTTGTTCTTTGGAAATAATCTAGAGAACCCCCAGACGTCTGAAACTTCAAGTCAGACGTCTTAGACCCATCCAGACGTCTGATCCTAAATTTCAGAAGTCTGGAATTAGTCTCTGCCTTTTTTTTATTCTGCGTGCTTATATTTTTTCTCTCCAGGTCCAAACCAGACGTCTAGACTTGGTCACCAGACGTTTGGTTACCTTGTCTGGGCAACAATTTGCCTAGGCCAAAGTGGCCAAAACGTATCGGGAGCGATCAGACGAGCAACGACGACTAAGGATTTACGCCAATCAACAACCCAGCCTTATAGGCTCTTCGATACACCCCAAATATCAATGTCCAAACATCCCTAGAAGGGTTTTCATAAAATTGGACCAAAACACCAAAATTTGGAAAATTCACCAAATCAATTCAAATCAAAAGCAAATGAATATGCACAAATGTTAGGAATTCATACCTAACAACAATGATAGCTATAGACGTGGATGTGAGTTAAAGAACTCACCTTTAAACCCAAAAATAATAAACGAGAAGCTCTAAAGCAAAGGAAGATCAACTACTCTTCAATTTCAACTCTAGAAGCTCCAATCTAAGATCATAAGCAATATTTCTTGAGTTAGGTTATAGAAAATTTCTGAAATTGGAGAGAGATTGAAATGGAGAAGAAGAAGAGGATGCTTACCTTAGCTTCTCTTTGATGTTGGAGCTAGAATTTGTATTTCCTAATTAAACTAGGGTTTGGAATTCTAATTTTCTTTCTCTTCCCCCATTTTTGCTTTAGCTAGAGAGTATTAGGAAAATGAGAATGTATGAAGAGGAGAGGGGGTGGAGCTAGGGTATTAGATGGGTTGATGGGCTGAAACCTAAACCCAAAGCCCTAAATGAAAATATCAAAATTCTACTCAACTCCAAACATATCGATGTTTATACTCAAAAAAGTTGTAAACGTCATTTTGGACTCAATGGAAGTGGTCTCGAGTCCCAATTCGACTGTTTACAAAAAGTAGCTTTTCGGACTTTAATGCGATTAACGATGCTATATTTAAATAAAACATTTAAATATACAATCTTAAAATATGCGGGTTGTTATTGACTCCCCTCCTTAAAGAAATTGCGTCCTCGCAATTCTTAAGAAGAAAACAAAGAGTAACAACCATACTAAGGCATAATCAACATAAAGGAAGAAATTTTGAAATAAGAAGTTCACATTTAAAGAGCACGAGAGAGTAAGTCCGGATGTGTTCGCTCGATGAATTCTTTGGATTCCTTAGAGCAATCCTTAGGATTTGAGGACCATTGAACTTTCATAAGAGGAACATTATTATTTCGAAGGCGTTTAACCTCCGAAGCAATGATTCGAATAGGATGTTGCTCATAAGTCAAATTTGGTGAAACTTCAATTTCTTCAATTACACCGGGCTCAAGAATAGAATCGGAATCTCTAAGGCATTTCTGTAGTTGAGAGACGTGGAATACGTCATGAATAGCAGAAAACTGAGCCGGTAATAAAAGGCGATAAGCCACGGAACCAATGAGTTCGGTGATGGGTAAGGGGCCAATATATCGAGGTGCTAACTTTCCCGATCGATTGAAACGCACAACACCCTTCATAAGTGAAACACGAATAAACACAAAATCTCCCACAGAAAACTCTAATTTCCTTCTTCGGTTATCGGCATATGATTTTTGTCTACTTTGAGCTTCTTTCATCCTATGACGAATAAGGTCAATCTTTTCTGTGGCATTACGAATAAAATCTGGACCTAAAACCAGCTTCTCACCGGCTTCAAGTCAACACGAAGGAGACCGGCATGGCCTTCCGTAGAGCGCCTCGAAAGGTGCCATACCAATATTAGATTAGAAGCTATTATTATAAGAAAACTCAACAAGGGAAATATGATCCTCCCAACTTCCACCAAAATCAAGAACACAAGCACGAAGAAGATCTTCAAGAGTTTGATTCACACGCTCGGTTTGTCCATCGGACTAAGGATGATAAGCGGTGCTAAAATTAAGCTTTGTTCCCAAAGCTTTTTGATGACCCTTCCAAAATCCACTAGTAAACAATGGATCACGATCGGTAACAATAGAAGTAGGAACTCCATGCAATTTAACAATTTCCTTGACATAGAGTTTATCCAAAATAGGTATGGTTCGATTGGACCGAACGGGAATAAAATGAGCGGATTTTGTAAGTCTATCGACAATCACCCATAAACTGTCATGGCCCGAACGAGAGCGGAGAAGACCGTTAATAAAGTCCATGGAGACTTGATCCCACTTCCAAACGGGAATGTACAAAGGTTGCAATAACCCACCGGGCCTTTGATGCTCAGCCTTTACGAGTTGGCAAGTCATGCAACGCTTAATAAAGTTAGCAATATCAGATTTCATTCCATCCCAATAATAAAGTCGCTTCATGTCCGCGTATATTTTACTACTACCGGGATGAATGGTAAATTTAGAACGATGAGAATCTTCTAAAATATCTTTACGAATATAACAAATATTTGGCACGATAAGTTTACCAAATTTTCGAATACCACCACGAGCATAAATATCAAAGTCTTTCGAACCTTCAATATCAATTTTATCCCTACAACTTTGGCTAAGAAGAACCAATTCGGGATCATGCTTTTGAGCTTCAAGAATGCGGTCAAAAAGAGAAGGATGAGCCTCAAGGCTACCCAAAACTAGAGATGAACATGAATTGGATTCATGATCTCGAATCTCACAAGTGGATAAAGTCGCGAGATCATCCTATTCGGATATCATCGTGGAAACAACCGCTTGTTGCTTACGACACTACGCCATAAATGACCTTCTGCAACATTTTTGCAAGGTGTTGCCAGCTAAAATGTTGCGATAGCTATAGAATTTTGGTCCTACTGCAACGTTGTATTTTTGGTGTTACCTTAGCCATAGAAATGTGTTGCTCTAGCTAAACAAGTGTAACACGATGCAACATTTTTATATAGTGTTGCCATAGATGTTATCAGATTAAAAAATTAAAAAAAAAATTACACCTCAGCGATCCACACCACCATTTAAAACAAAATCTCAACCGTCGATTCACACCATCGATCCACACCTTACCAATTTCCATTTCCCGCTTTACTTTTCACTCATCCGCTTTCGTTTCTCACCCCCAATTTTCCAATCCCTAATTTTTATTCCTCCAACTTTAAAAAAAATGACGCCGCTCCTCCTTGTTTCTTCGATCTGGAGAATAACTGGCTTTGATTTTATCCCTTGTCGGCCATATCAATTTCCGTTATTTTCTTTCGCCTCGCGTCAGTTTTCCTCACTACTTCCGGATTTGCGATTTTGTTCAGGTTTTTGGCGATTCTGGTGATTCGAGGTAAGGCTGTGGGATTGCGATGGTTCAAGGAGTTGCTGATTTGGTCGCAATTTCGTGGTTGGGGCCTGATGTCAGAGTGGCAGGGGGTAGTCGAATTGGTTTCGGTGAAAACTAGGGCACGCGATTCCAGTTTCTTTGATGCTCTGATTGATCGAATCTAGTGTGAGAAACGTTCCTGGTAGCTTGCTCCTTCGTTCTCCTTGATTGATTGCTCGAATTGCTTTGACTTCGTCGTCGGGTGCGATGTGATATTATTTGGTATGTTTTCTGCCTTCTGGTTTACTTGAATATTCTTGATTTTGGTTACACTCGTATGCTTTTGCCGATGATGAATTGGGATTTATTTATAGGCTTTATTTCCTATAATCTCGTGTTTAATCTTTCTGTTGGACTTTGAGAAATCTGGTATGTTGGATTGCAATGATGAATACAAACATATGTGTGTTGAGCTTTGTTGGTTTTGCTTGGTCTGGACTGAACTGGTACCATGCTAACCTTGTTCTTTAACATGAACTGATGCTCCAAGTCCTCTGTATATCATGTTACTGCCTAGGTTTCTCTTGTACATGCCTGATGCATTCACTGTTTTTGCTTGATGGGCTGCCTATGTGTACTGCTGTGTTTCTTGCACTGGCTTGTCTATATTTTGCTGAACCTGGTTCTTGTTTGTTTTGTTGGTTGCTTGGCCCTGAGTTGAATCCAGTCGATGACTCGGGTTTGACCTTGTGCCGTGTCCGTTTTTTTGGCTTGTCTACATATCTGGCTGCACTTGAGTATGAACTTGCACTTGAGTAGTTGCACTTGAGTAGTTTCTTGTACCAAGCCTTATGATGCATGTATGTTCATCCATGTACATGCATTTCTTGGTCATGTTATGTTGCTTGCTGTGTTGAGTACTACTTTGTGCACTTGGCTTCTCCTTTGTGCATTTTTGCTTGAACTGTTGCTTGCTGTCTTCCATACTGCCTTGTATCCATGTGTTGCATTCATGTTTGGCTTATGCACTTATGAAAAGAAACAACCCAAATACCTGAGGCAAATAATATAACAAAAATATTTTCATTTTCTGTTCGAGTTAAATATTATTTTCTAGATTACTGCTTTTGAATTATATGTGACAGGTATTAAAGACTGGACAGCTGGATATAAGCTTGAAGACAGAGTCAAATCAAATGTGCATGAGCTTGAAGACAGGTTTCAAAGAAGGCTCGATCTTTCGAAATCGGATGAATCGGGCAGTGCCCACTTGTTCGACCTAACCGGGTAGGTCGATCCCCGCCGGGACTGCGGTGCCCCGGACCCCCGCCGGCGCTGCGCCCGGACCCGCTTCTCGGCTCGCCTTCGGCTCGGCACTCGACTCGCCTTCGGCTCGCCTTCGGCTCGCCTTCGGCTCGGCACTCGGCTCGCCTTCGGCTCGGCATATATTTGTCAGTGTCGGTGTTTGTATAAATTGAAACTGCACATGTAATGAGTGAACTGAGTGATGTAGTGAGGAATATCTGTATATGTGAATATCAGTGTTATATATCATTGAATTGTAAAATAGTGGAGTCAGGAATTTGTACTATTTCAAATGTTGAAATAAAATATTTATTTAAATAAATTACTGTTTAAATATCAAATTCTGTGCAATAGCATTTTATTAAATAAATATTTATTTTTATTAAAAAATCAAATATGCTCTATATTGTGGGCCCCACAAATTCAAAAAGTTCATATCTATAGCAACATTTTGGAATGTTGCTACAGATACCTATGGGTGTTGCCATAGACCCAAATAGGGTTCTATTGCAACAATATTACTTATGTTGCCTTAGATAGTCAAAATGTTGCCTTTGAGGTCTAAGGCAACGGCAAAAATTGCATCACCCTAAAAGTGTTGCCATAGACCTATGGCAACATTTTTCGGGCCTGAGCCAACATTTTTTTTGTGTTGCAGTAGGCCATTTATGGCGTAGTGCGACTAAGGGCATCGGAAACACGATTTCCCTTTCCGGGAGTATAAAGAATATCAAGATCATAAGATGCAAGGAACTCGAGCCAACGTTGTTGACGCAAATTAAGTTCCTTTTGAGAAAATAAATACTTCAAAGATTTATGATCGGTGTAGAGAACAAATTTCTCTCCCAAAAGATAATGACGCCAAATTCTAAGGGCGAAAACAATAGCCGCGAGCTCTAAATAATGAGTGGCATATCTAGTCTCGGCAGGCTTTAATTGCCTAGAAGCATAAGCAATAACACGTTCCCTTTGCATGAGAACGGCACCTAAACCAACACGACTAACATCGGTATAAACAATAAAATCTTGGTTCCCTTCGGGAATTACAAGAATAGGAGCATCGGAAAGGAGTTCTTTTAATTTTTGAAAAGCAGCTTCACATTTGTTAGACCAAATGTACTTAACTCTCTTCTTTGTCAAACTAGTAAGAGGTACGGAAATTTTGAAAAGTCTTTTATGAACCGACGGTAATAGCCCGCCAATCCAAGGAAGCTATGAATTTCCGTCACACTCTCCGGTCTCTTCCAATTTTGAACCGCTTCAATCTTTGAAGGATCCACGAAAATTTCGGATTCAGAAATAATATGTCGCAAAAATTTCACACGAGATTGCCAAAAGTGGCATTTAGAAAAAATTTCTTTCAATTGGTTGCTCCTAAGAGTTTCCAACACAATCCGAAGATGATTTTCATGCTCTTCTTCGGTTTTAGTATAAACAAGAATATCATCGATAAAGATGATAACAAATCGATCGAGGAAGTCTTTGAAAACTCGATTCATACGGTCAACGAACACGGCAAGAATAACCATTTGTAGTAGCAATAATTCGTGGCGTTTAAATCTAAATGCAGCTAATACTATTTCATACTATACTATGAACGTAACAAAAAGATATTTCCTGTTCCCGCCTTCACCTAAATAATTTCCGCCTAACCCAACAATCGTAACCCAAAATTTACCGCCTCATTGCTCCTTAGTATTTAGAAAATTTCTGCCTCTTTACTCCTAAATCCCTAATTCCCAATTCCTTGTACGTAGAAAATTTTCTTTCTCTCTCCATTCATCACAAAGAAATCGTTTGTTCCCTTCATTTCCCCATCCTTCCATTAAACCAGATTGACCGATTTAGCAGTTGATCTTTGCATTCATCAAATTCCGAACATCCAGAAAAGCAAGCGATAGTTGAGGTTTTTATCGGGGTCTCTAACAACGACAGTCAAGCAAGGCCAAGTGAGCTATCACTGTCAGATAAACTCTATATTTATCTCTATATTTACATGCGACTATCAGGTGAATTAAATTCGTGAATTAAATTTGAAAATCGGTTATCTATCAGGTATATCTGAATTTGATGCGACTTCTGAGTTTTGGATGATTGTTTTTAATTTAATTTTATATTATATGCTATGTGTTAGTTTGTTAAATGTTCATACAATAGAAATATTATATTAATATTATCTTAAACCAACTTCAACACCTACCTTGTGATAGATTGGTTGATTGTTGGTAGCTGTTCATGTAATCGGGACATTGGTCAAGAATCGGTTTTTGCTAACTTTGGATAACTGTAGACCAATTTTTTTTTATTAGGGCTTGATGTAGGCATAGGTTAGACAAAATTGATCGTTTTGTGCTACAAAGAAGGATGGTCCAGAGTTATAATTTGTCGGGTAACTTGATTCATGTCTAACGTTAGACTGCTTGCAATCACTATGAAACTACTTGCTTTTACTATGCTTATCATATGTTTGGTTGGTGATTTTACTTCAGTCTCCGTTATCCTTCTTCCTTTGACATAATTAAACATCCAGGAAACCACAATCACAAAAGGTATGAATGTCAATGGGAAGTAAGGATAAAAATGAAGCTACGTTCTATATCATTTTTTTCTAGTTTATTTATCATAGCATTCAGATTATAATAATAAATTATACTTCTCCTCACTTTGAAACATAACTTTTGGTTTGGATAAATGTGTCTAGAGATCATTTAATTGTCTTAATTACAACATCATACAAACTTCTAACACCCAAGTCAACCACATGGTCCAGCGATAATACATGTAAATTTATCATTATAGACAAATCAAGGGCTTGTTTTTGAAGGTGGAGGTGAAAAAGTTGGTATAGCAGGAATAGTGGGAATTGTAGGAATAGATTAAATGGTAGGAATAGTTGGGAAAGAGGGCAATGGAGGTAATGTTGGAAACTTGGGAAAGATACTAGAAATTGTTGGAATTGTAGGAATGATAGGGATTGAAGGCAATGGAGGCAATGCAAGCTTTGGTAAGCTTGGAATTGTTGGCAATGGTTGGGGCATAGTTGGAATTGTTGGCATAGAAGGAGAAGGGGGCGGCGTGTCCAAAAGGTGGCATGCACCATAGCAGACGTCAATGGTACTTATTAACATTAGGGAAATTAATACAATGAAACTAGTTTTGGAAGCCATTATGGTTTATAAAGTTCACACAAGTGTGCTTGAAGTTGTGAAGCTTGATATAAGATAACCGAAACTGTTGTTCAATATTTATAGTGGAATTAAATGGTTGTTAATATGACTGTACTTATAGTTAGCTCAACCTCTTATATCTGTATCAAAACAAAGTTCAAAGGGAGAGGAACGCATGACAAGTATCTATTAGCTAGACTTTCAGACACACTAAAAAATTAGATTAATAGTATAATTACTTCGACAGGAGTTCACCTAGACAACTACTTTTTGTTATTAATTCTGTAATAGTCAAATTGTTATTTAACTGACTTTCTGAACTAAAACCGTCGGACTCTTATTGTTCTCTGTAAAAGCACCCACGTGGAGTAGCACAACAAGTATCATAGTTTGCTTTACTATCCAACAGGAAAGCAATACTTGTTTTACTTCCCTATCCCATACGCAGAACAAGTAGACTGGGCATAAATACTTGTGGAAAATTTGGATCTTCGTGCAGGTTATAATGGTTACAAAATGAGCACAATAACTTTGTTACAAGTGATATGTTAAGTGCTAGATTGTATGAGATGGACTATCCAAACAATTTTATCCTACATTAGCAAGATTCTGAATTCAGAACCACAGTTATTATTATGTATAATATCCAAATTCTTATTGAATTTAGATGTGTAGTAGGGACATTTCCTTGTTGACAATTTTATTTTCCAATAAACCAGTTATGTCTGGCTTATTGGGTGTCAAGGAGGAAATAATCTGATCCATTTTATGATTACTATTAATTCCCCCGACATTCCATATTATAAAGGTCATTTACCATTTTTTGAGCCTTATTTCTTCCTTTTGGGAGCTCTGATTGTTGCTGAGTACTGGTTGATGCTTTTGATATTTCATGCTCATATTCAGGGTTGGATGAAATATAAGTTGAGAACTTGTCTTCTTGCGTGTGATCCTTCCCTTCTTCTTGTATATTTTGAGCAATGTTTTCCTATAAATTCTGACTCATTAATAAATTCTTCTTGGGCAGGACTAAACTCCTCCTGTTCAGATTGTGTAGGTTGGCCTTCCGTGTCCTCCTCCTCGGCAGAGCTAAGTATTTCAAACTTGTTTTTAGTAGTATTGTTAATATCGGATTGCTGCTTTTCTTTGTATGTTGCTTTACTGCTCTTTGTTCTAGTCTTGGATTCGTTGTTTGTGTCCTCTATTTTAGTCTCTTTATTTATCTATGTGAAGTTGTAGTGGTGTGTCTTGTTTTATGAAGTGTCCTGGAATCCAGTATATGTATTATGTACATGTGATGTGCATTTCCTGTTGATGAGTGGTTGTGATTGTAAATGAAGTTCAATGGTCAACAGTTATTTTATATGTTTTATTGTTTACTTTATTATTCGTTGGTCGTGTTAGCTTGGCTTTATGAATGACAGACAGTATAGTCACTGGAGAAACAAATTCCTAACAAAATAGGACAATAATTGCTGTGCACTCTTACGTCAGGCTATGCTCATGATGAAATCAGAATTCAGAACGAAAATGCAGTAGAAACGAAGGACCAAACGACACTTGCATGGTGAAGATTCATACTGTGCACTTGCTTTTATCATAGTGCTTCATCTTTTGGCCCACTGTAGGTGTAGGCATTATCTCTTCTTTCTATTCATATCTCACTCTATTACAGTTGCAGATAGTTTTATTTTCTTCATTCTCTACCAGCGTTTGTTAAATTTACAGTCGAACGTATGTTTTTGCATACGTTCAATGTCCAGGACTGACTAGCACATTTTACTTGTAGTAAATAATATGCATAGTAGAATGACTTCATTCGAACACTATATTGATGTACATGGCTATTGGAAGGAACGTTACAAGATTACATAACTAGTGATTTGAAATAATGATTGGTTTGGTCAGTTCAATCCTGTATATATTTTCATAAGCAATTTGCAGTGTTGATTTTTAGAATTTCATATGCCTATTTCCAGTTTTGAATATTGACTGGTCCAATGTATAGAGTTTCTGCTCTGAATTTTGCCATTTCAGTTACTTAAATTTTTTACTTTCAATTTTAATTCACAACCTATCTCTATTGAGTAGCTGGGAATTATGTTATTTAAACTACATATGATGCAGCTTACCTCTGTTGAGCAGCTGGGACAATAGTCTACATATTTGCAATCTCCAGCTGTGCACTCAATATTGCCATTAAATATAAGGTAACGCTGATTTTGTTGAGCAGTTGGGAATTATGTTATTTAAACTACCCGTGATGCATCTTTCCTTGTGAAATTCACATTATCTGATCTAGCATTTATGTACCTCCATTGAATCAAACAGTTATACAACATACTGAACTTATACTCCACATCTCCAGCAGCTAAAACTGGATGTTATTAACTTTAACAATTCATGCTTGTCACCAAAGCACATGCACCTCATTTAAATACAAACACGGTATTCACATAACACGCATGTCATTGGCACTTATGGTACATGCACACATTCATTACATAGCATTTTAACACACACAAACATAAATAGCAAACTTCATTTATACAGATACAGAGGCCAGCACATAATACATAGCAGATGTTACCAGAGTAGTATTATCTTTCTATTTATATAACCCATGATTTCTAAAACAGTAGTGGGTGAAAATTATCAAATGAAAATATGTGCCAGAGTTAGTAAATATGGGTGCATGAAAACAACACATGTAAAGAAATAAGGACAATTTACTTTTGTTAATGCACCTTTTTGAAGCATTGAAACAATGAAATAGTTTACTGTACTTATCTCTACTAATTCTAAAGACTGTTTCGGTTG
Organism: Allium fistulosum; assembly: GCA_030737815.1. Lineage (NCBI taxonomy): Eukaryota > Viridiplantae > Streptophyta > Magnoliopsida > Asparagales > Amaryllidaceae > Allium > Allium fistulosum. The sequence continues at coordinate 1,545,174,743 of CM060901.1, read as the reverse complement.
CTATATATATTTTAGCTTAATCTCATATACAACTTGTATGCATATCATTTGGAACTCACTGCCCACACAAATATATACTCAGTTTAGCAATTCACATATAAACACTCACACATAACATTCTGCACACACACACACTACACATACACGTGACCCAGTCCCATATACACATGATCACACATGAACTGATTTATACTTATGCACACAAAGTTTTACTACATAGAAATATGTCCACACAAACAAGCAATTGCATACATACACTCATAGATTTCTATCTTTCAACTGAAATGGGCAAGTATTAGACATAGGTATGAGTAAAATAACAACATCTAAAACTGGCTTAATTGATGTACCCGTTTTTTCTTTCTAAACAAATCCAGTCCAATAATCAGAATATTTCATACTTCTTTCTTGTTGATGAGTAAAATAACATCTAAAACTGGCTTAATTGATGTACCCGTTTTTTTCTTTCTAAACAAATCCAGTCCAATAATCAGAATATTTCATACTTCTTTCTAAACAAATCCAGTCCAATAATCAGAATATTAGACATAGGTCAACATCTCCAGTTAGAGAGCCCAAGAGATTGTTGAAGCTTCTGAAGGATTTGTCTACCTTGTGAGTTCTTCGCATAACTTTCAGTCTATGACTCTGTATGTATCTACTTCTATTGACTTCAATACAGCCATGGTCTATGTTAGTATGGACATGGTGGGAACTACCCTTCAAGTGAGGGCAGTAAGAACGATCTTTTAGTGCAGTGGTCTCATGGAGCAGGTGGCATAGCCCTTATGCTTTGCAAAGCCGCTCAGGTATATATGTTATGTTAGTATAAGAATACTGTATCTTATATTTTACAAGTGATTCAAATTTCAAACAACTAAAATCTCTTTAGATATCATATCTAATTGCTGTGAGAATTCAAATTTTAAAACTTGAAACTTAAAACTTTTAAATTAACTTTTAAAACTTAAAAATCAAAGCTTATAATTTAATTTATTTAAAACTTAAAACATATAAAATAAATTAACTTTTAAAAATTAAATTCAAAATTAAATTAACTTTTAAAAGTTTAAACTTAAAACTTTAAATTAACTTTAATTTTACTTTAAATTAACTTTAAATTAACTCTAATTTGAAATTAACTTTAATTTTAAACTTTAAATTAACTTTAATTTTAAATTAACTTAGAACTTTAAATTAAATTAAATTTAAAACTTAAAATTTTAGTACCTTCAACTAAACTGTTAACTAATTGCTTTACTGTTAACTAATTGATTTACATATTATGCATTAAATTACAATTTACAAAAGTATTATGAATTTAGGTGCTTACATTGTCATTTTTTTCTTGCTCAGGTTGTTGGATTCACCATTCTATCAAAGGAGGGTTCGTAAGTGTGCAAAATTGATTCATACTATTTAAGCTCAAGAAATGACTTTATTTCATTTTTTTTAAAACTTTGATAATTTATATGACATCATTTATAGTAGGATATACTTGTATAATGTTGTAGATGTTTGATCTCATATTTGAAGTCCTACGAGTTAACGTAATTGTTTGACTATCTGTTGTGCTTTCACTTGTGTAGGCATCGGACTTTGGAAGAGAGCAAATTTGGACTTGATGATGCTAGCTTTCACTTGTGTATGCAACAAAGAATTATGAGTAATCAAACGTTTTGTTAGCACTAGTTAGATATAACATTTATTAGTACCCGATGTGTAAATTTGTATACAAATGGTTATTGTATGTGAGTTAGGTCATTTTGTCGAAAAACTATTGTATTGGAATGGTTATGGATATTTTATTTGATTATATGGTTAATGTGTTTTTTAACTTATTTGAATATGATGATTATGTGAGTGATTGTTGATTAATATAATAGAACCAAAATAGACCATTAACAGGAAATAATAGCATGAAAAAATGGTGTAAAATAATAAACAACTTTTAGTAGCGTTTCAAAAACGCTACCGAAATATATATAGTGGCGTTGAGTAAATGCAACCGTAAAACAGGGGTAACGTTGGAAATTCTAGTAGTAGCGCCAAAAAATCTTTTGGTGGCGTTTTTTAAATGCTACAAAAAGATTTATGGTGGCGTTTGAAAAACGCTGCCAAAAATGCATTTATAGTGGCGCTAAAATAAATGCAACAAAAAATCATGGATTTTAGTCGCATGTTTTCTCGCGGCGTTTATCAAAACGCCACCAAAAGTTTTTGTAGCGTTTTTTGAGCGCCACAAAATATAAAATTTCTTGTTGTGGAAATAAGCTGGAGCATTCGTTAAACCAAATGGCATAACAAGCCATTCATAAGATCCATAACAAGTACGGAACGATGTCAAAGGAATGCTATCCTATGCAATACGAAGCTGATGAAAACCGGTTGCTAAGTCTAACTGTGAAAAGACTTTGGCACCACTAAGTTGATCGAATAGATCATCAATTCGAGGTAAGGGATATTTATTCTTGATGGTGAGATCATTAAGCTTGCGGTAGTCAACGCAAAGCCTAAGTGTACCATCAGATTTCTTCACAAAAATAGCCAAAGCTCCCCATGGAGAGGAACTAGAACGAACAAACTGTTTTGCTTCCAATTCGAATAATTGTTTATGCATATCCTCATTTTCCTTATTGGACATACGGTAAGGAGGACGAGTAATAAGTAGAGCTCCAAGGATTAGATTGATTCTAAACTCAATTTCTCGCTTAGGTGGTAATCCTAAAACAGGCTCAAATATGTCGAGAAATTCACGAACAATGTGAATAAGGGAAATGACATCTTTCTCATCATCATTATCGTCATCACGAGGATTTAGAGAATACAAGGATGCTCCCGAATTGGAATCTAAATCTTTAAGAACAAGAGAAATCTGCTTAACAGACTGAGGGTGTCGAAGATATATAGTCCGCTCAGGACAGGATATGGGCTTCATAACAGTTAAGCCAATCCATCCCCAAAATCATTCCGAAACCAAGGTAACGCATAACATGCAAATCGGCTCGGAAAGCATAATCACATAAAATAATTTCGACATCTTTACACAGTAAACTGAGTGTTGCGGATCCACCAACCGGATTCACAATTCTCAATGAAGTCATCAAGCCAATAACATTCAAAGACAAAGCATCAACAAGTTCTTTTGATATAAAAGAGTGAGATGCACCCGTATCAAAAAGAACTCGAATAGGAAAATCACGAAATATAATAATGCCATCAAGGATAGAATGAGAAGTACCTTGACCAAGAGAAGTGTTAGTAGGGGCTTGCACAACATTTAGCTTTCCTTCCTTCTTGCTTTGAAGTTTGGGACATGAAGATATAGTATGACCCGAACTTTTGCAATAGCGGCAAGTAAGGGACTTCAGACATTTGTTTGCATAATGGTCCTTAGAACCACAATTGTAACATTCTCCATGACTAAAGGTAGGAGTCTTTGCTACCGAAGTTGCTTGCTTCCCTTTCTTGTTGGGATTAGGCTTGAATTTAAAAGGCCTCTTCTTGTTGATGTTTTGTTTGACTTCAACATCACTTTCTTTATCGGCCTCTACGAGTCGAAGAGCGATATCAACAAGCTGATCGAAAGAAACTTCTAGTTTCAGAAGTAATGGCACAAATTTCAACTCGAACCTTTCCCGAAATTGCTCCCAAGTAAGATCCGCTTTAATAATTTCCAATATCAGAAGCTCATACCAATCTAATGCTCTCTCCTGGAGCATGCTAGAAGCCACTTGGACTCGATGTAGATCAATAAGATTCATCCGGGAAAAGATGCGATCGCATGTTTTAAGCCAAGCTTGGACTTCTATAACGCTCTCGGAACCCTTGAAAGGCTTCCCCCAAGTTGGTGTAATCACTACACAAGCGTGCAAACCCAGATTTAGGATGAGTAGGCTCTGGAATGGGTCTGATAGCTTGAGCATTTTTCACAAGATCTAAGAGCTGCTGGGCAGACATAAATACTCCATCCTGAGGAGTAGCACTGGATTGACCGGCACTGGGATGGCCTGGTCTAACAATTTTCTCTTCTTTAAGAAAGAAAGAAAGAAGAGGAAAAAGGTTATTCACAGAATGAATATCAAACAAACTTGCTTGATAAAACAAGGCATCATAAAAAGAAATAGGATAGAATGGTACGAAGACTCGAATTAAATCCTATAGCACGATTCCTAAGAAAAACTTAGGACAATGATCCTTGCTAGATTATTCTACATTGTTCCGAAGTTTGGCTCTGATACCAAGCTGTGACGCCCCACCTCTATACTCACGCTAGCCAAGGACACTACAGGGTAATGTCGTCGACTAGCACGAAGAATAAGGCTGTTGAGGAGCGACCATATGTGTAATTGCTTTGTGCGAGCACCGATATGTCAGATAATATAACTTACATTTCGTTTCAAGAGGAAATCCGACATATCAAATACAAACTCAAAGCTACTACACAGTGGCTAAGTGGCCTTCGGAAAAAAATATAGAAATAAACATAACACAAATCAGTCACAGATATTCATATCACAAAGGCGGAAACAGATATGAATATATCACATAGAAGAGTACATAAAAGTAGTGGTCATACAAGACCCAGTACATCACAAAAGAATAGGTACGGGTTTTAGACAAAAGAATAAGTATACATCAAGGAGTCTATATCTCGAATGTATAAAAACAAAAACTACTAATCTAAAGTAGTTAGCCAAAAATCAGATGATGGTCCCAGATAAGAGGTCAAGCAGAAGCACCTGAAATACCTCGGTCTGACCCGAGTATTATTTAAGAAGAAAATAATAAATGGATCAGTCTAGCTATAAATATAATATAAAATGAGATAGGATAAGAGATATCACTAAAACGTATGATAACAATAATGTCATACTGTGTCAAGTATACATCAAATAACAACAAAAATCATACAATATCTCAAAACACCAAAAAGAATCACATTCTTTAAATTATTCACCAAAACACAAATATTGATAGAGCTTATCAATGCAAACCACGAAAATTGGTGAAACACAAATTCTAGAAATCATAACCAGAAATCCAAAAATCACAAAAAAGGGGAGGCCTATCACAAACGGGAGCATGAAAACTCACCAACACGTGCATCACAAACGGAACGCTATTCCATGGTCGCTAACCATCAATTTTGAGCCGAAGCTCCACAAACGGCCCGAAGACCATGGGTCGCTACCCCACCAATTTTTGAGTTGAAACTCCACAAACGAGGTTTAACCCCCACACAAACAAAGAGATGTCGCACATCGCTAGTCTAATTCACAAAATGATCATCATCGATCAATAAAAAGTGTGAACCACACTAAGCTAGTAAATATAAGAGTTTAGCTTCGTGTCCCATAACCACTGGCTTAACTTGAATATTTACGAACAGATTGTAGATTTCCACTCGAAAATTGTCACAAGAGTTCAATCGAACAAGTCCAAGAATTAACCGACGAAGTAAACGCAAGCGTTTCATACAACTTGTTTTACTAAGCCGTTTAATTAGATTTCTCATACGAATGAGGTAAAGGTTTGTACATACTAATAGATTGGAAAACGATTTTATAAACGGGATTTGTATTAAAATAGAGTTGAAAACATCTTTGTGAAAGAGTTTGAATATTTACTACTAGTATAGAAACCTTTGTATTTGAAGGTGACAAATCATAGAAATGATTGTAAAAACAATCAATCACCAAAGATTCACATTCGAAGACGTGAATCAAAACCATAGAAATCGATATCAAATCCATCAAATGGATATTCCCAAAAATCCAAAGAAAGAAGTCATCAAAGTCGATAATAAGTGATGACAACTATCCGGATCAACAACATTCGATTAAAAATAGGAAATCCACTCAAAAACATAAGAAAATAGGCAAACTGCTCAATTCCAGACGTCTGGAGGTTCAATCCAGGAGTTTGAAAACTAACCAGACGTCTGGTTTAGAATCCAGACGTCTGGATTTGTTCTCTGGATATAATCCAGAGAACCCCCAGACGTCTGAACTTCAAGTCAGACGTCTGAGACCCATCCAGATGTCTGATCCTAAATTTCAGACGTCTGGAATTAGTCTCTACCTTTTTTTTATATTCTGCGTGCTTATATTTTTTCTCTCCAGGTCCAAACCAGATGTCTGGACTTGGTCACCAAACGTCTGGTCACTTGGTCTGGGCAACAATTTGCCTAGGCCAAAGTGGCCAAAACGTATCGGGGGCGATCGGACGAGCAACGACGACTAAGGATTTACGCCAATCGACAACCCAGCCTTATAGGCTCTTCGATACACCCCAAATATCAATATCCAAACATCCCTAGAAGGATTTTCATAAAATTGGACCAAAACACCAAAATTTGGAAAATTCACCAAATCAATTCAAATCAAAAGCAAATGAATATGCACAAATGTTAGGAATTCATACTTAACAACAATGATAGCTATAGACGTAGATGTGAGTTGAAGAACTCACCTTTAAACCCAAAAATAATAAACGAGAAGCTATAAAGCAAAGGAAGATCAACTACTCTTCAATTTCAACTCTAGAAGCTCCAATCTAAGATCATAAGCAATATTTCCTAAGTTAGGTTATAGGGAATTTCTGAAATTGGAGAGAGATTAAGACGGAGAAGAAGAAGAGGATGCTTACCTTAGCTTCTCTTTGATGTTGGAGCTAGAATTTGTATTTCCTAATTAAACCAGGGTTTGGAATTCTAATTTCCTTTCTCTTCCCCCATTTTTTCTTTAGCTAGAGAGTATTAGGAAAATGAGAATGCATGAAGAGGAGAGGGGGTGGAGCTAGGGTATTAGATGGGTTGATGGGCTGAAACCCAAACCCAAAGCCCTAAATGAAAATATCAAAATTCTACTCAACTCCAAACATATCGATGTTTATACTCAAAAAAGTTGTAAACGTCATTTTGGACTCAATGAAAGTGGTCTCGAGTCCCACTTCGACTGTTTACAAAAAGTAACTTTTCGGACTTTAATCTAATTAACGATGCTATACTTAAATAAAACATTTAAATATACAATCGTAAAATATGCGGGTTGTTATAGAAAACCTCCTAATTTATCGTATATAGACGCAGAGACAACATCGAAAATAGTCTTTTTCACTACGTTTAGTTGACACAACATCGTGCCGCTTCTTCTTCCAAAGCAGCATAATCGTAGCTTAGTTCATCCTCTATTAGTCACCGTGGTAAGGACGCTGCAACGGTAAGTTTGGGGTTTGCATAAGGGGAAAGTCAGCTAAAGAACGATTATTTAAATTAAGTATATTTTCAAGCTCTATCAAACAATAGTTTTTTATTTCTTCTTTCGTTAACAACAAATTTGTGCTATTTCAAACGCGTCGTTGATGCCATTGTATATCGTCTGATAGCATTTCCCTTTTTTTTTCCAAAGCTCAAATGGATTAGAAATTTCACAAAAAATTAGCATCGTTGCAAACATTAGACGTAAGCTTTTTCCAGAAGACTAATTTCCTGCTTCAAAGAGAGAAGCATTCCATTCGTTGTCATTTTCTAACAGTCCAAAAGCAACACATGCAGATTGAAAATCAGAATATAGCATACCATTTATTGTTCTAATATCTTCATAGCAAGTTGGGCCTGTAACAATGTTCAATAGCATTCGCAAATAGAACCTTTTCCCATAAGTTGAATGCGCATAGTATATTCTACCTATTTTATCACATTGTTGCCTTCTTCTCCATTGCTTAGCATTTTCGTACCATACCCACTTTGTCGGGAAATCCATATATGTCAAAATCTTGCATCTGCATGTAGCATATTAGTTCTCATCCATTCTCTGAACATGGTTCTTTCAATATTCCGTCTACCGACAATTTCAGATATGTTATCATTATCGTTGAAAGTAACTATATGCTCCCCTGGGAGATGAAAATGTAGTCTTTATACGGACGATTTACGATATTGCAACTGAAATTCAAATATACACCAGCATGCCTCAGAAGCCGAAACATATCGACAATCGAAATACCTTTTAATCTCATCAACTTGATAGGTCGCTATTTCTTTATCAGTAACCTTTTCTTCAATGACCACTGTTGCTCTATCATGTCCCTTATTGATATATTTGAACAAATATTTTACAGACTTAGTTTTATTGCATACCTCTACATTTATATGCGCATTATATTTAACCAATAAGTCAACATTATGAGGTACGATCCATCCACTATCAATTGTAATTTCCGTCGATGTGAGAATGGAATGGCCACTTTATCGACGTTTATAAATCGAAAAACCATCTTTTTCAAAGCTTGTATCATTTTTAAAAGGCTTTGGATAATGTTTTCCACATACATCACCTTCCATACACTGTACACGTTTATAAGCCACACCACAGGGGCATGTACCATAAACAGTCCAACTACATCATAACCGATTGGATCTATGGCAGGGTCTGGCACTTCAGCCCTTATAATCCGGTCAACTTGCAACAGGGTCTTTGGTTTGTCATCAGAGTGCAGAAACAGTAAGATATGAGCATGTGGCAGGCCTCTTTTTTGAAATTATATTGTGTATATAACTGTACAGGAAAAGGAATCGTAAAGTTAGAATTCGATGAGTAATAAGATCATTGAAATGTTGATGGACAATGCATATATGTTTATATGCAGGGAGGTATGAAGATTGTACCTGCTTTAGCTCTTCCAAAATGTCCATTTTCAAACACATCTCTAATTAATTGTTTAAGCTTTATGTGGAATACACGGGCAATGATATCCGGTCGATTGTGAGGGTTTTAACCTAGAAAGAATTCAAGCATATATTTGATTTCAGGTCACTTTGAAGTACATGTAAAAGTTATAAACAAATCTGGACATCCACCCCATCGAAAAATAGCCACCACATCTTGTTAATTTTGAACCATATATCTAGGACCGCCGGTGAAACTGGAAGGTAAGATTGTTCGTTTACCAATCGAGTTACCAGACGTATCCCCTGCAAGCACAACATCTTGAAATCCTTTATAAAGGTTTGATCATATGTTCGATTGATTATTTCTAATCCATCTTAACCTCTCTTCCTCAATGCTTGTGTATGCGTCAATAATATATTGTTGAAGCAAACGGCCTCCACTAAGCAAAGTTTGCCCTTCGTTCTCCCTATTCTGCAAGCGAAACCATAGTACTCACGAATCTTCAGATATATTCTTTCACGATCAGAGGCAAACTGAGCATTGCGATATTCAATACACGACCTATATCCATCTTCAACATAAGGGAAGAGGATTGGTGCATTGCCATGAAGCTGGGATGCTTTTCGTTTATACGATGCAAGATGCCCGTTTTCTATTCCAAGACAATATCTCTATGTACACTCGGTTGATTGTCATTACCAACTATTAAAGAAACAATCTCGTAAGAAGTAGGTAAGTTATATTTCCTGCCATCATTGTTCCTTCCAGAAAGAATTCGAATGCTAACATCATGTAAAGTACTAACTTTGAATCGATCTCTTGTCATTCTAAAAACCTTTGCAAGTTCATTTGTTTCATCAAACATACATATTAGTTTATCTATCAAAGTTGGATCCACATCTGTAGTTCTGTTGCTTGAACATGCGTGCAACCTATTTTCCCTTTCATTTTCTATGTCATAAATATATAGTTGTGCAAATTTGGGAACACCATCAACGGGGAGTAGAGATCCAATTTTATGATGATTTTGACCATTTAATCTAAATACATAAACTCCTTTACTATCATTAACGCTATTGTCCACGTGTCTGCCCATTGATGTGAATGCAAACATAGAGTTATAAATTCAGATTTGTTCTCGGAAACGCGAAGCCGTTCCGCCTTCTTCATAATCCAGTAGTTTTTTCAATACAGGCGGGGTTTCCTTTAACAGAGGTAAGCAAACTTTTCCACCTTGACAACAAATTGAGAAGTTCGCAGAGCTGGGGATATCATCCTTCTGGTTTCTCTCCTCGAACCAAACAGTGGCACAACAATTACGACACGTGTTAGTGGGATGGTCGAAATCCCATGATTTAAAGATACAACCTAACATAATTCAATTACGGGAAATAAATTATGTTCACATGAGCAAGTAATATGCCAGTACAAACAAAAGGTTGAGGAAAACCTTGGTTAATGTATATTATCTTTTGCTAGGTCAGGATTGGCACGACAAACATTAGTCAAGGGACTACAACACTGAAGCTCAGAGCTGGATATTTCGTTATCTATTCTATTTTCTAGGCTTCCAAGCCCTCTCTGAGATGTGACAGAAGAATATAAAGGAAGACACCACATTGTAGTGAAGAACATGTTACTCGGCTATGAGGCATGATACTCAGTTATGGAAGGCAAGGTAAAAAACATACATGACTGGGACGAATGAAAAATTTGGTTAACATTGCATAAATTTGTAGAAGTGTAGATTTTCTTTGACTGCAACACATGAACTCGATTATGTCGTTTCTTCCATTTACCTACATGTACATTGTGGTTGATGAAATGTTTAACGAAACAAGAGCAGAAGGAGACATCACAAATTAGTAGCTAACAGAACACCTATATCTTGAAGAAGGTAAACCGGATGCAAAGAACGTGTGGGTCTACTTGTGGATGGTTCATTCGAACTATTACTGGTAGAAACGCATCTGCTTGGAGCATGGGACATGCACCTGCAAAGTGATGTTCTGAAATTGTTTCGTCTAATTGAAGTAAAGGAATAGGAAGCAGCGGATAGAGCTTGGTTTTCTCCAGCTGTGCATCAGCCGATAGTTGGATTATTATCTAAACAGACATACTGGAAAATTACATAACATGTATGATATGATAAAATGATTGTTTATATGATTGATTCGTAAATGAGCTAAAGGTATTACATAACAGTGACGTTCCTGTTCTGTATCGTCCTGAAATTTCAACCATTCACATCCGCACATGTCGGATTTGAATTGCTCAAAATATCATATTGTTAATTTAAATTTGGCAAAACTCAGCATTTACAGTAAATAAATAATCACAGAATCACAGACACAAAGTAATATAACAATAATGCAGCGGAAACAAAAGAATAGTAGTTCATGAAGCTACTATATATATAAGAGTTAAATAAGATACAACAGAGGTCTCGAATACATAGATGTCTCAATACAATAGTCAAATACAAAATCTGAATACATCACTGGAATCAACTGAATAACAGAAAGCTGGATAGATATAGCTGGATCTCCAAGCAAAGCTCCAACTCCAATGGTGAGTCTCAAATACTGGTACAAATCAGTCTGACCCGAGCGTAAAGCAAAACACAAAAAACTCGAGTCAGGATTAACATTCTTATATCAATAAATCCAACTCAAGTGAAATATCAACTGAAATACAAGTAACTCAAAGGATGTTTGGGATAACCATCCTTTAAGGATCCGTTAAACTATCTACTATGTAATAATATACGCTATTATAATAATGTCTATAGTAAACTATTAAAATAGCGTTAAGGCGTTACCCATATCCCCCTTGACACATTTAATATATTCCCATAGTCTATACAGTACCGTAATCTCCCCCGTAATGGGCGTCGTCAGAGGGCACTCCATAGGTATGGTACAAAACAAACTTGTAGTAAAGCACGCTAGGGTAGGTGACATGGCACAACAAGACAATGTCAGGGTAGATATACCAATTACGCATCCGGACTGGTGGTAACGCATAACAACCACTACCGCCCACCTCGAGCCACACTCCCAAAAATCAAAGGTGCGCACCAAAACAATCACAGAGTAATAGAATGGCATACGATGGAGCGTGTCCGATCAGAGGAGCTACCTCATTGGCCCGGAATCGCTCCTGTTTTAGCCACCTTATGCCAACTCACGGGAGTTGGGTCCTCGTATATACCTTTAGGATCATCGCCACCATCCTACTTCATTCTGGAATCTCCACCGCGTACACAGTTGTTAAAGTGGTTTTCGGTATCGACAGAGAGTATGCCCATATCCGATCCCGGTCTCTTTAACAACCAAACGCTATTATAACACCGCAGTCATTTCAAAATAGTTTATACTTCAAAACCAAAATATCATTTCATTTCGAAAACCAAATCAATACGATATCATTTTCACTTCAAATTTATTCACTTCCAAAATCATAGTACTTTCAAAGATATAATACTTTCGAAACCGAAAATAATTTGAAATAATAATACTTTGGAAATCAAAATACTTTGAAATTCATAACTTTGAAAATCATAACACTTTGAAATCATAACATTTTGGAATCCATAACACCTTCCTCTTAAACAGTTTAGATATTAAAATTATATATATAATAAAATAGTTTATAAAATAAAAATAGTTTATATAAAATAGTTTATATAAAACAGTTATAAGTTAAAATAGTTTATAATAAAATAATTTATATTGAAAATGATTTATATTAAAATAGTTTATATTAAAATAATTTATAAAGTAAAATATAAATAGTTTTGGATATAGTTTAAAAATACTTTATATAATAAAATAGCTTCCTCAAATTTCACAAATCGATTCAAATCAACTCGAATTCCAAAAATTCAATTTTTAATTCAATCTCAATTCATAAATTTCAACTCAATTCAGTTTCTTAATAAACCATTTCAAATTATCGATTTCAAATACATATTTAAACCATAAAATAATCCATTCAAATTTCAATATATATATCAAAGTCAATATATTCCACATTTCAAAACTTAATTCGATAATTTTATATATATATATATATATATCAAATTCACTTTACTATTATTAATTTTGAAATATTTACTTAATCATTTCAATAATATCTAAATACAACTTCAATTTACAAATTTAAATAAACAAAATATCCCATTTAAATTTATATAAATTTGAAATATTCATTTAAGTCACTTTTAATCAAATTCAAGTTATAAAATCATAGCTTTTAAAATTCAAATTTAATAAATTTCGATTTAAACCAATTTAAGAAAATTCTTAAATAAATAAAATTTCAAATCAATTTCAAATTTATCTTTTCAACCTGAATATAAACTATATATTTAAAAATATAGATATTAAATAAATACTTAAACATATTATATATATCAACTTTATTAAATCAACTTTAATAAATCTTTAAAATCAATATTTATTTAAAACCATATATTTCTTTTCAAAACCATAGAAATCATTTTCAAAAATATATAAATAGACCAACGGTGTCTTTATATAATTTTCTATCCTATGGTCAAGTGATACGGATATTTATCATTTCAATCCGCAATTTAAAACATATTCGGGTATATATCTTTTTAACTCGAAATCCCAAATTCAATTCAATGAAAATCGCTTGGGTTTATCATTTCAACCCATAACGATTTTCTCCTATTCTACAGATCGTTCGGGTATGTATCATTTCAACCCATAGTGATTCTATACTAACAGGGAACTTGCAGAGTGATAACAGATATGATAATAAAATAACAACAGTAACAGGCATATATCATCAATATAAATAACAGATAATGGTGTCAGATGTCACAAGTGAACAGATACAGATAATGTCATATATATAACAATGTAAATAACTAGCAGCAGCATATTTCAATTGTCGTTTCAATTGAAATCAAATTTAATAAATATAAGAACGTTAATCGTGAGTGATTGCTCACCTTTTGAGGCTAGAGAATACAGAAGATGACACGGATACGCACACTGATACAGACATTGAAATTGAATTACGAATCCAAGCAAAGCAAAAATCACCACGAATTCAACGATCAAGGCTGATAACAGGAATTGATGGAACATATCAGAATTTGTTTGATAAATTTAACGAGATGTATATTATAGTAAAATTTTCCTTAAACCAAATATTCAATTTTAAAATACATATACATTTTTAAATCAATCTTAAATTTTAAACATATTTATTGAAATCAAAATCTATATATATATATATATATATATTTCAAAATCATTATTATTAAAATATAAATATTTAAAGAGAAAAGGTATATATTTTATATTTTAAAAATCAATAATTACATATATAAATACTACTAGATATACATATGTTAGAGCTATGCCAAAAATCTAATAACATTTAAAGTAAATATTATATGTACACAAACTCTCACAAATCTATATAACTTATATTTTCTTTTCCAACTATATACATATAAAACACCAAAATTGTAACGACCCTGAATTTTTGACATTTGAAATGTGAATATTTAATTGAGTTTAAATATTCGAATGATAATTTGATTTGAAATTCAAATATCAGAATGGATTTGGCGATTAAATTATTGAATTTAATTACTGAAGTTGGGTAAAAATTTGAATCTTTAGTTTTAAGCTGATTAAAAATATTTTCAAGGCTTGGAAAATTCATATTAATAATACTGAAGATAATAAAAGCTTCAGAATTGAATTTGAAACTGTTTTATTCAGTTTTGAATTTTATCGTTTAAATCGATAATTTAAAAATAGATTTCCAGGGCACAGTCTCGTAATTCGACAAAACCAGTTCCATTGGATCCGTAATATTGTATTATTATCGGATTTCAATTTTCGTAATGTTTGGAGTGATCGTTTGGCCGTACGATAAGCAAACGCGCTGAAATTAAATCGAAAATTTAATATTATAACTGGTCCAAAAAGCTGTCTTCTCCATACGATCGAATTTGGACTCGAAACCTTTTCCATTGTATTCGAAATAGGCGTATAACATTATAAACTCCTACCGGCACGCCTCGATAGGAGGTCAAGATTTTAAGATGCATTTATTGGACGTTTTGAATTTGAATTTAAATTAAATAGATATATATTTATTCTCCTACAACCCAACATCCAGCTGCCTTTCCTTCAAATCACTTTCTCCACTCGTACACGCAACATCATTCGTGTTCTCTTGTCTCCCTCCATTCTTTTAAAGAAAAAAATCTCGTTCAAACGAAAACATTTTCGTTCGTTCAAAAAAATCGAATTAATGGCCGAACTCAAAATCTCTTCGTTCTTCATCTCTTCCCATCCTTTGCTCAGTTCGAAATCGAATTCACGAATAAACGAAATCAATGGCCGAGCTTCTCAAAAAAAAAATCAATCAATCAATCGGGTCAAGCAAGAACGCGAGCTCGCAACCTGGGAGGAGTAGCTCGCGTACGATGGTGGAGGTGGGACTCGACTAGAACTCGATGGCGGGGTTGGTGAAGTTGAGCGACGAGCAGCTAGGGCTTGGGTCGATTTCGAAGCATGGTCGCATGATGGGTTGTCGAACTAGGGCTGGTGTAACGACCCGTAAATTTTAACTGTTTTAATAACGCAATTAGTTGAAATTTTGTGAAATTTTAAACGATAAAATTTTAAAATAAAAATTTAATATTTGGAATACGTCTAGTTAAACATAGCAACTGGTAAATTTTCGTCCGAAAATATGAAAGTTTATTTCGCGCGTAAATTTACTTCAGTTAAAAAGCGATGAAAATAAAATGTTTTCGAAACCTAAATATTTTTATATAGAAAAATTCTAAAACATCTTCTGAGCAAGATGTCAGTTTGTCGTTTTTCCAAATTCGGACATTTTTGGCTCCGTCGACCTTATTTTTCAGCGTTTTTCTTGCATTTTCCGCTTTTAGAAAATTCGAAATTTTATAATCAAATCATACCACTGATATCCATATACCGTTTTGATCGTGGCGTCGCGCTGATTCATACGATATATTCATTTCTGTGTTTTGAAGTCCGGGAAACGTCGGAGTCTACGGAACGTTTACCGTATCGGTTTCAAAAAAATTTAGCTTTTATACCTCAAGTGACCATGTATTATCCTAGTGGCCGTGCACTTCAAGCATCAATAACTTTCTTTAGTAAATTTTTCCCAAATCTAAGAGCGGGAACGTTGGAGATTTCAAAATACATATACAACAACGTCTATTGTATATGAATCCTCCCATCCTTCCTCTGCCAACTGTTCGTCCACTGGAGCACATTAAATTTCAGCATTTTCAATTCTCAAAATAATAATAAATTTTCGACGGTGACCATTGCCTTTGATATTCTTGAATTTATTCAAATATTTAATACGGTTCATTTATTTGGTATAATGTTTACTGTTGTCTTCCTCCAACTCTACAAACAAACTTCATTTTCCATCAGCACGTTCCCTCATCTCTTCCCATATTTGCCGCATCCTCCACTTACCCGCACCCTCTTCTGTCACTTCCCACCTTTACCACCTGACCGAAACCTACACCCAGACAAACGCTGCTCTACCCACCGCGCGCATGTCCCTACAACTCACACAGGCACTCAAACGCCAAACCCCGAATGCAAGCGACCATCCCCACTGCCTGAAGCCATCTCTTCCCTCCATTCATCTCCCCTCTCCATCGCATGGCCTCACCATCTCCTCCACCGTCAACTCACCGTCGAGCTCCGCCCCGACCTTAGAACAGCCTCGGCAAACTCGAGCCACAGACCCGCCAACCTCCTTCGTCCATGTCTCCACTTCGAGCAACCCCCTGATCTCCGCCCCAAGGCAGCGAACGCCAGCCCGAGAAGCATCCCGCTCCTCCAACTTATGCCTCCCCTGTAGCCGAGCCGTGCCTTTTGCCTTCTTCTCCATCACCGCAACCACAGGCGACCCATCCGCCTTCCATCCCTCCTCCTAACCAAGTCTTCCACTTCTCTCATCGCCGTGGACCACCCACATCCAGATCCTGACCAAGCCCGCCTCCGTCTTCCTCCATTGGCAGCAGCAGCCCTTGCCAAGCCCCCTAGCGTTTGGAAGCTGCAGCACTCTCTTTATATATATAGGTAATATATAGGGTTTGTTATATATAAGCATATATATATTAAATCTTATGCCTATTTTTTTTACATCTGGTTTATACGATCAGTTTTATATTACGTTTATATTCATGTGTTATACATCTGACCTGTCGAATTATATATATGCAAGTTGTTGGTATATACTATTTATCTTATAACGGTTCTAGTATGAATTTTCCATATACTATATATATATCAGTTTGAATGTATAAGCCGTATATCTATATATATGTATAGTTAGTGTATCTTACTGAGAATATGTATAAGGTTGTATAAGTTTATATTTGTATTAGATATTTTGTCTGTTGCATAGTTATACAGTCCGGTTTATATATTTGTATTTATATATGTAATGTTCTGTTTTTGCAAAATTCACAGTAAATAAATATATGTTAGTATACAAGTAATATAACAGCTTTTGTATTGTTCAAGCGGCATGCATATGTAAATTTTTGGGTCTGCACATTCTAGTTATATGATACAGTATGGTTATGTATCAGTTATATATATTGAGTATGTTGTTTGATAAGTATAAGTTTATATTAGTTTTATATGTTATATACATTTGCTTGAATATATATGGGCTGTAATCTTATGGGCTACGACCTTTTGATGACTTGATAGGTACTTTGTTTGATTTCTAATAAAACCGAGTATGTATTATCTGAGTTATAAAGTTGATAGTTTGAAAAATAAATATATGATATCTATAGTGTATTGTTTATATATGTTAAGTTGTATTAAGCCTGTTTACGTATATAAGTCAAATAGAGTATATTAGGTTATAAAGGTTTATACATATTAGTTGGATATAATTATATAAGTACATGGGTTGGTTTCAAGTATATAAGGAGGTCTTATTTTATATACGTGTTTTAAATGGACACAACGATCTTAATTATATATATTTTATTTTATATTCGCCTTAAATTTGATATTGATTTCATGGAAAGTAATAATAGTATATATTCTGTCTCTATCTAGATGATTCGTTCTCGTCAATTCAAACTATCAGCTTTGTCGTCGATTCCTGTCAATCTAGCTTTGCTTTGAAATTCGTACTTGGATTCGGAACCCGCTTCATCTGTCGAACCTCTTTAGCCTCGGAAGGTGAGCACTCACTCACGATTAACGTTCTTTTATTTATTAAATTTGATTTCAATTGAAACGACAATTGAAATATGCTGCTGTTAGATATTTACACTGTTATTACCTGTATCAGTTCACCTGTGACATCTGACACCATTATCTGTTATATATGCAATGATAATCCAGTTTGGTTGTTAAATGATTGATTGTTTGATGTTTACAATTGGACGTTAAATTTGTTAATGTTGAAAGTGATAAATAATTTGAAATTGGAATTGACGTAGGATAATTAAAGTTTGAATCGACACGTATGTTGAATTTGATTAGTTGAACATGACCCCTTTTAATTGTTAAATTAATTGACATGTAAAATAGTGATAATTACACTTTGAACCATTGAACGTATATTTGATTAATTGTTGTAGTGTTAAAATTGAAATCGAATGACAATTGAAGAACCGTATAAATATTAGTGTAATAATCTTTAATCTACATGAAATGATAGTGTAGATTTTAGAAATAATTATATTAATTCGTACAAATAACAATGCGAATTAATACGGTTATTTCGGGATTATTTGAATTGGTTATTGGATTGATATTGATTGTTGTTCTTGCTTGTTTATTTACTTTGACACCATCCCAGTTATCAACCTGCAAGTTCCCTTTGCTATGTTTTGATTTTGAATTGAATTGGAATCGGGTTGAAATGATAAATACCCAAATTTAACTTTGACCTAGGATAGAAATTTAAATAAAACCCGATTGGTCAATAATTTGATTTAAAAATAAAACGAAGATTTTATTTGAATAAATAATATGGTTTTGAAATGAAGTTGAAATTTGAATTTTAATGAAAGGAAAATGTTAATATTCAATAATCTGAAACAAAATATTAACAATGAAATTGATGAAAGAATGTTGTTTAATTTGAGAAATGATTGAATTAAGTTTGAAATTATTAAACTTTGAAATGATTTAATAATTAAGTTTGAAATTAAAATTAAGTTTGAAATTATTAAACTTTGAAATAATTTAATAATTAAGTTTTGAATTATTTAATAATTAAATAAGATTGAATTATTTAATGATTAAATTGAATTGAATTCTTTAATAAGAAAAAAAAATTGAACTTTTGAAATAAGTGAATTTTACTTCGTAAATATTTGAAATTGAGTTCTTGATTAATTAACTTTTGGAAAATTATTTAAGTAAGTAAATAAGTGAGATTTAATTTCTTTAACAAGAATTAAAAATGTGATTTATTGAAATTAATGTAAGACTTGAAAATTAAAGGATTTGATTTGATGAATTAAATTTAATTCAAATTGTAAGTTTTGAAATAAGGAAGTTGAATTTAAATAATGGATTTAATGAATTGGAAATTAAACAGAATTTGTTTAAATGAAAATTTTACTTAACGAACATTGAATAAAATTGATAAATGGATTTAAATTGGTTTGAATGTTAAATTAATTTAAATGATTTCGAAATGAAACTGATATACGAACTCGAATCAATATTCGAATGGTTTTAAATAAAATTTGAAATTGAATTATAAGATTTTGAAATAGTAATTTGGAAGTTTTGAAACGAAAATTTGGAAATTGGTTTAGAAAGACCAACGAAATGTTGATTTATAAACTCTGATTGAAATTGAATTTGATTTGGTTTTTGAAATATATAAACGACCAATCGGTGTTATAATTACGAAAGTTATTAAAGAGACCGGAATCGGTTATGGATATACTCTCTATCTAAACTGAAAACCACTTTAATAACTATACGCGGAGTGATGATCCAGAATGAAGTGGTTGGAATGATGTACGTGATGACTGAAGAAAGAGAACGATAATGGATAGCCTTGACACTTGTGTCAAATTGGAAATGACTAAAACAGGAGCCGTGCCGGGCCAATGGAGGATTAGCTACCTCAAGTGGACACACTTCTTCGAACTACTCATTACTTGTTGTCGATTGGTGCACCCTTGATTTTGGGAGTGTTGTTTCACGGTGTTGCGGGCGCTGCGGCGTTGCGTTCTCACCAGTCCGGATCAGGCAAACGGTAGTGTTACTACCTTGGGTATTGCCTCATGTGCCTTGTCATACTTGTATCCCTTTATTCGCGACCATTACGAATTTGTTTTGTACCTTTAGTATATGGATTGCCCTCTGGTGACTTTCGGTTTTGGAGAAACTACGGTCTTATATATGCTCTTGGGAATAAAAATGTGTTAAGGGGGATAATGGTAACGCCTTAACACTATTTTGATATCTTATTATTACTGATAGACATTATCTACTTAGCGTACATTACTACCTAGTAAATAGTTTAACGGATCCTTAAAGGATAGTTATTCCAAACATCCTTTGAGTTACTTGTATTTCAATTGCTATTTCACTTGAGTTGGATTTATAAATATAAGAATGTTAATCCTGACTCGAGTGTCTTGTGTTTTTGCTTTACGCTTGGGTCAGACTGAGTGTACCAGTATTCGAGACTCACCTTTGAAGTTGGAGCTTCGCTTGAAGATCCAGCCATCTATTCTGCTTCTAGTATTCGATGATTCTAGTGATGTATTCTGATTTGTATCTGATGTATCGTATTACTCTTTTGTTGTATCTAGTTTAACTCTGATGTAACTTATACATTTATATAGTAGCTTCATGAACTACTATCTCTTTTATTTCCGCTGCAAAATTTATTACTCTATGTCTGTGATCCATGATTATTTTATTTACTGTATATGTTCAGTTTTGCCAAATTTAAATTAACAACCCGGTATTTTGAGCAATTCAATTCCGGCATGAGTGTCTACCTATACACTTATAATGGATGCGAATGGTCCAAAATATCGGGTCGTTATAGCTGGTGAACTCGGCAGAGGTGGCGTCGCGATCTGTAGGCAAGCACGATCGATTTGGGGCGACAGTCGCTAAAGGGTTCGCGATGAAGTCGCGAATGAAGAGGAGCCGCATGATCGACAGTGGGGGAAATTGGTCGACGTCCTCGTTTAGGCAGTGGGTAGGTCATGATTCAGGCCGACAAATCGATTTGGGGCGACTCGATCATTGTGGAATCGCGTGTGGGTGATGGGATCGAGATGTCAGGTTCAGGGCATTGTCTGAGTTGGTCGACGAAGAGGTATTGGGTCTTCGTCTTTCTCGTTTTTACTTGCTGGTATATTTATATTCAGATTTAAATTATTTATAGCTTAAACAGAAATTTTTAGGGAATATTATAAGTAGGATTTTGATTTACAGCAGAAAAAATATATATATTAATAATGTATTTGGGTGATTGACCTGATTATTAACTTATTAAATTTATTTTTGCTATAAAAGATTTGTAAAAGAGAAGAATTATTTAGTTAAAATCAAATGGCTAATTAATTTAATTAATTAATGGAAATTGATTTGTCCAATTGTTTCAAATATTAATCAACTGTATAAATATTTATACAAGGTCTAAAATCATCGTGAAAACAAACTGGAATGGGAAATGGACTGCAAATTAAAAGCAAAGGTGAGATCTTCTCACTCAAATTAAAATTTGGAAATTCATTTATTGATTGATTGATTGTTTGGGTGATAGTATATATAGTAGTATATAGCAATATATATATTGGTATATATATATATATATTGGAGTTGTTGATTTCCCGCATTATATAGCGGATGAGACCCTATGCGCCGCATAATAGCGGATGATATTTTATAAATCCTATATACCGCGATATTCCACCTCGAAGTGGAATTGGTATTGTGCTAACATCTGTGGATGCAGGGAAACAGGTTGGAGGGATCCAACTGGATTCCTCAAATTATATGAATTTGTTTCATATGTTGTATGAATTTGTTTCATATGTTGTGTGATGATTATTGATAATCTGTGAATGATTATATTGACGATTGAATGCGTTGAAGGCTATAATTTAGCCGAATGTATTTTTGGTATCGTTGGATACCAGAAATAAATAAAATTGGATTTTTGAAATTAAAGTTGGAAATTTTAAGTGAATTCTTTTTGAAAGAATTGGTTGAATTTCAAAGAAGGAATTTTAAAGTATTAAAGTTGATTTTTGAAATCTTATCGAATTATTTCCAAAAATATGGGAAAGGATTTTTATAAAAGGATTTTGAGTAATATTGTTTAAAAGTTGAAGAATTTATTTAAAATGGAATTTTAGATGGTTCGGAAGAGATAAAGGAATTTATTTTAAAAGGTGATAAATTTGTTTGAAATCCAATTGATAATTGATTTGGTATTTGAAAATAAACCTTTGGGAAATCGATATGAAAATTTATTTGATGTTGAATGAAAAATTGATTTGTGTTGAAATAAATTGGAAATCGATTTGTAAAATGATTTGGGATTTGAAATAAACTTTGAAATCAATTTGTAATTGATTTGGGGTTGAAATAAATTTGAAATCAATTTGAAATTGATTTGGTGTTTGAAAGTGAATATTTGAAAATTTAAATTCATAGTGGGAATTTATAAAGAAAAAGGGAAATGAATAATGGGAATTTTATTCCGCGAGTGAATATGATTTGAAATTTGTTTTCAAGGTGATGAAGTGTGGAAAATATATATCTTGCAAAGATATTTTGAAATTTAATAATTTGGGAAAAATTATTTAAATTGGTTGATCTTTGTGAATATTGTGTGATAGTTAAATAACCGACTATCAATGTTTGAATTTGAAATGGCACTTGAATTTGTTTTTAAAACAAACGCTCATTATTCGGTTAAGCCGGGAGAGGACTTTGTGTCATATAACCCATTCTGAATAGTGATACGTCGTGAATGGACATTATTTGAAGACCGGTGTTAAGACCGGGTATTTTCGAAAATGAAAGGACAACCTGTCGAATGTCTCTGCATCGAGTTGCTTCGGTATGGAGATTTATATCACTCTTCTTGTGATGGGAAGTCCGAACGTGATTAGTGAATACCCGGATTGCAAGGGCTTCTTCGAAAGTGCCTTCGGTTCCGTTCGATCCCGGAACGGACTTGTATGGATGTGTGTCTGACGTTACACTTTGAGATGTAAAGCTGGTTTCTATCAAATACATTTCTGTTGGTGGCGGAGAATTTATTCTCTTAGCTTAACACCCTTCTCTGAGACGTACGAGCTTAGAGGTTATGTAGTTGATGGTTACTAGTGATACATTCCCAATTTGGTAATGTGGCATACAAAGTGTTGTTGATCATTTGTTGATCAAAGCATGGCTTTGTGAAAAAGCATAGCTTTGTGGACGAGACTTCGTCGAGCCTCACAACCTGGTAATGGTCGAAACAGGAATGTTGCGGCAAGGTTGTTAGGGGTCGCACCCCTAGGGTATGTCCATTTCCTTCTGGATAAGAGGTGATATCATGATATGGAGCTTAGATATTTTACCTATGTTGATGCTGCAAATTTATTATACTTTGTGGTTGAGGATCCTCAGATAAAGGTCGGTAACGACCGGGGGGATGGCATACTTGTGTGTTAGTTACCTAGTTACAGCTGTACAGCGTGAGGTAGTGTCAGTGTGTTGGTTACCTAGTTATAGCTGTACAGCGTGAGGTAGCGTCGGCCTTGTGTTTGCAGAGATCCGGTTAGGTTCTCGGGGCGTCTTTCCAGAGGCGTTTCCATTTCGGTGTAAGGAAGTTCCTTTGCCTGACCATTTGTTTGAAATCCAAAGAAACAATACGCGCCCTGTACGGTTTTAGTTGTATTACCTGCTATGGAATGTGGCGGTAACCTACTATTGAACATAGTAGCTATAGTAGGCATAAGTGCGGAATGCCTATGCTAGCTAAGATTAATATCATACTTTCGAAATGTTTTCCACACTAGACATTAATAATAATATCAAGTGTTCATAGTAAGCATATTTGACTATCATAAGGAGAAATCTCCTCCAATTCTGCGTTTGCATTGTGTGTGTGGTGGGAGGCCTTATGGTAGTTTCATTTTCCAAAAGCATTGCGAATTTCTTTTATTTTCTTTGTGAAAATAACTATTTTACGATCTCACACCAGTCACCATGACTGACTCGGAGTTTATTGTTCCCTTTCTAAACTCTGGATGCCCATAATTTTCCACACGGGCAGCCTAGAGTTATGTTATCAGGATATTCTGGATATTCTGGAGCTTTGGAGATGAGCTGGATGGCGAGACGTACTACCGTACTTGTTTATTTATTCCGCTGTGTATTCTGTATGAGGACAAGTTTATATAAATGTCCATTGTTGTATTGAGTTGTATATTGACACTCAATGTTGTATTGTATAAACTGATATAGTTCTTTGTTTAAAAGACTAGTGATTATCTATTATATATTGTTCCGCTGTGAATGTGAGATTCTGATATTGTTTCTGTTTCTGTTTTTCTGTTCTTTCTTTTCTTCTGTCTTCTTCTACCTCTTCTTTTTAACCCTAATGATTCGGTTTTCCGACATTCGATTGCGCGGCATTTGATATAATGGACGTATTAATGTCGACTTTCGAGCGTCGAAAGATCGCAAACGTTACATGTGGTATTAGAGCTGTTGGTTAAGCGACAACCCTGGCTCTGTTGGGTGTTACTCATTAGAGATAGAGTCAGTAGTACTCTAGAATGAGTGTGAGTGTAATAATAGATATGAGCGCGTATTTGTTAGTGAATATAAAATTTGTTTTATATTGTGTTGACTTATCGGTTGATTGTTTATAGATTCTGGTCTGTTCAGTTTGGCCAACTGTAATCGATAGGGGTTTCTAAACTCTTAAACAAGATAACTGACACAGTATTGTTTTAAATAGGGTAAATGAGATAATTTTACCCAAAACTATTTTTGTATAGAAAAGAAATGATTTTCTATAAATTATTATGGTATATGGATGCTTGGTTGTTAGGAAAAGATAATATTGAATTATTATCATTGTTATATGGAAATTAAATAAGAAAAAAATGGTATAACCAAAAGATTTAGAGATAAATTCATTTAACAAACAAAATTTATAAATATGAATTGAAAGATAAGGAAATGAATCCATATACGAATGAGATTTGTAAATGTAGATTGTAAATGTGATTTATAACTTGAAATAGAATTCCAGAGGATATTTGGAAATAAAATTCATTAATGGAATGTAAATAAGTTTGATGACTTATAAAATATTTGAAAATTTGATTGGAATAAAATTCAAATTGAAAAGGGATGAATTTGTAAATGAACAAATGAGATTACATTTATAAATAAATGAATTGGAATTGAAAAAAATGAAATGAGATTTGATTTGAACCAAGCTGGAGAAAAAAATCCAAACTTGGAAAATAAAATGGATTGAATTCAAGTAAACTAACTTGATAAATTATTAATTCATGGAATAATGAATTGGAAGTTGAATTGGTTAAATTAAAGTTTAGTTGTGAGCTAAATTTGAAGATAAATTTGAATTTGCATATAAATTCAAGTAGTAGAAATAAATTGAAATTTCCCTGATAAAGATAAAATAAATTCAGGATGAATTGAATATGGAAATTTGAAATTTAAAAAAAATGGATAAGTGAATATACTAATTGAATTAAATTAGTAGATGGAATGGATTTGATTAAATGAAAAATCAAATCAAAGATTTAAATTAGAAATTGTTTATAAGGAAACTATAACTTGAGTTTTGAGTTGAAATGACTTAAGCAATATTGGGTAAAAGCTCGACTTAAGAAAAAAATTGTGAAATGGTTGTTGTCGAATTTTATTGAATGGTTTTCAATGAAATTTGTTTGATTAATGGGATGCAAATTGAATTGAATGGAATCAACTTGAAATGAAATGGAATTAAAATAAATTGAGTTGGTATCAATTTAAATTAGTTATAAACTAGAATGAATATTCTATTAAGTGAATATCGTCGAAATTTGCATTGTAAATCACTTGAATTGAATAAAAATTGAATGCAAATTAGATGAAAGCCATTTAATTTGTATTGAAACTTTATAAATTGCTAATGGAAATTGTTTTGGATGTATTGCTTATGAAATCTATGTATTTGCTATTGAAATAAGTAAAATGTTAATAGATTTCCTATATATGTCACTTACGTGTTTAAACTGAGTAAGTGTAGGTTTTTGGAAGCCGTTTGGCTGTATTTTGGTTGCGCAAAATGCTAAATAAATAAGCCGCTTTGCTTAAAATGCTAATAAAGGTACGCCTACGCAATACAAACTAGGAAATATGAACTGGTTTTGCTTTTCCGACCGTGTGAGTCGATGTATATATATTTATATCTTTAGTCAAATTGCAAAAGCTCCTCCGTACAAAGGAGACTCCGCCAAAATTTTCCGAAAATTTCGGGAGTTAGAAAAAATTTGAAAAAAATTGGAAAATTTTTGTTAACGGAAAATTGATATTTCAAATTGTAATGGAAACGTAGGAATTGAACTAGAAAATGAAAACCATTGTTTTGGTCGAAGTTAAAAGTCTTGGAAAAGTGAACATCGAGTTTTCACTAAATGAATTTTTGGTTTTTGAAGATAAAATGAATTCAAATAGAATTGAAATTGTAAATTGAATTCAAATGGAATTGAAAATGCAAAGTTGAATGGAAATGAATATATAACTTTGTAAGTGAGGTGAAAATGAATATAAGAAGTATGTAAATACTTATATTGAACTTAAGAAATAAAGAATGAAATTCTTAAGTAAAAATTGGTATTGGGAATCCAATAAGTTAATAATTGGATATTATTGTTAAGTAAAGTATACAGGGATTATAAAGGCAAAAGAAATTTGGATTTTGATTTCGAAGATAAATTTGAAATTGCTCGACAATAAGGTATGTATTTGAATTTCAGTATGAAATTGATAGGATTCTGATTTTGCCACTTGGCATTTTGTTTTCTATTGGAATTTGAGAGTCCGTAGGGATATTTTGTAGTCGTACCGAGCTAGCCGCGCAAAGGAGACGTTGGCGAAATTTTTTTGAAAATCTAGAGAGTTAAAAAAAATTTGAGAAATTTTGGGATAATTTAAAATTTGAATTTAAAATTTAAATTTGAATTGTGAAGTAAATAAAGTTGTTTGGAAACTATGGTTAAGATTTGGACAGTTAGTTGAAATAATGAATCTTTAATAAAAAGAAGATTGGTTTGAAAATTTTGATAAAACTGTTTGGTTTGGGGAAATGATAAACGGGTATTGGAGCATTCTTCTTAACTTGTAATTTCGGGACGAAATTCTTTTAAGGGGGAAAGATTGTAACGACCTTGAATTTTTGACATTTGAAATGTGAATATTTAATTGAGTTTAAATATTCGAATGATAATTTGATTTGAAATTCAAATATCAGAATGGATTTGGCAATTAAATTATTGAATTTAATTACCGAAGTTGGGTAAAAATTTGAATCTTCAGTTTTAAGCTGATTAAAAATATTTTCAAGGCTTGGAAAATTCATATTAATAATACTGAAGATAATAAAAGCTTCAGAATTGAATTTGAAACTGTTTTATTCAGTTTTGAATTTTATCGTTTAAATCGATAATTTAAAAATAGATTTCCGGGGCACAGTCTCGGAATTCGACGAAACCAGTTTCCATTGGATCCGTAATATTGTATTATTATCGGATTTCAATTTTCGTAATGTTTGGAGTGATCGTTTGGCCATACGATAAGCAAACACGTTGAAATTAAATCGAAAATTTAATATTATAACTGGTCCAAAAAGCTGTCTTCTCCATACGATCGAATTTGGACTCGAAACCTTTTCCAATGTGTTCGAAATAGGCGTATAACGTTATAAACTCCTAGCGGCATGCCTCGATAGGAGGTCAAGATTTTGAGATGCATTTATCGGACGTTTTGAATTTGAATTTAAATTAAATAGATATATTTATTCTCCTACAACCCAACATCCAGCTGCCTTTCCTTCAAATCACTGTCTCCACTCGTACACGCAACATCATTCGTGTTCTCTTGTCTCCCTCAATTCTTTTAAAGAAAAAAATCCCGTTCAAACGAAAACATTTTCGTTCGTTCAAAAAAATCGAATTAATGGCCGAACTCAAAATCACTTCATTCTTCATCTCTTCCCATCCTTTGCTCAGTTCGAAATCGAATTCGCGAATAAACGAAATCAATGGCAGAGTTTCTCGAAAAAAAAATCAATCAATCAATCAGGCCAAGCAAGAACGCGAGCTCGCAACCTGGGAGGAGTAGCTCGCATACGATGGTGGAGGTGGGACTCGACTGGAACTTGATGGCGGGGTTGGTGAAGTTGAGCGACGAGCAGCTAGGGCTTGGGTCGATTTCGAAGCATGGTCGCGTGATGGGTTGTCGAACTAGGGCTGGTGAACTCGGCAGAGGTGGCGTCGCGATCTGTAGGCAAGAACGATCGATTTGGGGCGACAGTCGCTAAAGGGTTCGTGATGAAGTCGCGAATGAAGAGGAGCCGCATGATCGATAGTGGGGGAAATTGGTCGACGTCCTCGTTTAGGCAGTGGGTAGGTCGTGATTCAGGCCGGCAAATCGATTTGGGGCGACTCGATCATTGTGGAATCGCGTGTGGGTGATGGGATCAAGATGTCAGGTTCAGGGCATTGTTTGAGTTGGTCGACGAAGAGGTATCGGGTCTTCGTCTTTCTCGTTTTTACTTGTTGGTATATTTATATTCAGATTTAAATTATTTATATCCTAAACAGAAATTTTTAGGGAATATTATAAGTAGGATTTTGATTTACTGCAGAAAAAATATATATATTAATAATGTATTTGGGTGATTGACCTGATTATTTTTTTTTGAGATCATGGGGAACCTTAAGATCATGGTATTCATTGATACTCATTTAAGTAAACCCCACGCCGTGTGTCTACCCCGCTTTTATTTAGTCGTCGCACACGGATGCGTAACGTTGAAACTCCCACTGATGGTTTGGCACTGGGATTCGAACCTGCCCGGACACAGTCCTTTGGTTCCCATCTCCCAGCTCCCTAACCAACCGAGCTACGAACGGCGGCTGATTGACCTGATTATTAACTTATTAAATTTATTTTAGCTATAAAAGATTTGTAAAAGAGAAGAATTATTTAGTTAAAATCAAATGGCTAATTAATTTAATTTATTAATGGAAATTGATTTGTCCAATTATTTCAAATATTAATCAACTGTATAATTATTTATACAAGGTCTAAAATCATCGTGAAAACAAACTGGAATGGGAAATGGATTGCAAATTAAAAGCAAAGGTGAGATCTTCTCACTCAAATTAAAATTTGGAAATTCAGTTATTGATTGATTGATTGTTTGGGTGATAGTAGTATATAGTAGTATATTGTTTGGGTGATTGATTGATTAATTAACTTTTGGAAAATTATTTAAGTAAGTAAATAAGTGAGATTTAATTTCTTTAACAAGAATTAAAAATGTGATTTATTGAAATTAATGTAAGACTTGAAAATTAAAGGATTTGGTTTGATGAATTAAATTTAATTCAAATTGTAAGTTTTGAAATAAGGAAGTTGAATTTAAATAATGGATTTAATGAATTGGAAATTAAACAGAAATTGTTTAAATGAAAATTTTACTTAACGAACATTGAATGAAATTGATAAATGGATTTAAATTGGTTTGAATGTTAAATTAATTTAAATGATTTCGAAATGAAACTGATATACGAACTCGAATCAATATTCGAATGGTTTTAAATAAAATTTGAAATTGAATTATAAGATTTTGAAATAGTAATTTGGAAGTTTTGAAATGAAAATTTGGAAATTGGTTTAGAAAGACCAACGAAATGTTGATTTATAAACTCTGATTGAAATTGAATTTGATTTGGTTTTTGAAATATATAAACGACCAATCGGTGTTATAATTACGAAAGTTATTAAAGAGACCGGAATCGGTTATGGATATACTCTCTATCTAAACTGAAAACCACTTTAATAACTATACGCGGAGTGATGATCCAGAATGAAGTGGTTGGAATGATGTACGTGATGACTGAAGAAAGAGAACGATAATGGATAGCCTTGACACTTGTGTCAAATTGGAAATGACTAAAACAGGAGCCGTGCCGGGCCAATGGAGGATTAGCTACCTCAAGTGGACACACTTCTTCGAACTACTCATTACTTGTTGTCGATTGGTGCACCCTTGATTTTGGGAGTGTTGTTTCACGGTGTTGCGGGCGCTGCGGCGTTGCGTTCTCACCAGTCCGGATCAGGCAAACGGTAGTGTCACTACCTTGGGTATTGCCTCATGTGCCTTGTCATACTTGTATCCCTTTATTCGCGACCACTACGAATTTGTTTTGTACCTTTAGTATATGGATTGCCCTCTGGTGACTTTCGGTTTTGGGGAAACTACGGTCTTATATATGCTCTTGGGAATAAAAATGTGTTAAGGGGGATAATGGTAACGCCTTAACACTATTTTGATATCTTATTATTACTGATAGACATTATCTACTTAGCGTACATTACTACCTAGTAAATAGTTTAACGGATCCTTAAAGGATAGTTATTCCAAACATCCTTTGAGTTACTTGTATTTCAATTGCTATTTCACTTGAGTTGGATTTATAAATATAAGAATGTTAATCCTGACTCGAGTGTCTTGTGTTTTTGCTTTACGCTTGGGTCAGACTGAGTGTACCAGTATTCGAGACTCACCTTTGAAGTTGGAGCTTTGCTTGAAGATCCAGCCATCTATTCTGCTTCCAGTATTCGATGATTCTAGTGATGTATTCTGATTTGTATCTGATGTATCGTATTACTCTTCCGTTGTATCTAGTTTAACTCTGATGTAACTTATACATTTATATAGTAGCTTCATGAACTACTATCTCTTTTATTTCCGCTGCAAAATTTATTACTCTGTGTCTGTGATCTGTGATTATTTTATTTACTGTATATGTTCAGTTTTGCCAAATTTAAATTAACAACCCGGTATTTTGAGCAATTCAATTCCGGCATGAGTGTCTACCTATACACTTATAATGGATGCGAATGGTCCAAAATATCGGGTCGTTATAGCTGGTGAACTCGGCAGAGGTGGCGTCGCGATCTGTAGGCAAGCACGATCGATTTGGGGCGACAGTCGCTAAAGGGTTCGCGATGAAGTCGCGAATGAAGAGGAGCCGCATGATCGATAGTGGGGGAAATTGGTCGACGTCCTCGTTTAGGCAGTGGGTAGGTCGTGATTCAGGCCGACAAATCGATTTGGGGCGACTCGATCATTGTGGAATCGCGTGTGGGTGATGGGATCGAGATGTCAGGTTCAGGGCATTGTCTGAGTTGGTCGACGAAGAGGTATTGGGTCTTCGTCTTTCTCGTTTTTACTTGCTGGTATATTTATATTCAGATTTAAATTATTTATAGCTTAAACATAAATTTTTAGGGAATATTATAAGTAGGATTTTGATTTACGGAAGAAAAAATATATATATTAATAATGTATTTGGGTGATTGACCTGATTATTAACTTATTAAATTTATTTTTGCTATAAAAGATTTGTAAAAGAGAAGAATTATTTAGTTAAAATCAAATGACTAATTAATTTAATTAATTAATGGAAATTGATTTGTCCAATTGTTTCAAATATTAATCAACTGTATAAATATTTATACAAGGTCTAAAATCATCGTGAAAACAAACTGGAATGGGAAATGGACTGCAAATTAAAAGCAAAGGTGAGATCTTCTCACTCAAATTAAAATTTGGAAATTCAGTTATTGATTGATTGATTGTTTGGGTGATAGTATATATAGTAGTATATAGCAATATATATATTGGTATATATATATATATTGGAGTTGTTGATTTCCCGCATTATATAGCGGATGAGACCCTATGCGCCGCATAATAGCAGATGATATTTTATAAATCCTATATACCGCGATATTCCACCTCGAAGTGGAATTGGTATTGTGCTAACATCTGTGGATGCAGGGAAACAGGTTGGAGGGATCTAACTGGATTCCTCAAATTATATGAATTTGTTTCATATGTTGTATGAATTTGTTTCATATGTTGTGTAATGATTATTGATAATCTGTGAATGATTATATTGACGATTGAATGCGTTGAAGGCTATAATTTAACCGAATGTATTTTTGGTATCGTTGGATACCAGAAATAAATAAAATTGGATTTTTGAAATTAAAGTTGGAAATTTTAAGTAAATTCTTTTTGAAAGAATTGGTTGAATTTCAAAGAAGGAATTTTAAAGTATTAAAGTTGATTTTTGAAATCTTATCGAATTATTTCCAAAAATATGGGAAAGGATTTTTATAAAAGGATTTTGAGTAATATTGTTTAAAAGTTGAAGAATTTATTTAAAATGGAATTTTAGATGGTTCGGAAGAGATAAAGGAATTTATTTTAAAAGGTGATAAATTTGTTTGAAATCCAATTGATAATTGATTTGGTATTTGAAAATAAACCTTTGGGAAATCGATATGAAAATTTATTTGATGTTGAATGAAAAATTGATTTGTGTTGAAATAAATTGGAAATCGATTTGTAAAATGATTTGGGATTTGAAATAAACTTTGAAATCAATTTGTAATTGATTTGGGGTTGAAATAAATTTGAAATCAATTTGAAATTGATTTGGTGTTTGAAAGTGAATATTTGGAAATTTAAATTCATAGTGGGAATTTATAAAGAAAAAGGGAAATGAATAATGGGAATTTTATTCCGCGAGTGAATATGATTTGAAATTTGTTTTCAAGGTGATGAAGTGTTGAAAATATATATCTTGTAAAGATATTTTGAAATTTAATAATTTGGGAAAAATTATTTTAATTGGTTGATCTTTGTGAATATTGTGTGATAGTTAAATAACCAACTATCAATGTTTGCCTTTGAAATGGCACTTGAATTTGTTTTTAAAACAAACGCTCATTATTCGGTTAAGCCGGGAGAGGACTTTGTGTCATATAGCCCATTCCGAATAGTGATACGTTGTGAATGGACATTATTTGAAGACCGGTGTGAAGACCGGGTATTTTCGAAAATGAAAGGACAACCTATCGAATGTCTCTGCACCGAGTTGCTCCGGTATGGAGATTTATATCACTCTTCTTGTGAGGGAAAGTCCAGACGTGATTAGTGAATACCTGGATTGCAAGGGCTTCTTTAGAAGTGCCTTCGGTTCTGTTCGATCCCGGAACGAACTTGTATGGATGTGTGTCTGACGTTACACTTTGAGATGTAAATCTGGTTTCTATCAAATACATTTTTGTTGGTGGCGGAGAATTCATTCTCTTAGTTTAACACCCTTCTCTGAGACGTACGAGCTCAGAGGTTATGTAGTTAATGGTTACTAGTGATACATTCCTAATTTGGTAATGTGGCATACAAAGTGCTGTTGATCATTTGTTGATCAAAGAATGGCTTTGTGAAAAAGTGTAGCTTTGTGGACGAGACTTCGTCGAGCCTCACAACCTGGTAATGGTCGAAACAGGAATGTTGTGGCAAGGTTGTTAGGGGTCGTGCCCCTAGGGTATGTCCATTTCCTTCTGGATAAGAGGTGATATCATGGTATGGAGCCCAGATATTTTACTTATGTTGATGCTGCAAATCTATTATACTTTGTGGTTGTTGCTTTGTGGTTGAGGATCCTCGGATAAAGGTCAGTAATGACCGGGGGGATGGCATACTTGTGTGTTAGTTACCTAGTTACAGCTGTACAGCGTGAGGTAGTGTCAGTGTGTTGGTTACCAAGTTACAGCTGTACAGCGTGAGGTAGCGTCGGCCTTGTGTTTGCAGAGATCCGGTTAGGTTCTCGGGGCGTCTTTCCAGAGGCGTTTCCATTTCGGTGTAAGGAAGTTCCTTTGCCTGACCATTTGTTTGAAATCCAAAGAAACAATACGCGCACTGTACGGTTTTAGTTGTATTACCTGCTATGGAATGTGGCGGTAACCTGCTATTGAACATAGTAGCTATAGTAGGCATAAGTGCGGAATGCCTATGCTGACTAAGATTAATATCATACTTTCGAAATGTTTTCCACACTAGACATTAATAATAATATCAGGTGATTTTTCGTAGTAAGCATATTTGACTATCATAAGGAGAAATCTCCTCCAATTCTGCGTTTGCATTGTGTGTATGGCGGGAGGCCTTATGGTAGTTTCATTTTCCAAAAGCATTGCGAATTTCTTTTATTTTCTTTGTGAAAATAACTGTTTTTCGATCTCACACCAATCACCATGACCGACTCGGAGTTCATTGTTCCCTTTCTAAACTCTGGGTGCCCATAACTTTCCACACGGGCAGCCTAGAGTTATGTTATCAGGATATTCTAAATATTCTGGAGCTTTGGAGATGAGCTGGATGGCGAGACGTACTACCGTACTTGTTTATTTATTCCGCTGTGTATTCTGTATGAGGACAAGTTTATATAACTGTCCATTATTGTATTGAGTTGTATATTGGCTCTCATTGTTGTATTGTATAAACTGATATAGTTCTTTGTTTAAAAGACTAGTGATTATCTATTATATATTGTTCCGCTGCGAATGTGAGATTCTGATATTGTTTCTGTTTCTATTTTTCTGTTCTTTCTTTTTTTCTGTCTTCTTCTACCTCTTCTTTTTAACCCTAATGATTCGGTTTTCCGGCATTCGATTGCGTGGCATTTGATACAGTGGACGTATTAATGTCGACTTTCGAGTGCCTAAAAGTCGAAACATTACAAAAATCATGTGTATATAAACTAATATATATACATACATATATAACCAACAGATTTGTAACATTTTTTTTCTATAAACTGGAAAACAGATTTGAATATGAATACAGTGTACTTCACAGCATATATATATATATATATATACACACACTCATGCATGCCCATGTACAATTTAAAATCGACTTTTAACAAAACAAATATATTACCTGCGTACAATTGTTACGGAAGTATATGTAATATATATACACATTAGACCACTAAAGTATATACAATATATATGAAAACAAAACAACCCATGTAAACTATTATATACTTATATACTATTACACCTATTTCTTACTGTGGACATATATATGCTATAATAGAAATTTATAAAACAAAAGAATCAAAGCTTAACACTTACACATGTCTATATACAACAAAACCCAAATTCACTTTTTTATAACAAATATAACTTATAAAATAGAGTATATTTATATATAGGCAAATCTATAGACTAGCATAACTCACCCATTAAAACAACTTTATATATACATATAGAATTTTAAATCCATCTTTAATAGACGAATGTAATACCCCACAGACAATAGTGAAAACTAATATAACTTTTATATATACTGATATTAACATAGATGCCATAAAACTAGTGATACATATATATTTATATAACTCAGGTAATCTTTTTAAATATATGAATATATACCTTAATAAGAAGTGAAGGAGTGGTGTTGTGGCCGAGCTACTTGATTGAAGTGGTGATGGACGAAGGAAAAGCGCTCACGCGGAGGCAAGGGGAGAGTTAGAGGGGCGATGTGGTGGTAGGTGATGGTCGCTTTGCGGCCGTGGAGGGTGGAGACGAGAATGAGTTTCGGGAGGCAGAGGCTTGGTGAAGGCTCGGCCAAGCTAGGGGATGAAGCATGGTTTTGGTTCGAACTGGAAGGCTGCTGCACGGGTAAGTGGAAGATAGTTTGTATGCTTCAATTTGAGAAGATGAATGCAACTCAAAAGTATTTTTTCCAAAGAACAGCAGTATATTAAAATGAGAAAAATGTACAGCCAAGCCATCAATATTATATATAACTTGTATATTATATTAATACATCCGGCAAGAAAACGAACATGCAAATATTAATATGCATGTATGTTCTCCAATTGAACTGAAAGCAAAGTGAAAAGGTACAATAATAAATATAATTTTTTTAATGAAATGTGAAGGGACAGCCGTCGTTTCAAAAATTAATAAAGGCAACAGACTAGACAGTTGGGCAATTGAAGAGACAAGAGAAAGCAAAAGACACAAGATACGATATCGATACGACAACCGTCAAGATCAGCACGATGAAACGATCAAAATGATATACATATATCAGTGGTACGGTCATCCTATCAGAAATCGATAATCGGTATCGAAGATGCTGCTAATCTGCCAGAAATAAGATAAACGGAGCAATAACAGTCCAAATTTGGGAAAACGAAAGATAACGTCTCACTCAGAAGATGATTTACAAATTTATTGCATAGAAATATTCAGGTTTGGAAAACACTTTATCATCATCTAATATTAACTGATTAAGTTGAAATAAAATTACACAAGAAAATAAACTTTCATATTATCTGATGAAAATTTACCAGTTGCTATGTGATGCAGCGCAACCTTTATTTGGCCAAGGCATAAGTCGTCTACGACTTAAGGAGGCGTTGATGAGTCGTCCACGACTCAACTGGACAACCAAAGGTGAAGATATAAGTCGTCTACGACTTAAGGGCAAGGCTATGAGTCGTCCACGACTCATAGAGACAAGCATGAGTCGTCCACGAGATAAAACTAACACGGCAGATATAAGTCGTCTACGACTTAAGAGCAATGTTATGAGTCGTCCACGACTCATAGAGACATGCATGAGTCGTATGAGACGTCTACGACTTAAGGAAGCGGTAATGAGTCGTCAAGGTATAAGTCGTAAGCGACCCAAGGAGGTGGTGATGAGTCGTCCACGACTCAAGGGAGAAGCTGGTATGAGTCGTCCATGACTTATCGAAACGGGAGGTATAAGTCGTCCACGCCTTAACACAAAGCAAGAAGACGGAGAAACGAGTTACGACTTAGTTGAGTCGCGTGAAGATGGATGCCGTTATTTCTGATGCCGAGTTAATCTAGACCATTGATTCTTGAGTCGTAGAAGGCTGTTGTTGTGTTGCATTGTTAAGCCGCATCTGTTTTAAGTCGTCTGTTTGTAATAAGTCGTATCCTTGGCTGAGTCATAAGTCGGAGTATGTTGAGTCGTGTGTTGTTGTAGTTGTTATTTTGTAGTTTGTTAAGTCGTTTTGTATAAGTCGAAAGTCATGTTGTAATTTGATGAGTCGTATACGACTTATGATGAGTCGTAGAGTGTAGCTATGAGTCGGAAACGACTTAGGAGTTGGAGAAATTTCTATTGTAAAATTGTTCGCCTATAAATAGGCCGTGAGTCTCATTTGTAAACGTTGTTGATTTTTGAATAAAATTCTCTTTTGATTGCTTTGTGCTTTCATTCCAAATTGGTAGTTGAGTGTAATCTCCTATCTCCTCTTTCGGATAATCGAGTGCGCTCGATTCAACGATTGTAGAAGCCGATTCGCGGAATCAAGTGCGCTTGATCAACGCTTGAAGAATTGAAGATCTTCGAACCCGGTATCGTGCGCGATCAACGAGTTCGAGATAGCTAGAGTTCGGTATCTTCGGATCAACGAATTCGGGCATTTCAGCATTCATCAATCCACATATTGCTACATTCAACGATCTACATCATTTTTGATTAA
This sequence comes from Allium fistulosum, assembly GCA_030737815.1. Lineage (NCBI taxonomy): Eukaryota > Viridiplantae > Streptophyta > Magnoliopsida > Asparagales > Amaryllidaceae > Allium > Allium fistulosum. The sequence goes on along the minus strand of CM060901.1, from coordinate 1,545,137,360 downwards.
TCCGCTGCATCAGTTTTGGTATCGGAGCTTGTTCTAACCAATCATAGTTAGATCGAGACTTGGAGCCTAATCATTTTGAAGAGTTTTGAAGTTTGAAGTTGAGCCGTGAGCAAGTGAAGTTGTTCGCATTTGTTTGAAGATTGAAGTTCGGATTTGCATTGGAGGCCGAAACTTTGTCCATCGTGTTCATCGCGATTTGCTACAAAGTGGAAGTTTTCGATCCGTTTCATTTTGGATCAAAGTCCGAATTGTGTTTGAATTTTGAAGTGTTGGAAGATTTTCAAGTATGCCGCCAAGAAGAGCTAATCGCCACCAAAACGTAGAAGCTTTGTATCGAAGAGAAGAAGCTGATGAGATGGAACAAAGAATCAATGAGAATTTTAGTGAGAAGCTTAATGAAGGAATTGGCTGGTTAGAGAGGCTTATGACGGAGATGAATCAAAATCGGAGAAGGGTTTCACCAGAATCTAACCATGGGGGAAGTAGAGTCTCACCACATTCAAATCGAGACAGAAGTGTTGAAAATGATCAAGGGCGTGGGAGGAACGTGAATGATCGTGAACGGAGGAATGTAGGTAGAAGGGATGGTGGTAGACGTGAAGGGAGTAGAGATGTTGGTGGTCAGAATCGACATCGTCATGCATCTGATTTTGAAGAGGAGTATGATGGTGGTAGTATTCAAGGAAGAGGTCAAGGAAGAAATTACTCTAAGTATGATCACAAGTGGGAGTCGGGGATGAAGACATAAATTCTTGAATTCAAAGGTGGTATGCAAGCAGAGGAATTTCTAGATTGGGTGGCTAATGTTGAAGAAATTTTTGACTTCAAAGAAGTTCCAGAACATCGTAGAGTGAAGTTGATTGCTACAAGGCTGAGGGGTAGAGCTTTGGCATGGTGGCAGCAAACCAAGCTTACACGTGATCGGATGGGAAAGTCAAAAGTTGAATCTTGGGAGAAGATGAAGAAATTGATGAAAGCAACGTTCTTACCATACAATTATCAATCTTTGATGTATCAACGTTTGCAGAACTTGAGGCAGGGCACAAAGACCGTTAATGACTATGCTGATGAGTTCTATCAACTTATTGCAAGGAACGATATTATGGAAACAGAAGAGCAGCTGACATCTAGGTTCATTGGGGGATTGAGAATGCAGATTCAGGATATGGTTAATATGTTCGATCCAAGATCTGTGGCAGAAGCACATCAGAAAGCGTTGGCTTGGGAAAAACAAGGGAGACGAGGAAGTGGTGTGTTTACTAATTCTAACAATCAAGCGAAGGGTGTTGGAGGAAGTTCTAATGTTTCTAAACCTATCAGTAGACCAGTGGTGAAGGAGGCTGAGAAGGCAAGGGTTAACAATGGTTTCAAATGTTACAATTGTCAGGAATTGGGTCATAAAAGCAGTGAGTGTTCAAAGCCAAAGAAGAGAACCATGATTGTAGAAGTTGAAGATGAGGATGTTGATGGGGATTGTTCTAGTCCAGTTGAGGAGGATGAGCAAGATATTGCGTCAGGGGATGAAGGTTGTAATCTAATGCTGAGGAGATCGTGTTTAACACCGAAGCAGGAGGAAGATAGTTGGTTGAGGAGTAATATCTTTCAGTCAACATGTACTATTCTAGGGAATGTGTGTAAGTTTGTGATTGACGCAGGAAGCTGTGATAATATTATTTCAACCGAGGCAGTGACAAAGTTGAAGTTGAAAACAGAGAAACATCCGAGTCCATACAAGTTAGCATGGTTGAGAAAAGGAGGAGAAGTGAAAGTGGATAGACGAGTTCGTGTTCCATTTTCTATTGGGAAGAAATACAAAGATGAAATATGGTGTGATGTAGTAGAGATGGATGTTTGCCACTTATTATTGGGAAGACCATGGCAATATGATCGAGCAGTACTACATGATGGTCGGACCAATAGCTACAGTTTTATGTTTAAAGGCACGAAGATTATCTTAGTTCCGAAGAAGAGATCACAAGAAGAAAGTAAGTCAGAAGAAATTGAAGAGCTGAAAACTTTATTGACTTTAAAGGAGTTTGTTAAAGAAGTTGAAGAAGAGCCGGAAGTATTCTTGTTGATTGGGCGTGAGAGCAGTGAAGAAGTTGAAATTCCAGAAGAAGTTGAAATTCCAGAAGAAGTTAAACCAGTTTTGAAAGAATTTGACGATGTATTTCCAGAGGAATTACCAACGGAGTTGCCACCGTTGAGGGATATACAACATCAGATAGATCTTGTTCCAGGTGCTGTATTGCCACACAGACCACATTATCGAATGAGTCCGAAGGAACATGAAGAATTGCGGAGGCAGGTAGAGGAATTGCTTGAGCAGGGACGTGTGCAGGAGAGTCTGAGTCCTTGTGCTGTACCAGCGTTATTGGTACCCAAAAAGGATGGAACGTGGAGGATGTGCACTGACAGTCGAGCATTGAATAAGATTACCGTGAGATATAGATTTCCAATGCCGAGGTTGGATGACTTGTTAGATCAAATAAGCGGAGCTAATATATTTTCGAAGATAGATTTGAAGAGCGGATATCATCAAATTCGTATCAGACCAGGAGATGAGTGGAAGACTGCTTTTAAAACCAGGGAGGGTCTATACGAATGGTTGGTCATGCCATTTGGTTTATCCAATGCACCAAGTACTTTCATGAGGGTGATGAATCAGATTTTTCGACCGTTCATTGGGAAATTCGTGGTGGTGTATTTCGATGATATTCTTATTTACAGTGGGAGTCCAGAGGAACATTTGAATCATCTTAGAGAAGTGCTGATGGTATTGCGACAAGAGCAATTCTACGCTGCAACGAAGAAATGCGTGTTCATGACGCATAGTGTTTTATTTCTGGGGTATGTTGTTTCAGAGAAAGGAATACAGGTTGACCAAAGTAAAGTTGAGGCGATCAGAAATTGGCCGCAGCCCAAGACGATAACGGAAGTTCGTAGTTTTCATGGGTTGGCTTCATTTTATCGAAGGTTTATTCCACACTTTAGTAGTGTGATGGCGCCTGTTACAGATTGCATGAAAGGTAAACAGTTTGCATGGACGGAGGAAGCCGGGGTTGCTTTTGAACGAATCAAAGATCTTTTGACCTCTGCACCAATTCTAGTGCTACCTGATTTTCAGTTGGTGTTTGAACTACATACTGATGCATCCAAGGTTGGGATTGGAGGGGTGTTGAGTCAGAAGGGGCGTCCTATTGCATATTTCAATGAGAAGTTGTCAGGAGCGAAGATGCGATACAGTACATATGATGTGGAGTTCTACGCTGTTGTACAATCTATTAAACACTGGAGACACTATCTATTTCAGAAGGAGTTTGTTCTGTACACTGATCATGAAGCATTGAAGCATTTGCAAGGGCAAGACAAGATTTCAGCGAGACATGCATCGTGGATTGCATATCTGCAGCAGTTTACTTTTGTTGTTAAACACAAGTCAGGGGTGACAAACCGTGTGGCTGATGCTTTGAGTAGGAGGAGTCATTTGTTGACTACACTGAAGGTTGAAGTGACGGGGTTTGAAATGTTGCCAAACTTATTTACTAATGATCCTTACTTTGCAAAATTTGTTGATAAAGTCAAGGAGGGAAAGACGGATGATTTCGTGATGGTAAATGGTTTTCTGTTCAAAGGGAATCGATTGTGCATACCGGAGGGTAGTTTGAGAATGAAAATTATCAAGGAATTACATGAAGAAGGGCATGTTGGAAGAGACCGTACCTTACAGTTAATTTCACAATCCTACTTTTGGCCATCGATGAGGAAAGAAGTGGAGAGGTTTGTTGAGAGATGTCATATCTGTCAAGTTTCGAAAGGAACTGCGACTAATGCGGGTTTATATATGCCGTTACCGGTACCAACTAAACCATGGGTTGATGTGAGTATGGACTTTGTGTTGGGGTTGCCGAGAACGCAGCGTGGTAATGATTCCATTTATGTGGTGGTGGACAGATTTTCGAAAATGGCACATTTTATTGCCTGTAAGAAGACGGCAGATGCTGTTCATGTTGCTCAATTGTTTTTCAAGGAGGTCTATCGACTTCATGGATTGCCAGAATCTATTGTGTCAGATAGAGATACTCGATTTCTGAGTCACTTTTGGTTGAGTTTGTGGAAAATGGTGGGAACAAAGCTGAAATTTAGTAGTGCTTATCATCCGCAAACGGATGGACAGACTGAGGTGGTTAACAGATCATTGGGAAACTTGTTGAGGTGTCTTGTTCAAGACAATCTGAAGAGTTGGGATGTGAAGTTATGCCAGGCAGAATTTGCTCATAATCATGCTGTAAATCGAAGTACTGGGTTCAGTCCATTCCAGATTGTTTATTCAAGCTTACCAAAGGGACCGTTGGATTTAACGGTGATACCACACTCAAAGGGGACAATTAAGAAAGCTGCTGACTTTGTTGAAGGGCTGACGGAGTGTCATAAAATCGTTCAAGAACGATTAGAGAAAGCAAATGAGAAATATAAACAATCTGCAGATTTGAAACGAAGGAGTGTTGAATTTCATGAAGGTGATATGGTTTATGCAGTATTAACAAAAGATCGTTTTTCCGTGGGCGCATACAACAAGTTGAAAGCCAGAAAAGTTGGTCCGGTGGAAGTTGTGAAACGAATCAATGAAAATGCTTATAAACTGAAGCTGCCAGATGATGTGTATACATCTGACATATTCAATGTTAAACATCTTGTACCATATCATGGGGATGAGTTTGTTGGGGATGAAGAGTGTGCAAATTCGAGGTCGAATTTCTCTCAACCTGGGGAGGATGATGCAGCGCAACCTTTATTTGGCCAAGGCATAAGTCGTCTACGACTTAAGGAGGCGTTGATGAGTCGTCCACGACTCAACTGGACAACCAAAGGTGAAGATATAAGTCGTCTACGACTTAAGGGCAAGGCTATGAGTCGTCCACGACTCATAGAGACAAGCATGAGTCGTCCACGAGATAAAACTAACACGACAGATATAAGTCGTCTACGACTTAAGAGCAATGTTATGAGTCGTCCACGACTCATAGAGACAGACATGAGTCGTCCACGACTCATAGAGACAAGCATGAATCGTATGAGACGTCTACGACTTAAGGAAGCGGTAATGAGTCGTCAAGGTATAAGTCGTAAGCGACTCAAGGAGGCGGTGATGAGTCGTCCACGACTCAAGGGAGAAGCTGGTATGAGTCGTCCACGACCTATCGAAACGGGAGGTATAAGTCGTCCACGCCTTAACACAAAGCAAGAAGACGGAGAAACGAGTTACGACTTAGTTGAGTCGCGTGAAGATGGATGCCGTTATTTCTGATGCCGAGTTAATCTAGACCATTGATTCTTGAGTCGTAGAAGGCTGTTGTTGTGTTGCATTGTTAAGCCGCATCTGTTTTAAGTCGTCTGTTTGTAATAAGTCGTATCCTTGGCTGAGTCATAAGTCGGAGTATGTTGAGTCGTGTGTTGTTGTAGTTGTTATTTTGTAGTTTGTTAAGTCGTTTTGTATAAGTCGAAAGTCATGTTGTAATTTGATGAGTCGTATACGACTTATGATGAGTCGTAGAGTGTAGCTATGAGTCGGAAACGACTTAGGAGTTGGAGAAATTTCTGTTGTAAAATTGTTCGCCTATAAATAGGCCGTGAGTCTCATTTGTAAACATTGTTGATTTTTGAATAAAATTCTCTTTTGATTGCTTTGTGCTTTCATTCCAAATTGGTAGTTGAGTGTAATCTCCTATCTCCTCTTTCGGATAATCGAGTGCGCTCGATTCAACGATTGTAGAAGCCGATTCGCGGAATCAAGTGCGCTTGATCAACGCTTGAAGAATTGAAGATCTTCGAACCCGGTATCGTGCGCGATCAACGAGTTCGAGATAGCTAGAGTTCGGTATTTTCGGATCAACGAATTCGGGCATTTCAGCATTCATCAATCCACAGATTGCTACATTCAACGATCTACATCATTTTTGATTAATCCGCTGCGTCACTATGTTATAATAGACGCATTCCAAATATCAAATTTATATTTCAAAATTTTATTGTTTAAAATTTCACAAAAATTCAATTAATTAAATTAAATTAAACCACTAAAATTTACGGGTCGTTTCACAACAATTGTGCTGAAATAATGATGCATTGAATCATATGCTGTTGGTGCAAGGGAAACAACGGGGGTTGAAATAAACCGCGGAGAAAATAAGTAGGAAAGACTTTTTTACACAGTAGGGCACGCTTTATGCATGCAGAATTTATAACGTTTTATGATTAAGTTAGAGAGAAGCGGGGGTGCGGGGGTAAAAATTGAGCAAACATACCATTAACCGTTGGAACGGATGAATGGTTTGTTTGGTCGTTGTGCAGTGGTTCACGAACACAGCTTAACAGATCAGAATTCAATGGAGGAACAGGAGAAGAAGCAGAAGATGATCGCGAACACAGTGACAGAGAACAATTTTCTTCATTGTTCTATGTATGCAGACGCTTCATTTGATGATATGCAACGTCACAAACTTCAGGTTTTTTAGAGGTAAATTTCTTTAGGCTTGCTGCTAGTGAGTTTTTGTTTGACTTCTTGTATCTTCTTTTAACTGTTGGAGTAGAAAGTCTCGCATCCGACGTACCAACCGGCTATTAGAAGAGAGAAGTAAGAGGGGTTGTTATGTAACATGTGTCCACAACAGAGCAAGCAGAAACATGAGAAAACATACTCACAGTGAACACGGATTAGTTTACTTGGCCAATTTGTCTATTGGTTGACGATGTCGGTGGAAGAGTACTGCTCATCTCTACACCTCCAACAGGGAGTGCTCCAGCAGGGTTAAATAATGGACTTGAATCGTCATAAGGGGAGGTTTCTTTGATGACTGATTTTATCTTTCTATTTTTGTTACGTTGCTCCATCCCCAATTTGACATCTAGTAAAAAGAGAGAAGTTATGAAATCCCTAGTACAAAATTTGCACTAAACATTCATCTCGAACATGCATAACATCAACAGAACGCAGTGATGCAAACATGAAAGTGTATAAATAACGTTAAGTAGATGGAAAAAAACATCGCTGTTATTTTTTTAGCATATCAAACCCCTGGTGCATAAATTTTGTTGGAAGCGGTTGGGAATGAAGAAAAGGGTTTAATACATGCACATGTCATCCTCACACATATCCAAATTTGTTTTTATATTTACTATCACGGCCGCTGTGAATTATTATCAAAATATTACCAGATATATGGAGTATACACCCTAAAGTAAATTATGCATGAACAGTCTAAAAATACAAATTCCAAATATGGGTAAATGAAGGGTTATCCTAAAAGTAAATTTGATACAAAATTTATTTTCACAGCGCAAATCTTTCTTTGATGGAATCAGGGAAAAAACCTTCCTTTAATTGTAGCTGCTTACATGATCAAATATCCTTAATTATAGCTAATTACAATCTAATGTTATTTCTTTTAGAATGTATATATTTCTTAGGCCTTTGAACATGCAGTACCAGTGCACCTTACTGTTTGAAGAACAATCTGAAGAAAAAGAAAGTTGACTCAATTATTTCAGACATTACATAGATTTATAGTTTGAACTCATTTTGTTTGCCTATTATAATCACTTCTATATTTCAATTCATTTTATTATTTGAAAATTGCGAGCACAGAGAATATGTTGAGTACATTCTATAAAGTGATGAGAACCGTGGATGAATGATAGTTGTCCATGCAGGTGATTTAGGGTTCTACTTTTTTCCATATATTTTTCTAATCAACGTTGTAAACCACCTTTTGTTGAAATCATCTTTTGTCAACATATGCTGATAATATACTTTAGAAACCTATTAAATTTATTTAAGTTTTGTATATTGCATGTTTTATGTACAAATTTCATAGAAGCGTTTCTTTGTGAGATATCATATTATCCTGAACATTACCATGCAAACATCAAAGCTAAGTAAAACAAAAGGCAATAATCAATGGAGGTTGGTAGAAGTTTTTCATAAAACTCGAGTACAAAGTAATAATAATTTACACAACTTCTGTACCCTTTTAGTAATAGGATAAAATATAGATCTAGAAACCTATAATATATTGGCATAGCTACTTTGGTTCTCCAAAAAACAAAAACAAAAACTGATAGAAAATATGGTTCCCTCATCAGTTAGCTTAAGCATTGGTTTGCAACATCACAAATCAATTAAGAATTTTGATAACCATTGAATCAACATGAAGAAGGAAATTTGAGATTGTATGAAGAAGCCATATGAGCTAATGTTATCAAAAGAGGAAAGAAGGAAGATTCATAGTTACCATCAACAAATTTAAATATGAAGTAATCAGAGAAATAGAGTCAAAAACTACTTCCCATTCATAATAACTACAAAAAAAATTGAACTACTAAAATAGGGTATTTGCAAAAATTTCCACGTAGCATCAATGACGTTTGAACAAAAAAATCCAAGTACTGTTAGAAGAAAAAGAAATATTTTTGAAAGCTTTTAATAGGAATGAACTAATGTTATTATGATGAGAGAAGAGAAGACATCAATAAGATTGCAAAAAGACGCGGAACTTGAAAAATAAAGATTTGTGAAATGAATCGAGGGAGTACATGTCAAATTAATAAAGGAAATGTATTGTTTTATCCTAATATAATATACTCTAAAGCAATTAAAGTCTAAAAGAATCCATCCTATCCAAATTATATTTTAGGATAACAAATATGCATGTAGTAGAATAAAATGAACTGTGTGCATAAGCCTTTTCACTTCTGAAACTAAAAGAGTACCCATCTTATCCAGCTTTGCATATAAATTTTATCAGAGTCCTTGGTATAGCCATATTCAATTTCACCTAACCACTTAATGCATACTTTTACTATGCGAATATACTCCACTATATGATTATTCTTTTTCCTTTAAACTTAATCACAAAATTAGTTCCAGAAACCAACTGTAGTAGCAAAAGTTAAAGCAACAGATCAAAGATTCAAATTAACATATGTGACACATTGGAATTTTAAATATTAAAATTATTTAGAGAAATTGGTCAAATATATATAAAATAAAAGTAGCCAGGCTGTAACATTTCATAAATTATACTCATTTCATAGTAGATATGAAATAAAAGTAGTTAGACCATGATATTTTAGAAATTATACTCACGTCAAAGTTCATATAAAAAAAGAAATTAGTAGCAAAACTTTCATCATCACAAAACACAAAACCCAAATAACCATAATATTACACAAATATATTTGTGAAAACAAAATTAACTGTAAAATTCTAGTAGTAGTTGATTTAAAAAAGTATAATTTCAAAGAGAGTACATAAATTTTATTACACTTCTTTGCAATCATTTTGTGCTATTAGACGAAGGTAAATGTTGGTTTTCTAACTTTTTTAATTTACAGTAGTAAATTTATATCTAACTACTATGACTCAAGCTTTTCTAATTTTTTTATCAAGCATGCTTCTATACAGTAGTATATGCTACAACAATTATCGTAAAAGACTGTAATTTATAGGTAAGATATATAGTACGATACTTCAAATATATGTTTTGAAACAATAATAACAACTTCAAATACTAATGTTTCCTATGGAAAAGAAGGTAAAGGGATGAAAAATTGCAAATGTACTTAATAGTTTTCTGTTAATTGCCTTATTTTGTGCACTATGGAATAGTTTGTTTGAATCTAATCGTTGTGTTATCCAAAACCATGTAGTAAAAATAAGGATTCAAATCACAAATCAAATCATAAATACCATAAAATAAAAATTCATTTCATCAACAGTAGTAAAAATGTTAAAAGATAGTACATAATATACTATTGGCAGTTGTTACATGGCATTAACAATTTAGGGGAAAAAATGAGAACAAAAAGTGGGCAAAGCTTGTGAAGGGAAGATGCAAAACTTCCAAACTCAGTAGTAAGAAAATAGGATAAACATTGTTATAAATTGTAGAAATAGTACTGGAACCATGTCACATGCAGCATCAGATCTAATTTGGCATGTACTAAACCTTTGTGAAAACATGAATATATAGTATGAAAAAATTAATCTAAAAGGATTTCTTTGAATCTGATGTTCTTCCTAGCTTAAAACCTTTGTAGTAGAGTAAAAAAATAGTGTAGTTAAATTACAAATTGAATCTAACGCTTCAATGTGAATATAATTCAATATCTAATTTGAAAATAGTTTACTCAACTGAAAATAATCTATAAAATCACCAACTTTTCTACTGCAATGGTAGAAAACTTAAAACTGTATAGCAAATCATAAAAACAGGGGTAGACAAATTGCAAAAAAAGCATAAACTAATGTAAAACTAAGTATCAAAGCAATAATAGCCACCAGATCAGCAGCAAGAACCAAATCGTTGAATACACAATAGCAAAAATTGCATTCAGAAAGTAGCAATTAAAATCAGTGCCAAGCATCATTTGAGAATATTTTTTTGCATTTACTATCTTGCTCCACCCAGGTATAGATCTTCTAACAGTTAAACCAAACTGAAGGTGCATGACCGACCGGTTGAATCCTATGTCACATGTTGAGCTCGTTGCAAAGAAAAATTACTACTATAAAATACAATTAACAAAAGTCGAAATTTAGGTAGTTTATGAAAAAAAAAATTAAATTGCTAGATAAGACACAATTTGGAGCAGGGAAAAAGAGTTTCTTGTGTTATATAATTAAACGTGTATTGTGCAGCAAGAGTAAATTACTAATTAAGATTAGCCTATCACACTATCACTTTGTTACATTTCTTTGCAATCCCTAAATTTTATTACATATTTAGTACGTAAACTTTAAAGAATATAGTAAAGTTTAAAGAAGATCATACAATTTAACTAATGGCTTTAGTAGTGTTGTTTTTTGACTCTATGTAGATAAAAGATATAGTAACAGACTATAATATGCTTGTTCTACCATTACTGGTCAGGGGAAGGCCTGATAGGTACCCTAGTAAGCTTAGAATATTAGCAATGCATCGAAACATACATCTCTATAATTTTGCCTACACCGCTGACATAAAAATTGTTATAATGTTAAATTTAGTTTTCTTTTAACATTAATGCATTGCAGGGTTACGTTTTTGACTATGAAATTAAATTAGTAAATCAATAGGTCAATAACCTTGGTTTCATTGTTTGTTGTTAACAAGTTAACAGTTATGGATAACATAAAATTGAAATTAAATTGAAAATTAAAAAGAAAGGCTAAGCCAACTTACTACTGAAAGTATTAAGTTGGATAGGGATTCGTGTAATTGCAAAACCGTATACTCCTAAACATGTTCTGAACTTTGACCAAACATCAAGATCTGCAGCTGAAAGAGGAACCCACATAAACAAAAAATTATAGAATAATTAGTAAATGAAAATAATCATAGAGGTAACAATTTGTGTAAACTGCCATATTCGCATTGGTTGACATAGTTAGGTAACATCATTAACATTGGAGCGAGACAACGAACACTGACAATAGCAGTACTTAAGTTAAATAGCAAAAATTTATGAAAATAACTAAACATATAATAAAATTTATTAAGACCGCTGCTGTAACAGAAGATTTAACCTAGAAGTGAAAAGGATGAAAGTTGTGAAGTTATTATGGTCAAACCAAATACCATCAGTATAAACTGCGAAAGCTTTTCCCATTACTTCTCTTCATCTAGTGTTAAGAAATCATAATGAGTAAAAACAGGTCATATATGTAATGGTGTACATCATAGATAACATAGGGGCATGGGTTACTAAAGTTAATAACCAAGAGCTTAAACGGTTTATGTTAACATAGTTGCGCACATAAACATGCATAGATTAACAAACGGCCACTACGGTCGAAATATCACTCCTAGGTTACATGATGGTTGTTAACCCAATCCCACTACATCACTATCCAGTGCAAAAGAAAGATGGGGGGAAACATAAAATAGTAATAAAAACAACTGATGTTAAAAATAATTACTGATCATTTGATTATATGTATTGAAATGAAAACTACATAGTATCATGGTACCATACCTTACAATATTTTGTATTAGAGTACACAGGGGAATAGAAACGCAATACAATATTGGTTATTACTTACAACCAGAATTGTCATCCTGTAGTTCATAAACCTAGCCAAAACTAAAGTATAGGTTAAAAAATTATAAGGAAGGAAATGAGGCATTGAGCATCCTAGCCAACTGGCAATTCTGCTTCAATCCACAAATAAATTATTTATCTTATTTCTTGTTCAGAGACATGTTGCAACTGAACAAATCAGGTGACGCACGTAATAAAGCAGAAGCAATGTTGCTGTTAACATGTACTGTAACAAACAAACATTTAAGAGATGATATAAACCTATACTAATGTTGGTAACCTATTATATTCCACATACATTATCTCCGCAACAAATCTTAAAACAATCAGATCAAGCATACTGAAATCATATAGTGAAATCATAACAGTTATATAATCACGTTCAACGGCTGCTGCAAGCTCACCCAGAAGTGTACTCAATTTTTGGTAATATCAGTAATACTAAAAATAGACATCAAGTTATTGATTAATACGTCTGCAATATAGCAAGGGAAAAGTAGGTTTTTTACCTCCAATTGAGTAGAGACGCAGGCAAACAACACGTATAGCTCCTCTACAGGTTTAAACGCAAGCGAACCAAGCGTGTTCGAGACCCATTACACTGAAAGCAGACGCAAAACACTGGGAAGGAAGGTACGTCGATAGTGGGAACAAATGGAGAGGCGAAAATGATTTTGACATCGAGGGTAGGGTTTGTACAATGTTGGACGGTGTGGGGGAAAAAGTGGGGTAAAGGAACGGTTGAGTTAGAAATCGAAGGGAATTTGTCGATTCCCGACGAAACGAAGGAAAAGTAGGGAAGAGGAGAGAAGTGGAAGGGGATTCGATCGATAGAGGGTGGAGGAAATTGGGAGGAGGAGAGAAGGGCTTGAGAGAACGGAAGGGCTTGTGGAGGAAAAGAGGAAAGATAAAAATACGTATAAATTAGAAGATGGTTCGTCTGTCCAAATTCAAGGTGGCCTCTGTGCTCTTAAAGTCAAAATACGAATCATAATATAGTATAGACTAGTTAATTAATGTAATTAATTATCTTAATTGACTTGATTTCTTACAAAAATTGATATCTTGTTCATACGAAGTCGGATTCCTACGTGGTTAGTTGTGTTGGACTCGTAGAAATTTTAACTTCATGTTGTAATAGATTTCATTGAATTTGTAGTTAGTTAAATTTTGAGCAAAAATCGAAAGCCTTCTAGACCAAATTAGAATATAAAAGTGTCTGCTGGAAGTTCTGTGAGTTTACTAACCTCTGAATAAATTATATAATATTTGTGTTGCTATAGAGTATTGTTGAAAGCTTGTTGATAATTTATATTGTTATTTGATTGTTTGTTTGGTTTTAAATTCCCGCTCGAAAAGCGGTTGGAAAAATAACCATTTTGTTGCAGGGAACAAAAACAAAAGGAAAATCATAGTGTACGTAGCGAATAAGTCACCATGGAACACTTCGAAATACACATTCACACATGTTATTTACAGGGGACTTTTGTAGAGAGACCCTAAGTGGTTTCTCTCCAATACTTATCTATTTATTATATTTTTATACTGCTTATATTATTGTTTGGTTGAAATATTTATGACATACTGTTTTGTTTGAATATGCGTCGTTATAGCAATTTTTGCTATACTGTCACTTATGAAATATCATCTCCTTAAACTTTTTTGTATGTGTAACGTGAGCTTGTATTTTCACAAAATAAATGTTTGGCTGTGTGTTGCACTTTGAAAGTTGTTTAAACTATATTTTCAAATATTTTGAGAATTTTGAAAATAAAGAATAAGTGTTGATTAAAATTTATAAAAGGAGTTATCAAGTTAATTAATTATCTTTTTAATACAATCAACAATATTCAAAATTTATAAAAAGATTATAAATTTGATTTATTACCTTTTGAGATAATTAATGTTGTTTAAATTTATAAAAGATTATAAATTGGATTTAAGTATCTTTCAGGATAATTAAAGTTGTTATATATATATATAGGTTATTCACCTTAAATATCTTGTAAATTCTTTTGAAACGGGTGTGTACGGATTGTATAATTTTTGAAAGGAATTTGAGGGTATTAAATGTATTTTTAATTATTATTTAATTATAATAAAGTTAATTAATATAGTTATTAATGATGTTTAAAAGTTAATTAACTGATTAATAAAAGTGCCTAAAGGTTAATTAACTGATTAATAAAAGTGTTCAAAAGTTTTTTAACCGATTTAATAAAAGTGATTAAAAGTTAATTAATCGATTTAATAAAAGTGTTTAAAGCTAATTAACTAATTTAATAAAGGAGTTTATAGTTAATTAATCATTTTAATAATGATGTTTAAGGTTTATTAATCATTTTAATAAATGATGTTTAAAGCTAATTAATTGGTTTAAATAAAGGGGTTTAAAGATAACTGATTTATTTATTAAAGGAGCTATAAAGTTGATTAATTCTCTTCCAGGATAATTTATATGGTTTTAATTTATAAAAGTATTTTAATTGATTTACTATCTTCTGGAATAATAAATGTTATTTGGAATTTATAAATGATAGTTTACAAATGAGAAAATCTTTTAAAAGGAATATTTATAAAGGAGTATTTTTACAAAGTATTTTACAAATATTTTGATATGAAAATCAAGTACAAGTTCGGTTTTTAAAAAGTTTAAAGTTTGATCCGTTTACGGAAAAAAAGAATTTTAACTACCATAAACGGTATCGGTTATATGGAAAGGATTTAGTTGTACTCATAGCACTAAACGTCGAGGTATGAAAACTCGTTTCTATCTCAAAGGTTAAAATTATTGCCAAGGCGATGCTTAGAGGTAGCACTCCTTCACTTGACCAACTTCGTTTTCAATCGAGGGATAGTACCAGTTTGAAATTGACGAGTAGTGATAAGGGCGTGATAATTAATTTCCATATACGGTCATTTTGATTATTCCCGAAAATTGATTTATCGACTATCGATTCAGCTATTTTCTTAGTGTATCGTCAATTTAAGATGATTTGTTGCTCTTTTAAGCGTTGATATCCTTTGAAAGAAGTGACTAAAACTAAAGAGCGAGTACGAGCCAAGCTATGTGGGGTTGCATCCATTAGAGTATTTTCACATCTACTCTAGATTGGATTCGGTGGTATGCGTGCAGATATGTGAAATCCTCGGATTCTCGGTAAAGGTTAGCGAGTCCGGCTTGGACATGTCCGAGAGCCATCATAGTTCTCAAGTATATTTCTAGAGGTATTCTTTCGGTGAGGGGGGTGCATCCTCCTAGTCATTGTTGGAAAATTCCTTTCCATTTTGTTGATTTAAATCTTTGGATTGTTTTCTTAATTTCATTGAGAAGTGACTAGAGCTCTTCACGATGTTTAATTATTTGTATCCATTCTTTAATATCGGATTTTGACCTTGTTTATACCCATCCTTCCAAGTTTGGGTTTTGTTTAATTCGCTTCCATTCATTCATGTGTGGAAGTTGTTCTTGTGAGGTAAAACCCGTTCCGTTTTTAGCGGCATGGTCTCACAGATTTATTATATGTTCACCTTATTACTTGAGTTTTCTCACCTTGGTATTTCCTTACTGATCGAATGTTATTTTATTATAATTCTCGGTAGACGGAGTATTTTTCTAGGTTGTCGTTGGTGTGATATGGAGCTCATGGAGTGGAGCTGGATGTTCACATGTCGTAGTGTTTTATTTTCCACTATATTATTATATATAGCCAATAATTGTAAGGTTAGGAAGTTATAACTGTCCAGGCTGGTGAGGTTTGTCTTTGGCTCTGATATACCATGTATTTTAGAGTGACAGCTTTTACTGTCTTTGTTATATTATATTTTGTCATTCCGTTGTGAGATTATGTTCCTTATATTTCTTTTTCTTTTTCTTTTTTCCCTAGCAATCTTCCTTTCTAGGAATTGGATATTCAGCATTGGAATACCGCGTATGTATTTGGTGTCGACTTTTGATGGTCGAAAAGGCAGGTCGTTACATTTGGTATCAGAGCTAAAAGTTAAGCGAGAACCTTGGCTTTGGTATGGTATGGCTCTTTATAGATAGGGTAAGTGACACCCTAGAATGAGTTTGAGTGTGTATATATGTATACACACATACACACACACACAAGAGCGTATTTGTTATTGCTATAAAACGTATCGTGTTAATTGGTTTATCGGGTTATTTATGAATTCTGGCCGAGACGCGGGACGCCACGGTGTCGGTAGGGATTTCTAAGCTCTCGAACAGGAAAAACAAACATGATATTGATTCTTGAAAATTTGGTAAATGAAATATTTTACCTAGGATTATATGTTCTATATATAAAGGAATAATTTTCAAATTGATATGTTATCTATGGTGTGTTTGTTTAAAAATGATAATATTTATTTATTATCATTATTGTTTTATTGGTTGTGCTTGGATAGTTTAAGAGCATTGACTATTGTATGATAATTATGAATGTATTGAAATGAGCCCTTGTGTATTAAATTTCATAATTTGACTATAAGGTGTTAAGTGAAATTATTAAGTTAAAAGTCATCTTTGAATAATCTTGAGTTAAAAGTAAATTTTTAATCAAAGTTGTTTAATATAGTCTAAATGGGAAGATAAGACATTTAGAAGATAAATATTTGAGAAAATTTTATTAAAATAAAGGAGAACTATCATAATATATGAGATGATTTCATATAAAGAAAAATTTATATAAAATTTGTTTATAAAACATGCTTTAAATAGGATTTTTGAAATTGAATCCCGGAGTTGTTTGGAAATAATTTCAAAAGTATTTTTGAGAAAAGCAATAGTGATATTTCTTGGAAGTATTTATGAAAAAAATATATTTCAAAGTGAAATTATATAAGTATGATTTATAAGTAGAGTTTATAAAAAAAGGGATTTAAATAGAGAATTTGGGAGCTTAAATCCCGGCGTTTTCGGAAGTTGATTTCAAAGTTTTAGAAGAAATAATAATAGTATTATTTAAATGTATTTGTGTATAGAAATATTTTAGGAAGGAGTTTAAAAGAGATAAGTAAGCACCGAACTCACTTCTGTTACTGTAAATAATTCTGGTTATAACTGCAGCATCATCGGCGTTCATTTTCGAGTTTCTAAGTAGGGAAATGCTACCATGGTAATTTGCTATAGGGTTGTTTTGGTAAGACAAAATTTTGTTTTAAACTCTAAAAGTATGATTTGATATACAAAGGGAGATATGTATATTATTATTATTTCAAAAATGATTTGAGATAAAAACAAGGTAATTAGTCTTAAGTTTCCATTAAGGAAATTGATTTAGAAATAAGAAGGCATTTGAATAATAATTTGATAAATGAAAATTTTAACTCTTGGATAGAAAATAGATAATTTAACTCAAGGTTTTAAATATGTTAAATTGGATAGGAAGGTTTTGATAAACTTTATTTTATTAAAACTGTAGTTTTTGTTTAAACATCTAAGTTGTGTAAACTATTTGATGTTATTGGACCAATCCGTAAACATCTTTCCTTAGAACACTCTAAGGTAAATGGATCAAAGGGTTGACTCGGTTTTAAAGACCCATATTTTGTTTGGGACTCCATCTAAATTTTGAAAAGTGAAATGAAATTAGTGTTTCGTGATGTACTCTCAGGATATGATGAGTATTATACAAGTAAATAAAAGTAGAGTAAGATTTTATTTAATGTTTTATAAAGTTGTGTCTTCATAAAATGACTATAAATTTAAGTGAAAATTTATAGAATAATTCATCAATAACTTTAGTATTAAATGAAATAATAGAAATGAAAATGAAAGGGATTTAGAAAGAATGGTGTAGTTAAGAAAAACAATCATATTAAGTATGTAAGTTATATGTAGATCATTTTATTCACACGGTTCTTAATCTAGGATTCGAATACATAACTTTAGGGTGATTCACACCAGTCCAAAAAATGATTTCTCACTTGATTCATGTCAGTGAACACTTGATTCGAATTCTTGATATGATACTGAAGTTTTCTATCATAGTATATGACTATGTAAGGAGAACAGAGGTTTCCAATCAAGCAACCTGATCGGAGTCCACACTAGGGAGGTCGAGTGACCGATGCTAGTTTGGAAGTAAAGTCTATGTATCAGAGCAAGCGGTCAAATCAAGTATTGCATACAGATGATTTATGTACATCATACGACGTAAGTATATTAATATGCTTTGTTGTGTGGCTTACGAAACTTTTTGCATCCTTGGACGATCGAGAAAATTGTAAACCGGAGCAAAGTCTCTAAATCTTATGTGTTAAGTCATTTAATATTCAAAATAATGTTAGTTTATTTCATTATGGAATTTGGTTTGTTTGATAGTGTGATTTTATAGACTACGATTTATGAAGTTGTTGTTTATTAGGACTTAAATCCCGGTGCTTTTGAAAAAAAGGGCGATTTCGAAAAAATTTGTGAAAGAAATAATAATAAAACTAATTTGAAATTTTTTGGGTGGAGTATTATTATTTTAAGATATTTGAAAAACGTTTTGTGAAGTGATTTTTCAAATATTTTTGGTTATGACTAATGTTAGGCGATTGAGAGTTTTCCGATTTAGAAGTCTCGCCACGTATATTTGTTTACTCTAGTTGTTCTTTTAAAAGGAACCAGAATACCACTGGATGCTTCGAGTTGTTTTGATTTTAGAGTTATACCATGCTTCGGAAGGAGGAGCCCCTACTTTGTCATAATTGATTTTGGTTTTGATTTATTCTCTTTGGAGGAATTTTAAAAAAAATATTTTGAATATGAAACCCGAGCATTTAGTTCTTAATTTATCTTTTGAAGAGATTAGACGCATAGTATTTTATTACAGAGTATTCTATGTACTTTTGTTGCTTATGGTTGTTGTATTGTTATATTGCTTTTTCTTATGATACAAATATCTTTTGTATTGCTTTTTGTCAGCATAATTCTTTTTGGACTATGTAAATACAAGATAGGTTTAGGGAATTAAGAGATTACTATTTGATTTCTTGCGCACCTGCTTTCGCATCGAGATAGGGAGTTGTTTGCTAAATAAAAATCAAACGCAAAAGAGGTACGCAGTAGATTTAGAAATTGGTATTTTGATTGATGATTTTATACCCCAGATATGGGAGGCCACTTGGCTTATGTTTTCTTTGTTGATTTGGGTCAGTTGTGGCGAGTTATAGTTTTTGGGATATAGGCGCATAAAAGAGGTGCTATCGAAGATTTTCCATAAAATAAGGGGTTTTAAAGGTTTAATAACTTATTTTAATTAATAGTTTTTAAACATAAGGGTTTGAAGGCATTTTCTTCCTTTGGGAATTTCGGGGACGAAATTCTTTCAATGGGGGAGAATGTAACATCTCGGAATTTTACCATTTTGATTTTAAATATTTAATTAATTTTAAATATTTAAATAATCAATGTTTAAAAATATAAATAACTTATATCCAAATATAGGGATTATTTAAATATTCGAACTGTGAATTATATATTTTAATTGGCAATTAAATATTTGAATGGTGATTAAATATTAATTTAATGGATTAAATAGCCTTATTTAACTCCTTTTGATTAATAAATAAAAATATTATAAAAATATTTACAATAATAAATAGCAAGAAAAATCAAATTTGTTAATTAAATGACTTGATTTCTGTTGTAGTATTTTTAATTGAAATTATATGATTTTTCCCTAATATTTAATTTGGAAAATATATAAACTATCGTTTGACGATTTTATGGCAAATAAGGTTATTTTTGATGTTTCATAGAATTAAATAATCTATGAATTTTATTGTTGATTTGTGATTGTGTCGCATTTTAGTGCACGTGCATATTTTTATTTCTATCACTCCCAGTTCGTACGCAAACGGAGTATTGTGTAGCATAGTACCGTAAAGATTTATTTTCTAAATCTTTTAAAATCAAATCTAAATTCAAAAATTTGGAGGTAATGTGATGTTGGCGTGTAAATCTTATTTTCCTTGAGAATCTAGTTTAGCTCGAGAGATAAGTAAAGTGAGTTTGTTAATAAATAGAATCAAAGTCAACACTTAAAAAAGAAGAAGAAGAAGATACATTCTCGTTTCCCTCACTCTCTCTCTTTTTCAACATTTTACCAGTAAAATAAAAATGGCCGCATGTAACGACCCGCAAATTTCCCAATTTGATAAATTTTATTTATTTTTAAATATTCAAATATAAGGTTTTTTAACATAGATTATGTTGTATTGATTAATAAATAATCTGGTAATCTTATTTTGAATAAATATTTACAAAAAAATATACTTCGAAAAAATATCGATAAAATTATCGAAAACCGTTTTATCAATAAACAGCTCTATAATTATCAGAAGTCACACAAGGAGCTTGATACATAGACTTATTTATGCATTTAAATAAGAATACGAAATAAAATTATTTAATTTATTTTTGGGAACAAAATGTATTTATGACATCATCAATAATGGCATCATAATTATTACATGAATTTATATTGAGATTTATCGATTGAATAATTATTATAATTATTCAGATAATTGTTTTTAAAAAGATAATAATTCATTTTAATTAGTTATGAAGTGATAATAAATCATTTATAATAGTTTAATAAAGATATATACTTGATTTGAAAATATAAGAAAATTCGTATCGCTTTATCGATATAACATCACGTTTTGTAAACAATTGTTTAATATTAATTTATATGGTTTTATAAATCAAATGTGATCATTTTAATTAGTTAAAAATGATAAGACGGTATTTTTCAATTTTTTTACATTTATATGTAATTTATAAGTGAAAATGTGACCGGGAATCGGTTTTCAAATTTTCAATGGTTTAACGAACGGAAGTTGTTCAAAGTTGTTGCAACCTTATTTATATGTCTTATGCACATATATAACATATACATGCACACCATAACATATACATGAACACACACACACAGATATATACATACATGCAAGTATACATATACACTTATATACATATATTACAAAAAAATATCCTAGATATTTTCATAAACTTCATCTTTAAGCAAGCCAAAGTGAAAAGCAAGCATCAACTTACTTACACACCCTCATCACCACACACATGGAGGATGACATGGGGGTGGGAAGCCGTGCGCCTTGATGGTGATGGAGGGGATGTGGGCAAGGGCATTTTTGTCCTTACACATTTGGATATTTATTTCCAAAGTTTTTCCTATAAATACCCATCTACATCCACACATTCATTCACACGATTATCTTCTTCTTCCTTTTCTTGAAGCTCATTAATAGCTTCTAGTTCATAGAAAAAATATAGCAAATCTTTGGTAAAATATTCCAAAATAAAATAAAATATACACACATGTATATACACCATGTCAATTCACCTCTAAAACCAAGTCAAACTCCTCCTCTCCACCTTCCAAACTATCATCCACACCCATATCCATGGAAGGCCAAGCCCATCTCCACTTGCGAACATAGGCCGAGTCTATCCAAAGATCTCAGGCTTGATTCCATAGGCTTTGGTACGATCTAGCGAAGCTATAACGAATTTTCGTAAAGTTAGAAACCAATAAAAGTAAGAATATTTATTTATATATATATGATACTGTGATATGATTGCTATGGATGTTTACTATGCTTTGATCATCAAGTTTAGTTATTTTAATATAGTTGTTTAATTGTGTAAACAAGTCGCGTTAAATACACGTCAATATTACACAAGGAAATCACTATTCAAATCAAGTTATAAGAGTGAGATGGAATTATTAAATCCCTTTGAAATGATTTAAAATGGTTTATAAACACTAGAACCCAGTTTGGTGAAGTTTGACAAGTTATGAAAATTGAGTCAAAAATAGGCGCGTCGTGTAATGGTAGTTCGCGATTTCACGCCGCAAAAGTTTAAATCCATTTATATAACGGAATAGGAGTCCGAATTTTTAAGTTATAATAATTTCCCGAACTCTTATATTCATAGTTTTCAAACAAAAGAAAAAGATCAAGATTTCGTTTAGTAGATTTTGAAATATGAGCAAATCTAGTTTTCAAAATATTCGCGCTTTAGTAGTTCAGAAACCAAAGCGATAAATTCTTTAAAAGTGATATTTTTAATTTTTTAAAAATATGGAATAAATTCTATAAATATTTTAAAATGTTTTAAAAGAGATTTGAGTTATAAAAATGGATATCTAAATGATAGAAAAGTTGTTTTGATCAAATAAGCCTTAAAAGCACTATTCGCGTCACATTTTGCAGCACTTGTAATAACTTTTGAAATATAATTTTAAACTTAAATATTCCTTCTCAAATCTTTTATAAATGTTCTCAAATAAATAATTAAGTATTTTAAAGATGATTTGGAGGTTTCATAATTATTTTAAAAGAGTTTAAATAAATGATTTAAGAAAAGCTGTTATAATCAAGTGATTTAATCTTGACTCTAAAAGCCGATGAGTAGACTGGATTTTTCAATTCGTGAGACTCGGCTGGGGGGTTCTTAAAATAAGGAGGTAATCAGGAGCAACTAGTGCTCTAGCTCACCTGGTCTCTTTCCTGGGTGAGGAATAGATAAGGTTAAACTGTCGGAAACGAGGCACGTATAAAAGATTTAATTTTTCCAAATTTAATACAACATGGATTGTATAGAAATAATCTTCTTTTACTTGGTTTTAAATTCCGAGGAGGGAACTCGTACTATCCGTGTGAATTTAAAAGGTGATTTCACTGTTATTCAATAGATAGTAAAGGTTGAATACAGAAATTGAAGTTGAGTAGAATTAGTATAATTTCTATCGACCCTTTTTCTCAATAAGGTTTTGCAATATGATTTATGAGAAATGATTTTGAGTTGAATATGGATATCAGTATCAAGTAAAATTAGTATAATTTCTATGGATCTGTTTTACTCGAGTATTAAATAATTTGGATCTACCATCTTAGATAATATGGTTTCAACCTATTAAAAAGTTATGGTTTGAAATTAAGAAATCTTTTGTCAAGATTTAAACAAATGATTTGGAATTATTTTAATTCCAATGGATCCTTTTTCTTAAAATTAATTGTTTTAGGTGTTGGAAATGCGGATTACGGATCTTAAGACTGAATTAACAATAGAGGGGGTGAATAATGTTTAATTAATTTTATGTATCCTTTTGAAATCTTTTTAAATTAAACCCAAACAGATGCAATTCACAAACAAAGAAACTATCGCAAAATCAGACACAGATGCATATAGTAAATAAAAGCAGTAAAGGAAAGAACACACCAGAATTTTATACTGGTTCGGAGTTACCCAACATCCAGTCCCACACAATTTCTTGTGTAGATTTCTTTTCAAATATAATGATGTTATTACAACCTCGATTTCAAGGCCATGAGATACACGTGCCTGTCTTCGAGTCTAGGGAACTCTCTTGATTTAACTAGGCTACAAGATCACCTAATTGATTTAAGGGCTGCAATCACACCCAATTGATTTACAGGCCACAATCACACCGTTTCCAATCACACTTTGATAGAGAGAGACTCGATACACTTCGATCTTTGATTACAAATGATCCTATAACTCTGAATAGCACTGAGATCTTTAAGAGAGAGTGACAGAGAATCATTATAGAGATGATCAAGTTTGATTCACTTAGGATTTCGGAAGAGTTTTGTTAAAATATAAGAGAATACTTGAGTGGATAAGGAGTGAAGAAATGAAGAAAAAACTCACTTAAGATTCATTGAAAACAACTGGTATTTATAGAAGAACAACAGTCATGTCCATTCGTGAAAGGTTATGACGAATAGACACTTCATTTGAAATTTTTAAATTTGAATTTCTACGGCTACCATGTCGACATGAGGGGATGAGGTATGTCGACATGCCCTAGTTAATTTTGAAAATTGATTTTTGTTTTTTTAAAAGAGAATTTCTTTCTAAAACATGTCAAAACAATTCTTGAAGTTTATAAACCATTTTAAATATAGTTTAAACTTATAAAAGAGATTAAAAGTAATCTTAAAAAAATATAATCTATAATATAAAATTAATATTAAAAACTAAGTATATAATATATTTTTGAGATTTAAAGGCTATAATATTAAAACCAAAAGATAGTTTAAAAACAAGAAATGGTTCTAAAATCAAAATATAAAAGATAATAAAAATAGTTTAAAACTAAAATATTTAAACCGAGAGACATAACTTTTAAAAAGATAGTTTTGAAAAAAAATCTTAAAAATAAATAATTTTGAAAATTTCGTGGATTCCATTCCACTAGAGAAGGTCGTGAGTTCCATCCCACTAAAGAGGTCGTGGGTTCCATCCCCCTATTAAAGCGAGAAGGTGGATTCCATTCCACAATTAAAATCCGAATACAGATTTTAGTGCTATTATGAAGTTTTAACATAAATCTAGACACTATTACTTATCTTGATATCTTGAACTCTTAAAATCTTGAACTCTTGATATATTGAAATCTTGATACTCATAAGTCTTTAGTCTTGGTTTCTTCAATCTTGAATTCGTCAGTCTTGAATCTCTATACTCAGTCTTGAATCTTTATACTGTACAATCTTCATTCTTCAGTACCTGCATATATATCCTACATATATATATATAGACAAGAATATTAGTATTTATATTTCATAACAAGTCCTAAGGTTGTTGTTATCAAAACCATCATCTCAGGAACTAACAATCTCCCCCTTTTTGATGATGACAGCCTATGTTTATAAAATATACTCCACCTAACTTTAATTCTACTCTGACTCCCCCTTATTCCAACAACTCCCCTTTAATCTACTAACTCCCTCTTAATCTAAGCCTATCGAACCTATTTTATAATTCTCCCCCTTTGTCATCAACAAAAACTAAGCCTAAAATACATAACTTCTCCTTAAACTAATACTATGGAACTAAATACTAATAACGAAGTATAATTAAGCGAAATATAATTTTACTATATATATATATATGTTGTTTTATTACACATATAAACACAAATACATACAAATATACACAATATATAAAAACATTAACATAAAAACAATCTAATGAGAGTCTTTGACAATTGGTGACTTGTGAATCGAACAATTTGGGTAATAGAGACAAGGTTCCACGTTGTTCGACCAAATTACCATCTTTATCAAAACATACTTCTCCAACGCAAATAACTTTATCGTCTTCGTCCATTTGCGCTTCTTCTTCTTCTTCGTCGTCGTCTTCCTCTAATGGATTATGAATATGAATGTTAGAGGAGTTATCTTCAATCACGATTGGGTCCACATGATTATCCATTAAAAATTTTTGCAAATTTCTAAGGCTTTTGCCCTGTTTCTCTTGTTCCTTAGCCATCTTTATTTGCATGACTTGCAACTCATTCATCATTTGTAGAGAGTCCTTCAAAGTTTCCTCTATCTTCATGACTCGGACCAGTGTAGTTCGTTGAAATGGACTAGCATTAGGAGAAGGGAAAGAAAAGGTTGCATTTTGGTTTGATTTAGGAGAGGAGACCATTATTTTATATTCTCAGAAGTTTATTACAGAGAAAATGAAGAGAGAAGAGATAAGAATTCGAAATATTGTGGTTTATATAACCACCAAACTGATTTTAGAGGGAAAATCAAAATTTCATATTTTACCGTTGTATGTCGACATGGGGGGTAGGGGATGTCGACATCCTTATGGAAATTTTGACAATTTTTATTTTTCTTTATTTATTTAAATATATATGTTACTATATCTATATTCTATATCTTAGTTATAGAGCAAATACCTAGTTCTCTTCTAAATTTAGTAAAGGTTGATTGATTCATTGGTTTGGTCAGAATATCAGCTATTTGATTCTCAATGTTGATAAATCCAAGAGAAATAATCTCTTTACTTATATTATCTCTGAGAAAATGATGTCTGATATCAATATCTTTGGTTCTGGCATGATGAGTAGGATTTTTGGATAAATTTATTGCACTTGTATTGTCACAATAAATTGGTGATTTTGAAATATTTAATCCAAAATCCTTTAGGGTCTATTGCATATAGATTACTAGAGAACAAGCCAATGCAGCAGAGATATATTCTGCTTCTGTTGTTGATAGTGAGACAGTATTTTGCTTTTTACTAAACCAGGAAACCAGAGAATGTCCTTAAAAGTGACAAGTTCCATTTGTACCTTTTCGGTCTGATTTACAACCAGCATAGTCAGCATCACAATATGAGATTAAATCAAATGAATCATTTTTAGGGTAAAATAGGCCATAGTCTAAAGTGTGTTTAACATATCTTAGGATACGTTTAACAGCTTTTAAATGGGTCTCTTTAGGTTGAGATTGGTATCTTGCACAGAGACAAACACTATGCATGATGTCAGGCCTACTCGTAGTTATATAGAGTTGCAATCCAATCATTCCCCTGTATAGTTTTTGATCGACATCTTTTGACATGTCTTCTTTATTCATGGCTTAATTGGTTGCCATAGGAGTGGGTTTCCACTCGCAGTGGTCATACCAAACTTATTAATTAGATCCCTAACATACTTTTCTTGACTAATGAAAATACCACTATCTAATTGTTTTTGCAATCGTAAAAAGAAAGTAAGTTCATCCATATGACTCATATCAAACTCTTTTGTCATTATTTCAGAAAAATCTTTGTTCATTTCATTGTTTGTTGATCCAACAATTATATCATCTACATATATCTGTACTAATTGAATATCATTTTTTTTCCTTTTAATAAAAGAGTATTATCTACTTTACCAATTTCAAAATTTGATTGTAATAAGTAAGATCTTAGTCTATCATACCAGGCTCTAGGAGCTTGTTTCAGACCATATAAAGCTTTCTTTAATTTGTAAACATGATTTGGAAACTTTTCATCTTCAAAAAGTGGGGGTTGTTCAACATAAACATCTTCTTTAACAAAACCATTTAAAAATGCACTTTTGACATCCATTTGATATAATTTGAACTTGTTGTGGTTTGCGAAAGCAAGTAGAATTCTAATAGCTTTTAATCTTGCCACGGGTGCAAAGGTTTCATCCTAGTCTATTCCTTCCTATTGAAAATAACCTTGCGCGACCAACTGAGCTTTATTTCTAACGACCACACCTTGTTCATTCATTTTATTTTTATAAACCCATTTAGTTCCTATTATAGTTTTGTCCTCAGGTCTAGGAACAAGTTCACATACATCATTTCTGGTGAATTGATTCAGTTCTTCTTACATAGCAAGAATCCATGAATCATCAGATGATGCTTCCTTTGGATTTTTGGGTTCAATAGTTGATATAAAAGCTACATTACTCATCTTGTTTAATTGATTTCTAGTTCTAACAATAGATTCAATATTTCCTAGTATATTTTCTACGAGATGATCTTTTAAAAGCCTGATCCTTTTATTAGGATGAACAGTTTCACAATTTGTTTCATTTGATTCATTATTTAAAGTAACAAAATCATCTTCAACATTTATTTGAACAAAATCTTTGAAATTCTAATCAAAAGATACATGCATTGTTTCTTCAATGGTGTTAGTTTTTAAATTGAAAACTCTGTATGCTTTACTTCTATTAGAATATCCGATAAAGATTCCTTTGTCGTATTTAGGATCAAATTTATCCAAATTACCCTTTGTATTTAGAATAAAGCATTTACTTCCAAAAACTTTAAAATAAGATACCTTTAGTTTCTTATTGAAAAGAAGTTCATATGGTGTTTTATTGGTTAAAGGTCTAATTAAAATCCTATTCAAAATGTAACAAGCTGTAGCGACTGCTTCAGCCCAAAAATTTCTTGGTAATTTACTCTGAAAGCATAGTTCTTCCAACTCTTGAATCATCCTATTTTTATGCTCTACCACTTCGTTTTGTTGTGGAGTTCTTGGAAAAGAAAAATTATGAGTTATTTCTTTTTTATTACAGAAGTTCTCAAAATTTTCATTTTCAAGTTCTCCACCGTGATCACTACGAATAGTTTTGAATTTTAAAGAAAGTTGATTTTGAATTCTTTTTGCAAAAGTTTTAAATAAATCAAAAGCATCACTTTTAAGTTTAAGAAAAATTGTCCATGTAAATCTAGAATAATCATCTACAATTACAAAAACATATTTACTGTGATTTATTGACTAAATTTGAGATGGACCAAACAGATCTTAATGAAGTAACTCAAGAGATTTTGAAGTTGAAATCATATATTTCAATTTAAATGAACTCTTTCTAAGTTTTCCTAATTGACAAGCTATCACATATACTATCTACTTTAAAATCCATTTTCGGGGGACCTCTTACTAAATCAAGTTTTGAAAGTCTAGTTAAGAGTTTGAAATTCAAATGCCTAAATCTTTTATGCCAAATCCAAGGGTCACTTGTATTAGCCAAAAGACATAGGTTATCATTTGAGATTTTCATACTGAGAATATAAATATTTTTCTTCCTAATTCCTTCAAAGATAATATTTGATTTATTATCTTCGATGTGACAATTATCCTTTTCAAACTTAATTTTTTACCCCTTATCACATTGTTGACTTATGCTAAGTAAATTATGTTTTAGATTCCTAACTAACAAAACATCAGAAATAGTAGGAGTTTTAGAGTTACCGACAGTGCCGATGCCAATCACATATCCTTTTGAGTTGTCTCCAAAATTGACCAGTCCTCCATCTTCATAAATTATGTCATTTAGTATCTCTAGATTGTCAGTCATGTGTCTCGAACATCCACTATCAAGTATCCATTTATTTTTCTTGATTTTCACCATTTGTCCATTAAGTGTTGATTCATAAAAGCCATGTAACACATCTGTTCCTGCACAACACACCAATTCGGTAGATAACTTGATTCTCTATAATAACAATATGTAGACTTATGAAACAATGATGATATGGACATTTTTGAACTAGTGTTAACAGAATTTCCAAAAATTGCCATTTTAAACTTTTTCAAAATTCAGATTATGATAACTTTGAAAACCAATGCTCTGATACCAAATGTTTGAAATGCGGATTACGGATCTTAAGGCTGGATTAACACTAGGGGGTGAATAGTGTTTAATTAATTTTATGTATCTTTCTGAAAACTTTTTAAATTAAACCCAAACAGATGCAATTCACAAACACTGAAACAATCACAGAATCAGACACAGATGCAAACAGTAAATAAAAGTAGTAAACGAAAGAACAAACCGGAATTTTATATTGGTTCGGAGTTACCCTACATTCAGTTCCACACAATTTCTTATGCATATTTCTTTTCAAATATTATGTCGATATTAAAACCTCGATTTCAAGGCCATGAGATACACCCTCCTGTCTTCGAGTCCAGTGCAAACTTTCTTGATTTAATCAGGCTAAAAGATCACCTAATTGATTTACGGGCTACAATCACACCCAATTGATTTATATGCCATAATCACACTGTTTCCAATCACACTTTGATAGAGAGAGACTCGATACACTTCGACCTTTCGACCTTTGATTACGAATGATCCTATAACTCTGAATAGCACTGAGATCTTTGAGAGAGAGTGACAGTGAATCAAACTAGAGACGATCAAGTTTGATTCCCTTAGGATTTCGGTAGAGTTTTGTTAAAATATAAGAGAATACTTGAGTGGAGAAGAAGGAGTGAAGAAATGAAGAAAAACTCACTTAAAATTCGTTGAAAACAACTGGTATTTATAGAAGAACAACAGTCTTGTCCATTTGTGAAAGGTTATGATGAGTAGACACTTCATTTGAAAATTTGAAATTTGAATTTCTACGGCTACCATGTCGACATGGGGGGATGGGGTATGTCGACATGCCTTAGTTAATTTTGGAAATTGATTTTTGTTTTTTTAAAAAAGAGAATTTCTTTCTAAAAATTGTCAAAACAATTTCTGAAGTTTATAAACCATTTTGAATATAGTTTAAACTTATAAAAGAGATTAAAAAGTAATCTTAAAAAAAATCAATAATATAAAAGTAATATTGAAAACTAAGTATAAAATATATTTTTGAGATTTAAAGGCTATAATATTAAAACCAGGAGATAGTTTAAAAATAAGAGATGATTCTGAAATCAAAATATAAAAGATAATAAAAATAGTTTAAGACTAAAATAAACCGAGAGAGATAACTTTTAAAAAGATAGTTTTGAAAAAAATTCTTAAAAATAAATAATTTTTAAAATTTTGTGGATTCCATTCCACTAGAGAAGGTCGTGGGTTCCATCCCACTAAAGCGGTCATGGGTTCCATCCCACTGTTAAAGCGAGAAGGTGGATTCCATTCCACAATTAAAATCCGAATAAAGATTTTAGTGCTATTATGAAGTTTTAACATAAATCTAGGTACTATTACTTATCTTGATATCTTGAACTCTTGAATTCTTGAAATCCTGATATCTTGAACTCTTGATACTCATGAGTCTTTAGTCTTGGTTTTGTTCAATCTTGAATTCGTCAGTCTTAAATCTCTATACTCAGTCTTGAATCTTTATACTGTACAGTCTTCATTCTTCAGTACCTGCATATACATATATATATATATATATATCTAGACAAGAATATTAGTATTTATATTTTATAATAAGTCCTAAGGTTGTTGTCATCAAAACCATCATCTCAGGAACTAACATTAGGTTACACTAAATGATGTCTTAAACAACATTTTTTTGACCCATTTAAAAGTTAGGATTTGAAAATAAGAAACCTTTGTTAAGATTTAAATAAATGATTTGGAGATATTTCCTAAGTAAATGATGAAATGATATGGAAGTATTACAAGATTTAAAAAGGTTTTAATTAAACAAAGATTTGATAAGAGAGGTTTAAGGATTCCATATATAAAGAAATGTTTTAATGATATATATCTCTAGAAGATATTTTTTGATAAAGAGAAAGTAATAAATCAAATGATAAGAACCTATTTACTTATCATCTTTTTATCGATGATTGGTTCGAAGGAACCGGGGTAGGAATTGTGTAATTCCTATCCGAAAGCAACTTTGAACCAATTTACGAGTTCGAAATTGAAGACATTTTAAAGACGATGGAGTTGATGGTGGGGATCTTCATAACAGAAGGACTGCTTGTTGATAATTTTGAAGTAGCTCCCGAGATAAATAAAAAGTAGTGGTCCCTTTGTTTTGGGATCTACATATGCATGGAATACTCGCTACTAATCCAAGAGGTGATGCCGACTCGATAATGTAGGAGAGTGCCTTCGGTTTGTCCTGTTCCTGAACAACTTGTATGGATGAATGTCTAACATTGCATTTCTAAGAACACGGTACATTAATCTCTACAAACGTACATCTGTTTGGTGGTGTAGGAGGTACCCATCTTATATTTAACACCCTTCTCTGATATGTACAGTCTCAAAGGTTGTACTTTTGTTGAAATCAATAGTGTGTTGTTGGAAATGGCAATGTGGCATTTTAAGTGAAAATGTTCTAAGAAAGGTAAACGTTAACTCAAGCCTCACAACCGGGGAATTTTAAAATAGGGGTTGCTTTAAGACTAAGTGGTTCGCAACCATTAGGGTATGATATCACCTTTTTAGATTTATTTATGTCAACCCACTATACCATCAAGTTTTAATTTTGTGGTGTATGCTCTAAGATGTCTCAGAAAGGTCAAGAACGGCCAGGGTGATATCATATTCGGTACTATTTGTACCATCTATTGGTCTTGGGTAGGTCGGTCTTAATTCATAGAGGACCATCTGTTGGTGCCCTCGATACATTCCTCTAGAAATGTACTATACGGGAGGTTGTCCCTTACCTCGCTATTCATTGGAAATCCATCCTTCAATAAGTACTTTTAGATTTAGTTGTAAAACTATTATGTCATCAAATTTAACCAAGGTAATAATTTCCTCTATTTGAATATGTTTACTTGAAATGTTTTCAAAGAATGTCATTAAAAATAATATCATTGGATTTTACGTAGAAATGATTTGGTTATCATAAGGTAAAAATCCATTCCGTATTTATGTGCAGCGTGGCTTATGAGATACCCTTTGTTTTCAAATACTCATATTTTGTGTTTCTCACACTAGTCCCATGACTGACTCGGAGTTTATTTTCTTTCCCTCAAATACTAGGTGCACTATTTTTTTGGGCAGCCTAGTAGTCAAGTTTAGTTTGGAGCATTTTGAAAGAGCTCAGAGCATGGAGCTAGAAGATTCTTCTGAAGTTTGTTATCCATTTCCACCACACTTATGTACTATTGTATTTTTCATTTGTAAGGACAGAGATTTATAACTGCCCATGTTGATGTTAAGTAAAACTTTGATAAATGTATTTAAAATTTTCTGCTTTAAAGATTATATGTTGAAATAATATATTTTATTCCATTCTTGTAAGATTCTGTTCTATGTCTTTATTTTCTTTTCCCCATAACTATCCACCTATTCATTCAAATTGAGTTGGACATGTGTGGTTTATTATCAACTTAAAATGTACGGAATTGTGGGTCTTTACAAGTGGTATCAGAGCTTAGGTTGAGCGAACACCTGAGCCTTGTTGAGGTGTGTCTCATCAGAGATAGAGTTAGTAATACCTTAGGATGAGAAACTCATTAGAGATAGGGTAACTGACAACCTAGAATGAGTTGAGAGTATTATATACGAGCGCGCATTTGTTAATGCAAAAAATGGTTTATTTTTGGAAAATTTGGGTAAATGAGATAAGTTTACCTAAGATGATATTTTATATATAAAGAAATAACTTTCGAAAATGTATAGTTATTTACAGCGCGATAGTTTGCAATTAAGGGAATAATAATATTCAGTTATTATCATTGATTGATTGATTATTTTATTTAAAAAACACGAACACATAGTGAATTAAGTTTCACGATTTGACTATATGATGTTTGGTAATAATATTGGTTTAAATTTAAGAAATTTATTTAATATAAATTAATTTATGAACCTAAAAATGTAAAAATAAGATGATCCTAAGAAATGAATGTATAAATAAAGTTTTATAAATAAAGGAATTGAAAAGAAGAATCTTATAATGACTAGCTCGAGTGGCCGGTAAACACTTCTCTTAAGTATTACCCTTCTGGTTAAGGGATATATGCTACCATTGGTAGTATCCAATTCCTTGGTATTAATTTGAAGTTATATGATTTATAAAAAAAAATTAAGTTCAAAGAAAATGCGAATCATCAATTGATTAGTAAGTATAAACATCTTTATAAAAGTGTAAAACCAAAGATAATTTGGATCACTAATTAATAAAATAAAATGGAATTTTTGATGATTTTGAACAGTTAGAAATTTCCGAATCACACCTAACTCAGAACTAAGAAATTTTGAAAACATAAAAGATAAACTATTGTGAAATGTTTTGAGTAAACAAAATTATATAAGTATAAATTATAAATGTGATTTATAAATAAAATGGATTTAAAAGCTGGGAATTTGAGAATTCAAATCCTGGCAATTTTGAAAATTATTCTTTGAAATTGAGAAAATAATAATAGTAATATTTGGAAGTTTTTTTGAATAAAAATATAATAGATAAGTTTTATAACTTATGAATTTGAGATAATAGTAAATTACAACAAGTTTTAAATTTGTCTAACACCCTAAGGTAAGTAAAACCAATCTGAAGTTTTAGATTTGTATATATACTCTTAGGATGTTATTGAGTATTATACAGATATAGATTTAAGTTGCAAACTATTTATACACTTAAGTAATGTTGTATGAGGTAATTAAATAATGGATTTAGAATGAAGTGAATGGTTATGAAATTTAAAAGTGTTAATTAAACCAAAGTTGTGTTTTATAAGTGTTTATAAACTTAAGAAATAGTTTTTGGTTCATAAATTGATAGGGATATAGAATTGATGGTGATTTGGCATAGTTAAGAAAACTAATTGGAATAAATACGTAAGTTATACATAAGTCATTTTATTCATGAACTATTTGACCTAAGATTCGAGTACAGAACTTTGAGGTGTTTATACAGGTCCGAAAAAGGATTTATCACTTGATGCTTTAGAGCAAACATTGATGAGGATTTATGGTCAGATCCTTACATTTTATATCATAGTTGAGGGCTATGCAAAGAAAATAGAAGTTGTGTCTGCTCTAGAGGATCAAGGGATCAATACTAGTTCGAAAGTAAAGTTGTGTATTCACATAATAGATCAAATCAGATATTGCGTACGGATGATCTATTACATTATACAAGTGTAAGTTTAAAAATAAATATCTTGGGCAAGCACCTTTGGGTTTTGCGTTGTAATTTCGAGGACGAAATTCTTTAAAGGAGGTAAGTTTGTAACGACTCGCAAATTTATCAATTTGATAAATTATATTTGTTTATAAATATTCAAATATAAGGTTATTTAACATAGATTATGATGTCTTGAATAATAAATAATAATGGTAATCTTATTTTGAATAAATATTTAAAAAAAAATATACTTTGGAAAAATATGGATAAAATGACCAAAAACCGTTTTATCAATAAACAGCTGTATAATTATCAAAAGCCATGCATAGAGCTGGATACATACACTTATTTACGCATTTAAAGAAGAATATGGGATAAAACTATTTATTTTATTTTTGGGAATAAAATGTATTTATGTCCTCATCAATAATGACATCATATTTAAAAATTGACTTATGAATTAAAATTGAGATTTTATGATTTAATAATTAAGATAATTATTCAAATAATTGTTTTTAAAATGATAATAATTCATTTTAATTAGTTATGAAGTGATAATAAATCATTTATAATAGTTTTATAAATATATATACTTGATATGAAAATATAAGAAAATTCGTATCGCTTTATCGATATAACAGCACTTATTGTAAACAATTGTTTAATATTAATTTATATGGTTTTATAAACCAAACGTGATCATTTTGATTAGCTAAAAATGATAAGAAATTATTTTTCCATTTTTTTTACATTTATATGTAATTTAATTAATAAGTGAAAATGTGACCGGGAATCAGTTTTTTGATTTTCAACGGTTTAACGAATGGAAGTTGTTCAAAATTATTTGTAACGAACCGGATTTCCGACCCTCGAAAATCGACATTAATACATCCACTGTATAATATGCCGAGCAGCCGAGTGTCGGAAATACCAGTTCATTAGGGGTGAAGAAGAAAATGGTAGAAGAAAATAGAACACAATAACATAGAATCTCACAATCGCAGCGGAACAAAATTTAATATATAATAACAGATTTTTATACAAAAGAATCTGTAACTGTTTAATACTTACAATCAGAGTACACAATCACTACATCAAATCTGGATAGTTATAATAACTTGTTCTCATACATCGGAAATATACATCAAGTACGAAAATACGCCTTTGTCATCCAGCTCGTCTCCTAAGCTCCATAGCATCCTATCCTGAATCTGTAATACTCGGTCTAACCCGACCATTATAATAAAATAACACCCGAGTCAGCCTGGAAAACCAGCATGAGAAAACACACTCAATTTTGAATTATTACTATATTTTTCAAAATCCTTTGAAAGCAAAGGTATCTCGTAAGACCACGCCACACATAAACATGACGGGTTTTCACCATACGATAACCAAAACATTTTTATCAATTCCGTCTGATATTATAATAGTGTCTAAACCAAGTAAATGGAAAATAGCTGAAATGCTTGCATCTCAAGTTTCAGCATATTTGGGCACAATCAAAACCGTACGGCGCTTATTGGAGATTGGATTCCATACAATGACTAGGCACCGGGGTACCAACTATCACGGTACACTTCTAGAAGCATGTACCGAGGACGTCGCCAGGATCCCCTACAACACCAGACCGGCCCTATCCCTAACCTAGATAAAACCGAATATGTTATCACCCCGGGTGTTCCCACCCTTACCGAGAGCTCTTTCGCATGCACCGTATCCACATAATATAATATATCCGAGGTTATCTAGAAAGGTGATAACATACCCTAATTGGGTATGACCCACTTAGCCTTGCTGCATACCCCTTGATTTTCAGCCATTCAGGTTGATGAGGCTAGAGGCCATAATTAACTTTCAAGAATAATTTCACATAGAATGCTCATCGTCCTCCAATGACAATGTTCTGATAGCATTCATCCATACAAGTCGTCCTGGGTCTGGACAAACTGAATCACCGTCTTCATCATCTTCACGGTATTCATTCGTTACATTCAAACCGGATCGAAGTGGTTTCGGATAATTATATCTGATTCTGGCCTCTTCGAAATGATTAACAAAACTGGCCAAAATTGATAGTCGGTTATTTAATTATCAATACACATCCAAAAGCAGACATCAAGCCTTATTTCAAACTTTTCCAAAATTTATTTCAAAATATCGTTATAAGATATTACTTCCAGTACTTCAACATTTGGAAACAGTTTTCAAATCCTTATATTTTCAATGGAATATTTCCACGCCTTCCCAATACTTAGAATATTTTTCCGCTTCACTTTATATTCAACACTTAGGAAGTATTCCATTTATTCTCTATTTCTTTTCCTCAAAATCCTTTACAAATTAATTTGTAAATTTCTTAACTCATTTACAAAGAATTTTATGAGTTTCAGAATTCTTTAATTAATTCCCTTTAATATTTCCAAAGCCAATTATACTTGATTATAAGTTCAATTTCCCTTTGTACTTCTTTATGAATTCTATTTCATTTTTCGAAGTTCACTTTTATTTAACTACTTCGGAAATTTTCTTACTTTTCTTCCCAGTTCCATTTTAAGGATTTTTTCTTATAAATCCCATATTTAGAATAACCTCATTTCCAGACTTCCGAGAAG
The DNA here is from genome assembly GCA_030737815.1 of Allium fistulosum. Lineage (NCBI taxonomy): Eukaryota > Viridiplantae > Streptophyta > Magnoliopsida > Asparagales > Amaryllidaceae > Allium > Allium fistulosum. The sequence goes on along the minus strand of CM060901.1, from coordinate 1,545,100,518 downwards.
GTTTATAAATAAATTTAAAACGTTTCAAAACTCTATATATACATACATATGTAAATAAAAATAAGTATTTAAAAGAAAATAATAATAATTTATTTTTAAGACATATTCAAATAATTATTTAAAATATTGAAACACTTTTTATAACATCACTTTTCAAAGCCGGTTTAAAATTTACGATCTTATTAAAATAAATATTCAGTATTTAAAAAATTCACTTCTGAAGTATTCAGTACCAACTAACTTTGAATTACATAGTTTAATAAATAAAATTTTCCTTTTTAAAAATAAAACTCAACTTATCAAAATAAAATATATTTTAAATCTCAATAACCAAACTTCAAATTTATAAACCCCTCTCGATTTCCATCACATCACTTCCATTTCGGTCTCCTTAACCATTTTCACTAAAAAATTGTATCCACTATTTCTCTCCCCTATTTCCATATTCAAATATAAATTCTTCCCGTAAATTTGTATTCCAAATTTATCATCCGATATCACTTACCTTTATTTATAAACATCGTTTATCATTTTTTTAACTCCTTTTAGTTCCACTACAAATATCTCATTTATAAAATTCTATTTTAAAAATTCAGTTTCTTATAAATTCCATTTATTTTTGCCAATCTATTTTTAATATCGATTTTCAACTTCTTTCCATATTATTTTCCCAATATCATTTTAAAAATCCAGTCTTAAAAATCCCTTTATATAATTTATTTTAAAATCTCTATTTAAAATATTTTCCTTGTATTATTTAATATGATCAAAAACCAATTATTGCTTATTCAAATAATTCTCTTTTAAATAATCCAAATTCCGATATACAGATTTTTATATTAAAAAGCTCCTTTTAATTCTTTTTTAAAAATTCAAATAATTTTTATGGTATTTAATATAGTGGAAATTAGCCACAAGGGCCTCTTTAGCAAGTGGAATTAGTTTTTAGGACACACAACTGAAACAAATACTTTCAAGGACAAAACGTAAAATAATTAGTTTTTAGGACCTAAAAACCTATGAAATTATGTCCTCGAAAGCAATTGGACTACTGACTTTGTCCTTGAAAGTAATTATTTTGCTGACTTTGGCCTTGAAAGTAATTTCTTTGAATGTGTGTCCTAGAAACTAATTAGACTGCAAAGTTTGTCCTTCTGGTGAAATGCCCCGTTAATATACCCATGTTAATTTCCATGCTATTATAACATTTAAAAAATTTCAACACTCAATAATCCAGCAGATTATTCAATCATATTATATATTTTTATATATACGAAAACACTAAATATATTTGAGGAATCTCGTTGGATCCCTCCAACCTGTTTTCCTGCATTTACAAATGTTAGACAATATAAAATACCAATCCCACTTTGAGTGGGATATCGCGGTATATAGGGTCATCCGCTATTATGCGGGGCGCATAGGGTCTTATCCGCTATAATGTGCGGGAATATCACTCCAACTACTAATATATATACTACTATATATATATATAATATAATCATCCAACAGATAATTGTAATTTATCAATCGAATCAAGCATCAAATAATTTAAATTTAACATTTAAATTTAAATGTGTTAATCCAAAAGAGTGAGAAATTCTCACCTTGATTTTTATTTTGCAAATCCGATCCAAACCCGACTTGTTTCTTCACGATTTTAGACCTCGTATAACAAAGTATTTGAATTTAAGTGCTTGAATAATTAATTTATAATTCACTTAATTGAGTTAAAAAATTTAAACTAAGTTGTTTATTTTTTTATTTTTTTTATTTTTACCTTTCTATTAATCTGGACAGTGAATCCTTGGATTCCAAATCAAGGTAGTTGCCCCATCTTCCTCCTCTCACAAATACAGCCGAAACCATCGCCGTTTCTACATCCATCGCGGCCGACATTTTCAAGACGCACAACATCCTTCCATCAGCCGCCATATACTTGCCCTTGACGAGCCCAGTCTCCACTTCACGGTCGCGAACCCCCCTTCCCCATATCCACCGAGCTTCTCGATAATTTGCCAATAGGTGCTGCTCGACCTCGACATCCTAGAACTCCATTTCAGCAATCACGGCCCCCATCGCAATCCCCAATGGTGCCAACGCCGCCGCCTATCACTTCAGGTCCACGCGACCATAATGTCGTCGTGACTTCATGCTTGAACTCTCATCTCACCCATGCACGATTCAACTTCGACCCATTCCAACATCTCGCGAGTCGTTCGAACATTTTTTATATATTTTAAATTCCGTTCTACGATTAAAGGGAGAAAGGGGGAAGGAGGCACGCGAATTTAATTTGAAGACAGCGCTTTTTTTCTTCTTCGTTCAACTATTGCGTGCGATCTTAAAAAGGAGGGGATGAGGTGATCCTTGTGCATTGAATGGTTGTACAGTGTTTTGAGGTGAGGAAAAAACAACAGCTGATGCGAAAAAGAAAGTCAAGTCAAATAAATATGTGCTTATTATTTGAATTCGAATCGTCTCGATTATGCAGCTCGAAATTTTCAAACCCCTATCGAGGCATGCCGCTAGGCGTTTATAATGTTATACCCCTATTCCGAACGAAATGGAAAAGGTTTCCAGTCCTAATTTGATCGTATGGAGAAGATAGCTTTTTGGACCCACTTATTATATTGAATTTTCGATATTAATTTCAACGCATTTGTATCCCGTACGATCAAACGATAACTCCAAATGCTACGAAATTTGAAATCCGATAATAATACACTATTACAGATCCAATGGAACTAGTTTCGTCGAATTTTGAGACTGTGCCCAGGATCACTATTTAACGCGTCGATTAAATCGAGAAAATTTAAAATTTCAATTAGTTCTACATCAAAATAATAAATTCAATTATTGCTTTCTGATCTTACTCTCTAATTTTCTTTTTTGCTCTATAAGGCTATCATATTCTTCCTTCAATCCTTATTCACATTCACAAATTTGAGGATTAGATTATAGGAAGTTTTGTACATCATTGACTCATTAGTGTTATTAAGAACACAAGAAGTCAGAAACTAATTTGTATTTATTATTGATCTGTTCTGCTGCTCGGGTTAAGTAAAGACCTCTTCTGTTGATGAGGCAAAATCATGTTCTGCTGCTCAGGTCCTTGTTCGGCTGCTCAAGGGTTGTATAAACCTATTCCTCCGGGTTAAGTGAGGGTATTATTAGTTGGTTAATTCCAGAAGGAGTCTGGGACTGGACGTAGGACGGTGCTCCGAACCAGTATAAAAATCTCTGGTGTCTTTTTTATTATTTACTGCTATTATCACTTATCAGTTTTATATTTCCGCACTGTTTAATTATTCTATTCCATATAGCACGATCCGTACACAATTTCATTTGGTATCAGAGCTTGGCATCCTATAAGCGTTACACAGTTATTTGATACTTTGCTAATATGGAAAGTAACACTAGCACTGTCACTAACACTAGTTTTACTGAAGGTCAATCTACAGCACGACCTCCATTCTTCAATGGCATGAACTACAATTACTGGGCTACACGTATGAGAATCTATATGCAATCTAATAGTTTTGAATCATGGAATATTTCACAAAAAGTATACACTCCTCCTACTGGAGAATACTCTACATGGACTAATACACAAAAATTAGATGCAACTACCAATGCTAAAGCAATGAATATGTTATTTTGTGCTTTAGAGAAAAACGAGTTTAATCGTATTAGTATGTGTGAATCTGCATATGAAATATGGCATACACTTAAGATCACACATGAAGGAACCAATAAGGTTAAACAAAGTAAGATCTTTATGCTCAAAAATCAATTTCAAAACTTTAGGATGAAGCAAGATGAATCAATTAATGACATGTATTCTAGATTTCAAGACATTTACCATTTACTATTAGGACTAGGAGAAAAATATACTGATTTTGATATTGTTTCGAAAATCCTTAACTCTTTAACGGATGAGTGGGAAAGAAAAGTATTAGCTATCGAAGAAGCTAATGATCTCTCTACCATGAAACCAGAAGAGTTAATAGGAAATCTAATGTCCTATGAAGTAAATTTGCAGGCAAAGAGAGTACAGGCATAAGATAAAAAGAATATAGCTTTTCATGCACAAGAAGAAGAAGGTTCTGATGATGAAGATCTTGCATTCATTGCCAAAAATTTCAAAAAGTTTTTGAAATTTTGAAAAATTAACAAAAATAATGGCAAAAGAAGTTTCAATAACGAATCCAACAAACCATCAAACTTTGCTCTAGAATGCTATAATTGTCATAAGAAAGGTCATATTCAAAAAGATTGTCCAGAACAGAAGAAAACCTACAAAAACAAGAGCAAGAAGGACAATTACAAAAGGAAAGCTTTCTCAGTAACATGGGATGATTCAGATTCCTCTTCATCGTCTGAAAGTGAAAGCGACAATAACACTGAACAAGCTAATGTATGTTTTATGGCTACAGATAATGAGGTTAGTGATTTTACTTTTGAAGATTTAATTGAGATTAATTCAGAACTCTTAGACACTCTTAAAAATCACAAAAGAAAATATAAGGAAACTCGTGAAAATCAAAATAAAGCAGAATTCGAAAAGGATATGCTTAAAGATGAGAAGAAAATACTAGAGGAAGAACTTGAAAATCTTCAAAAGTCATTCTCTAATGTTAATTCTCAACTTACCTTATTAAGTCAAAAAATTGAAACTCAAAAGGAAAAGAATGATGCTTTAGTTCTTGAAAATCACGAGTTAAAGACTAAAGTTAAAATGATTGAATTAGACAATATTGGTCTTAAAAGTAAGTTAGAAGATATTAATAAAAATGTCTCTAACTTCAATAAAGGAAGAGAAAATTTGTCTAAAATTATTGAAAATTCTCAATCTGTTTCAAGTAAAAGAGGTCTAGGATATGTTAAGAAATCAATAGCTCCACATAAAATAAAAAATAAATGGAGAAAAGATTCTAAAACTAAGACCACAAAAGACAATTCAAAAAGCACCAGTTCAAAAACTATAAAAATATGGATTCCTAAAACAAACAACAGTTTGATTAGGAAGAAATATATAAACTCCTTTTTTGAATCTGTATACAAAAATGAAAATTATATTATTAAAGGGAATACTGAACCCTCTTGGGTTTGGTTTCCTAAGACCTAACTCTTAGGACCCTATAAGATAAGTGGGTACCAATGTTATTTTCTTATTTTTTGCAGGTCCCACTCAAAAAGAGAGGAAAATGGATATTAGACAGTGGTTGCTCAAAACACATGACAGGAGACAAAGATATGCTATCAAATATTACTTACTCAGATGGAGGCTCTGTCACTTTTGGAGACAATTCCAAAGGATTTATCATCGGCAAAGGCGATCCTTCTTTCACTTATTCCAAAACAATGACTCTAGAATTCTTCTTGGCAACTATTATCATTCTTATGGCTTCTAACCACAACTCTTCTGATGAACCATCATGCGAAGATTTTTCAACACCATCTTCTACATATGATTCCTCTGATTCTCATTTACCCACTCCAACTCCTAGAAACCGTACCGGATATACTCCGAAAAAGAAGAAGTCTAGGCGGTTTTTGTTCTTCGGTTCCCCGGATACTAAACAAAAGATAGATGATATGCATCACTATCAACGGGAAATAGTTGAACTGAACCGTGAAATGTATTACGAGCAGAAAACAAATACAAGACGTCTTCAGTTTCTTGCGGATATCGGATCGAAAATTTGTGGTTGTTCTACATCTAACGTACATCAACCAACATTTTTTCATCCCCATACTTCTCAACCGTCTTCCTCTCATTATAATCCATGGGAGCCGAGTCCTCAACCTCCTCCAGTCTCTCCAAATTATACGTCTCGAAATAACATTTGGTCTCCTCTCCAACCATATATTGAGAATACCAAAATAGAACCAGGAGAGGAAACCACACCGAAGACAACTCCAAAGAAGTCTCCAAGGAAGACTCCAAAGAAATCTCCCAAATGATTTCTTACTATGTTTGTATTTTTTTTCCCTAAGTCATGTTTAATATATTTTGTTTCATTATAATTCTTTGTTTCAAATAATATATATTTTTCCTAATGTTCAAAAATCTCAACCAAAGATGAAATGAGTGTTGGACATACTGTTATTATGTATGAAAATTTCCTATTATATATATATATATATATATATATATATTTGTACACAATTTAGATATATGGAATTTTACAAGTCATAGAATCTCTGCACAATTTTTTTTTAAGGAGTCGACTGCCCATGTTCAACCAGTCGACTGCTTTAACATTGTTTGCTCTCTGGTTTCCTTATCCAGTCGACTAAGTTACACCAGTCGACTGGTTTACCTAAGCATCTTCTCAGGTTTGCTTAAACAGCCGACTGGATATCACTCACCAGTCGACTGCTGGGACTTCGTGGTTAAAATTTTCTGCAATCCGACCCAACTTTTCACCCTACCACCCAATAGCTTTTTGCCACCTCATATGCATCTCTTCATAACCGATTCATTCTTCTTCATTTTCCAAATTTCAAAACCCTACCACCCCTTCAACTATCTTCAAATTGCACCGCAATGGCACCTCCCAAAACCAAAAAATCAAAAACTTCATCTTCTTCCACTCAAGATCCCATTGATACATACATTGCTCAGTGGTTGTACGATGCTACTGCCATACAACGATGGAGGAAATTGAAAAATGTTCCAATTCTAGAGAGCTCCTTTGTTGTTTTCCCGGATTTCTCAGCCTATGGTCTTCTCAACATTGCTAGGCAGGCCAGATTAGAATCTCTACTCGACTATGAAAAGAACAAGCTTCCAATAAATCACATCATGGTTAAACTCTTTTTGGCTAACTTGAATTTGGGTCACCAAGATCCAAGAGGTTGCCGAGATAATTGCATTTGGAGCTTAGTATGTGGCAAGAAGGTGTTTCTCCCAATTGATCGTATTGGTCATATTCTTGACACACCAACGGATGGGATTAATCTTCAAGAAGTTGATTGTGTAGTTCATACCCGAAATGAAGTCAGTCACCGTTTTATAGAAGATAATTCGGACGGTACAAAGTCGATTGGTCTTCGTCCCACCGCCAGATTACTTCATCGGGCAATGATGCAATCTATTCTTCAACGAACCGGCACTTTTGATCAGGTTTATCAAGAAACTTTTCGTGCTTTGTATGCTATATATGATGGTAAAGACATTAATTGGATTCAACTCATAGTAGACGAGTTACTCGGCTTCAATCAAGGTGCTATGAAACGTATTTTCTATGCTGAGTACATAACGCATTTACTTAAACATTGTGACGTCCCGGAACCAGATTCCGAAATTTCTACCATCGGGATTCTTAATGCAAAGACTATAAAGCTCATGAAGTTTCCTCCTCCCACTCTTCGCATTATGCCCTATGCAGATTGGCTTGCACGTGCACAATCAAGACAACCTCAACAACCACCAGCTGCTCCTTCTCAATCTTCAAGGCCAAGCGATGTTCGCATTCCCTCTGCAACTCTCTCAACAAAAGAATCAATGGATATAGTTGCTCGGAATCAATTTCTTCTAGAAGCTTGTTTGAAAAGAATGGATGCTAAGATAGATAAGAAATTCGATAAGGTAAAATCATCCTTTGTCAAATTATGGGACACAATCTCATGCTCTTCATCAAGTCCTCATGCTACTCAAGATCCGGGAAGGCGCCCTGCACCTTAATTCACATGGAGCACTTCAGATGAAGCTACTAGTTCTTCTCCAAGTATTGGCGGACCTCCTTCTGAACCATAGCACAAAAACAAAGGGAAAGAAATTCAAGAAGGAGAAGAGGAAGGAGACGATGAGCAAACGGATTCCGACTAATCATTCATGGTTATCTCTGGTGTTGGTTTTTGGTATTTTTGTTTATTATTCATTGCTTTGCTATTTTAAGAGACTTGTATAATTAGTCTCTCTATGACTACTGCTACTACTGCGACTTGGTTCTGTTCATATTTCATATTTTATATGCTACCTAGTTATGCAATGCTTCTATTTTTCCTTTTTGTCGATGACAAAGGGGGAGAGACATAGGTGGACTAACATTTTATTTGCAGGAAAACGATAGCCATTTATTTAGGAGGAATAATAAATTCAGGGGGAGTTTATATTCTTCTGCTACGACATATATATTTTCCTTATACAGGTTGTCATCAATCAAAAAGGGGGAGAATGTTGAATCATGGATTTTGATTCATGACAACGTACAATAATTAACAAGAAGAAGCAAAGAAGATGCGACTACTGACCGAAGGAGATATGCTAGCACTTTGGAGATTTCAAGGCCACATTGTGTAATTGTGTTAGTACATGTATATTGTGTTTGTAGAGTAGTTATTTTTGTTAAAATCTATCCTCAAAATCTCTCACAAACATCAAGCAATTATCCACCTTCATCGAAATTTTGAATAAGTTGGAAAATATGCATATATATGCACAAACAGCTAGAGCAGTCGACTGGCGCATTTCAACCAGTCGACTGGTTCAGCAGTTTGTTCTTATATATGCAAACATGCACATAAAACGTGCACACGCCTTCTTCGACCAGTTGGCTGGTATATTTTAACCAGTCGACTCCTGTATTCCAACAGTCATTATTTCTGAAAAGACACCTCCTTTGATGAAGAGTCTCAATCCATATTTCTTCTAAATAGTTGCTTCTTTTGATGAGAACTATTCGTGAATGGTTATATCTCTTAGACAACTATATAAACACGTTAGTTCTACATCAAAATAATAAATTCAATTATTGCTTTCTGATCTTACTCTCTAATATTCTTTTTTGCTCTATAAGGCTATCATATTCTTCCTTCAATCCTTATTCACATTCACAAATTTGAGGATTAGATTGTAGGAAGTTTTGTACATCATTGACTCATTAGTGTTATTAAGAACACAAGAAGTCAGAAACTAATTTGTATTTATTATTGAACCGTTCTACTGCTCGGGTTAAGTAAAGACCTCTTCTGTTGATGAGGCAAAATCCTGTTCTGCTGCTCAGGTCCTTGTTCGGCTGCTCAAGGGTTGTATAAACCTATTCCTCCGGGTTAAGTGAGGGTATTATTAGTTGGTTAATTCCAGAAGGAGTCTGGGACTGGACGTAGGACGGTGCTCCGAACCAGTATAAAAATCTCTGGTGTCTTTTTTTATTATTTACTGCTATTATCACTTATCAGTTTTATATTTCCACACTGTTTAATTATTCTATTCCATATAGCACGATCCGTACACAATTTCATATATCATTTTATTCAATTCGAAATGATTTACAACCAAATTTATTGCATTCAATTCATATTTATAACAAACAAACCCATATCCATTCCAAATTGATTTAAAAATCAATTTACCCACTCTCTATTACTTTACAGAATTTCATTTATTTCTGTTTACGACAAACGCCAATTTTTTTTCTATGTGAATTCGGCGATATTCATTTAACAGAATAATCACTAAAGCTTATAGCTATTTTAAATCGATTCCAAATCAATTTATATTTAATTCTACTCCACTTCAAATTTATTCACATTCAAAATTTTCAACAAAAACCTTGTTTGCTAAATTTTTATGTCAACGACATCCAATCCATAAATTTATTTAAGCCTAGCTTCCATCCAAAATATTAACTTAAGTTGTTCGTTTTATTTCCAACCAATTCAATTAAATAACCTAAGTTTGTTTCTATTGCAATAAAACTTCCTTTTATTTAAATTTACTCTTGGTTAATTTATTCACCTTTAATTTATTTGCATTCCCTATTCAAAACTCAATTCCATACTCGAATTCATTTAAATAATATCCCAACGCCATATTTAATTTATTTACACTTAAATTGAATTTATGTATAACTCAAATCATTTTTATTTCAATCCAATTTTATTTGATCACATTCCACCTCTTTTTAATCATCTTATATATATAAGTCGAATTTTATTTATATAGTTCATTTCCATTTTACAACTCAATATCTGAATTTTATTTCAAAAATCGTTCTATTTAATCCACTTGAGTTTAAATTCAATTTTTATAATTCCAGTTTTTGATTTTTATTTCCTCACTTTAAAATATCACACCATTTCTATTTACTTTTGTTGTTCTATTCCTCTTTCCAATTTTTATAAGTTACACAACTTATTTTCTCACATTTCCATCAATTTATATACTCGAGTATATCCACATTTTATTTTTAACTCAAGATTATACATCCCTCATAGCTTAAGTATACCTTTACTTCATAAATTCCAAATTTTATAAGCTATTCAAATTTATTTATTTGCAATCCCAATTTTCATTAAATTTTTGTTTCCTTCGGAATTCATATCCTTATGGTTATAAAATCTCTTTACCATTCAAGTTCTATTTATAATTCCATTCGATTTAATTTAATTTAAATTTCAATTCCCTTTAACCAATATTCCGAACCATATTCGAATTTTATTCATACTTAAATTAATTTCATTCCAAACAAATTTTATTGTTAATTCATTCCATTTAATCAAGTAAGAATTTAATTCCAATTTCAAATCTTTCCACACTCCCTTACTTATTTTTATTTATTCTATTAACTTACACATTTATATGCACTTTATACTTAGTTAACTTCATCACATTCTACTCATTTCATTTCATTTATTATAATCACCTCATTTAATTTAATTCCTTAACTTTCGCTTAAGTCAAATTCCAATTCCTACAAATTTTCTTTTACAAATCCAATTTATTTAACTTACACAAGTTAAATTTTTAACTTCAATTTATTTATTATAATCACCCTTTTTTTCAAGTTTTATTTCAAAAACTTATTCTCTTCTTATTAGGAATTTCAGAGTTTAAACACCCGGTACTTATTTCAAATTATTTTTGAAATAATATATATACATAATTATATAATTCTGTTTTAACAAACCATTTCCTTCAAATTTCCAAAAGTCAACTTGATTTTTTTCCCAAAACAATTCCCTTGAAATCTCTAAACAGCATTTGTTTTTTACAAAAATCTCCATATCAAATTACTACGATAGCAATCTGTCACCTAGAAACTCAAAAATGAATACAAGTGATGCTGGAGTCATCATCAGAATTATTTTCCAGCGACTGAAGTGAGTTCAGTGCTATATCTCTTCCAAAATCTATTTTAAAACAATTTCCTTTCAAAAATATTCTCAAAAATAGTACTCTTATTATTATTTTCCACACTACTTTGAAAAACATTTTTTTCCCCAAACTTCCTGGGATTTAAATTTCCAGATTCTGGTTTGAATCTAATTGTAATTATAACCCAGTTGTATAATTTACACTTATACAAATTTTCTTTTGGTTATATAAACCATTTTCAATTTTATAATCTTATTTGATTATAATATTATCATCCAAACACCCCAACTATATATAATAATTTCAGAAAATTATTTCTTTTATATCAAAATATAATTTGGGTAAAATTATTTCATTTACCCCATTTGAAACCAATACTGTGTCGAATTACTCTATTTAAGTGTTTAAAAACCCCTATCGATACAGTTGTATGAACTGTGCCGACCAGAGTTCATATGCCACTCAATAAATCAACCAACACAATATAAAACATTTTATATCCACTAAAAAATACGCGCTTATATCTATAAATACACTCAAACTCATTCTAGGGTACTACTGACCCTATCTCTAATGAGTAATTCCCCACCAGAGCCAAGATTCTCGCTTAACCTTCAGCTCTAATACCAACTATAACGAACCAGATTTTCGACCATCGAAAATCGACATTAATACGTCCACTGTATAAAATGCCGAGCAGCCGAATGCAGGAAATACCAGTTCATTAGGGGTGAAGAAGAAAAAGTAAGAAGAAAATAGAACACAACAACACAGAATCTCACAATCGCAGCGGAACACAATATAATATATAATAACAGATTTTTATACAAAAGAATCTGTAACTGTTTAATGCTTACAATCATAAGAGTACACAATCACTACATCAAATCTGGACAGTTATAATAACTTGTCCTCATACAACGGAAATATACATCAAGTACGAAAATACGCCTCTGTCATCCAGCTCGTCTCCTGAGCTCCATAGCATCCTATCCTGAATCTGTAATACTCGGTCTGACCCGAGCATTATAATAAAATAACACCTGAGTCAGTCTGGAAAACCAGCGTGAGAAAACACGCTCAATTTTGAATTATTACTATATTTTTTCAAAATCCTTTGAAAGCAAAGGTATCTCGTAAGACCACGCCACACATAAACACGACGGGTTTTTACCTTACGATAACCAAAACATTTTTATCAATTCCATCTGATATTATAATAGTGTCTAAACCAAGTAAATAGAAAATAGCTGAAATGCTTGCATCTCACGTTTCAGCATAGTTGGGCACAATCAAAACCGTACGACGCTTATTGGAGATTGGATTCCATACAATGACTAGGCACTGGAGTACCACCTATCACAGTACACTTCTAGAACCAGGTACCGAGGACCTCATCGGGATCCCCTGCAACACAAGACCGACCCTATCCCTAACTTGGATAAAACCGAATATGTTATCACCTCGGTTGTTCCCACCCTTACCGAGAGCTCTTTCGCATGCACCGTATCCACATAATATAATATATCCGAGGTTACCTAGAAAGGTGATAACACACCCTAATTGGGTATGACCCACTTAGCCTTGCTGCATACCCCCTGATTTTCAGCCATTCCGGTTGATGAGGCTAGAGGCCACGATCACCTTTCAAGAATAATTTCACATATAATGCTCATCGTCCTCCAATGACGATGTTCTGATAGCATTCATCCATACATGTTGTACTGGGTCTGGACAAACCAAATCACCGTCTTCATCATATTTACATTATTCATTCATAACGTTCAAATCAGATCGAAGTGGTTTCGGATAATTAAATCCGATTCCGGCCTCTTCAAAACGATTAACGAAACTAGCCAAAATTGATAGTCGGTTATTTAACTATCAATACACATCCAAAAGAAGACATCGGGCCTTATTTCAAACTTTTCCAAAATTTATTTCAAAATATCGTTATAAGATATTACTTCCAATACTTCAACATTTGGAAACAATTTTCAAATCCTTATATTTTCAACGGAATATTTCCACCCCTTCCCAATACTTAGAATATTTTTCCACTTCACTTTATATTCAACACTTAGGAAGTATTCCATTTATTCCCTATTTCTTTTCCTCAAAAACCTTTACAAATTTATTTGTAAATTTCTTAACTCGTTTACAACGAGTTTTATGAGTTCCAAAATTCTTTAATTAATTCCCTTTAATATTTCCAAAGCCAATTATACTTGCTTATAATTTCAATTTCCCTTCGTACTTCTCTATGAATTCTATTTCATTTTTCGAAGTTCACTTTTATTTAACTACTTCGGAAATTTTCTTACTTTTCTTCCCAATTCCATTTTAAGGATATTTTTTATAAATCCCATATACTGAATAACCCCATTTCCAGACTTCCGAGAAGGTTTATAAATAAATTTAAAACATTTGAAAACTCTATATATATACACATATGTAAATAAAAATAAGTATTTAAAAGAAAATAATAATAATTTATTTTTAATACATTTTCAAATAATTATTCGAAATATTGAAACACTTTTTATAACATCACTTTTCAAAGCCGGTTTAAAATTTAGGATTTTATTAAAATAAATATTTAGTATTTGAAAAATTCACTTTTGAAGTATTCAATACTAACTAACTTTGAATTACATAATTTAATAAAAAAAATCCATTTTAAAAATAAATCTTAACTTATCAAAATAAAGTATATTTTAAATCTCAATAACCAAACTTCAAATTTATAAACCCCTCTCGATTTCCATCACATCACTTCAGTTTCGGTCTCCTTAACCATTTTCACTGAAAAATAGTATCCACTATTTCTCTCCCCTATTTCCATAGTCAAATATAAATTCTTCCTGTAAATTTGTATTCCAAATTTATCATACGATATCACTTTCCTTTATTTATAAACATCGTTTATAATTTTTATAATTCCTTTGAGTTCCACTAAAATAATCTCATTTATAAAATTCTATTTTATAAATTCAATTTCTTATAAATTCCATTTATTTTTGCCAATCTATTTTTAGTATCGATTTTCAACTTCTTTCCATATTATTTTCCCAATATCATTTTAAAAATCCAGTCTTAAAAATCCCTTTATATAATTTATCTTAAAATCTCTATTTAAAATATTTTTCTTATATTTTTAATATGATCAAAAACCAATTATTGCTTATTTAAATAAATCTCTTTTAAATAATCCAAATTCCAATATACATATTTTTATATTAAAAATCTCCTTTTAATTCTTTTTTAAAAATTTAAATAATTTTTATGGTATTTAATATACCCAAGTTAATTTCTATGCTATTATAATATTTAAAAAATTTCAACACACAATAATCCAGCAGATTATTCTATCACATCATATATTTTTATATATACGAAAAACACTAAATATATTTGAGGAACCCCGTTGGATTCCTCCAACCTGTTTTCCTACATCCACAAATGTTAGACAATATAAAATACCAATTCCACTTCGAGGGGGATATCGTGGTATATAGGGTCATCCGCTATTATGCGGGGCGCATAGGGTCTCATCCGCTATAATGTGCGGGAATATCACTCCAACTACTAATATATATACTGCTATATATATATATATATATATATTTTATAATCATCCAACAGATAATTATAATTTATCAATCTAATCAAGCATCAAGTAAGTTAAATTTAACATTTAAATTTAAACGTGGTAATCCAAAAGAGTGAGAAATTCTTACCTTTATTTTTATTTTGCAAATCTGATCCAAACCCGACTTGTTTCTTCATGATTTTAGACCTCGTATAACAAAGTATTTGAATTTAAGTGCTTGAATAATTAATTTATAATTCACCTAACTGAGTTAAATTTTTTAAACTAAGTCATTATTTTATTTTATTTTTTTATTTTTACCTTGCTATTAATCTGGACAGTAAATCCTTGGATTCCAAATCAAGGTAGTTGCCCCATCTTCCTCCTCCCGCTAATACAGCCGAAACCATCGTCGTTTCTACATCCATCGCGGCCGACACTTTCGAGACACGCGCCACCAAAATTCGCGACATCCTTCTATCAACCGCCCTATACTTGCCCTCGACGAGCCCAGTCTCCACTGCACGGTCGCGAACCCCTCCCTTGTCCACCGAGCTTCTCGATAATTTGCCAGTAGGTGCTGCTCGACCTCGAGATCCTATAAAAACCCTCCATTTCAGCAATCGCGGCCTCCATCGCGATCCCCCATGGTGCCAACGCCGCCGCCTATCTCTTCAGGTCCACGCAACCATGGTGTCGTCGCGACTTCGTGCTTGACCTCTCATCTCACCCACACGCGATTCAACTTCGACCCTTTCCAATGTCTCGTGAGTCGTTCGAACATTTTTTTATATTTTAAATTTTGTTCTTCGATGGAAGGGAGAAAGGGAGGAAGGAGGCACGCGAATTTAATTTGAAGACAGTGCTTTTTTTTCTTCGTTCAACTGTTGCATGCGATTTTAAAAAGGAAGGGTGAGGTGATCCTTGCATGTTGAATGGGTGTACAGTGTTTTGAGGTGAGGAAAAAACAACAGCTGATGTGAAAAAGAAAGTCAAGTCAAATAAATATGTGCTTATTATTTAAATTTGAATCGTCTCTACTACGCAGTTCAAAATTTTCGAACCCCTATCGAGGCATGCTGCTAGGCGTTTATAATGTTATACCCCTATTCCGAATGAAATGGAAAAGGTTTCGAGCCCTAATTCGATCGTAGGGAGAAGATAGCATTTTGGACCGACTTATTATATTGAATTTTCGATATTAATTTCAACGCGTTTGTATCCCGTACGATCAAATGATAACTCCAAATGCTATGAAATTTGAAATCCGATAATAATACACTATTACGGATCCAATGGAACTAGTTTCGTCGAATTTTGAGACTGTGCCCCGGATCGCTATTTAACGCGTCGATTAAATCGACAAATTTTAAAATTTCGAAATTGCTTAAAATTTCGGTTTTAAAAACTTACTAACTCAATTATAAATCCCTAATTCAATTTTAAACCATTTAAATATTCCAAATAACCGATAGAAAAATCCGGGCCGTTACATTATTGCAACCTTGTTTATATGTTTTGTGCACATATATACACATGCACACCCTAACATATACATGAACACACACACATATATATACAAATATACATATACACTTATATATGTGTGTGTGTGTTTATATATATATATAACACAAATAAATATCTAAGATATTTTTATAAACTTCATCCTTAAGCAAACCAAGTCAAAAGAAAACATCAACTCACTTACACACCATCATCACCACACGCATGGTGGATGACATGGGGGAGGGAAGCCATGCACCTTGATGGTGATGGAGGGGGTGCGGGCAAGGGCATTTTTGTCCTTGCACATTTGGATATTTTTTTTCGAAGTTTTTTCTATAAAAACCCAACTACATTCACACATTCATTCACAGAATTCTCTTCTTCTTCCTCTTCTTGAAGCTCATTAATGGATTTGGGTAATTCCTATCGAAAATCACTTCAAACTAATTTACGAGTTCAAAATTGAAGACATGTTAAAGACAATGGAGTTGAAGGCGAGGATATTCATAATTGAAGGGCTTCTTGTTGATAATTTCCAAGTAACTCCCAAGATAAAATAATAGCAGTGGTCCCTTCATTCTAGAACCTTCGTATGTAAGGACCACTCACTATTAATCCAAGAGGTGATGCCGAAAGGATGTGGTAGGAGCATGCCTTTGGTTTGTCCTGTTTCTAGATAACTTGTATGGATAAATGTCTGACATTGCATTTATAAGAACACGGTACATTGATCTCTACAAACGTACATCTGTTTGGTGGTGTTGGAGGTAATCCCTCTTATACTTAACACCCTTCTCTGGGATGTACGAGCTCAAAAGTTGTACTTTTGTTGAAATCAACATTGTGTTGTTTGAAATGACAATATGGCATTTTAAGTGAAATTGTTCTAAGAAAGGTAAACATTACCTCTAGTCTCACACCCGATGAATTGTGAAACAGGGATTGCTTTAAGAAAAGATGGTTTGCAACCATTAGTGTATAATATCACCTTTCTAGAGTTATCTATTTCTACCCACTGTAACGTCGGGTTTAAATTTTATGGTGTATGCTATGAGACGTCTTTGAGAGGTTGGGAACGACTGGGGTGATATCATATTCGGTGCTATCTGTACCATCTATTTGCCTTGGTTAGGCCTGTCTTAATTCGTAGAGGACAACCTATTGGCGGCATCGGTACATTCCCTTAAATATATACTGTACGGTTGGTAGTCGCTTACCTCGCTATTCATTGGAAATCCATCCTCCAATAAGTGCCTTTGGATTTAGTTGTAAACCTATTATGCCGTCAAATTTAACCAATGTGACAATTTCGGCTATTTGAATATGTTTATTTGAAAGGTTTTCAAAGAATGTCATTAAAAATAATATCACTGGATTATACGTAGAAATGATTTGGTTATCATAAGGTAAAAACTCGTTCTGTGTTTATGTGCAACGTGGCTTATGAGATACACTTTGTTTTCAAATACTCATATTTTGAGTATCTCACACCAGTCCCATGACTGACCCGAAGTTTATTTTCTTTCCCTTAAACTCTGGGTTCCCCATTTTTTCGAGCAGTCTAATAGTCAGGTTTAGTTTGGATCATTTGAAAGAGCTCGAAGCATGGAGCTAGAAGACTCTTCTAAAGATCGCTATCCATTTCCACCATACTTATGTACTATTGTATTCCACATTTGTAAGGACAGAGATTTATAACTGTCCATGTTGATGTTAAGTTAAACTCCGATAAATGTATTTAAAATTTTCCTCTGTAAAGATTATATGTTGAAATAATATATGTTATTTCATTCGTGTAAGATTCTATTCTATGTCTTTATTTTCTTTTTCCCATAACTATCCACCTTTTCATTCAAATTGAGTTGACATGTATGGTTTATTGTTAACTTAAAATGTACGGAATTGTGGGTCGTTACACCGCAAGTTTTAGAAATCAGAATCAAATTATTCCCTCAATTAAAAGTCATGAAATTTATTGCTTTAAGTTTGTATAGGCAAGGACTTCAATCCTTTATGAGTTTTGTAGTGTGCGGAAATGTTTTGGAAAAAACGACAGTTTGGATGAGGATATTGTGAAACTAGGGTTTCATTTTCCTAGTGATGGAGGGCGAATTAGGTGAAGGCATGGTTGCGTTTTTCTTCACGAAGCATGCATCCACACCTAATTTCAGCGAGTCTGATCGCCTATCATGGAATGCGACTTTACACTGTCGCCACTACAAGAAAATAGGGTCTTTACCTACCAATTGTAAGTGTAGGTAAAACTAGCATAATGGTAGGTAATATGTTTTAGCTATCAATATTGAATTGGTAGACGCTGGTAGGTAAAGGTTAGTGGAGAAAGAGTCTTTACCTACACTTACTAATACCGGTAGGTAAAAGAATCCGTGGACCCCACAAAGTTGTAAATCAAATGATGAGTCATCAACTGATGTGTTTGATGACATGTCATCCTACGTGGCTGCTGACATGGTTGCCACAGTAGCATACATGTGGCATACATCAATGCCGCCACTTGGCATCTTGTGGTTGGTCTATGTGTCAAGCTACAATTTGTTCACGTGTCATCATTTATTAGTAAATATGAAATCATTTTTCTTAGGCCACGTGGCATCATTTGATTAGTCCATGCGGCATTATCTACTTTGCCACATGTCATCATTTTATTGGTCTATGTTGCATAATATTATTGGAGCACGTGGTGTAATTTTATTAGCCCACGTGGCATCTGTGATGACCTGTATCTTCGTTCCTTTTGAGTGGACAATAAATCACATGTGTCCAACTCAAATTGAATGGAAATACGAATCTTTAGGGGTTAATTAAGAAAATAAGAGAAAAGAAGAAAACAAACACAGAATCTCGCAGCGGAATGATAAAATATAATAATCAAATAAACAGTTCGTGAAGCTGTTTACTGTACATTTGATTATAGTTTATACAACATTTATCAAGGTTATACATATACATCAGAATAAAATATAACGCAGCAGACAACGTGATGCAGGAATAATAATAGTAATAACATACCAAATTTTCGTCTTCGTCCTCCAGAATAAGTCTTTAATAAGATGAAAAACTCAAGACTGATCCGAGCGTAAGGAAAAGACAAAACATTCGAGTCAGGACTAAAATATCCTTATGTAAGTCAAATCGATATCGCATATAATCTGAGTGTAACGATGTCAGAGATGTTTACGGGATTTCACATCTCCTATCTAGTGTATAATGTGCGTGTAATAACTCAAGAGATGTTACAGGATTTTCTATCACTTAAGGATCCGTTAAAATATTTATATGTAGTAGAATACGCTATATATGTAATGTCTAATCAATAAAATAAATATTTTTCTTAGCGTTAAGGCTTTACATTAATCCCCCTTAACGCGTTTTAAGCATTGTCATATAGTTTGCATATAAAACACCAGTTAAACGGTCGGTGGATAGGGATGCGCCATGATACGACAACACTAAACCAAAATCGTATGGGTCTCGTTTAGGGATAAAAGTATGACAAGGCACGTGAGGCAATGTCCAAGGTAGGATACTACCAGTTCGGGTCGTAGGGCTGGTGGTAACGCATCATAGCCATGACCGCCCACCGCGTCCATCCATTCCATATCGAGTCAAAGGGAGACTATCCCAAATCAAGGTGCACCAATCGAAACCAACAAGAGTAATAATATGGACCAAGTCCAAGAAAATCGAAGAACGGATGTCCGCTTGGGTAATTAGCCCACTTGGCCCTGTCAAGCCGTCCTATTTTAGTCATTTCAAATTGGCACAAGTGCCGGGGTCTATCCATCATCGTTCTCTTTCTTCAAATCCAGCAATCGTCGCCAAATCCAACCACTTCGTTCTGGATTCTCCTCCGCGTACACAGTTGTTAAAGTGGATCCGAAATCGACAGAGAGTATGCCCATATCCGGCCCCAGTCTCTTTAACAACCAAACGTCATTTTACACACCGGTTGGTACTTTTACATTTCGAAAACAGTTCATACTTGATATCAGCATATCATATTCGCTTCAAAATCAAATCCATTTCGAAATCATCATATTTACTCAAAATGTACCATTTCATTTCAAAATCCTTTTCGCCTTAACATCTCAATTTCGATTCCAAATTGTTTCGAATATCAATTTTGTTTATAACTTCATTTAACCCAATTCGTATTTAAATCCATGATTTAAAAATAAACATTCCAATCTTGACCGGTTTGAATTTTTGAAAAATAGTTTAAATAATTAAAATAGTTAAAAATAGTTTAAATCGTTAAAATAGTTTAAAATAGTTTAAATGGTTAAAATAGTTTAATGTAAAATAGTTTAAGTATTAAAATGGTTTATATAGCAAAATAATTTGGAAAATCAAAATAATTTATACATTTAAGAAGATAGCTTTTAAATAGTTTTATATTAAATAATTTATTTGAAAATAGTTTCAAAGTCAAACCAATTCAATTCCAACTTCACAATTCAAATCAATTCCAATTTCCATTCAATCGATTCAATTTTGATTTCAATTCAAATCGATTTCAACTTCGATTTCAAATTAATTCAATTCCACTTTCAAATCCAATCGACTTCAATTTCAAGTTCAAATTAAAACCATTCCAATTCCAAATTAAAACCATTTCGATTTATCAATTCTGAGTTTGATTTTCAAAATATCGATTTAAAACACTTAATCAAATTAACCTTCAATATCCAATTTGAAATCCAAATTTTCAAATAATTTTAGTAAAATTCAAAGTTTGAATAAAAGTCCCATCCTTTATATCAAATCAATTTCTGAAATTTAAATCATAATTTGATTATAACTTAAAAATCCTAACTCAATTATTTTAAAACATTTCGTTTACCAAATTTAATTTCAACATTCTGGTTCAAGTTCGAAAATAATTTGATTTCTATAAATATGGTTTTTATTTCTATTAAATCAAAATAATTTAAATAAATTTCAAACAAAACTATTAAAATCATTTAATTTAACCAATCTGGTGCCCGTATATAATTTTCTATCCTATGGCCAAGTGATTAGTTATTTCAATTTAATTTCAGTGATGGATATATATCATTTCAATCCAAATCACAGGGTCATATGTATATATCATTTCAACCTATTTCTTAATTTATTCGAAATAATTCAATTTACAATTTATATACTGTGAATAATATACAGTGTGACAATAGGATATATCAGAATAAATAAACATCCAAACCATCCAAAATATCAACCAATAGCATCCATCGCAATCAATCATACAAACAGACAATATAATTCATAACAATTTCATAGTTATTAATATCGGGTGTTTTATTGGCAATTTAATTCCAATTTCAAATTATACTATCAGTTTTAATTTTTTTTAGTTAATTCAGTGACAGTTTAGATGACAATAAAATTTATCAAACAACGATCAATAAATTAATATCACTTCATCATTCAAATTCAACTATCATAAAAATATTTTAGTACGTTATGAGCGTTATAAAACACTCACCTTGATTTTCGTCGACGTTGAAGCGATCCGTTTGAATTTAAAATTAAATGGACGTTTAATTTGTACCAAAATTTCTGCTAGTTCCAGTTGTTACCAAATCAATTCCATTTCTAAGAATACGCTACTACTATCACAACGCAAAAAATTGTGTTCGAATCCGACCTAGAATTTGTGAGTTATGACATTTATAAGAAATTGATTTAATAAAATAAATTATAAAACTAATTCAATTTTCTTTTTATATTCATACCCAGGCCCAAGAAAACAAGTTCGGCCTAACCACTACTTCTTCTTCCCTCTTCTCTCTACAGTTCCAATAAAATCCATATGTACGCCTACCCCAAACGTGCACGTGCACGAACCACCCACGCCACAATCCATCGCTCCGTAACCATCCACAAACTCGCCTCGCCGTCCTCTTCAATCTGGCACCACCGCCTACTCCCCCCAAGTCCCCATATAGAACTGCGACGACACTGCCTCCCCTTCGACCTGCTACAGGTCGCAATGACCACCAAGGAGTCGCGCCCCTTAGAACTTCGACCACCGGTGCTACACACCACGACGAACTCGAAAATCACCTCGAAAATTCAAATCGAGGCCTAGACTAAATGAAAACTAGAACCCTAGTTCGAACTAGCTCTGAGAAAAAATGTCGAGCAACTCAAACTGACGTCGCGCCTATCAGTGCCTATACCAGATCGAAGAGAAAGCTAAAACTTGAATTTAGAATTTTGTTTGGGATTTTTATATTGAGTATAAGAGGAGAAATTTATTTTTGAAGCTTGCATTCTTTCTTTTTTTCTGAACTATGCTCGGTTTTGTTTTTAAAAGGAAGGGGGAGGGAAGAACACGACATTAACGTGTAGGAGAGGTAATAGTCAAATCCTAGGTGGCTGGAGATAATAGGATTGACTAAAAAAAATTATATATTAATTAAATTTTCAAATATCTCGATTTACGTAACTTAAAATCTCGAAACCCTATCGAGGCATGCCGCTAGGCGTTCATAATGCTATACTGCTATTCCGAATGCAGTGAAAAAGGTTTCGAGTCCTAATTCTATCGTATGGAGAAGATAGCTTTTAGGACCCAATTATTATATTGAATTTTCGATATTAATTTCAACGAGTTTCTATTTCGTATGACAAAACGATAACTCCAAACGTTACAAAATTTGAAATCCGATAATAATACACTATTACGGATCCAGTGGAACTGGTTTCGTCGAAATCCGAGACTGTGCCCAGGTCACTATTTTAACGTCTCGATTGTAATATAAAATTTCCAATTTCCAATTATTCACTTTTAAATACAATTTTTAAATATTAACCATCTTCATTGTTGTTTAAATAAAATTTAAATCAACTTCCAACATCAATTCTAATCATATCATATTCAAAATTCAATTATTCAAATAATTGCAATATTAAATTTAAATTTTTTTGATTATTCAATAAATCACTATCTTTTGAAATATAAGTTAATGAACTTATAAGATTTAACTTTTAAAACGAATTCAACTTATAGAACAACTATTTCAAAATTTTATTCAAGTTCATATTCAATAACTTACATTCAAAATCATTAAATTTTTACTTTTAACCATTTTTATTTAATAATTACATTAAATCTAATAATTTAAATTGCTAAAAATACGGGTCGTTACAGCATCATTTTATTGGCCTATTACACAATTCATATTTTGGTCAAATTTAATGGTTATGTGTAGGTAAAAGATAAAAGCAGTTATTTATAAATGTTCTATATTAGAAATAAACTAGAAAAAACATACTTTATTACTATCTACAAAAATAATACATCAAACAACCCAAATAACCAAATCAAAACAGTTGTAGTCATTGTGATATTCAATCAAATGTATATATAGTGTACATAAAATTTGCACTTATATATGTACAAACAACTTATGTCAATGTATATATAATTTACAGAAAATAAGTTGAAAAAATTATATGTCTCTCCTACACAATGGACATGATGCATGCCTGATGAGCCAGCTATCGATACACTGCACGTGAAAAACATGTTTACATTGGTAGACTCTTCGTGCTTTCTTCGATTTCAAAATCATGCAAAAAATTGAATACTTCATTAATCATCAATTAATAATTAGGCTTAACATATCAAGAAAATATTTTGCAATAGAAGTCATAACTGAAGGCAAATTGAGCAGCATACTGACTCTGATGCTTCAGAACTATTCTTCATTGATATCTTAATTGTTCCAATTTTATCAATTGTATCTTATGACATGTCTTTTGTGCCTTCTATATCGAATATGTCGAGGAATTTAATTACCGAGGAGTATACTGCGTTCGTCTACAAAGAAAATATGTACGATGTAAATATCAATTTCAGTTTAATGAAATATCAATCTATAATATAATGATTTGATTATATGTTAACTGACTTTGTACTGCATGTCCTATCTTCTCTCTAACGAGTCTGTCTAGTCCCTTTTGCTTTCCTCTGTTTGCTCTGCAGATCTCCCACTGCATTATCGGTTTTGTTCGGTCTCTTATTCGAGTTTGGATCGACCGAATGGAATCCGCTTGTTGGATTCATGTATTCTGCCAAGACGGTTTCTCTTCTGTGTCGTCTTTGGCAATTTCCTTTTATTGTGGTTCTTCCCGGGCGGCATCCTTTTGGTACTGCCGATGGATGGTTCAGGCCTGGTGCGGTCGGCGTGGGCGTTCTCTTAGATCTGGACGTATAGCGATCGCCTATGACCGCTATACGGGCAGTTTGAGTTCTTGTCAGCCACCTTTGGTCTGCGCGGGCGATCTTGACACATGGGCTGAGTCGAGACTCCTACCCTCTACGCAGGGCTGTCTGATTAGTGACAGTCTGGCAGTGGAAGGACTCCAACAGCAAATTGGGAAGCAAACTGTTTGCTCTCCTACACTTTTCAGTAGTCCGTCTGTTATTGCTTCTCCCGTCCTCTCGTCTTTCTCCTCCTCTTCTGCATTGACATACTCTGTGGTTGATTCAGCTTTTGTCTCCTACAACAGTTCTTCGATCGTCACCGCAGTGTGTGACACGCTTTCTTTCGACTGGCTCGGCTGGCAGTCTGGATTGCGAGTGGATCGCATCCCGTCTTGCTTTCGGTTTCCTTCTGATTTCCCGGGCCGGGTCGACCTCTCGACCCCTCGCTGCTCTTCGGAGTGCTCTCTTTCCTCGTCTTCGTGCCCTATTTCCATCTCTATTCCTCTGATGAGCAAGGCTGAGATTGCGCTCCTTAATGAGCGGCTTGATTGTTTGGCTAGGAACTCCTCTCCTTCGTCCTTTATGGACAGCTCATCTTCGTCTCCTCCGAACGGGACTGGGGGAGTGGTGATGGTTGAGCCGACCGACCCTCCACCTCGATCGTCTCGTCGTAGGCCGCGGAGAGCCATTTCTACTCCTCGCACCATTCGCACACGCTCTATAGCGGCGTCCGAGCAGATCGACCGATCGACTCGGTTTTCTCTGTATTTGGTCTGAGATTGAGTTGTTTTTCGACCCATTCTCCTCGCTCTTGCCCTTTTTCATCTCATGGCGAATTTTCTCTTCTGGAATATTCGTGGTGTTGGCAACGATGCGTCTTTGGCTAGGCTAAAACGCATTGTTAGGAAGCATTCTATTGGGTTGGTTGCGCTCCTGGAGCCCATGATTGAGCCGGCGAACCTTCCCTGAATCATTTTATCCCTAGGATTCGGCGGTGGCTCGGCGAATGTCTCGGGTAAGATTTGGATTTTATGGTCCAAATCGATTGTGGTTCTTCCCGCTTTCGATTCCTCTCAGCTTCTTTCTGTGGTGTGTTCGTCCCCCTATTTTGGTTCCCCCTTTATTTTCTCGGCAGTCTACGCCAAATGTGATCGTTTGGGTAGGTTGGCTCTGTGGTCTGATATTCTAGCTCTCGATTCTTTTGGCTTTTCTACTTCTGTGATTGGCGGAGACTTCAATATCGTCGCTTGCCAAGCGGAAAAACGGGGTGGAGCGGCCATTAACCGAGGGGCGTTGGCAGATTTCAACTCGTTCATCGTCTCTTCTAG
This sequence comes from Allium fistulosum, assembly GCA_030737815.1. Taxonomy (NCBI): domain Eukaryota; kingdom Viridiplantae; phylum Streptophyta; class Magnoliopsida; order Asparagales; family Amaryllidaceae; genus Allium; species Allium fistulosum. The sequence goes on along the minus strand of CM060901.1, from coordinate 1,545,074,743 downwards.
CCTCTCGGAAATCCCCTTTGTGGGATCTGCTTTCACCTGGTCTAACAACCAAGAAGGTCCGAATCGTATTCTATCTAGACTGGATCGGGTTTTCGGTTCGGAGGATTGGTTTCGCCTTCCATTCTCCTTCGCTATCGCTCATCTCCATCGGTCGTTCTCGGACCATGCTCCTATGATTGTTCGTTGTTCTCCACTATCGCTCTCGGGGCCCTCTTCTTTTCGGTTCCAGAGCATGTGGAGGTCCCACCACTCTTTCCTTCAAGTGGTTTCTAGCTCATAGAGCGTTCCTGTTACCGCATCTCCCTGTTCGGCTTTTGGGCGCAAGCTGTCGCGTCTCAAGGCGTGCCTTAAGGTGTGGAACGAGGCGTGCCTTAAGGTGTGGAACGTTGAAGTTTTCAGGAACATTTTCGACCGCATTCGTTTAGCCGAAGAGGCGCTTATCGTTGCCGAATCTTTGTTTGACGAACATCCGTCCGCTGCCAACAAGGAGGCGTGGGCCCTTGCCCAAGTTTCTTTCTCCTCGGAACTTCGTGTCGAGAATGACTACCTCCATCAAAAGGCGAGGGTCAAGTGGGCTATTCACGGTGATGCGAACTCCAAATTCTTCCACTCTTCTATTCGTAAAAAGAATAGTCTTCTACCGATCCGTGAGATTATGCGTCCTGATCTCACATCGGCCTCTGCGCCCGAGGAAGTCAAAGATATCATTCTTTCCCACTTCCAATCCTTTCTGGGCTCCCCGTCTGTCTCAGCTACAGACTCGACACTTTTAGCTTTCATCCCTCCTTTGGTTCTCCCCTCGGAGAGCGCCGAGCTCACGGACATCCCGTCCCCTGAGGAGATTCGTGCTTGTGTTTTTGCTTTGAGCAAGGATAGTGCCAGTGGTCCTGATGGATTTAATGGTGTTTTTTATAGGTCTACTTGGTCTATTATCCAGGCTGATTTTTGTCTTGCTATTCAATCCTTCTTCTCGGGAGGGAACCTTCCCGCTGGTTGGACCTCCACCAACCTGATTCTCATTCCTAAGTGCGACAACCCTAGGTCTTGTTCGGATTTTCGTCCGATTAGCCTCTACAACTTTTCTAACAAGGTTATATCAAAAATTCTGGCCACCCGTCTGGCGCCTTTCCTTGAACGTATCATCTCCCCTTCTCAAGCAGGATTTGTCAAAGGACGTCTTATCTCTGATAACGTCCTTCTCGCCCAGGAACTGATCTCTCATATTGATTGGAAAGTCAGGGGTTCAAATGTCGTTTTTAAACTGGACATGGCTAAGGCCTACGATCGCATGTCCTGGTTTTTCGTCATCAAGATCCTAAGGACATTCGGGTTTCCGGAGGCATTGATTGACATGGTGTGGAGGCTAATCTCCAACGCTTGGTTCTCTGTCCTCATTAACGGCTCAGCCCATGGGTACTTCAAAGCTGGGAGGGGTTTGCGTCAAGGTGATCCGCTCTCGCCTTCTTTGTTTGTGATTGCGGCTGAGGCTTTTATTCGTGGTCTTCAATCCTTAACCATATATGGTCAAATCCAACGTTTCGGTATCTCGAGGGGCTGTCCCCTAATTTCTTCTCTATCCTTCGCTGATGACATTGTCATTTTCTCTAATGGCAGCCGTTCCTCTGTTCGACGGCTCCTTAGCTTTATCCATCAATACGAGAGATCTTCGGGTCAACTCGTTAACCCCTCCAAATGTTGCTTCGTTCATTCGAAGGACTTGTCTCCTTCTAGCGCTTCTTGGATCGAGACTACCTCTGGTTTCAAGGAATCTTCCCTTCTGCTTCCTTACCTTGGTATTGTCCTTTATCGGGGCAGGAAGCTAAATGCTCTTTTCGATCCCTTGACAGACAAAGTGAGGGGTAAGATATTACGCTGGAACGCGTCTCTTCTATCCCAGGCCGGCAGGCTTGTTCTTATCAAATCAGTTTTGGATTCGATGGGAACTCATATTTTCGCGGCTATGACCCCTACTGCCTCTTTCTTCCGGACTTACCGGTCCTTGGCATCTTCTTTCTTCTGGGGAAACAAGGTAAACGGCCGCCGCCGCCACTGGGTGTCGTGGGACGTGGTTTGTCGCCCCAAAACTGAAGGTGGTTTAGGGCTGCGAAACCCTTCTGACCTTTGCAAGGCCTTTGCGTGTAAGTTGTGGCACCGGTTTGGGGTTAACAACTCCCTTTGGGCTTCTTTCCTCCGAGCTAAATACCATAGACTTGCGGGCTCTAATTTCTTGGGCTCTCCGTCTTATGCTAGTGAGACCTGGAAGCATATGCAGTCGGTTAAGGCTTTATCAAACTCTCACGGCGGCTTGACGGGCTGGGATGGCGACTCCTTCTCCATCCTGAAAGCCTGGTCTTCTATCAGAACTCCGTCCCCTATTCGTCCTGAATTCTCTTTCATTTGGGATGTTCGTATTCCTCCCAAGGTTTCTATTCTTATGTGGCGAATCCTTCACGATGGGTTGCCACTCGACGAAAATATCCAAAAGATCGGAATCCCTTTGGTCTCCCGTTGTCTTTGCTGCGGCAACGGGGAAAGGGAATCTTCGAACCATTTGTTTTTCGGTGGCTTCACTGCCAGAGCTTGCTGGAATTACTTCGGAAACTTGGTTGGTGTTCGGAGTAATGCTAGAATCCCTTCTGATCCTCCCTATTCCTGGTGGGCTGGGAACTCGGGAAAATCTCTACGTGCTATCGTGTTCAGATTAATCCCGTGTCTTATATGCTGGCACGTCTGATGCGCAAGGAATAAGGCCATCTTCGACACCATTCCTATGGATCCGCAGTCCATTATTCAACGAGTGAGGAATGATGTCTTCCTGGCCTTTCGGGGAAGACCTTTCAAGGGAACCATGAGCCACCGGTCCCGGCGGTTAGTGGGACTCCTATCGATCTCCTGCGCTCAATCAGCCGCCAGACTAGGAGTTGGTTGAGCCTTCGTTGTAAGGTGGTTCCATTCACACACCGCCTTATCCCCCTACCCTACCTCTTTTTATTTTAATGTGTTTGCTAGTCTTCTGTTCAAATAGTTGCGGTCTATTCATGGCTTGGCTCTCTCTTGTGCTTGTTTGGCGGGTTATTTCTGGTTTCTCCTAGGGCTGATTGACCGGGCTTTTCTATTCTGCTGATGGTCCGCTGTGGTTACGCTCCGTGTGCTATTGTGCTGGTTTTCGTTGGTAGACCTTAGGCTTGTTTCCACATCTCTGTGCTCTGTCCGACGTTCCTTAGCCATTTTCTTTGGACAGGGGTATTCCATGCTGGCTTCTCCTTCCGAAAGGTTTCCCTAGGAGTCTGTTTTCTCTGGTTTCCCTGTATTTGATGTTTTTAGTTGTGTTTCTTTTGTGGTTTTGCTTGGAGGTCTGGTCTTTACTTTTTGGTAAAGACGGGTGGGTGTCTGCTGGTGGTTTCTATTTCTATTTTCTGTTTCTGTGTAGAGTGGCGTGGAGCTGTCGTTTATGTCTTTGTCTTTCTGGATTCTGCTTTAGTAGCTATAAATTTTGGTCTTTGGGTGGCATATGTCTTTCATATGCTAGTCCCATGTTCTGTGAGCCACCGGAGAATGGCATTTATTCTCCTCTTTTGTTTATAGATTCTTTAAAAAAAAAAGTCTTCCGCTCAAAAGACTAGTAAGGACATCGATCAGTGGTCAATTGTACAACGATTGTAAGAAAACTTGTCTTAAAAAGTTCCTTATGCATTTTTCTATCCACTAAGATTGGGATCCCATGCATCAATTGGATATATTTATAATATCGCCAAAAACTTAATTAGAAGCAATATGCAATATGTTGTGTACTAGTGAAAAAATAATGTTTCCTTATTTAGGCAAAAGTATGAGACATGTGAAAGATTTTATACCTCGATTAAGCCAGAGAAAGAACCATCGCCAGTATTATTCTCTAGTAAACAATAGTTCTTGGCATTCCATAGTAGTAGGTGTTTCACTGTGACAAGGCTGCAACTGCATTTGATAATAAATCAAGTATTAAGATAAGAGTCAGGAGCATTGAATTTGTCTCAAGTGCTTCTTCATACCACCATTAAATTTATCTCAGGCAACAAAATTTAATCTGTCTTATTTTAGTCCTAGTTAAGCTACCTTTAATGAATTATTTTGACTCACAAATTTTAAACCTAAAGGATCAAATAATTTAACAAAATCTCTTTCCACTCTCTCTACTATGTATACAAGCACATCTCGGAAAAGGTTACGAGTTCAGTCTAACATGTGTTCTATGATATGTAGCATCAACATAGAAACACTGAATCACAAATAATTTCCAATTGTATATAATGGGCTTATATATGCAAAGTAAAGCGATTAAATTGAAAATGCATGTACCTCATGTCCATCTGAATTTGATTTCAAGAGACTGATCTAATTAGGTCCTAGGATACCAACTTGCTAACTTTGTTCCTGTCAAATAAGCTACTCCATCCTCTTGAAAAGGTACAAAATATTTGAAATATTTCCTCTTATTTGAACACAAGAACATCAAATATTTGCGATTTTCCTCCAAATCACAATCCTAAATAATAACTACTTTTGCTTGTTTGATATGTTCATGTCACATTCAAAATCATCTCAACAAAAATTTGAGTTCATTCGAATTTATCTAACTTGACATTTTTGATGTCTAAAATAACCATTGAAACAAATGTTTTAATGGTGGATATTAGCTTATATTTTGAAGAGGTTGAGAATTTCGAAATTGTCTCATTTTTTGTAAAGAAATTATAACATAGATATGATTAGGATGCATCAAACGATATGTGTCAGCGGGCCTTCCTCATATATATATCGACACACAAATGCAAAATTAATAAACTTAAATGTCAGGGTAATCTTTGTTGCACTTAAACTCAAAATTTATGATAGCTATTCCTAGAAAGTTGTAAGTGACAGAAATAATATTCCATAAGTTAACACAACTGAGTATTTATACTATAGTTTACCTGGAAGGTTTTATTATTGAGCCTGATTTTTCTGAATTTCTCCTCATTTGGGTTTCTTGCAACATTTCCAATGTACGTGAGAAGTGTTTGAAATGCTCTCTTTACTTTGGCATCATCCTCCTACCAATAATTAGTTGAAGAAACAGACATACAATTGTAATTATTATACCATTACGAAGATTGATTAAAAAAATCATATAGCATGTGTTTCTATACTGTTACAATACATATAAATTTGTATGTTAATTAGTGATTTATATATGACATACAATAGTAGAAAGAGTGGAAAGAACACACGTTAGACTGAACTCATAACCTTAGGGTTTCTATCGATTGGAAACTATAGGCCTGGCAGGACCTAGTTTGGCCAAAGCACATTTTAGTTCTTCACCGACCTATAAAAATGATACAAATTTAAAACAGCACAGAGCTTTAAAAAAAACTAAAAGAATTAGCTGATGTGCAATACCACACTTATATGATATGATATATTGTTGAGGCTAAAGGGAACACTTTTTTCAATAAGCAGAACACGAAACAACAACAAATGAGTTGAAGCTTACAACTTTACAAAGGATATGCTCTAATGAAGAACACAAACTTTTGCAAACAATCCAACTTTGAGTGCTTCAACAATCACACTACATATAAAATCACTAATTAACATACAAATTCATATGTATGGTATAACACGTAGTGTCAAAATAAGAGAAAATTTTGAGCTTCTAACAATTGTTATTATTATTAGTAAGAAGCAATTTAGAAAATATCAAAAAAGATTATAATCAAATGCAAATGAATAGTTGTAAGATCATAACAAAAGCCTTGTCAAACTCAGATTGTACTACACTTGTTAACAAAATTTAAAAATGGAAGCAAATTTATTGCAGAATATAATCACCTAACATCGAGCTAAAAATTAGCTTTAAGAAAATTGCAAAAGCATTTACAAACATAGCTTAAGCTATACTTCTTACCAGCTTTATAACCACTACGAAAAAACAATTATTAAGGACTGAAAATTAAAGACCCAAATCTTTAATTCTTTAATTAAAGACCCGTTAGTAACTAAAATTTTCAGTCTTTAGCATTGGATACTAAAAACCGAAAATCAGTTTCTAATCGGTTTATAAAATTTAAGACTGTCCAGTTCCGTCTTTAGTCTGTTTCTAAATAACTAAATCTAATGGTTAAGCTTTCTTCTTTTTGTTAATCCTAGGGCTAAATCTAGTGATCCATGTCATATAATGCTTGAGATCCGCATTAAAATAATTGTTCTTTTTTAAGTAATTGGAAATTACACCATCTCCTCCTTAATTTAGGCACTACATCCATGTATAAAGAATTCCACCTTCTCTATTTACAAGTCGTTACCTTTACCCTCATGCCATAAAAGTTAAATTATCGGCAAAAAAAATAAAATAGATATCCTGAAGTGAATTCTGCAGCAATTTAACGGAAGTGCATTTATTAAAGCCATGTTAAAAGATATTATCCAAAAAAGGAATTTCTTCAAGCATCAGAAAGAATACGTGTCCGCCTATGGAAATGGGTTTAGAGTACTTGGAAATCATGTTGTTTCTTACATTTGCTGTATTAAGCTAGTCAGGTGTTTCCCTTTTTGCATAATGAGAATTATACGTTGCTACTTTTGGTAGAAGAGCTACAACAAGGAACTCTGATCTAAAAATTCATAAACAGTGGAGTTCTGATAGACAAATACCATGCAATGGAGTTTTAGTATGGAAGTAGCATAGTATTTGTCTAGTAAATACTATTAAAACTCCATTGCATGGTATTTGTCTACGTCAAAAAGACAAACTTTTGGGTATTGAGCCCACCAACTTCTACATCCCTCCTAACACTGCCTGAACCAACAGACCGCACCACAACGTCATTGGCCCCCCTCCCTCCATAAAGCAATAGTTGCCTACCTCAAACAGTGAGCAAAACCTAATCTCGCAAGCCCATGTCCTCTTCGCCTGAACCCGCTGACACACCTCCTATCTCTCTCGCCTTTTTTTTATTTTCCTTTTTTCTTTATTTTAAAGGCAAATTCTATTTCAACCCGTAATTTTACTTAGTAGCCCCCCCTTCAAAAAATAAATTTCTGAAGACAAAAATACCCTTAAGAAGCTTTTTTCTCAATTCTTCCAACTTTTACGTATTTTTTCACTGTTCTAAAACATCGAAACTCCAAAACCCTACTTTCCAACTTTTACGTAATTTTTTTATTGTTTTGGAAGTACCACGCTGTGTTAAAACATAATGTTGTTCCAGTACGGAGCGAACAAATGTGGTTGGTAATATAACCACGTAGTGTCACTACGTGGTTATATGATAAACCACGTAGTGTCACTACGTGGTTATATGATAAACCACGCATAGTCTCTACGTGGTTAGGTATCTAACCACGTCTTGTCAGTGCGTGGTGAACACAGAAACTCAAAAAAAAAATAGTACAGATAAGTTTAGGGGTAATTTTGAAACAAACGGGGGGCTACTAAGCAAGTTTGGGGGTTTACAATCTTTTTAATATTTTGGGGGGCTACTAATTGAAAATATGGGTTGAAATAGAATTTGCCTATTTTAAATCGCGATTTAGGGAAAAAATTAGGGTCGTCTAATTTTAGGAGAGGGTGAGGGAGAAAATGGGTTTGGTTAGGGTTAACGAGCTTAGGATCAGAAATGGGATTGACACGGATCAGTAATTTAGATCGTTAGATCATATTCAAATGAATGGAATAGATCTTAAATAATTAACAGGTAGGATAAGTAATATGACATGTAGGACATTTTTACACATCATCACACAACTCAGCATTATTTTTAATGAAAAGTTAAAATGATAGAAGGGAAATATAGGCGCCAGTTGCAAAAATCTTTCCCTTCTGTATATGCGTATGTAACACTTTTTACTTCTATTTATTGGTAGATAATCATCCTTCCAAAATGTTATAATATTGGCAATATTTACCTACCAATATATTTTACCATTAAGTATTAGTAGATAAAGGTTATCTTTACCTACCCATATATATATTTTTTTATTTTTTTTTATTTTTTTTTTGAACACAAAATGCGCTTATACTTGATCAAAACTAGTCCAAAAATACATCACCATATGGGTAATTAAAAACTTTTTTTTTTTAAACAACAATAATATATAAATAGCAAAAAGGAGGAGAAAGCCTTCCTCCAGAGGCTTACAGAAGAAGGCGAAGCATATGGAGAACATATACCTCCCTAATAAAGGACAGCAAAAGAAAAGACGAACAAATAAAAACAACCCATAGACACAAAGCAGCCAGGCTGGCTAAGACAAGACCCAAAAAAACAGAATCATCCCAACAACCCTCTCTCCCGCCACAACCAGAAGGTCAAGGCCAGTCCACCCAACGTACCATCAACCACCAACCCGCCGAAAGAAAACCCTACAGACGCAGCAAAACCATATATATTGGTAGGTAAAATATTGGTAAGTAAAAGTCAGATTTCTTGTAGTGCGCGTGTGAGGTTGGTGGGTCACGATCTGAGGTGAGGAATTAGGCTAGGTATTATGGTGATGGCCGGAGAGCTCGTGCGATGAGAAGTTGAACGGCGAAGACAGATCGATGAATAGTGCCTTGTGGAGGGAGAAAAGTGGTGAAGATGCACGATAGTGTCTGGGTTCGTGCATGTATTAGTAGTAGGCGACAATTTTAAATTTAGGGAAGAAGTATTAACCTAGATAATTAATATGAACTAGTTAATTAATGTAATTAATTATCTTAGTTAACTTGATTTCTTATAAAATCGATATCTTGTTCATACGAGGTCAGATTCGTACGCAGTCAGTTGTGTTGGTCGTAGGAACGTTAGCTTCACGTTGAAACATATTTCATTGAATTTGGAGTTAGTTAATTGGGCTGAAATTGAAAGCCGTTCGATTTTAGACCAAACTGGAACACAAAAGCGTCCGTTGGAATTTCTGCGAGTTTACTCACCTCTGAATAAATTAAATAATATCTGTGTTGTTATAGATTATTGTTGAATGCTTGGTTGATAATTTCTATTATTGTTTGATTGTTCGTTTGGATTTAAATTCTTGCTCGAAAAAGCAGATGTCATAAATAAATGTTTTGTTACACGGAACAAAAATAAAAGGAAAGTCGGAGTGTACGTAGCGCATAGCTCGCTATGGAGCACTTTGAAATACACATTCACAAATGTAAGTCACAGAGGACTTTTGTAGAGAGACCCTATGGGGTTTCTCGCCAATATTTATCTATTTACTTATATTCTTATGGTGCTTATATTATTGTTTGGTTGAAATATTTGTGACATACTGTTTGGTTTGAATAAACGTCCTTATAGCGATTTTTGCTATACCGTCACTTATGAAATATCATCCTCTTAAACCTTTTTGTGTGTGAAACGTGAGCTTGTATTTTCACAAAATAAATGTTTGGTCATGTGTTGCACTTTGAAAGTTGTTTGAACTATATTTTCAAATATTTTGAGAATTCTAAAAATAAAGAATAAGTGTTGATTAAAATTTATAAAGGGAGTTATAAATTTAATTAATTATCTTTTGAGGACAACTAATGCTGTTCAAAATTTATAAATTTGATTTATTATCTTTTAAGATAATTAATGTTGTTTAAATTTATAAAAGATTATAAATTGGATTTAACTATTTTTGGGAAAATTAAAGTTGTTTTAAATATATATAGGTCATTCACCTTAAATATTTTGTAAATTCTTTTTAAACAATTGTGAAGTTTTGAAAGGAATTTGAGGGTATTAAATATATTTTTAATCATTATTTAATTATATTAAAGTTATTAATGATGTTTAAAAGTTAATTAACCAATTTAATAAAAGTGTTTAAACGCTAATTAACTGATTTAATAAAAGTGTTCAAACGCTAATTAACTGATTTAATAAAAGTGTTTAAAGTTAATTAATTGATTTAATAAATGAGTTTAAAGTTAATTAATCATTTTAGTAATGATGTCTAAGGTTTATTAATTATTTAATAAATGATGTTTAAAGTTAATTAAGTGGTTTAAATAAAGGTGTTAAAGATAATTGATTTATTTATTAAAGGAGCTATAGAGTCGATTAATTCTATTTCGGGATAACTAATGTGGTTTTAATTTATAAAAGTATTTTAATTGATTTACTATCTTTTGAGATAATAAATATTGTTTGAAATTTATAAATGATAGTCTATAAATGAGAAAATCTTTAAAAAGGAATATTTATAAAGGAGCATTTTTAGAAAGTGTTTTACAATTATTTTTGATGTGAGAACAAAATACAAGTTTAGTTTTTAAAAAGTTTAAAGCTTGACCCGGTTATGGAAAAGATAAGAGTTTTAACTTCCGTAAACGACATCGCTCATTTGGAAAGGATTTAGTCATACTCGTAGCACTAAATGTCAAGGTATGGAAACTCGTTTCTATCTCAAAGGTTAAAATTGTTGTCAAGGCGATGCCTTGAAGTAACACTACCTTAACTTGCCTGGCTTCATTTTCAACTGAGGCATAGTACCAATTTGAAATCGACGAGTAGTGGTAAGGGCATGAGATTTAATTTCCATATACGATCATTTTGATTATTCCCGATAGTTGATTTATTGATCATCGATTCAGCTTTCTTTTTTATGTATCATCAATTCAAGACGATTTTTTGCTCTTTTGAGCGTTGATATCCTTTATCGGAAATGACTAAAACCAAAGAGCTAGTGGAAGCCAAGCTATATGGGGTTGCCCCATTAGAGTATCCTCACATCTACTCTAGATTGGATTCGGTGATATGCGCGCAGAGATGTGAAATACTTGGATTCTTGGTAAAGGTAGGTAGGGTCCGGCTTGAACATGTCCGAGAGCCATCGTAGTTCTCAAGTATATTTCTAAAGGTATACTTTCGATGAGAGAGGTGCACCCTCCTAGTCATTGTTGGAAAATTCCTTTCCTTGTTGTTGATTCAAATCTTTTGATTATTTTCTTAATTGCATTAAGAAGTGACTAGAGCTCTTCTCGATGTTTAATTATTTGTGTCCATTCTTTAAGATTGGATTTTGACCTTTTTTATACTCATCCTTCCAAGTTTGGGCTTTGTTTAATTCGCTACCATTCATTCATGTGTGGAAGTTGTTCTTGTGAGGTAAAACCCGTTCAATGTTTAGTGGCATAGTCTCACATAATTATTACATGTTCACCACATTACTTGAGTTTTCTCAAACTGGTATTTCTAGACTGATCCGGGTGTTATTTTATTATAATGCTTGGGTTAGACCGAGTATTTTTCCAGGTTGTCGTTGGTGTGACATGGAGCTCATGAAGTAGAGCTAGATGTTCACCTGCTGTAGTATTTTATTTTCCACTGTATTACTATATATTACCATCAGCAATTGTAAGGTCAGGAAGTTATAACGGTCCAAGCTGGCGAGGATCGTTTTTAACTCTGATATACCATGCATTTTAGAGTGAAAGCTTTACCGTCTTTATTATATTATATGTTGTCGTTCCGTTGTGAGATTCTGTTCCTCCTATTCCTTTTCCCTTTTTCTTTTTTCCTAACAATCTGCCTTTTCGGGTATTGGATGGTCGGCATTGGAATACCGTGGATGTATTTGGTGCAGACATTCGATGGTCGAAAAGGTAGGTCGTTACATTTATGGAGAGTGGAAAACATATTTCAAATCAACATTTGAATTTAGCCCAACTTTCTTTATCATATCTACCCATGTTAATGCTGAATTTTGATTATCTCTAACCAGATATTGAGCATTCTGTTTGCATGATTATTTCCTGATACATTTCTTGTATCAAGAATCAGTTTGCTAAATGGATTTCTCTGATAAGAATTTTTTGTTGCCCGCTATTTGATTTGGGATGCATATTTACGATTGGGACGACTAAAATTAATAGGTTTTCACTTGTTTCTGACCATCTGAAATCCCTCTTCATCAAATTTCGATGGCTTATCTTTATAAATTTGTTATGAATAAGCATTGAGATTTGGAAAAGGAGGAGAATTGGTTGGGGAGTATGAAGATGATCTAGGTTTTCAACAAAGATGGGGTTATTAACTATAGGGATAGTTTGACTCACATCCCTACCAAGTTTTAAAATAGATAAAACATCCTTCACAACCAACATTTACGTTTCCGCTCCCTATTTTCAAATTCACGCACGCAAAAAGTCTCAAATACCCTTTATGTTTTAAACTTTTCAAACGTGTATAACTTTATTTACAAAAACCGGATCAACATACCGTTTTCACCAAAAAATCACAAATTTTATGATCTTTAAAATGAGATCCATTGTTGATACCAAAAATTTATATTTGTATTAAAGGTGCAATTATTTCAAATATTTGCAGACAATTCAGCAAATATTGAACATTTCGATTTTTTTTTCAAATTTATAAAAAATGCACAAAATTGCAGATATTTCTGCAACTATATGGTATAGTTGCAGAAATGTGTGCAACTATTGGGTATAGTTGCAGAAATTTATGCAACTATATGGTATAGTTGTAGAAATATCTGCAACTATTGCATATAGTTGCAGACATTTCTGCAACTATTGCAAATAGTTTTTTTTTTCAAAATGAAGATAAATAAATAAAAGGAGAAAAAACGAACTATTGCAAATAGTTGCAGAAATGCAAATAGTTGTAGAAATGTCTGCAACTATTGCGTATAGTTGCAGAAATTTCTGCAACTATTGCGTATAGTTGCAGAAATAACTGCAACTATTGCGTATAGTTGTAGACATTTCTGCAACTATTGCAAATAATTGCAGAATTGTTTGCAACTATTTGCAATAGTTGCAGATATTTCTACAACTATTGCGTATAGTTGCAGACATTTCTGCAACTATTGCATATAGTTGCACAAATGAACTATTGCGTATAGTTGCAGAAATGTCTGCAACTATTGCGTATAGTTACAGAAATTTCTGCAACTATCGCATATATTTGCAGAAATTTATTGCGATTATTTATAACTGCAAATATTAAGAATATCATATTTCATAAAAAAAACTTGATTCATCTTCAATTTAATTGCAGTTTTCCATTTAAATCGAAAAATAAGAAGAAGAATTAGAGCTCGCAGTGAAACGCAGGGGTAATTTGGGGAATAAATTGGCTGAAAACAGAAACAGGGACGTAGAATATGTACTTTTTATGACAGGGATCCGCTTTGAAATTAAGTTTCGTTTTAAGGATGTGTGACTAATTTTCACTTAACTATATTCATGGCAGCAATGTCTGCTTGAGAGGAGAGGGAAATGAATTCTTACTATGAAATGCATATGTCGATGAATGGTCAATGAATCTGTTCGGCTCAACTGGCTGTCGAAAATTAAAACAAAGTGCAAGATATTATGACATTTACTAACATATTGTCAAAATGCACGAAAAATTATATCAAAATGTACCTCCATCAAATCGTTATTTCTTATGCGGTGTTGAGCTTATAAGTAAAGAACGCTATCATCAACCGGTTTGGGTTCCATTTCTTCATATTCTACCACAATAACAAAACCAAATCAAATTTATAACGTAAACAATCCTTATATACAATCAAGAACCAATCGAACAAATGTTCTACGCGCACAAACTACTTCATTAGTCTAGAAACAAAGATTTATACCTAAAAAACTAATTTTTTTAAACCCTAAAATCAAAAATTTAAGATAAAAAAGGAAGAATACAAACCTATAAGAGGTACTTGAGAGGATGAGGAAGTCATTCTTCAATTTCTAGCCTGCTTTAGAGAGTTTTTGAGTGAAAATATTGATTTTGGGAGATTTGGGGTTTTGGTTTCGAATGTAGGGAGAGGGTAGATTGAGAAATGAAATAGTGGGGCTGGCTAAAACAGCAGGTAAGCAACTTGACGTCATTTGAAATGCCACACACAGGCGGCATCTCAAATGCCGCTACCTACGTTTTGAAATAAAATGTGTACTGGCGGTATTTGAAATGCCCCGAGCACACGTTGTTGCTGATGTGGCCAAAACTGGCCTATTTTTGTAAATAGTTTACAAATTGGCCTATATTTGCAATTACTTTGCAAAATTGACCTAAATTAAAAATTTATCCTTTTTTTCAAAATGATATGTTTTTCATTATAAAATAGAGACCGCCGCTTATCACTTTATCACAATCAGCCGAATTTGAGAATCTTATTACAAAGAATCCATTGTTTCTTGTATAAATTTTGAATTTATCCGAATGATTCCATGTTCTAATCATGAATGCTTTGAAATGATGATAATGATAGCATGTTCTAAACACGTAAGGAACACCTGAATTGTCCATATTACTACTGCCTATGATTTCATATATGCTCTTCTTTCTGCCCTTTTTTCTTTTATTATTGATAAGAGAGGAGGAAGATGACTAGAGTCTGGCAGCATTCTCAATCAGTGAATCTGGGTTGGACACAACAGCCTTTTGCAAGCCAATATTAGCCATGTTAACTGAATTTGTGTTTAGACTCTTATCTGATTTGCAATTATCTGTAACTAAACTTGGACTACCCTGCGTGGGGGTGCTAACTGAACTGTACATTATAATCCCCTGGATTTCTTTGCATTGCTTCTAGGTTGTTGTTGATTGTGACTGTCACATACCGAAATTTTCGACTTTCGAAAATTCGACATCGATACTCACTTTATCGACTGCCGAGCAATCGAGTGCCGGAAACTCCAATAGTGAGGGTTTTAAGAAAAAGAAAAAGTAGAAGAAGAAGAAGATAGAAGAAAAAGAGAAGGAAGAAAGAAGAACAACAACAGAACAAGAGCAGAAACAGAAACAGAAAACAATATCAGAATCTCACATATCGCAGCGGAACAATATATAATAGATAAATGAATATCATTTTTAAAACAAAAGAATTATATCTATTATTACATTACATCACATCATATCATCAGAGTCAATAAACAACAATGGACAGTTATATAAACTTGTCCTCATACAGAATACACAGCGGAATAAATACTATCAGATACAAATACTACGTCTCGTCATCCAGCTTGCTTCCAAAGCTCCAGAATATCCAGAATATCCTGATAATATAACTCTAGGCTGCCCGTGTGGAAATTGGTGGGCACCCAGAGTTTAGAAGGGAACAATAAACTCCGAGTCAGTCATGGTGACTGGTGTGAGATCGTAAAACAGTTATTCTTTAAAATAAACAACAGGATAATTTTAAAGTCAATTCGAAATGCTTTTGGAAAATGAAACTACCATAAGACCTCCCACCACACACACAATGCAAATGCAGACTTGGAGGAGATTTCTTCTTATGATAGTCAAAGATGCTTACTACGCAAAATCAAATCATTTTTGATATTATTATTAGTGCATAGTGTAGAAAACATTTCGAAAGTATAATATTAATCTTAGCCAACATACGACCAGTATCGTATGCCTACTATAGCTACTATGTTCAATAGCAGGTTACCGCCACATTCCATAGCAGGTAATACAACTAAAACCGTACACGTCGCGTATTGTTTCTTTGGATTTCCAACAAATGGTCAGGCTAAGGAACTTCCTTTTCCACGATGGGTACGTCCCTGGAATAGACGACCCGAGAACCTAACCGGATCTCTGCCAACACAAGGCCGGGTTACCTCTGCAAAAATAGGTAACTACTGACACGCGTATGCCATCCCCCGATCGTCACCGATCTTCCCGAGGATCCCCGATTCGCAACAACCACAAAGAAATAAATTTTGCAGCAACCACAGAGGTTAAGTATCTGGGCTCCATACCATGATACCACCTTTATCCAGAAGGAATGACATACACTAAGGGGCGCTACTCCCTAGAACCTTGCCGCATCCTTCCTGTTTCAACCATTTCCGGGGTGTGAGGCTCGATGAAGTCTCGTCCACAAAGCTACGCTTTCTCAAAAAGCCCTGCTTCGGGTCAAACAAAATGATCAACCTATGATCACAAAGATATAAGATCAAACAAATGATCATATCGCAAATGATCAAACACTGATCATTTCACAGCAACACTTAGTATGCCACGTTACCAAATTGGGATATATCGCTGATAAATTTCAACTACATAACCTCTGAGCTCGTACGTCTCAGAGAAGGGTGTTAAGCTAAGAGAATAAATTCTCCGCCACCAACAGAAATGTATTTGAAAGAAATCAGCTTTATATCTCAAATTGTAACGTCAGACACACAATCCATACAAGTCTGTTCCGGGATCGAACAGAACCGAAGGCACTTCTCACGAAGCCCTTGCATATCCGGATAAATTTCTAATCACGTTCGGACTTCCCGTCACTAAGGGTGATAAAACCTCTAAACCGGAGATCAGCCGATGTAGAGTAACTCGATGGTAATCCTTCCGTTTTCAAAAAATATCCGGTCTTCAACACCGGTCTTCGAATGCAATTCCTAACGACGTATCACATATTCGGAATGGGTTATACGACCCCATGGTCCTTTCCCGGCTAACCCGAATAGTGAGCGATTATTCAAAAATAAGTGTGGCATTCAAATTCATCCAATTCACAACAAATACCTACTCAAGGTAATTATTGATAGTCGGTTATTTAACTATCAATAAAGATGCGCAACATCATCAGATTCCAAATTATTTCATCTTCAAAAATATCTTTACTAGATATAAAAATTTCCACACTTCAAAAATAAATCAACGTTTATTTTTCTAAACAGTTTCCCTTTCTTTTATAAATTCCATAGTGAATTTATTTTCAAAATATCTACTGATATACGATCCTCAAATCGATTTCAAATATTCAATTTCATTTTATCTTTAAGAAGATAAAATCTCAAAACGTTTCATTTCATTTTGGAAAAGCATTTCCATACTTATTTAATAATAAGTGTTTCACAAATCTTTTATTTTCAACATTTGAAAATATTCGATATACTTAAATCAAATTAAGTATATATTCATTCTTTTAAGGAAAACATTCTCTTAAGCACATTTATTTGAGTCAAAACGAATGTTACGTAAAACATCGTTACGAACGACTCAAAATCACTAGTATAGGGATTCGAATTTTAAGATAGATATGTAAATCCCAATACTATATAAAACATTTCCTTTTGGAAATCATTTACTATAACAACAGTGTTATAGTCCGCCATTTCCTTATTTTTCGAAATCGTCTATTTCAAAAATAAATGTTGAAATCTATGGTTTCGATATTTAACATCTTTTAAAACATCTTTTAAAACAATTAACTCATTTCATAATATTATCTTCCCAAAACATAACCATTTTTTTTAAATAATATATTCACTGTCCAAAATCGTGAATATAGTTCGTTATCCAAATTCAACATTTCTACACGTTTTATTTAAAGGCTTATCCACTGTCCAAAATTGTGGATATAATTCCTTTAATTAACTTCTACAATTCACTTATCAAAATAAGTGATTTCGGATTTATAAGCAACGTTTATAAATCACAATTTTATATTTTATAACAATTTCAAGTTATGAAATACCTTACTTAAACAATTCCATTTGACTCATTTATATAACAAATCCAATTCATAAGTTGATAACTTATAATTCATTTAGTTTCAAAACCCTTCATCTTATAACGTCACAAATCGTATATCTATTAATACTACTTACTTATAAAATCCGTTTATAAGTTCATTTTAACATTTATAGAACTCCTAAAAAACTCCTTATTTTTATTTATAAATAACAATTTCATACATCTTCTATGAATAAAATCTATTTGTAATAAGTCAAAAACTTCAATCTGAACAAATTACAATTTAATCAACTTATATTTCAAAAACCACTTTTCGCTTATATTTCACAAATCTCATAATTTTTATAACACGAAAATTACAACATTTATTTATTTAAAATGAATTAATTCCAAAATTCAATAAAATGTATATTTTCAAAAATTACTTTGAAATCCTTTTAAAAATAATATCGTTATTTTTAAACTCCAAAAATGGATCCGATGATGCAACAACACCAAACAATCAATCACAACAACCAAATATCATATATCATCATATGATAACAGAATATATCAAAATATCTGTAAATAATCAATACGGTGAGGAATCCAGTTGGATCCCTCCAACCTGTTTCCCTACATCCACAGATGTTAGCACAATACCAATTCCGCTCCAGTACGGAATTATCGCGGTATATGGGTTTTTATAAATATCCGCTTACTAACGGCGCAATAGGGTCTCATCCACTATACGAGGCGGGAAATCATCAATCCAATATATACATATGCCAATATGTATATATTGCTATATATATATATATCATATAATATCTAATATCACATCCAAACAAATCAAACAAATCAATAACTGCAATTCAAATTTAAATCTGAGTGAGGAGATCTCACCTTAGCTTTTTATTTTGCAATCCGTTTACTTTTCCAATCCAGTTTGTTTTTCTCGATTTTTTTAACCTTGTATAACATTTGATAATTGGTTAATATTCGAACCAATCATCAACAATAAATTCCCCATTCAATAACTTTAATTTGCCAGTGATTTAATTTTAAACCAATTTCTTTTTATAACTTCTATATTAAATCTAACAAATTTAATTATTGATGATTTATTTTTAACAAACAAATAAAATATTTTAAACTGATTCCCTTTTTTAAAATTCTTCTTTCAAACTACATATATATTTATCTCTTCTTTATCCATACATGTATACATACATCTTTAAGTAAATGTCAAAACAAAATTTTCTTACTGTAAAAATTAAATACTGGGATTCCTATATTTTTTTTCTTTTCCTGACCAGTTTATAAATTTTTATAACAGGGGGTATATACATCCTAATTACCCCTCCACATCCTTTTAAATTTAAAAAGTAAGTTGATGTGTACATTTTTTTTTCTTTTTGCCGTAAACACAATAAAAAAAATTACTTCTGTGAGAAAAATAAAATTCTGAAATTTCATTAGACTGAAATGCTTTAAAATAATTTACCCTTGAAATCGAACAGGAAATGAAGTCAATGAGCTTCGCTCTGCACGCGACCACTGACCTCGACGGTCACCTCCAGTCGATCGTGACGAGCCCATCGCTACCTCGAACCACCATCGGTCCCCCGCTTGCGACCACTCCACCAGAACGTCACCATCATTGATCGAAGCCCTAGCACCATCCCCGAATGTCGCGCTAATGCCTGCCGTTGACCCAAATTCGAGCTCGACTCGATACGCTGCCGACCCCCTATTCGCGGCGCCAAGGCGAACGCGATTGCCATTCGATCGAGTATCCCCACTCGAGTTTCCGCCTCATCATTTTCGTGCCCTAACTCGTGCTGGCCTTGCGAGATTCGAGTCGTTCGACTCCGCTTTTATGTGCCTCGCGACTTGATCATGCCGCCAATCTCCTTTCTTCATCGCGATCGAACAAAACCCACGCGCCCCCGCGACTTCATTTTTATTTTTTTCTTTGAACTGGGGACGAGAAAATGGAAAGGGGATGGAAGTAATTCGCGTGGATTTGAACTGAAAGAGGTATGGATTTCGTGAGGGGTTGCACGTTTATTCTCGTGATTGCAGGCGCGATTCCAGGCGCGTGTTTGAAGGAGGAAAAGTGTTGACGTTGACAAATTTAAAATTTAAATTTAAATCGAATCCGTTTACATTTCAATGCATTTTCTCACCGTATGGTCACGTATCATCTTCGAAAAATACGAAATTGGAAATCCGACAATAATTCAATATTACGAACCCAATGGAACTGGTTTCGTCGAATTTCGAGACTGTGCCTCGGACGGCTATTTTTAAATATCGATCGAACGATATAAATTTCAAATCTTAACAGATTGTTTCCCAAATCAATTTCTGAAGCTTCTATTATCCTCAGTATTACCAATACGAATTTTTATCCAACTATCAACAGATTAAATTCTATAATTTAATCGCCGATTTAAAGTTATATTCGGGATTCAAATTAAATTACCGTTCAAATATTTAAAATTAATTAAATATTCTCAATTTAATTCGTTCAAAATTCAGGGTCGTTACAGACTTCCCTCCTTAAAAGAATTTCGTCCTCGAAATTACAAGTTAGGAAAAAATGTCCTTAACTCGTCTACTATTTTTCACAATCTAATAGTTTTATCAATCTTTCAAAACAAATCTCTCTACTAAAGATTCGTTATTAATTCAATTAAATTTCAAAACCTTTCATAGTTTTCAAACATCATTGTTTTCTTCAAAATTCAAATTCGAGTTTAAATTCAAATTTTAAACTTTCAAAATTTCTCAAAAATTTTCTAACACCCTAAATTTCCGAAAAATTTCGCCAGCGTCTCCTTTGCGCGGCTAATACGGCACGACTACAAAACGTCCCTACGGACTCTCAGATTCCAAAAAGAAAAAGAAAAAGCCAAGCGGCTAGAGAAATAAGTCATCAAATCTCATATTCAAATTGAAACACTTACCTTTTGTCGAGCAATTCAAATTCTCTTCAAAATTAAAATCCCAATTCCTTTACACCTGTATATCCTACTAGCCATAATATCTAGTTACATATTCAAACCATTTTGCAATTCTGATTACAAAATTTTCAATATAAACTACTTACACATTTTTACTTCACTATTGAAGTTATATATCTATTTCATTCAATTTGAACTCTCATTCCAATTCATTTGTTACTACTCCAATTTATTTATTCAAATTCGGTTTCAGCTTCATTTACTACCAAATTCAAAAGAAGTTTAACATTCAGTTTTAATCTCATTCACTTCATTCAATTAGCTTCACTTACAAATTTTTAGTTTAATAGTTCACTTTGTTTTCCACAAATCTAAATTCAATTCAGTCTTACTTATCAATTCAAAAATGAATTTTTACATTAAATTTCATTTTCTTGCATTTGCTATTGCAAATTCATTTATTCATTCGTAATTTTATCCATTTTCAATTCGAATTCTCATTTCAATCGAATTTCAAATACTTTATAAGTCTTCGACTTACTTACATTTCGATTTATAAGATCATTGATACATTCACCTTACTAATTTCATTTCATTATTGAATTTTAATTCATCTTTCATTTCACATTTATAATTATTCAATCCACTTCATTGCTTACAAATTTGAAACGAATCTCAACTTTCAATTTCGCTTTCATTTAATTGATTCACTTATACTTGCTTTAATTTTAACTTCATTCTTTAAGTTAAATTTATTCAATCTAATTCACAACAAATTGTATAAGTTATCAACTCATTTATTATTCTCATAAATATTTTTATATAGCATTCCAGAGTCTTAATAACATTTTCAAAACCATTTTTGAAAACAATTCAAATTATCTTTTGAATTTCAAAACAAAACCCAAATTTTTCAAAACAACTTCCATTTAAAACAATTGGCAGCAATTCCTCTTTTGGAAACCCGAAAATGAACACCGGTGATGTCGCGATCATCATCGGAATTATTTTCCAGCGACCGAAAAGAGTTTAGAGCTTTTCATCCCTTTAGAACATTTTCAAAACCGTTGAAATCTATTTTCAAACCAAAAAGGAATTAAACTTTCCAAATCTCCAAAATTTTCAAATTCTTTTCAAAACATTTCCAAATACTCCTCTGGAATTCCGTTTCAAATTATAAGTCACAATTATAATTTATATTCTTTAATTTCATTTGTATATGAATTCATTTCTTAACTTTGGGGTTACGATTTCAATTTCTTATTCAATTCCAATGATAATAGATTAATATTATCACCTCTAACAACCATGCAACCATATACTATTATAATTCATAGAAAATCATTTCCTTTCTATACAAAAATAGTTTTGGGTAAAATTATTTCATTTACCCTATTCAAAACAATACTGTGCCGAATTGTTCTATTCGAGCGTTTAGAAACCCCTATCAATGATCGTTAATTACTCGTATTGACCAGAATCCATATACCACTCAATAAATCAATCATCACAATATAAAACAATTTTATATTCAAATAACAAATACGCGCTCATATCTATTATTACACTCAACTCATTCTAGAGTACTGCTGACTCTATCTCTAATGAGTAACACCCAACAGAGCAGGGTTGTCGCTTAACCATATGCTCTGATACCACGCTATCACATACCGAAATTTTCGACTTTCGAAAATTCGACATCGATACTCACTTTATCGACTGCCGAGCAATCGAGTGCCGGAAACTCCAATAGTGAGGGTTTTAAGAAAAAGAAAAAGTAGAAGAAGAAGAAGATAGAAGAAAAAGAGAAGGAAGAAAGAAGAACAACAACAGAACAAGAGCAGAAACAGAAACAGAAAACAATATCAGAATCTCACATATCGCAGCGGAACAATATATAATAGATAAATGAATATCATTTTAAAAACAAAAGAATTATATCTGTTATTACATTACATCACATCATATCATCAGAGTCAATAAACAACAATGGACAGTTATATAAACTTGTCCTCATACAGAATACACAGCGGAATAAATACTATCAGATACAAATACTACGTCTCGTCATCCAGCTTGCTTCCAAAGCTCCAGAATATCCAGAATATCCTGATAATATAACTCTAGGCTGCCCGTGTGGAAATTGGTGGGCACCCAGAGTTTAGAAGGGAACAATAAACTCCGAGTCAGTCATGGTGACTGGTGTGAGATCGTAAAACAGTTATTCTTTAAAATAAACAACAGGATAATTTTAAAGTCAATTCGAAATGCTTTTGGAAAATGAAACTACCATAAGACCTCCCACCACACACACAATGCAAACGCAGACTTGGAGGAGATTTCTTCTTATGATAGTCAAAGATGCTTACTACGCAAAATCAAATCATTTTTGATATTATTATTAGTGCATAGTGTAGAAAACATTTCGAAAGTATAATATTAATCTTAGCCAACATACGACCAGTATCGTATGCCTACTATAGCTACTATGTTCAATAGCAGGTTACCGCCACATTCCATAGCAGGTAATACAACTAAAACCGTACACGTCGCGTATTGTTTCTTTGGATTTCCAACAAATGGTCAGGCTAAGGAACTTCCTTTTCCACGATGGGTACGTCCCTGGAATAGACGACCCGAGAACCTAACCGGATCTCTGCCAACACAAGGCCGGGTTACCTCTGCAAAAATAGGTAACTACTGACACGCGTATGCCATCCCCCGATCGTCACCGATCTTCCCGAGGATCCCCGATTCGCAACAACCACAAAGAAATAAATTTTGCAACAACCACAGAGGTTAAGTATCTGGGCTCCATACCATGATACCACCTTTATCCAGAAGGAATGACATACACTAAGGGGCGCTACTCCCTAGAACCTTGCCGCATCCTTCCTGTTTCGACCATTTCCGGGGTGTGAGGCTCGATGAAGTCTCGTCCACAAAGCTACGCTTTCTCAAAAAGCCCTGCTTCGGGTCAAACAAAATGATCAACCTATGATCACAAAGATATAAGATCAAACAAATGATCATATCGCAAATGATCAAACACTGATCATTTCACAGCAACACTTAGTATGCCACGTTACCAAATTGGGATATATCGCTGATAAATTTCAACTACATAACCTCTGAGCTCGTACGTCTCAGAGAAGGGTGTTAAGCTAAGAGAATAAATTGTCCGCCACCAACAGAAATGTATTTGAAAGAAATCAGCTTTATATCTCAAATTGTAACGTCAGACACACAATCCATACAAGTCTGTTCCGGGATCGAACAGAACCGAAGGCACTTCTCACGAAGCCCTTGCATATCCGGATAAATTTCTAATCACGTCCGGACTTCCCGTCACTAAGGGTGATAAAACCTCTAAACCGGAGATCAGCCGATGTAGAGTAACTCGACGGTAATCCTTCCGTTTTCAAAAAATATCCGGTCTTCAACACCGGTCTTCGAATGCAATTCCTAACGACGTATCACATATTCAGAATGGGTTATACGACCCCATGGTCCTTTCCCGGCTAACCCGAATAGTGAGCGATTATTCAAAAATAAGTGTGGCATTCAAATTCATCCAATTCACAACAAATACCTACTCAAGGTAATTATTGATAGTCGGTTATTTAACTATCAATAAAGATGCGCAACATCATCAGATTCCAAATAATTTTCCAAATTATTTCATCTTCAAAAATATCTTTACTAGATATAAAAATTTCCACACTTCAAAAATAAATCAACGTTTATTTTTCTAAACAGTTTCCCTTTCTTTTATAAATTCCATAGTGAATTTATTTTCAAAATATCTACTGATATACGATCCTCAAATCGATTTCAAATATTCAATTTCATTTTATCTTTAAGAAGATAAAATCTCAAAACGTTTCATTTCATTTTGGAAAAGCATTTCCATACTTATTTAATAATAAGTGTTTCACAAATCTTTTATTTTCAACATTTGAAAATATTCGATATACTTAAATCAAATTAAGTATATATTCATTCTTTTAAGGAAAACATTCTCTTAAGCACATTTATTTGAGTCAAAACGAATGTTACGTAAAACATCGTTACGAACGACTCAAAATCACTAGTATAGGGATTCGAATTTTAAGATAGATATGTAAATCCCAATACTATATAAAACATTTCCTTTTGGAAATCATTTACTATAACAACAGTGTTATAGTCCGCCATTTCCTTATTTTTCGAAATCGTCTATTTCAAAAATAAATGTTGAAATCTATGGTTTCGATATTTAACACGTTTTAAAACATCTTTTAAAACAATTAACTCATTTCATAATATTATCTTCCCAAAACATAACCATTTTTTTTAAATAATATATTCACTGTCCAAAATCGTGAATATAGTTCGTTATCCAAATTCAACATTTCTACATGTTTTATTTAAAGGCTTATCCACTGTCCAAAATTATGGATATAATTCCTTTAATTAACTTCTACAATTCACTTATCAAAATAAGTGATTTCGGATTTATAAGCAACGTTTATAAATCACAATTTTATATTTTATAACAATTTCAAGTTATGAAATACCTTACTTAAACAATTCCATTTGACTCATTTATATAACAAATCCAATTCATAAGTTGATAACTTATAATTCATTTAGTTTCAAAACCCTTCATCTTATAACGTCACAAATCGTATATCTATTAATACTACTTACTTATAAAATCCGTTTATAAGTTCATTTTAACATTTATAGAACTCCTAAAAATCTCCTTATTTTTATTTATAAATAACAATTTCATACATCTTCTATGAATAAAATCTATTTGTAATAAGTCAAAAACTTCAATCTGAACAAATTACAATTTAATCAACTTATATTTCAAAAACCACTTTTCGCTTATATTTCACAAATCTCATAATTTTTATAACACGAAAATTACAACATTTATTTATTTAAAATGAATTAATTCCAAAATTCAATAAAATGTATATTTTCAAAAATTACTTTGAAATCCTTTTAAAAATAATATCGTTATTTTTAAACTCCAAAAATGGATCCGATGATGCAACAACACCAAACAATCAATCACAACAACCAAATATCATATATCATCATATGATAACAGAATATATCAAAATATCTGTAAATAATCAATACGGTGAGGAATCCAGTTGGATCCCTCCAACCTGTTTCCCTGCATCCACAGATGTTAGCACAATACCAATTCCGCTCCAGTATGGAATTATCGCGGTATATGGGTTTTTATAAATATCCGCTTACTAACGGCGCAATAGGGTCTCATCCGCTATACGAGGCGGGAAATCATCAATCCAATATATACATATGCCAATATGTATATATTGCTATATATATAGATATATCCTATAATATCTAATATCACATCCAAACAAATCAAACAAATCAATAACTGCAATTCAAATTTAAATCTGAGTGAGGAGATCTCACCTTAGCTTTTTATTTTGCAATCCGTTTACTTTTCCAATCCAGTTTGTTTTTCTCGATTTTTTTAACCTTGTATAACATTTGATAATTGGTTAATATTCGAACCAATCATCAACAATAAATTCCCCATTCAATAACTTTAATTTGCCAGTGATTTAATTTTAAACCAATTTCATTTTATAACTTCTATATTAAATCTAACAAATTTAATTATTGATGATTTATTTTTAACAAACAAATAAAATATTTTAAACTGATTCCCTTTTTTAAAATTCTTCTTTCAAACTACATATATATTTATCTCTTCTTTATCCATACATGTATACATACATCTTTAAGTAAATGTCAAAACAAAATTTTCTTACTGTAAAAATTAAATACTGGGATTCCTATATTTTTTTTCTTTTCCTGACCAGTTTATAAATTTTTATAACAGGGGGTATATACATCCTAATTACCCCTCCACATCCTTTTAAATTTAAAAAGTAAGTTGATGTGTACATTTTTTTTCTTTTTGCCGTAAACACAATAAAAAAAATTACTTCTGTGAGAAAAATAAAATTCTGAAATTTCATTAGACTGAAATGCTTTAAAATAATTTACCCTTGAAATCGAACAGGAAATGAAGTCAATGAGCTTCGCTCTGCACGCGACCACTGACCTCGACGGTCACCTCCAGTCGATCGTGACGAGCCCATCGCTACCTCGAACCACCATCGGTCCCCCGCTTGTGACCACTCCACCAGAACGTCACCATCATTGATCGAAGCCCTAGCACCATCCCCGAATGTCGCACTAATGCCTGCCGTTGACCCAAATTCGAGCTCGACTCGATACGCTGCCGACCCCCTATTCGCGGCGCCAAGGCGAACGCGATTGCCATTCGATCGAGTATCCCCACTCGAGTTTCCGCCTCATCATTTTCGTGCCCTAACTCGTGCTGGCCTTGCGAGATTCGAGTCGTTCGACTCCGCTTTTATGTGCCTCGCGACTTGATCATGCCTCCAATCTCCTTTCTTCATCGCGATCGAACAAAACCCACGCGCCCCCGCGACTTCATTTTTATTTTTTTCTTTGAACTGGGGACGAGAAAATGGAAAGGGGATGGAAGTAATTCGCGTGGATTTGAACTGAAAGAGGTATGGATTTCGTGAGGGGTTGCACGTTTATTCTCGTGATTGCAGGCGCGATTCCAGGCGCGTGTTTGAAGGAGGAAAAGTGTTGACGTTGACAAATTTAAAATTTAAATTTAAATCGAATCCGTTTACATTTCAATGCATTTTCTCACCGTATGGTCACGTATCATCTTCGAAAAATACGAAATTGGAAATCCGATAATAATTCAATATTACGGACCCAATGGAACTGGTTTCGTCGAATTCCGAGACTGTGCCTCGGACGGCTATTTTTAAATATCGATCGAACGATATAAATTTCAAATCTGAACAGATTGTTTCCCAAATCAATTTATGAAGCTTCTATTATCCTCAGTATTACCAATACGAATTTTTATCCAACTATCAACCGATTAAATTCTATAATTTAATCGCCGATTTAAAGTTATATTCGGGATTCAAATTAAATTACCGTTCAAATATTTAAAATTAATTAAATATTCTCAATTTAATTCGTTCAAAATTCAGGGTCGTTACAGTGACACCATTCCCTTCAGTGAACTTCTCAATGTGACTTTGCTGTCTGGAATCATTGGCTATAATAATGTTGTTTTCTTGGTCATTGTTGTTATTTGAATCTGCTTGTAGTGGAGTAATCTCCATTTGCTCAACATCTTCAGAGTTTTCCAAGATATCTTGAGTTTTATTTGAGAATCGTTTCTTATGTTTTCAAAGCAATGAATTTACTCAAAAACTGTATTATTTTCGAATTTCACTGGATCTTCTACCTGATTGTTGTTAACAATGTTTTCTGAATTGAAAACCTGGTAATTGCTTACGAATTCGAACCTTTCTTGATTTAGAATGCGTTGCTCCTTTCTTGAATTTTCAAAAATCCGAGATTTGCTCTTTTCTGAAACCGAATTAACAGTTGTCTTTTCTTTCCAAGTATGTTTTGTTGAGCAATTTTTTATGAGATACCCAAAGCAAGCATCTTTCATACATCTATGTCGGATCTATTCATATTCGATTTTTTGAATCAGATTTTCACCATCATGCATTGTTACATATGCTTCATTCGGTAATTCTACATCTGCCTTAAACTCGACTAATATTCTTGCAAAACTAAGTCCAGATTCGTTAGCCGTTGGTTCATCGTTTAAGTGGAATTCCCACCACTCTAGCTATGACGCTAAATGCTTCTTTGTCCCATAATCTCAAATTTAGCTCTACTAATCTAATCCAAGTTGGGATTGTTGATAGTAGATCCATGTCAAGAATCATTTTATTTCTTCATTTTTTCAAAGTGATCGGTTTTTCATTTATAAAGTAGGGACTGCCGCTCATCATTTTATCACAATCAGCCGAATTTTGAGAATCTTATCAGAAAGAATCCATTGTTTCCTGTATAAATTTGAATTTATCTGAATGATTCCATGTTCTACTCACAGATGCTCTGAAATGATGGTAATAATGGCATGTTCCAAACACGTAAGGAACAGCTAAATTGTATCGTTTTCCTTTCGTTCTTTTGCTGACCGCTTCCTTTATTGCAAATTTGCAACAATTCTTTTATCGCCTAATTTGATTGGCGCATCAAATTCCAAATCAAAATTGAAATTTAAGCCTTCATTCCTTACTAGATCTACCTAAGAAGATGATATTTTGTTTTAAGAATTTTTGGTTTGAGCATCGGATACAGTTGGTTGGTTTCTTAGGAGATTCTGGTCATACCTAATCTCTTTCGGTTGCTGTTTCGAATTGTATTGGCTGTACCTGGAAACTGTCATACATTATTTGTAGGAATATTGGCGGATCTCTGAACCTTCATTGGAGGATTTCTTCTTCGGTTCCTTACAGTTTGAAATCCATCTTTATCAATGTCCTTTTGATTTAAGAGAGAGGGGATATTGGAAGTTGGCAGAGAATCAGGAGGAGGGGCTGAAGCACCCTTGAAATTCTTATCGGAGGCTGCCATTAAAAAAATAAAAAGAAAAAAAGAGGGAGGAAGAAAAAAGAGACTGCATTATAATCGTAACGAACCAAAAGACAAGCACATTTCGAACCCACACAGATGATCAATACAAATTGGACAGCAAATACAAGAAAACCAGACATGATCATCGAGGCTTGCTTTGAGAAAAAGCCGTAAGACCGGTTCTAAATATGGTTACAAATTCCTCCATCTCATGTTTAGGCAGTACAACCCCAATCTCCACACCAAGGTTCGAAGTTCCGTTTTCCGTTTTCGTTCCGGTCATCAGAAAAATTTAAAATTTCGGTCCGGTTTTGGAATTTCCGAAAATTCCGTTTTAGTTCCGGTTTGTGAATTCCGGTATTTTTTTATAAACACGCAAATAAATATGCAATACTGATAATCAATTACATTAATTTATTCAAGTTACATAGAAGATACAAAACATACAACATAAAAATTTAATACTACAAACTATTTCTCTGAGCATCATATTAATTTTGTTCATCGCAATCACTGCAAGAAATATTGTCTTTAGCGTCGGCAATAAGCCGACGCAATGAGACGATAAAATCCAACACCCATTAAGTCAACACAACTGGATTTAGCGTCGGCGTCGTCGCCGATTTAGCGTCGATTAGAGACAGTAAGTTGGACACGTAGCTAGAAAGGATGAACCTGTGAGTTTGTACTTTTCCGGATATTTCGTTTTAATTTCGGTTCCAGATTTTGTCGCTTTTCGGATCTAGATATTCCGTTTTAATTCCGATTTCAGCTTTTGTCGCTTTTCGAACCATGTTTTTTTATAAACACTAATTCATATTTAAAATGAAAAAAATAATTCATTCCTTTAAAAAAATATTATTTTACATCATTATTGCAAAACAATAAAACAGTAAGAGCTAAACAGTATAATTTCTATCCTTAAATCAACAATTTTTTCTTTTTAAAAGCCCAATTAGGTTGGATACATTATAAGCAAACAAAGTCCAGATAATATTCTTATTGTTAAAAATGCAGGCCTAGGCCCTACGTCAACCATTTTCCCTCCCAGCCTTCATCATCCTCTTCAACGAATGGAAACCGCCCGCCCCCAAAACCCTTCTTACAGCATGAATATGAAGGTTGAAAAAATCGAAGAAAAATTCTGATTCTTTTAATTGGCTGATCTTTAAATTAGTTCTCAATTTCTCAATTTCTAGGTTCAGGTAAATCATCTATCTCGATGGATTTGGATTTTTTTTCACTTTGAGATCCGGAACCGAATTTTTTGATGAATTCCGGCCCGTTCATCGTCGAAACCGGACCGAAATGATCGAAATTCCGACGTGCCGGCCGGAACTTCAAACCATGCTCCACACCTCCACAATCATCTCCATTTTCTGACATATGAAAACCTTCCTCCTCATCAACAAACGATTCAACTTTAATTGGCCTTCCCCATCCGAAATTAACACCATATATTCCAAACTTGTTTGAACAACCAATACCGAACATCGCATCGCCTGCAAGTACATGAGCTAGGTATTTGTTAAGATCCTTTATACAACTCCCAATACCACCACTTTCCAACTCCTTAACTTTGTTTCCGATAGCTTCACATGCTAACACAAGACCATCTTGCTCCTTAACCAGCTCTCCAGCCTTCATGTCCACAAACGACAGCAAAACGCAGTTTCCAAAGTACATGGCTGGTGCTGGTGGTTCCAGTCATTTTCTCCAGTCGACTAGAAACATAAAGCATATATTCTGATCATCGGAGTGCCTGCACAGCTTCACATGGCATGACCATACATACGAAGATGACACGACGTATGTCGAGCAGTGACGCAATGGTTTGCCGAGCAGTTTTGCTTTGGCCTGAACTGATTCTTTGAGCATTTCTATCTCTTCATTGCTGATTCTTAATATGGTGTTGAGCGTAGCAGCTTTGGATTCGGGTTTCTGAAGCTCTTGCCTTTCTTTTATGACTCCAGTGTAAAGGTTGTGAAAACTGTCCAGTAGTACAGTTCGGTGATCATGGATGGATGGCTCCATAGTGGAAGGCAAAGGCTCAGTACCCTGCATGCAAATGGAGGCCCAGGATTTGACGAAATGGGCATAGCTAAAGCCATCGCAGGCCACATGGCTTATGTGAAGTCCGATGCAGATTCCCTGGCTGGGAAACACTGTTAACTGAACGGCTAGCAAATCGTCCACGCTGTGATATGGGACTAAAGGTTGGATTTTTGAGGTATCGTGTGGCTTTACTCCTGATACTTCTGAAAAGTTGTCGTCGCTTTCTGCTATTACCAAAGGGACTGAATCCCCGTCTTTGTAGTATATCTCGTATTGTTCGTCTGAATTGGGTGAGAGGCGAAGTTTTCCGGCTAAGGGGTAGAAGTATTGTAGCGTGAGTGAAAGCGAGCGTTTGAAATTGGGAAGGTGGGACTGGAGAAAGTGAGAAGTTGAATGAGGATAACTGAAGAAGTAGCAGCGTTGAATATGGTTAATATCGATTTGCGCTATATCGAAGAATGTGAGAAGTGTAGATGAATCAGGCACCGATTCTTGAGGTGCACAAATTCTCAACTCTTCAATAATTTTCATTTTTGTTTCTTCCTTGATATATGGATAGCTTTTTTGTTTTTTTTTTCATCGTTGGCGGTGTTTGAAATATATAGAGGCACAGTCCACCTATTCATCTTACTTAATTGAGTTTTCAAGAATTAACCTTATCAGCATGGTCCGCGTGCTCCTAGTTAATTCATATTATATATGCAAGTCAATGGAAAACAAATCTCGCAAATCACTGTAATCTCAAGCGCACCTATTGCCTCGCGTAATACATGAGTAATATTACGATCTACTGTTTGAAATTGTCGTTCAAATAAAACATGATACCTAAAATCTCCAATAACGGAATGAAAGAGGGAGATCGACTTAATTTCACATTACGATAGAGTTAACCAGATGAAAAAACAAAAATATGCAAATAAAGGCATATTTCATATAAGAAAGTTTTAAATTTTTGAATCGAATATGTGCTAAGAATCAATATGATGCAAATGACATGTGAAAGATTAATAATAATGGAACAGAAGGTTCACACTATGTAGGTGAAAGATAAAATGTTTCCATTCGAAATTTAAAATCTTAACTTCAATAGATATTTCAATAGATATTAAACATCGCTATAACAATTGTTTTATTTTTCTTGGGTCTACGTACCGATGTTATTAGCAAAGTGATTATATATGATAGAGTTTAAAACCTTACAAAGCTAATCAGACTATTTGACTTAATAATCATTTTTTATTAGACTTGGCTCATAGTTGGTCATTGTTTTAATTATAAAAGCTAAAAACTAATTTGACTGGAAATTTTTTGGAATGAGACGGAATAGAATTTTAACATTTTCTATTAGGACGTGAGTATTTCACTGCTACAATTCTGTGATTTTCTGACGAGATTTTTACGGCGCGATGACGTCGCTAAATAAAGCGATAAAAAACGAACTATTACTAAATAGTTTGACGTCTACATCGTCGTAAAAATGGTGTCGCAACGGCATCACTAAATTTTAACGACGCCATTGTTACGTCAATTTCCCGATATAGTATATGCGTCGTAATGGCGTCTCTAATTTATAACAAGTCCACTATGACGTTAATTTTCATCGGTTTTCAGGTACAATAATTACACCGCAATTAGCGACGCCATTGTTACATCATTTTTCTAATACAGTTTCATGAGTACATCATGCATGCATGCAAAATATTTGGAACCTTAAATTTGCAATCAAAACATTTAGAAAACGACAGTGATCACATGTGGAGTGCATGTATCCATTTCATACCATTCCATAAATGTAACGTTGTTCCCTGCTATCCTTCAACTGCTACAAGTTGCAAACCTGCTTCTTTTGTTGATTTTGGAATGAGCATCGTTATTTGCGATTTCAAAATATTTTCAACAGTTAAAATATACAACATACACTTCTTTTCTTGTAATTTTCCATCATTTACAGCCATCATAGTTTTCACCATAACTCACTCAAGTCATATGAAAATTTACCTTCATAATGTCAAATACATAATCTACGATATTTTTAACATGCCAAACTGATCACTTTCTTCATGATATTTGTATTTTCACCTCCAAAAGAAGCCCGCTTGATAACTTCATACAACTCAACTCTCAGTTATCGCATTAACTCAATTATGTGGGTAGATCTGCTCCAGGCTTTCAGTTCAGAAGAGGTTGGCAAGCTTTTAAACAACTGTCATGTTTGGTCGAAAATCAACTTCATAATGTACACAAAGTGTTGCCACTGCTGCCATCTGAAAATTTAAAACAAAACAAACATAAATCTAGAAGAATATAAAGGGTAATCAAACCAAATTAAACAGCTTAATCATTTCTTATAGTTATTCTGTATATGGTGAAAAGTTATAGATATTTCTTTGCATAAAACACTTGTTATGGGTAGTGATTCTTTTTCGTCCAAGAAATAAATGCATGCATGCATGCACATGCATGCATGCATAGTACGAAATGTATAAATCTGTAAAGTGCACACAGATGTGCACACATGACATACCCAAAGTTGGGTGATTTATATAATTTTATTTTCAAATAAATATATGAACAAGTTATGATCAGAATGTACTTCATAATCAAACCTTAGCAACGGCTTTTGGTGGATAGTCATCTTTGTGTTTTGGATCAACACATTGCTTAACTTTGCCTTCGCTCAACCTTGGTGTTGCCTGAATTCAATATAAAATAGCATGAATTTATAAGTTAATTCGGTAATCATAACCTCTTCGGTTTCTCCATTTCTCCCAAGTGGAATGCGAGATAATTCATGAGCCAAGGCCCCTTCATTCACCCATAGCTACCAAAATGCACAATCATATTGATATATATTATATAAGCTATGCATTTTTATGTCTAAAAAATGAAGCAGAAAATAAGATAATATACCGGTTCAACAAGTGGAGCTCTTATGAAACCTGCCCACAAGCTGATGAAATGTTTAAAATGCTGCCAATTCTTGCTTTCTTCATAAGAGGCTATGCCAGTTGGCAGGGGTGGAAACATGAGTCCATATGAGTCCCTGCGTTATTTATCTAAACAGCACATATTATTGTCATAAGTACATGTATCATTGATTATGCCGATTGAAATTATCTATATTATCTAAACAGCTTACCAGTAGATTAAGTTTGCCACCGAAAATGGAAGAAACGTTTTCCATTAGTTTTGCTCATTCTGCGAAGCTCTGAGCGTCTTCGGAGTTGACGGCTGCAGATGCTTGAGGTCGGTCTTGTTTCCGATAAGCATGATCACGATGTTGGTGTCTGCATGGCCGCGCAGTTCCTTCAGCCAGCGGGTGGTGTTCTAGAAGGTGGTGGGTTTGGTTACGTCCTAGAACCAATTCCTCCACCAGACCCAAATCTGCAAATGACAGACCCTCACCGTTCTTCCCACTTCAAATAAACCCGTCTTCTCACTGCAACCAAAAACGCAACCCCCTATTGCCCACCTCTCCATCGCAACCCTGAACTCTCCCTCTACCAAACCACCCAACGCAACAACTCAGCCTCGCTTGCCTCCACCAAAACACCATAAATTATTCTTTTGTCTTCTTCCGTTTCTTCTTATCTTTCTTTGAAAATGAATCATCGTCAAATTGTTCGACATTAACACCAGAAATGTCAACCTTGACTGAAGTTCCAATGAAAAACGACTGAAGTACACGACGAAGGGGAACACCATCAATATTGGATGCGCATATATCATAAACGATCTTATTGCATGATCTATAGCATTAATTAATATAGAAATAAATGGATGAAAAGCTACTAAAGAAAGTGATGGAGAACGTTGTCCTGCGAAGAAAATAAACTATTATGACTTTTATTCACCTTCATCAAGCTATTAAAATTATCTAAAAAAGATTTAGCATTCACAGGATCAGGTATAAAAACCAACTAGCACTTGGAGAATCAAAACATATTTGGAAAATAGAATAATAAAAAAATCATTAATATCCCATAGAATGTACGGGTTGTAAGGAAGATAAGAACATTTCGCAGATATGTTTTATATTGATCAGTGCTTTGAGAGAATTGAAAGCAAACATTCGAAATACTTAAAACTTTAAGAACTAAACAATAGTTGTTAACCCGCCTTTTGTCAAGGCCCCGAAATAAATGGTTCACTGAGTATCGGTCTAGTTTATACTTGAGAGATGTTACAAGCAGGTACTGTGCAGACCCGGCCCAACTCTTCACTAAGCAAATAGAGAGCTGAAGCATATACAAGCCCATCTACATATTGGTCCATTATCTCTTTGTAAATACAGATTGTAATACAACATTTGTATGTAGTCTGATGTAATATCATTTTCTCATCAATTCAATAAAGTCAATATTTCTGATTCATTCAAAACTTTAACTTAGGTATCAGAGCAGTTATCAATTTGCTTAACAGCAGTAACAAGGTTAACGTCTTGCCATTGATCTCTCAGATTTGATATTGATGCAGTGGCATACCTGGATTCAAGAACGAGCGACCCACCTTCACGACCTACCAACCACCGCGACCTACGACCTAGCCTTCCCCACGACCTAACCCCATCCAGCGACCTAACTCCACCACAAGCCCAAGCCCACGACCTAACACTTCACCGCGACCTATGACATAACTTTCCCGACCTAACACTTCACCACGACCTACGACTTAAGTGCTCCGACCCAACTTCCATTCCATGACCTAATTCCCAAATGCCTAAATCGGTATACGACCTAACCAAACCACCCAACGACCTAAATCACCACACGATACGACCTACTGCTCTCCGACTTAAGCTCTATGCCGCTAATCTCCGACCTAACCACCAACCCGTCCTAACTCCTTCACGACATAACCCACCACGACTTAACTCCGATTGTTCCCGATCTCCAACCACCGACCTAAAACTATTCCGACCTAACCCTGAATCATTTCCAGATAAATCGCGGCATGATTGAAGGTCGCGAACGAACATACTACCCTTAGCTCGTGAGATCTTTGATAAGTCGTGAGAAGATTGATAAGTCGGGATATGAAGTAGATAACTCGCAGAGAATGTTGATAAGTCGCGTGAGTTTAAGTCGGAAGACTACTGTTTACTTAGATCGTTCAAATACTGTTGAGTCGTTCACTTGTAAATAAGTTGAGTCGTTTGTTTTTGTTAAGTCGCGTACGACTTATGGTAAGGCGTAAGTCGGTGCCGACTTAAGAGTTGTAAAAATTTGTGTTGTAATTTGTAACTTCTTTAAATAGGTCGGTGGTGCCATTTGTAATAGGTTGTTGATTTTTAAATGAAAATTCTCTTTGTTAGCTTTGTGCTTTCAATTTAAATCGGTAGTTGAGTGTAATCTCCTATCTCCACCTTCGACATTCGAGTGCGCTCGGATCTTCGATCGTTGAAGCCAATTCGCGGCATCAAGTGCGCTTGATCAACGCTCGAAGAATTGTAGATCTCTTTTCACGGTATCGTGCGTGATCAACGTGTTAGAGATAGCTAGAATTCGGTATCTTCGGATCAACGAATTCGGGCATTTCAGTATTCATCAATCCATCGATTGCTACAATCATCGATCTATCTTGTTTTTGTATGATCCGCCGCGTCATTTGGTATCAGAGCTAGAACGCAAGGAGTTTGCGTAGATTTTTGGAGTTGTGCGAGATTTACATCATTTGGAGAAGTGGGTTATCGAGATTTTGAAGAGATTTGTTCGTTTGGAGATTTTTGCAGATTTCAACAAGTGGGTAGTTTGATTTGAAGATTTTTAGATCGAAGTGAAGTTTTTTTGTTGGAATTTGTTGAAGAGTGATCATGCCTCCGAGAAGAGCTAACCGTTATCGCAACATTGATGTTTTGTATGGGAGAGAAGAAGCCGATGAGATGGAGCAAAGAATTAACGAAAATTTCAATGAGAAGCTTAATGAAGGGATTGGTCGATTAGAGAGGATGATGTTAGAGATGAGTCAAAATCAGAGAAGGGTATCACCTGAATCGAGCCAGGGGAGAAGTAGAGTTTCACCACATTCAAATCGAGAGAGAAGTGTTGATAGTGATCATAGAAGTGTGGATCGAGATTGTGATAGAAATGTGAATGATCGTAATCGGAGGAATGTAGATCGAAGGGATGTTGGTGGTAGACGTGATGGTAGTAGAGATGTTGGTGGTCAGGATCGACATCGATATACATCGGATTGTGAAGAAGAGTATGATGGTGGTAGTGTTCATGGACGAAGACGTGGACAAGGAAGAAATCAGTCGGAGTACGATCACAAGTGGGAGTCCGGGATGAAAACTGAAATTCCAGAATTCAAAGGTGGTATGCAAGCTGAAGAGTTTTTGGACTGGTTGTCTAATGTTGAAGAAATTTTTGATTTCAAGAAAGTTCCATAACATCGTAGAGTAAAGTTGGTTGCTACAAGGTTGAGGGGTAAAGCTTTGGCATGGTGGCAGCAAACCAAACTTACACGTGAACGGATGGGGAAGACAAAGGTTGAATCATGGGAAAAGATGAAGAAATTGATGAAAGCAACGTTCTTACCTTACAACTATCAATCTCTGATGTATCAACGTTTGCAAAACTTGAGACAAGGGACGAAATCTGTGAATGACTATGCTGACGAATTTTATCAACTGATTGCAAGAAATGATATTATGGAGACAGAAGAACAACTAACTGCTAAATTCATTGGGGGATTGAGGATGCAGATCCAGGATATGGTGAATATGTTCGATCCAAGGTCTATAGCGGAGGCACATCAGAAAGCGTTGGCTTGGGAGAAACAAGGAAGGCGTGGAGGTGGTGTGTTTACGAATTCCAATAATCAAGTGAAGGGTGTTAGTGGAAGCTCTAATGTTTCTAAACCTATTAGCAAACCAGCGGTGAAGGAGGCTGAGAAGGCAAAGGTTAACAATGGTTTCAAATGTTACAATTGTCAGGAGTTGGGTCATAAAAGCAATGAGTGTCCAAAGCCAAAGAGGAGAGCCATGGTTGCAGAAATTGAGAATGAGGATGTTGATGGAGATCATTCTAGTCCAGTTGAGGAGGATGAACAGGATATTGCGTCAGGAGATGAAGGTTGTAATCTAATGCTAAGAAGATCATGCTTGACACCGAAGCAAGAAGAAGCTAGTTGGTTGAGGAGTAATATCTTTCAGTCGACATGTACTATACTGGGGAAGGTGTGTAAATTTGTGATTGACGCGGGAAGCTGTGACAATATCATTTCAACCGAGGCTGTAACAAAATTGAAGTTGAAGACAGAGAAGCATCCGAATCCATACAAGTTAGCATGGTTGAAGAAAGGAGGAGAGGTGAAAGTGGATAGACGAGTTCGTGTTCCATTCTCTATTGGGAAGAAATACAAAGACGAGATCTGGTGTGATGTGGTAGAGATGGATGTTTGTCACCTACTTTTGGGAAGACCGTGGCAGTATGATCGAGCAGTCCAGCATGATGGTCGGACCAATAGTTATAGTTTTATGTTTGAAGGTACGAAGATTATCTTAGTTCCAAAGAAGAGACATCAAGGAGAGAGTAAGTCAGAAGAGATTGAAGAACTGAAAACTTTATTATCCTTAAAGGAGTTTGTTAAAGAAGTTGAAGAGGAGCCTGAGGTGTTTTTGTTGATTGGGCGAGAGAGCAGTGAAGAGGTTGAAATTCCAGAAGAAGCGAAGCCAGTTTTGAAAGAATTTGAGGATGTATTTCCAGATGAGTTACCGAAGGAGTTACCGCCACTAAGAGACATTCAACATCAGATTGATCCTGTTCCGGGAGCAATGTTGCCACATAGACCATATTATCGAATGAGTCCGAAGGAGCATGAAGAATTGAGAAGGCAAGTGGAAGAGTTGCTTGACCAGGGGCGTGTGCAGGAAAGCTTGAGTCCGTGTGCTGTGCCAGCTTTGTTAGTACCAAAGAAGGACGGGACGTGGAGAATGTGCACTGACAGTCGAGCATTGAATAAGATTACTGTGAGATATAGATTTCCAATGCCGAGGTTGGATGACTTGCTAGATCAAATAAGCGGAGCTACTATCTTTTCGAAGATTGATTTGAAGAGCGGATATCATCAAATTCGTATCAGGCCAGGTGATGAGTGGAAGACTGCTTTTAAAACCAGGGAGGGTCTATACGAATGGTTGGTAATGCCATTTGACTTATCAAATGCGCCAAGTACATTTATGCGGGTGATGAATCAGATTTTTAGACCATTCATTGGGAAATTCGTGGTGGTGTATTTCGATGATATTCTGATATATAGTGGAAGTCCAGAGGAACATTTGAATCATCTGAGAGAAGTGCTGATGGTACTGCGACAAGAACAATTTTATGCTGCGACGAAGAAATGCGTGTTCATGACGCATAGTGTTTTATTTTTGGGGTATATAGTATCGGATGGAGGAATACAGGTTGACCAAAGTAAAATTGAAGCAATTAGGGATTGGCCACAGCCCAAGATGATAACAGAAGTTCGAAGTTTCCACGGGTTGGCTTCATTCTATCGAAGATTTATTCCACACTTTAGTAGTGTGATGGCGCCTGTTACTGATTGTATGAAAAGCAAACAGTTTTCATGGACGGAGGAAGCAGGAGTTGCTTTTGAACGAATCAAGGAGTTGTTGACGACAGCACCAATTCTAGCATTACCTGATTTTCAGTTGTTGTTTGAATTACATACTGACGCGTCGAAGGTTGGAATTGGAGGGGTGTTGAGTCATAGGGGTCGTCCTATTGCATACTTCAGTGAGAAGCTATCGGGAGCAAAGATGAGATATAGTACATATGATGTGGAATTTTATGCTGTTGTGCAAGCTATTAAACACTGGAGACACTATCTATTTCAGAAAGAGTTTGTTCTTTACACTGACCATGAGGCGTTGAAACATTTACAAGGGCAAGACAAGATTTCAGCAAGACATGCATCATGGGTTGCATATCTACAACAGTTTACTTTTTTTGTCAAACACAAGTCAGGAGTGACGAATCGTGTGGCTGATGCTTTGAGTAGGAGGAATCATTTGTTGACAACGATGAAGGTTGAAGTGACAGGATTTGAACTATTGCCATAATTGTTTGAAGAAGATCCTTATTTTGCGAAGCTTGTTGAGAAAGTCAAAGACGGGAGTACTGACGAGTTTATGATGGTAGATGGATTCTTGTTCAAGGGGAATCAATTGTGCATACCAGATTGTAGCTTGCGAATGAAGATAGTGAAGGAGGTGCATGAGGAAGGACATGTGGGTAGAGATCGTACATTGCAGTTGATCTCTCAATCTTATTTTTGGCCATCCATGAGGAAAGAGGTAGAAAGATTTGTGGAGCGATGTCATATCTGTCAGGTTTCGAAAGGAACTGCGACCAATGCTGGATTATATATGTCGTTACCTGTACCAACTAAGCCTTGGGTTGATGTGAGTATGGATTTTGTTTTGGGTTTGCCTCGAACTCAAAGAGGAAACGATTCCATTTATGTGGTGGTTGACCGATTTTCGAAAATGGCACATTTTATTGCTTGTAAGAAGACGGCGGATGTTGTTCATGTTGCTCAGTTATTTTTCAAAGAAATCTATCGACTTCATGGATTGCCAGAATCTATTGTGTCAGATAGAGATACTCGATTCCTGAGTCACTTCTGGTTGAGTCTGTGGAAGATGGTTGGGACGAAGCTGAATTTTAGTAGTGCATATCATCCTCAGACGGATGGGCAAACTGAAGTTGTGAATAGATCATTGGGTAACTTGTTGCGATGTCTTGTGCAGGATAATTTGAAGAGTTGGGATATGAAATTATGTCAGGCGGAATTCGCACACAATCATGCTGTCAACCGTAGTACGCATTTCAGTCCATTTCAGATTGTATATTCAAGCTTGCCAAAGGGGCCGTTGGATTTAACGATAATGCCACAACCGAAGGGGACAGTTAAGCGGGCTGCTGATTTTGTTAATGGGTTGACAGAATGCCATAGAATCGTTCATGAACGATTGGAGAAGACGAATGAGAAGTATAAACAACTGGCAGATAAGAAGCGAAGAAGTGTGAACTTCAAAGAAGGTGATTTGGTTTACGCCGTGTTGACAAAAGATCGTTTTCCAGTTGGAACGTACAACAAGTTGAAAGCTCGAAAGATTGGTCCAGTCGAAATCTTGAAGAAAATCAATGATAATGCATATCGATTGAAGTTGCCAGATCATATTCACACTGCAGACGTTTTCAACGTAAAACATTTGATTCCGTACCATGGGAATGATCTTGTTGGGGCCGAGAGAGATGCAAATTCGAGGTCGAATTTTTGTCAACAAGGGGAGGATGATGCAGTGGCATACCTGGATTCAAGAACGAGCGACCCACCTTCACGACCTACCAACCACCGCGACCTACGACCTAGCCTTCCCCACGACCTAACCCCATCCAGCGACCTAACTCCACCACAAGCCCAAGCCCACGACCTAACACTTCACCGCGACCTACGGCATAACTTTCCCGACCTAACACTTCACCACGACCTACGACTTAAGTGCTCCGACCCAACTTCCATTCCACGACCTAATTCCCAAATGCCTAAATCGGTATACGACCTAACCAAACCACCCAACGACCTAAATCACCACACGATACGACCTACTGCTCTCCGACTTAAGCTCTATGCCGCTAATCTCCGACCTAACCACCAACCCGTCCTAACTCCTTCACGACATAACCCACCACGACTTAACTCCGATTGTTCCCGATCTCCAACCACCGACCTAAAACTATTCCGACCTAACCCTGAATCGTTTCCAGATAAATCGCGGCATGACTGAAGGTCGCGAACGAACGTACTACCCTTAGCTCGTGAGATCATTTGATAAGTCGTGAGAAGATTGGTAAGTCGGGATATGAAGTAGATAACTCGCAGAGAATGTTGATAAGTCGCGTGAGTTTAAGTCGGAAGACTACTGTTTACTTAGATCGTTCAAATACTGTTGAGTCGTGCACTTGTAAATAAGTTGAGTCGTTTGTTTTTGTTAAGTCGCGTACGACTTATGGTAAGGCGTAAGTCGGTGTCGACTTAAGAGTTGTAAAAATTTGTGTTGTA
The DNA here is from genome assembly GCA_030737815.1 of Allium fistulosum. NCBI lineage: Eukaryota > Viridiplantae > Streptophyta > Magnoliopsida > Asparagales > Amaryllidaceae > Allium > Allium fistulosum. Next base: position 1,545,032,664 of record CM060901.1, on the reverse strand, counting down.
ATTTGTAACTTCTATAAATAGGCCGGTGGTGCCATTTGTAATAGGTTGTTGATTTTTAAATGAAAATTCTCTTTGTTAGCTTTGTGCTTTCAATTTAAATCGGTAGTTGAGTGTAATCTCCTATCTCCACCTTCGACATTCGAGTGCGCTCGGATCTTCGATCGTTGAAGCCAATTCGCGGCATCAAGTGCGCTTGATCAACGCTCGAAGAATTGTAGATCTCTTTTCACGGTATCGTGCGCGATCAACGTTTTAGAGATAACTAGAATTCGGTATCTTCGGATCAACGAATTCGGGCATTTCAGTATTCATCAATCCACTGATTGCTACAATCATCGATCTATCTTGTTTTTGTATGATCCGCTGCGTCAGATATCATCATCAAGATCAGGCTGCGCACCCAAGGATCATCAGAGAATCGTGATTCTCATCATCTGATAGTTAAAAGATCGGACGTACCTGTGCCAATATCAAGATTCTTATCAATTTTTCTGATTTGCTTCTAATCTGTGCCACGCCAGAAGCAACTGTCAGATTTCACCTCATCATTCAATCAACTTCAGGCTGCATCAGAGGTTTTGATATCTTTAGTTCTTGTATTTCCTTGTCTTCAAGATCCACCCACTGCAGATTCAAGAATCATTCTGGTTCACACAATTCTGTTCTATGGCCAAACAAGAATCATCATCCACAGCAAGAAACACTGAATCAACAGTTCAAAGGTCTGCAACACAAGATCTGATTAAAGCATTGGTTAAACCACAAAGCCAAATTATCAATGTACAACTGGATGAATCAAATTTTTTACTCTGGAATTTTCAGATTGAAACAGCAATTAAAGGCTATGGTCTGGAGGACTATGTTCATGGAACATTAATCATACCACCAAGATTTGTAGCAGATAAAGATGGAAAACTAATAAGCAACCAAGATTTCATATCTCATCAAAGACAAGATAGTCTAGTAAGTTCTTGGATACTTTCTACAATCAGTTCTAATCTCTTACCATAATTAATTGGATGTAAATCTGCAAATGAAATCTGGTCTACTATTGAGCAAGTTTTCAATACTCAATCAGCTGCAAAAGTCATGTACTATAAAAGACAACTGCAAAGTTTAAAGAAAGATGCACTACCAATGAGAGATTATTTGTCTAAAATCAAGATGCTATGTGATCAATTGGCCTCAGCAGGGCACAAGATATCTGATTATGAACAAATATTGTCAATACTAAATGGCCTAGATGAGGAGTATGAAGCTGTTGTAGCAGTCATTTCTTCCAAAGAAACAACTCCCACAATTCAGTATGTACATGCTACTCTTCTTGCCCATGAAGGTAGAATAGAGCAAAAGAAATCTACTAGTTCAGATTTCACAGCCAATTTTATTAGTAACAGTAGAAATAGGAATCAAGGAAAGAATAACAGCAACAGAAATTAATTTAACAGTCAAAGAGGTGGTCAGACAAACAGAGCAAGAGGTAGAGGTGGCAGACAGAACAACAACAACAATAGAATTAGATGTCAGATATGTGAGAAGTATGGCCATATAGCAAGCAGATGCTACTTCAGATATGATAGCGATTATGTGCCACAACAAAAGAGTAATGCAAAGAACTATCAACCAAATGCTAACATGGTCAACACTCAACCAAATCAGAGAAGTCAATCAGAAAATGCTGATTGTGACACAACAAAATTAGAAGACATACATGATGAATGCTGGTACCCAAATTCAAGGGCTACAAATCATGTGACAAATGACCTGAGCAAGCTAAACTTGGGAAACAAAGAGTACAAAGATACACATACTATGCTTATGGGGGATGGTAAATCCATTAAAATTACACACACTGGAAGTGCAAGTTTTATTGGCAAGAAACAACTTTATCTCAATAATCTTTTAAGAGTTCCATTAATTAGAAAAAATTTACTAAGTGTATCCCAGTTTGCAAAAGATAATAATGTGTTCTTTGAGTTCCATCCACAGTATTGTCTAGTTAAAGATATTCTAACAAAAGAAATTATATTGCAGGGTAGAGAATTTAGAGGACTGTACAAATTTGATGTAGCAAAATCAAGAAATTCTGGAATTAAGGGAAAATGCTGTAATGTTTCTGAAATCAAATGCAAAGATGGCTGTAAGATTTTTGATATGTGGCATTATAAACTAGGCCACCCAAATGTAAATATTGTTAAACATATGTTGAACAATAATGCAATTTCTTTTGAAAAGATCTCTCTGCCATATGTTTGTACACACTGTCAACTGGGAAAAAGCCACAAACTTGCATTTCCAGACTCACAAACAAAATATAGTAAACCCCTAGAACTAATTGTTATAGATTTATGGGGACCATCACCCATCAACACTGATTATGGTACAAATACTATATTTCATTTGTTGATGCTTACACTAGATATGTATGGATTTACTTTCTGAAATCAAAATCTGAAACTTACAAAGCTGTACAACAATTCATAGTTCAAGTTGAAAATCAACTAGATTGCAATGTAAAAATTATACAAACAGATGGTGGGACAGAGTTCCATCCTTTAAAAGAATTTTTCTCAAAAAAGGGAATAATTCATAGAACAACTTGTCCATATACATCTGAACAAAATGGTCAAGTTGAAAGAAAACATAGACAAATAATTGAAACTGGTCTCACTTTACTTGCTCAAGCATCATTACCACTAAAATTTTGGCCTGATGCTTTCTCTACAACTGTGTACTTAATCAACAGACTGCCTACTAAGGCTATAGATTTCAAAAGCCCCATAGAAAAGTTACAGGGAATTAAACCAGATTATAAAGCTTTGAAAATTTTTGGTTGTCTATGTTTTCCTTATCTAAGACCCTACAACAGACATAAATTAAGCCTCAGATCATCACCATGTACATTTCTGGGGTATGCCACAAACAAAAAGGGGTATAAATGCCTAGATGACAAGGGAAAAATCTTTATATCAAGGCATGTTGTGTTCAATGAAAATGTTTTTCCCTATAGCAATACAGATGTGAAAACATCACAAAAAATCTATAATCCAAGAGTATCAATACCTGAGATACCAGAATACTCAGAGATTGATAACCAATCTCATGCAAGAGCTAGACAGAATACTCAATTCACTACCCCTGTTGAGGATAGTAGTGGCTCACAACACACAGTGATCAGAGATGAACCAGGTCATGAGCATTTGGAATCTGAAGGTCAAGTTCAAGATGCTCAGCATGATTCTGACATCCAATCAGGCAGCCATCAATCATTAGATGATTCACAATCATCTAATGACAATGAAGCCACAGTTGAAAGCAATAATCAACAACCTGCAACAACTGGTCATCACATGATAACAAGGGCTAAAAGTGGAATTTTCAAGCCAAAGACTTATAATGCAGTCATTGAAATCAGAGAACCAGTTACTTATTTCGAAGCAGTGCAAGATGAAAAATGGAAAACTGCAATGCAGGAAGAATATAATGCACTGATTCGAAATAAAACCTGGACTTTGGTTTCTCTGCCATCCAACAAAAACATTATTGGATGAAAATGGACATACAAAATTAAGAAGAATCCTGATGGTTCAAACTCTAAGTACAAGGCAAGACTCATAGCAAAAGGTTATTCACAACAAAATGGTTTTGATTTTAATGAAACTTTTTCACCTGTTGTGAAACCTTCTACTATCAGAATAGTTCTTACTATTGCCTTAAGTAGAGACTGGACCATTAAGCAACTTGATGTAAATAATTCCTTTTTGAATGGTATTTTGCAGGAAGAAGTATACATGGAGCAACCACAAGGCTTCAAACAAAATGGCAATGAAAAACTTGTGTGCAAGCTGAATAAGGCAATCTATGGACTCAAGCAAGCACCCAGAGTTTGGTTTGACAAACTGAAGTCAACACTGATTAGACTTGGCTACTCATCAACTAAATCTGATAACTCTTTATTTACAAAATTCAGTGAACTTGAAATTACATATGTACTAATATATGTTGATGATTTTATTGTCACAGGCAACAGTAATGCAGAAATAAACAGGCTTACTGAACACCTTAATAAAGAGTTCTCAATCAAAGATCTAGGATGCTTAAGCTATTTCCTGGGAATAGAAGTCAAAAGAATGTCTACATCAATGATTCAACTAAGTCAAGAAAAATACATATCAGAGATTCTTGTCAAAGCGAAAATGGATAAGGCAAATGCACTATCCACACCCATGGCAACCAATTTACATCTATCCAAAGATAAAGGTGAGGCAATACAGAACAACAGACTCTACAGAAGCATAGTTGGAGCATTACAATACGCAACAATCACAAGGCTAGAAATTGCTTACAGTGTAAATAAAGTCAGTCAATTTATGCAAAATCCACTGGATGAGCATTGGAAAGCAGTTAAAAGAATTCTACGATACTTAAAGGGCACACTGAAACATGGATTGATCTTAGAGTCATGCAACAACTTTAATATTAATGGTTATGCAGATGCAGATTGGGCTACAGATCCAGATGATAGAAGATCTACAACAGGATACTGTATATTCTTAGGCACAAATCCTATATCATGGTGTTCAAAGAAGCAACCAACTGTTTCTAGATCTAGTACTGAAGCAGAATACAGGAGTGTAGCAAATGCCACAGCAGAGCTAATATGGGTAAAATCACTTTTGAGTGAACTTAAAGTCAAAACTAACAGTAAGCCTACAATTTGGTGTGACAACCTTAGCAAAGTTCTACTTAGTGCAAATCCAGTTCTACACAGCCGAACTAAGCATATGGAGATTGATATCTACTTTGTTAGAGAACAAGTTACAAGCAACAGATTAAATGTAAGTCATATACCTGCACCTTACCAAATTGCCGACATCCTGACAAAGCCATTATCCAAGAAAAATTTCCTTCTTTTCAAGCAGAAGCTAAAAGTTCATACTGTCGAAAATGAACATTAGGTGTAAAGCCAAAATCTGAGCCAAAGATCAAAACTTTACTTTTTGTCGTTCAAACAGGAAGTAAAGATCAATACTTTAAGCATCATTCTCTGAGTAAGATCTCAAAGTCGTCAGATCGTCACCTCGAACAGCAAACAGAAACTGGAATCAATATCTCAAGATGACTGCGATAATTAACAAAAAAAACTGGAAGAAAAAAACTCACCAGATCTGACAAACAGTTGAAGACTTCTCAGAGTTATGCCTCATATTCATCTCGATCTAGGCTCGAACGAGAAATTTCATCAAAATTAATTATTATCTGAAGATATATCTCTAGAAAATCTCAAAGCATGGAAGTTCGGGTAACTTATCTATAATCTCTCTGAAGAGCTCATACTCAATGTCTTAAAATTCATCAAGCAGAGGATAAACAGAGAATTGTAGCTGCATAAAAGAGAGCAGATGGCATATATAAACGGAACATCGTCATTATTCGTGACGAATCTCTCAAAAAAATTGAGTCGGCGACGCCATTATTTTATCTCGCCTAAACCCTAGCTGATGTAGGGTTTGAGGGGGCAAAATAAATGATTCACTGAGTATCGGTCTAGTTTATACTTGAGAGATGTTACAAGCAGGTATTGTGCAGACCCGACCCAACTCTTCACTAAGCAAATAGAGAGCTGAAGCGTATACAAGCCCATCTACATATTGGTCCATTATCTCTTTATAAATACAGATTGTAATACAACATTTGTATGTAGTCTGATGTAATATCATTTTCTCATCAATTCAATAAAGTCAATATTTCTGATTCATTCAAAACTTTAACTCCGCGGACAGACGGATTTAACTAAATTGACTACTCGTTTATCGAGGCTGGAATATGATGGGTTTGAATCAACTGGATGGATAGACGATAGTTGCGAAAGATATGATTGGGCTCGAACGAGTGTCGAGTTAGGAAAGGATTGGAGGCTGTATGGCTTGGTCAAGGGTGGAAAGTCACGAGTGGCTCGGTCTGAGTGGATCGGCAGATGTGGCTCGGTGGTGATCTGGGTCGGCATTTCTGGATCGGTCGTGTTAGAGTAGATCGGTATGAAGGCTAGGAGGCGACGTGGAGTGGGTCGGCATCGGAGTGGATCGGCATTGGAGTGGGTCGGTTAAGGAGGGTCGGTCGAACAAAGGAAGGAAGGTCATACATGGTTCGGTATGAATGGTTCTGGTCTCAAGAGGATTGAAGCATATGGGTCGATCATACGTGGTTCGGCCGTAGTGGGTCGGTCGGCATAGCAGAAGGTTGTGAATAGAAAAAGGGGTTGGCATTCGTGGATCCTTAGATCGATAATGCATAAACATTGGATCGATGTTATGAAGGCTTTGGACCGGTAGGAAGGTGGTTCGGTAATGATGAAGTGGATCGGCATGGTTGAGTGGCTCGGGGTCGGCATGGAGTTATACTCGGGTCGGCAATACATTTTCTTCGAGTCACACGCAAGGAAGCTTCGGGTCGGTAGGATGAAGACCCTGGATCGGCTAAAGAGGGTCGGTGCTTTGAAGAAGGAGGATCGACACTGGATTGCTCCGAGTCTCGAGGCAATTTACTTCGGGTCGTACGTAGATGTGCTCCGAGTCGTGTGAGCGATTACTCTGAGTCATGCCTAGGGGATATCAGGTCGGCGTATTATGAACTCGAGGTCGGTCGTAGTGTTGAATTTTGGATCGGCCATGGTATTGATGGGCTCGGACCACTCAAGAAGCCCAATAACTCGGATTTCGTCTATAAATACAGCATGCAAGACTTCAGAAAAGGGGATCTTCATTCTGTTTTCCTCCTACTTCCCCATTAAGGCTATTATGTCATTATCGCTTTAAAAACTCTGGATTGTAACTGTAATTGATTCTCATATCAATAAAAAAAGTTTTGGAGTGGACGTAGGCCGGAGTCAGCCGAACCACTATAAATCCTGCGTTATTACTATTTTCTTTTTAATTTTCACAGTTCTTCACATCAATACTCTCTACATACATTCTATCTGAGATCTGTGACTGTGATTTGATGCTTTCATCTGTTAGTGACCAATTTTGGTGCTAACAATAGTCATGAGCCCAAATATTGAATAAACTTGTAGTAAGCAATTAAGATTGACGTGTTAAGGTAAAGTAACTAATTGAAAATATATTAGCATGTTATAAACTTGAGCAGAATGAAATATTTTAGTCGCTTAAACAAAGTAAAACATCAAACAAAAAGAACCATTGTTGATGTAACTCGGGCTAAAATATAAAACATCAAATTAGCAAAGAAACATAACGAAGCGCATTAATTTGATAACAAAGAACATTTATTTTAGTAAAAACAAGCAAATGAAATATACCAACCCAGATCCGTCGCCTACTCCAGATCCGCACGACCAGACACTAACATCCACCTCACCTGCCTCCAACAGCGCAACCCAAACCAGTCACGTTGCAACTTCCAATCTCCACCTCGCCTCAGTGAATCCACAACCCACCCAGATCTGTAATTATAAAATCTTGAACATTGGTGATTTTCTCATGGAGGCAGCTCTGACGTGGTCAAATATTTCTAGGCTCCGCGTTTTTTATGCCACTGAAAGAGAAGAAGAAATTAGGTTTTTGCCATTTTTCCCAATTCTTGAATCGTTGAGGAGCTAGCAGGTATGCAGCTGCGTGGTATTCGTGAATGGTTGGATTTAGAATTGGGTTGGATTTAGAATTGGGACTTTGCACAGAAGGTCCTATTTTTGATGTTGTTGTAAGAAAAGTCCATATGATAATGACTATGTAAATTAAGTCCCTGTTTTTTCTAGAGGGAATTAGGCACAAGGACAAACTTTGGAAAAAATTTAGGTTGAAGGACACCAAGTTTCTATTTTGGGCTGAAGGACAAACTTTGAAAGAAAATTAGTCTGAAGGACAATGCTAGTTATAACTAGCATTATATTCAGTTTTTACAGTATAGAAAATGCTATTATAACTAGCATTATATTCAGTTTTACACTGTATAAAATGCTAACTATATTTAGCATTGTCCTTCAACCTAATTTTTTTCAAAGTTTGTCCTTCAGCCTAAAAACGAAACTTGTTGTCCTTCAGCCTAATTTTTTTCAAAGTTTGTCCTTATGCCTATTTTCCACTTTTATCTAAATCAGAAAGCGCAAACTAGCTTGCGCTTTCCTTATAGAAAGTGCAACTTAACTTGCGCTTTTCAAAATTTTAAATTTTTTTGAAAATTTCAAAATTTTCAAACAAAAATTTCAAAATAAAAAAGCGCAAACTAGCTTGCGCTTTCCTGATAAAAAGTGCAAGTTAACTTGCGCTTTTCAAAAATTTCAAAAAAAAATTCAAAATAAAAAACAAGGACTTGTGACTCTTTTCTTGTTTAGAATTTCTCCAGTTCGACGGTTTTTTGATCATTATAGTAAGATGTACGCGGATGCCCAGCGGTAAGCGTTCGATTTTGCGATCTGAACCGTTCAGATGGGAAATAAAGTATGAGCGTGGATTGCTAAATTTCAACGATGTCACAGGGGCACAGATAAATCCCTGCATCATTGCACCGCGTCACTAAATTTCATTGGGGTCGTAAAAGCGTAAACAATTTCTAACCAATTTCTAATGCATTTGAGATGTCGAAAGACGTAATATTCATGGATCACTAAGACGTAGTAGCGACGTCCATGTAATGTCTTAATGACGGAATTAAATTTAGCGACGCCGCACCGACGTTGGGTCATTACGGCGCTGTTGATCTACGTCAGAAATAAGTCATTTCTCTTGAAGTGTTTTGACACATGTATAACTATAATAATATTCCAAAGTTTAAAAGTAACAATACAGATAATTTTTGTAACGATTCAGATTCAAACCTATGACTTCATGATCCTCGTATGTATATATAATGCGTATTTTTGAAACTTCATGATCGAATCAAGAAATTATGTTTCAGTTCCCACTATTAATAAATTATTCTCGTTACATTGAATATAATATAACACTGAGAACAACATTATGATTAATTATATTATTATTAATTGAAAAGGTAATCAAACTAACATTACATATATTATTATATCTACAAATGTACCAAAAAAATCTAAAATTCGTCCACATCCGCATTTAAAAATTGGATTAATATCTGATATCTGCAAAGATAAGGATGCAGATACAAAGGCATCCATATCGGAAAAATTACCCATCTAGCTGTTCATAAGATTATAATTTATAGTATATTTTAGTAAAAACGAAATATATGCATTTACTGTTTTATTAAGTTAGCAGTTTAAATTATATGCATTTAATGCATATTAACCAGTGTTTTCATAATTGGACCCAACTGTGGTCCAACCTCTAATAATCGTGGGTCATTTACCATTTAGGTCAAACTCAATCAGACCTCAATCGCACATAAAACCGTGGGTCAAATCTTTGAACCAGTCACTACAAGGAAGAACAGAAATTTCGATGGAAGGTTCCGACGGTCGTCGACGGTCCCGTCGTATAGTTATCGACGGCTTCTGACGGCTTCATGTTTTAGTTAATTTAATTTATCGCATTATTTTAACTTATTATTTATCGAAGTTTAAAATTTGTTTAAAAATACTAATTTAATTCCTAAAAATTAAAGAATGTATTTTTATTCAATTCTGCAATTTTACAAAGGTTTGTGGTTAATTAAATAAGTGTTTTTTATAATACTTTGTTGTGTAATTCGGTATTTAACTTTATTGAAAATCAAACTCAAACGATCAATCTCTACAACTTATCAGTTGGTCCATTATACAACTTTGATGAGATTTATGATGCGTAACTGTTTTATGAATTTAAATATATTTTCTAACCATCGTATAAGTAATTATGAATTTTTAAATGTATTTAACATTATAAATTCATATAAAAGAAAATTTTCGACGGAAAAATATTATTTTTGAATTTTATGTCGATCTAAAGTATTTTGGACCTACTTCCAAAATATGATAAAAACGTAAATAAATTTAGGGTGTCGATCTTGATTCTCAAATTTATAGCAGTTAGTCTACATTTGGACTAATAACCTTTCGTTTGATGGCTAAACGATCTTCAAACGAGATAAAATTTGGAACATATATACTTTATAATGTATTTATCCAATCCGTACGGCTAGAATCGAGAAAAAACGAAGGAAAAAAAGATTAGACTCAAAATATATCATTTTCTAAGGAGTTATAATACTTGATATGTATTGTTATGACAACTTCTATGAAAATGACATGTTTGAAGTCCAACTTTTTCTATATTTTTTTAAATCCAACCGTACAGATTGGATAAATACATAATATGGTATATATGGTTTGAATTTCGTCTCGTTTGAAGATCATTTGATCGAACGGAAGGTTTAAGTCTGAATGTCGACGAACGACTATAAATTTGAAAAACTAAGTTTGATACCTTAAACCTGTTTATTTTTCTTTCATATTTCGACTGTATGCCCAAAATACCTTGGATGGATATAAGGTTCAATAAATTTATTTTTTTACTAAATATTTTATTTTATGTGAATTTATTATGTTAAATACATTTAAAATTCACAATTAATGATTAAATCGTTAAAAAGTTATTGTATAACGAATAAAAATAACATGTTTAATAGTTAGAAACAAAATTGCGTTATTGTAAACTATTTAAAATTTTTATAGCAAATTAAATTTTGATAATAAATTAAATTAAACTTAATTTATTCTAAATAGGAAGAAAAGATAAATTATTTTATTCACTAGCCATCGAAAAATAGCCGTCGACGACCGTCGGAAGCCATCGGCATGTCACGTTTATGGCGGCAGCTTAGTCCGTTTTCTTCCTCATTTCACAATCCCAAATCAAAAAGTAAAAAACCCTAAACCCCCAAATCCACTCAAATCCGTCCCTACCCGTCGTGATTCACCGCAATCCGTCAAATCCTTCGTCAATTTGCAATCTCTAACCGTACATGCCTTTAATTCAACAAAATCAAGTATATTCTTCCTCTAAACTAATCGATCCGAATTATGATGAGCTTAGTGTAAATTTGTGCCTATATTTTTTGATAATAGTCCATTGATTGGTTGTAATTGCGTATATTGGTTGATTGAGAAATGTTAACTAGGATTATTAGTGTTTAGACCCGATAATTATTGTATGATTAGAGCTAGTTTGGGTTGATTAGTGTATGTGTGTATTAGTGTGACATAATTTAGTGTTAATTAGTTTGTGTTATCTAAAATGTCAAAAAAACAATTTATTTATAATCCCTTTATTAGTTTATATATCCTTAATTGTATATAAATTTAGTCTACATGTATGTGGTAATATGTATAAACAAATTAGTGTATAAATTTAATTTTTTATTACCGTGTAATAAATTAAAATTTGTGTTAGCTAAAATATGTTGAAAAAACAAGTTTTTATTAGTTTTTACTCGTTAAGAAATTTAAATATTAAGTTAGTGTTAATGCTAATATAAATAAATTAGTGTGTAATGTCCTTTATTTTTTAAATCCTTTAGAGAGTTTTTGGCTTAGTATAATAAGTATTATATATAATCGTTATATAGATATTGAATTTTATTACAAAACGGACATCAATGTTCATCTGTTACAATATTTGTCGGACTAGTCCATGTATTGGACAAGTTACAAATACAATAAATTAATTATATTTCATAAATCGATATTTTTTAAATCGTTTAAAATGAATTGATTTACAAAATGTAATTATTTTTGTGTCTGTAACGGGAAGTAAGATGACCGATCATCAAAGTAGAAAATAATAAAGTGAAAATATTATATTATATTCATAATTTGTTAAAATTGAAAATATATAAGATTTTATAAAAAAAAAATTAAAGAATCAAATATTATATATTTAATAAAGCATTAAAATATAAACAAATTAGTGTATAACGATAACATATTATATATTTAATAAACACTGAAATATAAACAAATTAATGTATAATAATAAAACAATATAAAATAAATAAAACATTAAAATGTATAAATGAATCAAAAAATTAAGACCAATCCATAAAATGATCATTTTTTTTGAATTTCTATCATATTTTTTGAAATAGAAAAAAATGGTCAATTATTTTGTTGATCGACGAAGCTGAATGTATCAATGAAAGGAAGTGAGAGGCTCAATAAAGAAATATTTTTATAATGGTGTATATGTATTTATTGAATTCACTTTAACCAATAATGGAAACGACGGAGAAATTCGTTGCCCATATAGTAACTGTAAACATTTGAAGCATTTGAAACCGGATATGGTTAAAGTCCATTTGTGTTAAAACGGTTTCGTGCCGGAGTATTTTGTGTGGAATCATCATGTAAAACTTGTTGCACCAAATTCTATAGTTTTAGAGGAAAAGGTGGGTAATGAAAATATTAAGGTGACTCCCATAGAAGATATGGTTGAAGATGCAGCACGATCAATGTTCCCTATGGTTGAAGTTGATGTCGACGATGTAAATGTCGAAGAATAACAATATATTAGAGTAAAGAAAATATATGATTTATTGGATGCTGCTAAGAAACCCCTTTGGGATGGCTGTAAAAGTGGTACCCAATTATCAGTAACTGCAACATACATTGCTAGGAAATATGAATTCAACTTCACAGAAGCCGGATTTACAACTGTTATACAAGCTGCAAAAAGACATGCCACCCGATAATTTAATGTGCGAAAATCATTATGAAGTGAAAAAACTTATGTCTGCTTTCGGTTTGCCGTACTAAAATATAGATACATGTTTAAATGGTTGCATGTAGTTTTGGAAAGAGGACATCAATCTTAAGGAGTGTAGAATATGTAACGAGGAAAGATACAAACCAAGAATAAAGAAGGGAAATGAAGTTCCGTACAAGAGAATGCATTACTTATCCATCACTCCTAGACTTCAAAGGTTATATGCATATTCTGTAACTACATCTCATATGAGATGGCACAGTGTGAGAACATAGGAAGAAGTTACCCTAACACATCCAGCTGATGGAGGAGCATGGAAACATTTTGATTAGACTTATCTCACTTTTGTAGTAGAGAGACGTAATGTTAGACTAGGTTTATGTACGAATGGATTTTCACCATTCTCTCAATTTGGTTCTAAATATTCATCTTTGCATGTTATCGTTACACCTTATAATGTACCTCCGTAGATGTGCATGAAAACTCCATATATGTTTCTCACCATTGTTGTCCCTGATCCTGATAATCCAACGTAAGAAATCGATGTTTATTTACAACTGTTAATTGAATTGAAAACATCATGGCATGAAGGAGTTGAAACACATGACATTTTGAAGAAAAAAAATGAATTTTTGTATGTTCTCTTCTTTGTTATGGGCTATTAGTGATTTTTCTGCGTATGCAACGCTTTTGGGTTGGAGTACGGTCGATCGTTTAGCTTGTCCTTATTGTATGGAAGAAACATGAGCATTTTCTTTACCGCATGGAAAGAAAATTTCATGGTTTGATTGTCATCGGTGTTTTCTCCATATTAATCATCCTTTTAGAAGAGATAGAAAAAACATTACTACTAATAGAGCAGAGACTATGCAACTACTAATGATTTGGTCAAGCGAAGGAATATACGAACATGTAAAGGAATATCCAAAGGTGCATGAAACTGGAGTACAAATTGAAATTCCACATAAATCAATGATTCATAATTAGGTCTGTCAACGGACGCAAACATATGCGGATATGGCAATATCCGCATCCGTATCCGAAAATTAAAATCTACATCCGCATCCACATCTGATATCCGTGGATATTCAAAAATTAACATCTGTATCCGCATCCGAAAAGAAGATGCGGATATTTTCGAAGAATCGAAAATATCCGAAAATCCGCATCCGAAAACTAGATTGAGAATTATGATATAATGAAAATTTTGATCAAAAAAATTACAATTCATAGCATTCAAATAACAATCAATCGACAAACTAATATACTTCAGTTTCCAAGTTAACAACAAACAAACCACACAAAATCATAATAGAGTTACAAAATGCATAATTAATTAGCTTATACAATTTAAATAATTAACCATAAAACCTAAATAAACATAGCTAAGATGACGAATAAGCATCCGATTTCTTTGCAAAAGTGAAGAATAAACATCCAATTCTTTGTTCTATCTTCAAACTCATGAGCTTTCCACACGATCCTATAAAACAAAACATAGCAAAAATATGATCCAATAAATCAAACTTCAAACTCATATTGTATTTTGCACTGGAAGTGCTGCTGCTAGTGCTGCAGCAGCTGCACTTGGTGCAAGTGCTGCTGCAGCACCAGCACCAAGTGCTGCTGTCAGAAAGTGCTGTTGCACTTGGTGCTGCAGCAGCAGCAGGAGATGCTGCTGCCAGAAAGTGCTGCTTCTTGCAGCAGCACCAAGAACTTTATGTTGCTGCTGCAGCAACAACACATAAATGAAAACAAACTCTATATTTTTACCTTGTGCGATGGATAGTTTATGGTAGGGCTGATGCTTCATCTACAAGCTCTTTATCTTTACCTGTTAAATAAAAAGACTGATTATATTAAATAGTTAAAATTCTAGAATAATTTTAGTATGTAAATAATAACTAACCTATGTCCGATGGTAATCAATCCTTAATACAACTCAATGCTTCCACTATGTCAGGAGATAATGAGGATCTATTTTCGGTAATCAATCTACCACAGCTACTAAACGATGATTCAGATGCTAGGTAATAACAGGAACGGCTAAAATATCACGAGCAATATTTGCGAGAGTAGGAAATGTAGGACAATTTGTTTTCCACCACATTAAAATGTCAAAGTTGTCATCATTCTCATCCATCGGCAATAATTCATCTTCCAAATACTTGACAAGCTCGGTCTTTGAAATTTGCAAACTTCCAATTTTTTGTTCTCTATAATTCTTCCACTTAAGATCCATTTTTGTTCTCTTTTTTAAACCATGATTAACATTATCATCCAATGCACAAGAAGAAGAAGATACATTTTTATAGGATGCACTTTCTTCTTCATATAAATAGAAAAGATATTTCAAACAATCATTGATTTTCCTAACATGAACTTGTGCATCTTCCCCATAATTCAAATCATAGAAAAATTCAATGTAAGCCATTCTATAACGAGGATCGAAAACAAAAACATAGTTAATCATATGAACATTGAACTTGCTTCAGCAATATAAGGCCATAGCTTGCTCAGTTGCTTGTTTAACCACTTCACATGCACATCAAAAAGGGATTTTATTCGGAATCATGTTACAGTAAATAATATCAGCACCAACATAGCCATAATTCTAGAGAAATGAGGCATGCCATAAGAGTTATACTAGACAAGTACAGGGATAAAAATGAGTATACAATGTTGAATCTGAACTATAAAAGAAGCATGATGCATAGTACGCTTATATACAATGTCATAGCAAATGCAAAAAAAAGATAAATGCCAAAACTTTAAATAAATAACTAACTTGTTCAAATGCAGGTAATGAAATCCACTCAAGACAGTTACCGCCACATGGCTTCTTCAAATCTTCTCGGCTCAGTGAAGACAAAAGTTTAATATCAACAGCCTACGAAAGAAAGAAGCACTCTTAACATATAAAATAGAGAACCACCAAAACAGTGAGAGTCCAAAAGCAACCGTGTACTGCTAAGGTACCCGTGGAAAGGGAATACAGTCTAAAACAACCAAAAAGAGAAAAGTCTCATTTGGTTATGTATTTCAGATTGCATTCATGCATCCGTGCATTCGTGCGTGAGATTAAACAAAAATGATATTCAAAACCACTTAATACACTCTAATTATAAATGGATTTAGTAATATCCTTGAAAATGAATTGTATTTTGTAATATATTATATTCTTACAACACTACCCATCATTTGAATGCTGGTTGTAATCACTAATGGATAATATGTAGATTATACAGTTTCTAAACTGCTGAAATTTGAATTTCTATCAGACTTAAAACATGGTCGATAGTTGACTATGTCCATCTTGGACAAGCAATACCTTATCACAATAGCATGTTCAACACTATATCAACGTTGATAGGTGGAGCAACCTTCTTATGTGCATATACCACATGTCCTTGTTCATTTGTCAGAAGAGGAAGTCATATAGTTTTTAACAAGTAACCATGACCATATCACATTTAACTAATTTTATATCATATAATGTTTTGATATATATGACTATATCAAGTCAACAAGGTTAAACAGAAATATTGGTTCCAATTTATTTGATCTTTGAAGTAAAAATTTAACAACCCTTCGAGATGAAATCAACCTATAACTCATTCATATCCATGACTTAAGACTCCTAACGAACCTACCCTTAAATTAAAATCACATATACTTCTGTTGAAGGAAAAATGACTCCTGTGTTATAACTTATAATGCTATATCAGGGAAGTATACGCGTTATGATGTAGCAAATTACTCAAATACCCATAATCCTTGTAAATTTTAATTGGGTCCAAATAAAAAAATGTGTGTACACACACATACACATACATGTCTGCATGTATACATATACCATTAAATCCTCTAATGGCACATGAATCCATACATTATAACATAATGTGTATTGCTCTTCTTCAAAATGAATACTAAACGGTAAAGGAAGTAGTAGTGACAAACCATGGGGAAATCTTCTTGATAGAGTCCAAGGCCAACAAATCCTATACTCGGATGATTTAAGGTGCCAAAAGTATGCAATGGTAATAATCTTATGCGTAACCCTCTACTAAGCCATCAAAGTGAAGATGGATCAAATCGTAATGTTATCGTACTTGTTAATTACTTGAGAAATTGAAGATGGATCAAATCGTAATGTTATCGTACTTGTTAATTACTTGAGAAATTGAAGATGGATCAAATCAAAATTGTTTATCATTTGAGGAAATTTACCAGTATATGCAAACAAGGTTATGAGTACATTGACAGTTGAGAGACCCATTGAGATGTGGTAATAACTCAATTTTTCATGCTTATGATAACAGAGTTTAAATGAATGAAATTGTGCAGCAGATATCCATTTCTATGTCCAGAAATAATTAGTCTCACTGGTTTGCATGTTTTTACAGTGAACTGTTTGAATTTGTTAAGAATAAGGTCATAATAAAGTTTAATACTTTTGTTTCTCAAAATGTTGACACTATTTAAATATAAATTGTACTACTTAAAGAGTTCGAATTCTTGTTCTAATATTCATAGAGTTCGACTGTCTTGTTCTAATATTCATAGAGTTTATATGAGATTGCCCAGTTCTATTATTAAGAGAGTTTGACTGTTTTCGCATTCGTAGAGTTAATTCATATAATGATCTATATACGTGCACTTTAGTATATAAAGAAAAACACCATCCTTGTAAGAAAAACAGGGTTGATATGTCACGTTTTGGTATTCATAGGTGAACGCACACACAGATACCCACACATAAAGTTACAATCTAGACTTCAAAGCAAAGTGCTAATAAGCTGACTAAGATACATTAACATACATTAGTAAATTAACATACAGAGCATCAACATATCATACGAACAGACTTTCCATACCAAAATGCATGAATAAGCAATATTGAATTCCATTTGTACAGACCAAGACTGCTCACCTATTATCAGCATCAGAAATATAAAATTTTATTTTGAAAGCAACCAAAATGCCAATTAGAAGTTCAGTTGTTGTATAATCAATATGGAAAAGTATACCCCTGGTTCTATTATCGACTACCGAGCACTCCTTGCCCTTGAGAACCAGGGACTATAGGCAAAGAAGAAGTACTGCTCGGTTTCAAATCAACCGAGCCATCAAGCAATTTATGAGGAGAAAAATATGTTGAAACTTTTTAGGAAAGTCTAAAACTGAGATAAACTTGATCATCATGTAGGTAAAGCTTTATCGTCACATTAATATATTAGCAACCACATGATAACTAACATATAAATATTACCAAATCATCTTGAAATTCATGGGGACTTAGTTCAGATTAACATGTACCGAAATGATATTCATAGTGATGCTGCCACAACATCTATTTCTGAGTGTATATTACATTGTATAGGCGAGAGATATTTTCTAACATCCAATCCAACTAATTTTATAATAATTCAGATTCAATTCATTTATTTAACATTCCATAATATTTTATACTTTTTATTGTTGCTTAATATTTAAGTTTGTTAGGAGCAACTAAAGCAATTCAACTGTTTGGACTTTGAAAATCTCACAAGGGTTATACCTTTTCTCTTTTTTCCCACTACATTATTATATTATATCTTGAAATAAATTGCTTGATTAATAACTATTCTACTCTTTATATTTAATTTTATCTCTAACTTTATTTATCCTTTTCATTTTCTCAGATTCCTAAATCTAACTAACTCTGTCGTCTCTACCCATTAAATCTTCAATTCATCAACTAGCATTAGTTAATTCCAAACTTCGACTACAAGGAATTAATGTTGGAATTTGATTCAGAGAGAAGGAGAGAGATTAAACGTAAAACGTTAAAAGACTATATTGTTATTTCTTGTACCTTGAACGATAGGAAATACAAAGCTTTAAATAAGATAATAAAATAACAAACTACTCCTAAACTTAAGCCACTAAGATAACCACAACACCACTTCTACCACACAAATAGCACACATGTGTTGACTTCTTTTCAAACATGTGCTAACTTTAACACCCTCCCTTAAACTGAATATGCTAATATTCAGTTTATTACTGCGATTTTCAATTTGTTCATCGTCTTACATAGACGAACTCGGTCACAACTTTCATCTCTAGCTAGTTGGACATGCTCAACTGTTTCACGTTGATTGATACTTTAACCATCAACAAATACTCTTGGTTTTCTCTTAGGGATCCACTGACCTTTCCATTCGGGTCGTCCCTTGTATCTATCATCCCCCAACAAGTGAGAACCGCAGCTCTTCTTCCTTACTTGTTGTATGACACAAAACCATCTTCCTCATTCTCATTCAGCCTACTTCACATGTAGGCCTGCCCTCCAAACAATTCTCTTGAGCACTCTCCATAAACGTCCAACCCCATAACCAATGTTGTACTCTTCGTCGTCTTCATATCCACATTGCCTTCACATAAGCAAGCTAACTCGTGCATTCTTCTTCACTCAATACATCTCCGCTAATCATCACATTCAACTCACAACTCATTACAATCAAACACAAACTCCCTACCATCAACTACAATTCTGCAACTAGCAAAATATGTCTTCTATTACTCCACCTGAACAATCATCTTGCTACACTTCACAACTCATCATCACATAACTGTGCACAGTGCACATACCAATAAGACATCTCCATCAACCACTCTCTGTTCCAAAGCAGCAGCAACTTCAAACACTACAGACAACATAACTTACCTCTGTCACACTCCTTACTGCACCGCTATTAACATCCACCAACTGCTCTACAAACAGTACATCCTCTGCATCTCCCTTTCTTCACCTCTACAGCAGCTCCATCTTCTGCCTGTCAACATTCACAACCTTGTCCATCTCTGTTCAACCACAACATTAACCAAACAACCCTTAACAAACCTCCAACAACTACAAAACTTCAAACCCATCATCTTGCTTCACTGCATCACTTACATAGCAGTACTTCATCATCTCCACAAAATCTCAGCCATTTTCAACCACATGAACTCTATGCCACACATATACCACAAGCCACTCCCACATATCAACAACTACCACACATATACCACCCCTCTGCCTGTCATACCACAGTAGTCTCACATTTCATATACAACCATTCACATCCTCAACTACCTGCCATCTCCTTCATACCACCAGAGAACTTCACGACCACCACTAACAGTGCCATACTCTTCTACACTGCATATTAAAAAAAACCTCAAAATAAAACTTCCACAAACAACTACTGCATTTTCTGCCTTCACAACCCCAACATCTACTTCACATCAAAATTGCACACTTCCACTTCTCTGTAGCATCTCTCTTCACACTTGCTACTTCACATATCCAACAGACTTCACATACATCAACCCTAATAGCAAATACTTCCCACTCGCACTGCCTTGCAGCCATCCACCTCCCCCTGCAAGCTCCTGCACAACAATCATCCCTTCTCTAAACTGCTGCACATCACCTCCATATCATTCATTTCACCACTACATTTCAACTGCTACATACATTAATCTGCCCCTGACCAACCTCTGGTAGCTCCATCTAAACCACTCCATCCATTCCATAACCTTCACTTACTACTCCATCTAAACCAACCTCTGACAGCAACCATCCAAACTGCCTCCACTTCATTCAAATCATATTGCCAACCGAACCGCACCCCACTGCAATACAAAATCGCCACATTACCTTCCTCCTCCAACCTGCAGTCGCCACCACGAAACCCATGGAAGCCAGAACCAACCACCGCCTCCCTCAATCGCAAACTACCTACCACCGCAACCCTCACCTGAAATTGCATAACCATCCTTCGCGATACCCCAAACTCGAACGCCTGAATCGAGCATTAACTTCGCGGCTCCATCCCCAAATTCGCAATCGAGACAACTTCCTCCTTGTAGCCAAATCGAAACCAAGAGAAAATCACTTTTAATTTTTTTTTTGAAGGGGAAAATGACGTGGTTGCTCGAATTCCAGATTTAAAATCAAAGGCACTCGCGATCAAAATCAAGGATTACGGAGATTCGATGAGAGTTTTGAGTTGTTGCGATTCAAGGCAGTGGTGGGTGAATTCGCAGGCGATGTTTAGCAAAGCACGACGATTCGATTTTGTATTTGGATGGCGGAGTTGAGATGCGGTAAGTGTTTCTGGTCTTTGTTTAAGTTGCAGGTGCGGTGAATTTGGGGATGGAGGAGAGGTCTGGGTTCGGGTTGAAGGGGATATGTTGATCGAAGAAGGTGGATTGGAGTTCAAGTCTGAAGGGGATAGGCGATTTCAAGAGAAAATCACTTTTAAATTTTTTTTTTTTTGTAATATTCTCCATCTCTCCCCTAGCTCTGATACCATGTTGGAATTTGATTCAGAGAGAAGGAGAGAGATTAAACGTAAAACGTTAAAAGACTACATTGTTATTTCTTGTACCTTGAACGATAGGAAATACAAAGTTTTAAATAAGATAATAAAATAACAAACTACTCCTAAACTTAAGCCACTAAGATAACCACAACACCACTTCTACCACACAAATAGCACACATGTGTTGACTTCTTTTCAAACATGTGCAAACTTTAACAATTAAAATAGTAGGAAAGAACAAATACTAAGATGTCATCACCATCGTGCTTCTGATACCCCGTTAAGCAAATAGTTGTACATTAAATTTCATAATCTTTGGAGTTTTAATAATTTGAGAAAGGTCTCAATAATTAATCTGTGTAACAAAAGTTGAAAATCCAAGGGGGTCAGCTGACCCACTTCATTGATCTATAGGTTTGCCACTAATTGAGGATGTGTACAATTTATAAGTGGTTATCGATATTCTTTTCCTATTGCAAAATTTGAAATCCTTGGGATGGGTTGAATGACTACCAAAGTATCAATTTAAGTAGTTATCTTTGTATTTAAAGTATGAACACACAGCATGGATCAAATAGCAATGCCTCATAACATTAGAAAATTTATAGACTTTCCAATAATTAATTTAGGCTTTGTACCCAATTGGCTTAGTTTAATATCATGGTCATTGCACTTGTCATGTTCAGCAAGTTTAACAACTCTTCTACATGGAAATTATCTAGTGCCTTGCCATATTATACCATGACAGTCTTAAAATTACTTTCCCATCTGACCCAGTGCTGTCCCATGATGAAATGCAAATAGTTTAAAAGCATTCTAAGAAAATATTAGCAAGACCGAAAGTAGTTAGAACAAAGGCACTCCAATACAAATTAATTTTGAACTTACGAAGATAACAACATGCTTTTCTCTACAGATACGTGTCCAAACATTTTAAGTACCACCTTATTAAAAGCATATAGGAAATAGATTCCTCTTATAGAGTATCACATGCTATCTTCACAAATATATTTCATCTTGTTTTGATTGATGTTTATTTTTCAAAAATTGGACATAAAGACTGCATTACTAAAAACAGCAAAGAAATAAGTTTTTCTTACAAGTAAAGTCAGTTATCACATGCTATCTTCACAAATATAGTTCATCGTGTCTAGTATTATGTAGTTAATAACACTCATGAGTTCCTATCAATCATGTACCATAAATACTTAGATTGCTTAAGATGAAATAATCATACACGGACAAGTTTATGATGGAAAAATAAGAAGTCAGTTACCTCTAGAAAAAGTGGAAATTCTTAGATCATTGGAAGTGACATCTTGGGCAGATAAAAACTTCCTAACAATGCTGAATCCAGTAGAAAAATCGTGGCAGCCTCACAACTTTCTTCCTAAACGCATAAATGTTTGAAACCTCGTCATTTGATGCAGACCTTCGAACAATATTAACGTCAAACGGTACTAGCATAATTTGAATGGATTTTAAGTTGTAAAAATTTGGCAAAGGCTTGTTTTCAAATGTATAGGTCATCTATGATAAATCAGTTAGAAAACTGTAGGGATGATCATGAGCATGGTTGCCTAAGCTAAACTAGCACCAATAAGTACAACTAAATGTAAGTTTTCTTGTAGTGTTCGCAGTTAACTTCTACATTTGATTGATCCAAGTTGATGTTTTGCAACTGGAGGTTGATATTATTTGATCTATACTTCTTTTATGTTTTACATATAGTTATTAGAATTTATAAAGAGACCGGATATTCACACTCAAAATTTACACTTAAAATTCAAACACGGACAAATTTTCAAAAGAGACTGATTTTCAAAACCATTTGCATGAATAGGCCAGGTTGAAAACTATTTGCAGATATAGGCCAATTTTGCCACCTCAGCGATGAGGTGGATTTTTTTTTAAAAAAAACACGGGGCGCATTTCACAAATGCGCCCGTTTTAATTTACACTAGCGCATCTGCCAAATGCGCCAGTGTAAATGTCAGGTCTAAAACCTGGACAGCAAGCTTCATATTCAAATCCAAATACACAAAATTCAAATCCAAACGAACAATCTTAAATGATAGCAAATGTTTATCTACATAAAAGCAAACAAATAAAACTACCAGTAAATAAATTCTAGCATAACATAATTAATATTCGATTACATTCAAATTAAAGTAGAAGTTATAGTTCGGTTACAAAAGCAAACTAATAGTTCGGTTACAAAAGCAAATAAAAATAGGAATACTCATGGTTGAGTTGGATCGTCTTGAGTAGGTGGGGGTTGAGAAGGTCCAGCGTCTTGTGATTGGTGTGTATCTTGCCTTCTTTTAGTTCTTCGCTCTCTAGTCCGCATAGCTTGTTCGGAAGAGCTTGGCCGTGTTAATCGATTTTTAAAAAGTAGTGTGTCAATAAGTTTCTTCAAATCAAGACACCGTGGTTGGACTTCTCGTTCGGGTACTCTACCATGTCCGATATCGTCCAATCCTCTACCTACCGTCTCTAGTACATCGACCTATAAGTTGCAGTTATTTATTCAAAATTAGAAACATAATTCAAGTGAACGAACTTAAAATATCACGGTAATGTGAAGATTTACCACGTCTCGCTCAAGCGGTGCACGAGCGGTGTATGCTCGTTCGTGAGAAGTCCGATCTGCAACAGTGAATCTTCGAGTAATCGACCAGTACCAAGTCATGTATCTCGAAATAGGAATGGTATGAAACTGTTGGTGGACGATACGGTTATGTCTATCGTTCCACTGGACGATAGCAAACTCCAAATCTGGCTTTGGTTCGCATGGATCAGGTATGTGTTGATGAAGACCAAACTGTCGCATCACTCGATCAGGATTATACATTTGTACATCTCGCATGCATATGATAGGTGTCTTACAAAGCCAACTATGCATCCCACTTAGACATATCTGCGGAAGATCGACTAGCACATCCTGTGTGTACGGATTCCATATAACAGCTTCATCTGTTAACATGTCGAGCTGGTCGCGATAGAAAGTGGCCACTTGCTTTGGAGACTCAACCCAACTTCTTGAACCAAACCATCTATACCAATAGTTATACAATTAGAGTTTTATTAGTACAAAAATACACACATGTAAATGTAGTTGGAAATTAACTACCTTGCACTATAAGGCAATGTTCTGTCGATCTGCATGGATGTAGTCACATTTGGACGGCCAATGGGAAGATGTGTCCATGCCCAAAGCTGTAAAAAATTTAAATACAATAGAATTAAATATTACATATGAGTGAGTTATAACAAATATATCTATGCATATTATACTTGTAAAAGCGAGAGACAACCCGCTATCGATTTGGATTTCATGAGTGCAGCATTTGTTAACTCATTATATAATGTTGCCAATATAGCACTGCTCCAAGAATATCGTGCGCACTCATCCAAATTTCGCAAAAATAATAACCAAAAAAGGTTTAGTCGTCCTTTAGAATGATCGGGAAATAGACGACAAGATATCAAATGTAGAATAACCGCTCTCGCATGATATTCAATTTCTACATCTGAAGCATCCGGTGATGGCTCATCTGCAAACATATTGCGAAGCCATGTCAACTTAACTGTTGCACCTCTTATCTCACTTCGAGGTGGAATCACACCTAAACACTGTTGACAAATATCTTCGTAATTACTTAGTTGTCTGATTGTAACAGGATTTCCTTCTACTGTAACACCTAGAAGACAACTAACATCTGCTAATGTGATGGAAATTTCACCAGTAGAAAAATGAAAAGTTGAAGTCTTCGGTCTCCATCTATCTACCAATGAAGTAATTAGTGCATGATCTATTTTGAAAAAACCCAATCTAGATATTTCCCTGAATCCTGCTCTTTGTAATGCAAGTTGAACTCTTGGAGTATTAGACTTGATTAATTTTAATTTGCTTGAATGATCATGACACTCAATTGGCTCATCACTCTACACATTCATAAACAAACACTTGCATCAAGTTCATAAACAAACACTTGCATAAACAAACACTCAATGTTAAATTTAATTTGCTTGAAAAATACCTGCATCAAGTTTCTATCATTGCTTCGATGTTCATTCTGAAGATACAAAACACTTGCATTCACAGGACCGGGTACCAACCCTTTAAGAATACAAAAAATGTTTAAGTGTGAATGTAATTGAATCCAAAAAATGTTTAAGAATTCACAGGACCGAGCACAAGCGGCCATCACATGCAAACATGGCAACTTTTGCAATAAAGGTATGTTGCAACTGCAACTACATATATTTTCCTGTAATGTCACTGTAAACGCTTTTCCAAATTGATCATTCACTTGCCATTCAGTTTGATTGAATCTAACAATTCCACAATATCTTGCTTGTTTTGCTCTTTTGGCTAAAAGAGTTTTGACTTTTGGACTCATTTGCGTTTCAAATCCTTCGGCATCGGAACGACGTTTCATGAAGTAGTCATTTAAACGATAAAACGTTCTTGCTACTAACGACTTAACTGGCAAAGCACGAGCACCTCTTAGAACTCCATTAAAACTTTCGGACACATTTGTTGTCATCATCATAAATCTTCCACCATTATCCTTGCATAAAGCCCAATTTTCCTCCGCACCTCATAAACTCTTTTCAATCCAAGCATGTGCATCTGGAGCAATAGTTTTCAAGTGTCCCCTTAACTCTTTGTACTGCAAATCATCTGTAGCACTAGCACATGAATAAAACAAGTCTACCAATTTTTTTTGGCTAAATCCAACAACTTGAAAGTTAGCTTTGAGATGTCTAGTACAAAAACGGTGATGGTGTTCTTGTGGCCAATTATCTAATGCTCTCGGAATACCTTTCATTCGGTCGGATATAAAGGTTAAACACCTATTCCGAACACTATGTATATAGTAGTACATGCATCTAAGAAACCAATCCCAACTATCTTTTGATTCAGAGTCTACGATTGCATATGCTAATGGAAATATACCATCATTTGCATCTACTCCAGTCGCGACTAGCAACGTACCTTGATATTTTCCGTACAGATGAGTGCCATCAATGCAAAGCAACGGTCGACAATGCGCAAAACCATCAATAGATGCACCGAATGCCCAAAATGCACGCTTAAAAAGAACTTTGTCATTGGTGATTCTTTCATCATCAACTTTGAAAACTGTTCCCGGATTATGTTTTTTAATGGTAGCTAAATATTGTGGTAACTCAGCATACGATGATTCCCAATCTCCAAAAACTCTCTCAAGTGATTTACGCAATGCTCTATATGCCTTGAAGTAGCTGATTTTGATAAAAAAAAAATCAGACATTAGCACTTGAATCGCAGAAGGAGTGGTGTTCAAATCCGATTTCACAAAAGGAAGTATTTTATTAGCAATAAACCTGCTTGTAGCTTGTTTATGATTTGAATTAATAATCGGATTAACACAAGTATGATTGCCATCATATTTTCTAATTTCCCACCACCCCATCAATGATTTTTTAGGGATAATTGCATGTATTCTCTAATGGCAATTTTTATCAACACTACAAATCGCAGTGTATTCTGTTTTGCGGGATTTTATGGGTTTAAAAGAAACAGAATTCTTGATGGACCACTCACTTAACTGCTGAATAAGTATTTCCTTTGTTTGAAATTGCATTCCCACTTGAAAACCAGAATCAACACATTCTGAGGTAAAAACATCTCTAATAGGAGTTACATTTTCAATCAACAATGCTGCCATAATTTTCGCAGTACATAAATCATCCGTCAAAGGCATCTCAAATTCCATATGTTCATCGTTATCATCATCTTCTTCTTCCACCAAAGATGCTTCATTATTTTCATTTTCGTTCTCATGATTAATTTCAAACTCTAGCGCTTCATTATTAACTTCCATATTATCCATCCATGACATATCATTATCCATTGAAGCAATTTGCATACTATCTATATGCGGTGAACTACGACCTCCATCATCATTATTACCCTCTCTAGCATTTGAAGGAACGGAGTGTAAAAATTGATCATTTGCCAATTTAGAGCTTGAACCACCCAGATGTACCGTAGCACTGTGAAAAAAATAGTATGAGATCAAAACGTTATAAATTTCAACTACTCGAATATAAAACTTTAACAAAATTACTTACTTTGTATTCACACAGGTAGGAAATACTGGACTTGGATTGCTCTGATAAAGATAACTCGGAATAGTACCAAGAATTTAAGTAGAATGTTGGTTCAAATTAGTGGTAATTGCATCTTCAAAATGTCTCAACTCCTCTTTTATTACAAATACTTCAATCACTTTCATATTAACGGAAAACATAGCATCGACATCTTCATCATCATTTACGTCGATAGCAGAAGATCCAGAATCAATAACCCACTTGCTTACTAATTTTACATCATACTCTTGTGAATTAATTTTTGTCACCCTATACAGCGTTTCTTTTAGTTCATGATAGGAGCAAAAATTTTTAACCTTTGAACCTTTTTGTTTACCACCAACATATACCGGTGTATTGTTTTCTTTTATAGTCAATTTTCCATCAAAGTAGCAAATAATTGGGATGAAATCCAACATACTACACAAGAATTTTAGAACAATCAATTACTACAAAAATACTAATGACATAATAAAGCATAAAAATGAGAGGATGGACATGTGAAAAGTAGAATATGAAAATACCCCAAATTGAGCTAGGGTTTGAGTTTAAAATATAATTTTACCTTCAAATTGATGCCAAATAGCTGATAGAAGTAATCCGACCAGTAATCCTTGTATATTTTGTGATTTTAAGTAGATGTTGATAAATTTTTGAGCTGAGTGAAAGATAGATTCGGAATTGGATGTTGGAAAAGAATGTTTTATTTTGAATGAAAATAATGAGATGAGTACTGCTTTCAGGTCTCTGTTTTAGAGATAATAATTTACACTGGCGCATTTGGCAGGTGCGCCAGTGTAAATTACAAGGGGCGCATTTCACAAATGCGCCCCGTGTTATTTTTTTTTAAAAAAAATCCAGCTCAACGCTGAGGTGGCAAAATTGGTCTATATCTGCAAATAGTTTTCAACCTGGCCTATTTGTGCAAATAGTTTTGAAAATAAGTCTCTTTTGAAAATTTGTCCTTTAAACACAAATTTCAATATGTCAAATAGTCAAAAGTCTGCCCATGTTTCCTATATCATGGGGATTGAAATTAATGTTAGAATTTAAGTTGAAATTTATGCGTGTAAATGCAAATCTAAGTTTTAAATGTGAAGATCTTGTCCCTTTTATATGACTGCAGTAATATACTAAAAGTGACATTTCCCTTGATAAAGTAAACTACATATGTGTAGCTACAAGTTCAATTCGATTGATTGAAATTCAAATGTAGGAAGTTATTGGTACTTCTTTGCAACTCCATGATGGATGAGTAGTGTAAATGCGAGCCCTTTGCAAACACTGTAAATACTCATGGCAATAAAGTTAGCTTGATATTCATTTGCTCATCTCATCTATCAAGAGAGTCATGAAATAATTGAAGTATGCAAGTAATAATGATAGATTCATGTTCTTCTATCTTCTTCAGGCAACCAAAGCGGCTATGTATTGCTTTCTCAAGTGTTAAGTATTGTTCTCATATGCACTGTAGGCATGACCCAAATGGTCCTTGTATCCATAGCTAATCTATTTTTAAGGCTACAAGAAGGAGTATATAGAACTTGCCTGGTCATCCCAAGCATTCTGTTTATTATAAACAAGGGCAGCTCCTAGACTGCGTGCAGGGTTGATGCATGTCCCTGTACTCGGAATAGTAGCCAAGTGCACCAAAAATAAAGCAAATCCTATAGGCAACGGCGCCAGTACCTGTTTTAATGCTCTAAATTAAATGCTACAATACATTAATTAATAATCTTAAATCGATGATCAGTAATAATGATATATATATTACGGGGATATGAGAGTCGCGGGCATTGCATTTAGCAACAGTAACATAGAATATTGTATAAACAAGCATGAATGTTCCCATGATCTCTGCACCAAGAGCAGTGTTGTTATTGTACCCTTCGCTCACTAAATTGACCCCACCACCGTACAAATCTTACATTGAGCTCTCTAAAGTTTTGACCAAGGCTACACCACATGTTGCACCCAGGCACTGCATCAACATGTACAATATAAATCATGGAATTGATAGCTTTCTTGCCAGAAGCAGGCCTAATGTCACTGTTGAGTTTATGTGACCTCCTACATAGAGCTTGAAGTTTGAACTTTAGTCATTTCACATTATGATTTTCTAATAATGTGGTATAAGTGTACCTATACTACAAGGAAATTAAATGAAGTATAAAATTATCCTTTTGATTCATCTCTAAAGTATAACCTGAAATGCCACCAGTGCAGTATACTAGAATGATAATCATGCCACCGACTACCCAAGCGATGCCTTGCAATCCAATGCTATTGCACATGTCAACATGACCAGTTCTCTTAACGCCTATAACTGTAAGCACAAGTATGTACAGAAATAGAAACAGAAACGTTGATATGAATTCTGCTATTGCAACATTTAGAAGACAGAAGAACATGAATCTATTACTATTAGAAAAAAGAATTATTTGGAGAATAAATTATCAAGGGACACCTACAAACAGTAAATATCAATATTCAAGAGCTTTAGTAATTGTAGAAAGTTTCAACTCGAACTGATTTTTGTTGCTGCTAGAAAAAATAGACAACATTTTAAAAACTTTTTGGAACTTTATGCTAGTCATTTAAAAATCAGTTCTACAGCTGCCTTTTTTTCCATGTATATAAAGGTGCAAGTCTGAATTGCTCCAATACAATAACGTATGGACGTTATAATCAATTGAACTAATACAAGAAGAGCAGGAAGAACAGGAAGAACGGGAAGAAGAAATAAAGTTAAAGTTGATACCTAGGCTGAGCCCGTCTATTGAGAAGCTTCTCAATGCTGGAGAGATGATGATTTAGGGTTTGTGACTAAGAAGGAGATGACGCTTTTTGTCACTGGCGAGTAGATCTATTACAGCCAGGTAAATAAACGACGATTGATTACCACGAAGTTTTTGAGTGCCTTAGTAGACCGACGAATTAGGGCTTCTGGTGTGTTAGTAGATTGATGAGGATTTGGTGCTTCGAAGGTGGAGTAGATCAACGAAGTGGTTTTTGAAGGTGGATTAAGGAGGTGGCGATGTAGGGTTTTCTGAGAGCGCTGCTGTGACTTGTGAGTGGAAATAAAAGAAACGAAAAATGAACGG
The DNA here is from genome assembly GCA_030737815.1 of Allium fistulosum. NCBI lineage: Eukaryota > Viridiplantae > Streptophyta > Magnoliopsida > Asparagales > Amaryllidaceae > Allium > Allium fistulosum. The sequence continues at coordinate 1,545,002,391 of CM060901.1, read as the reverse complement.
TACATGGAAAATATTTCGTGAAAATATTAAGCGGGCCAATCAAAAATTAGCCCCAGCGTTTTTGCAATTTCCCCTAGAGCCTATGGTAGCACTTGATTTACAAACACTGCCATTATTTGCAACTAAAAGTAGGTTTTCCTGTACCGTACATAGTTGTTAAAGTGGTTCCAATATTAACAGAGAGTATGCCAATAAGAAGCCCCAGTTTCTTTAATAAAACGTCGTTTTACACATCGGTTGGTACTTTTACATTTCAAAAACAATTCGTATTTAATATCAAAATATCATATTCGCTTCAAAATCAAATTCATTTCGAAATCATCATATTTACTCAAAATATGCTATTTCAATTCAAAATCATGTTCGTCTTAATATCTCGATTTCAGATCCAATTCAAAATTGCTTCGAGTTTCCATTTGGGTTATAACTTCAATTTAATCCATTTCGTATTTAAATTCATGATTTAAATATAATATTCCACTCTTTGACCAGTTTGAATTTCAAAAAATAGTTTGAATTTTTTTAAATAGTTTTAAAAAGTTAAATTAGGTTGATAGAAAATAGTTTAATAAAATGGTTTATAAATTAAAAATGGTTTATATAGGAAATAGTTGGAAAATCAAAATAATTTGAATATTTAAAAGATAGATTTTTTAAACAGTTTATTTTAAAATAATTTATTTAAAATAGTTTCAAAGTCAAACTGATTCAATTTCAAATCTTCCAATCCAAATCAATATCCATTTCCATTTTAAATCGATTCAATTTCGGTTTGAATTCGAATTAACTTCGATTCCAATTTCAGTGCCAATTAATTTCAATTCAATTCCAATTTGAATTAATTTCAATTCAATTCTCAATTATAAACCATTTCGATTTATATAAATTCGAGTTAGATTTTCAAAATATCGATTTAAATCGCTTAAATCAAATTAACCTTCAATATTCAATTTAAGATCCAAATCTTCAAATATAATTCAATTCCGAGCTCAATTTTGAAATATCATTTTAAATTACGTTTACTTAGCAATATTTCAAAGTTCGAATAAAAGTTCAATCTTTTAAAAACAAATCAATTTTCGAGATTCAAATCATATTTCGATTATAACCTCAACATCTCAACTTCGATTATTTAAACAATCCCTGTTACCAAATTTAAATTTCAACATTCCGAGCTCAAGGTCGAAAATAATTCGATTCCCTTAAATTCGATTTTTACTCCTTTAAAAAAATCGTTTAAATAATTTCAAATCAATATTTTTAAAATCATTTAATTTAACCAATCCGGTGTCCGTATATAATTTTCTATCATATGGCCAAGTGATCAGTTATTTCAATTTAATTTCAGGGGTGGATATATATATCATTTCAATCCAAAATAAATGTCATGGGTATATATCATTTCAAAATACATCTTAATTCATTCAAAATAATTCAATTAATAGTTTTATATACTGTCAAATAATTTACAAGGTGATAGTTTTATATACTGTCAAATAGTTTAATTGGCATCCATCACAATCAATCATCCAAATAGACAATATCACAACAATCTCATAGTTATCAATATTAGGTAATTTAATGGCAATTAAATTCCAATTTCAAATTTAATTGTCAATTTTATTACCTACAGTCAATTCATATGTCAATTTCATTTTCAAATAACAGTCAATAAAATTAGATAACTTCACGATTTAATTTTAACGAACATAAAAATATTATAGTACGTTGTGAGCGTTAAAAGCACTTGCCTTTTATTTTTTGTTGTCGCTTTCGCGTCTTGATTCCGATTAAATTCGAACGCGTTCGAATTTAACTGAAAATTCTACAAGCTCCAATTGTCACTAAATCAATTCCATTTCGTAGTGCTATTCAATACGAACCAAACGCGACAGTCCGCGTTCGATTTTGTAACGACCCGTATTTTACAGATCGAAACGTTGTAAAATCAGTTGACATTTGGGTTGCATTGTTGTTATGTCGTCCTGAGTTTAAGTCCTAAGTCGTGGACGAGTTAAGCGATAGGTCGAGTGATAACTTGGGTCGTAGGGAAGGTTAGGTCGGGTGAGCGACCTATAGAATTATGGCGACTTAAGTTTTGGAGCGACCTAAGGAAGATACGAGTTAAGGCAGTTAAGTCGTATAGGAATTAAGTCATGGTAGCTTAGGTCGTAGGGGTTGGAGCGACCTAAGGTAGTAGACGACTTAAAGAGTTAAGTCGTAAGTTTGTGCTGAGTTAGGTCGCTAAGCGCTAAAGTGTTAGGTCGTAGGCTGGTATTGTTAAGTCGGGGGCTTTTTAGGTCGTGGGGTTCTTAGGTCGTGGACGACCTAAGAGTGAGCGACCTAAGGGAAAATCAGCTATAAATAGGAGGGTTTTTCTCACTTTTTGGGATCCGGATTTCGAAGCGACGAAGTGCTGCCATTTTGAGAGCTTGACTTCTACACTTCTTCACTTCTTTTCCACTCTAATCTAGTGATTCCATCCATCCAAGTTGAAGATCAAATCAAAGATCGAAGAGCTTAGATTGAAGATCTACATTCTTCGAAGAGAGATTTCATCGTTTGAAGCGGATTGGTGATAGATCAAGTTAGATCCTTCGCTGTCCAGATCTGAAGTGTGTTGCTTTTGAGTTGTTTTGGTGATTTGGTGAGTGGTGATTATCTCTCACACGGATCCAAAGGAGTATATCGGATCGTTGGCTTGATTTGGTGTTAAAATAGTGATTTCCATGCATTTTTGTAAACCTAAGTGTAGATCCATTGTTCATGATGATTTGATAACCATTTTACTACATGATCAACCTATGCAAGTTCATTCATCAAGATTGTAGAGATATTTCTCATGTTTTCATGCTTGTTAGACTTTCTATTCTTTATTATGAAATTGCCATTATTGTCATAATTGTCTATTTAGATCATATTTGAATGCTTGTTTACTTGGATTAATGTTTGACTTGATTGATTGCTATGAATTAGATAATTGATGATTTGATTTAGACAAGATGGTCGAAGATGATTCAAAAGCTAAGGGAAAGGCTCTTGAATTTGAAAAGCTGCACGTGGCATATGTAGCGGATGATGAATCTCATATGGATAGATTCGATGATGATGTTGAGATGAGACTTTGCTATGATGATGATGAGGCGAAGTATGATATGAGATAGTCTTGGTCTAATCCAGACGGGATCATTCCAAGCATGTTGATAACTCGGTGAAATTGTTCGAGTTGAGGATAATGGTTTGCTCGAGAGGCGCTTGAGCTAGTATGGAAATAGTCGTCGAGGAGGATGACTAGAAGGCTGAGATCTCATCGTTGTTGAAGGTTCTAGCATGCTCAAAGCAAGAGTACGTTGGGAAGATTCGATAGTCCCTGAAGTCTACTGATTGGGTAGTCAAGTACTCTGGGCAGATTCGATAGTCCTAGGCACGGGTCACGATGACGTGCAGAGTTATGTCTAGAACCGGGGTTTCCATTAGCCCTTGACGGACGGATAAAAGAATGAGCCGGTCATTCAATTAACGATGATATCGAAGCAATGATAACAGTGATAGCTAGAGTCATGGATGTTTGGTTGTATCGTCATTCGGTCTCAAGAGCGGTATTTTCTGGGTGCTTATCTGATCTTGGTTTAGGCCTTGGGGGTTTGTACTTGGAAAACATCGCCCTTGACTCGAGTGATTATTGCTTTACTTTTAAATTGTATGCTTTGCTATGCTTGCTTCTGCTTAGTGTGTGTCTGGGGGCTATCACTGTAGAAAGAGGTGGAGTGGGAGGGTTGTATTCCTATTCCTTTTCCTTTATGCTCTTTTGGTATGTTGTTAGTTAATTTACTGCTCACTAAGACTGTTGTCCGACTCAAGGCTTTATGTTTTAACTCTTATTGCCTTGGGCTGTTCGTCCATTTTGGGACGGGCAGACTAGGTAGCAGGTGACAGGTGCTGTTCTTGCTTTCCTCGTTGCTGATGACGAAGACGAGCTGGTGTATTGCATATTATCTTCTTACTATATGTACTGGATGTTCCGCTGCTTTGTATTCTCTGAGTGTTATGTAGTGAGGCTTGTTGTATTGGCTATTCAGATGTTTGTATCCAACTATGATGAAGTTTTATTGATGAGATTCTATTTCTGTGAAGCTTCACTATATATATATATATATATATATATATATTCTATTGTATTTTGTCCATGCGCTGTGAGTAATACGATAGATTCTGTTGTTTTAATTTACCTTGGCAATCGTCCATGGCTGCCTGGCACACTTTACAGCGCACTTTCTCTAGATTCGGTGCAGGGGTCATGGGCGGTCGTCACAGATTTGGACCTAAAACAAGCGAGTTATTCAATTTATAAATTATTAGATTTTAAACTATATTATTTTACTAATTACTTAACTATATTATTTTACTAATTACCCATTAACCAAAGAAGGCCCGACCCATTATTTCTTCTTCTTCCCATTTTTTTTTCCTGAACGAAGATATCGTGCATGTTTGTGCATTGATACACCACCATGACCCACGACCATCGATGCCGCCATCACCAACCTCCACCTCTCGACATTCTCGACACGACTATACCCCCAAAGTCCAACTCGAGCCTTTGAATAGAAACGCTACTTCGCCCCGAATTCATCCTAGTCCATACATATGTCGGACTCAACCACACCCCACCACGACCCCACATCTTTCGACCATCAGTGTTGTTCGACGTGGAGAACCGAAATACGACACCCATATCACAAATCGATGCTTCAACCTCAACAAAACGGAAACCCTAGTTGGCTGCCTCTCGTCGGCCCCCCATCAAATCGTCGTCGAACCCATCGATATGCATACCCGAGGAAAGCTCTTCATATAACTTGAATTTTAAAACAAATTTCAGATTTTTTTATTGAGTATAAATCGAGTTATGGATTTTTGAAATTCTAAGAAGTTTCTTTCCTTTTGATTTTTTTTCTTTCTGTAACCTGTGCGACGTTTTAAATAGGGGAGGGATGGGTTATACTATGTAGGGTAGGGTGGCTCGTAGGTGGGCTAGCATTGAAAAATAGGGTGGCTGATGGTTAGAAATGAAAGCTGATGTGAATGATGGTAATATATATATATATATAATTTCCAAAATATCTAGATTTTTATTCTAAACCCCGATTGAGACGTGCCGCTAGACGTTCATAACATTATACCCCTATTTCGAATGCAATGGAACAAATTTCAAGACCCAATTCGATCGTATGGAGAAGATAGCTTTTAAACCCAATTATTATTTTAAATTTTCAATATTAATTCCAACGCGTTTCTATCCCGTACGACCAAATGATACCTCCAAACGCTACGAAATTTGAAATTCGATAATAATACACTATTACGGACCTAATGTAACTAGTTTCGTCGAAATCCGAGACTGTACCCTGGAAGGCTATTTTCACTTGTTAATTTAACGAGTAATTTTTAAAATCGAGTAAATCACTTTTAAATTCAATTTAAAAGTTCTATTACCTTCATTCTTATGAATATAAATTTAATAAGCCTTTAAACTATTTTTACCCAAATAAAAATCCAAGATTTAAATTATTTAAACGATTTCAATTATTTAATTCAACAATTAAATTATCAATTAATTGTTATATTTGAAATTAAAGTTATTAAATCTAAAAAATTAACTTTCAAATATTTAAAATCAATTAAACATTCCAATTTCAAATAACCAAAATCCTGGGTCGTTACAATTCTACAACATATAGAGAACAATCATTAACAATCTAACTAACTTTTACTACTAACATTCAAAACTTGGTTACTAAACTAACAAGATGACAACTTTTCAAGGTATAACCCTATCCAACATACATCACATGGTAAAACAAACACAACAAGCCACTAACAACAAATATATGAACAATATTTAAGTTTAAAAAGTTAAGATTTTGAAAGATGAGATTTTTACTCACAATAGCTTACTAACTTCAACCGAACTTGTTCTAGAACTTCGAAAATCTTTAGATCTTTGCAAAAACTTTAGAAAAATGAAGTCTTTAAGCTAAAAGCATCAAGATGGGCTCGGCCCTAATACTTATAGGCTCGGTCATAAAGAAATTTTGGTGATGGTGGGCTTGTTTTTGAGGATAAAGTGATGAAAAAGAAGACGGAAGAGTTTAAACAAGTTTTATACAAGATTTAAAAGGAAAAGGTTAACATTTTTGAACTTGAGAAAATTTTTGAAAGCCATGAAAACTTGCATGAAGTTTTGAATGTGAAGATAGAAATGAGAAAATGAGAAAAAGTATTAGAAATTTTGCTTATATACAAAGGAATAAATTAAATTACCAATTTACTCATAAAGTACATAACCTCCTTTCTTTTGTTGTCACCTCATCAAGCTTGTCTCTCCCTTACCAACAAGCATTTAAACTCAAGTGTACCTATGTCTCCTTATGTTTTATTTTACTTTATGTTTGAAATGAAATGATGGTTTATGACAATTTTCCATCTTATTTTTAAACACTTACATAATAAGTCATATCATACTTATTATAGTTATTTAAGTTAATTTATGTGTACAAATATATTAAAATAAAATTTAACTTATTATAAATGTGTGTGTATTACTCAAATGCGCACAACGTTTTTTCGACAACTATCCGACATTGAAAAGTCGAAAATTCGAAAAACGGTTTCCGGTCAAATTTTCTATTTTTCTTCGAACTAAATATTTTTGTAAACTATTTTGAAAAACCAGTTCACCATCATTATTTATTATTTCAAAGAGTTTTATTTTAGTTATAAATCCATTAATTAATTATAAAAAATATATTAAATATCCATATTTTAAAGAGGTAAATTACAGGTTATTACACCTACATGTTTCTATAATGATGATTTAACTATGCACGAATCAAAATTATTTTATATTGTACCATTTTGTACAACGGGTAAAATTAGCCTAAAATCCCCACCGATGATTATAACTTTACCTCCAAATGGCAAGTCATTTCCTAATATGCCTTTTAAAGTTCTATTCAGTGCTTCAAAAGCATATATGTGGGCCATTGTTGCTTCATCCCAAGTAAGAACAACCGTTAATCTCATAGGTTCAACTACTTCAGACTGTTTAGGTATCGTACACATTAAGTTTGAAGTTGGATTGATTGGGATTTTAAACCCTGAATGTGTTGTTCGACTACCTAGTATGATTGTTGTAGCTATCATGATGTAGCCATTGCAAGTGCAATTAAACTATTTTATCTAAGTTTTGCCAGTATTGCTCGATAAAGAAAGTCTTTTCCGGCCCACTAGGACCATCTATGAAATAGATTTTGCTCTTTTTATTGTAAATCGCATTAGTAATTGTAGTATATGCATATTTTTTACATTCGTTTAACTTTTCACTAAATGTAAAGTCTCATTTAGGTGTTACAATAGAATATTGCTCCTCCATTGATTTTGAAACGAGGGAATTATCATCTATATCATTCCTAATACTTGGAAGATCAAAATCAGATATTAATTTATAATGGTTCATTAATAGATCATTAAGACAATGTAGAAGACGATTTTCAAGTATAGGTCAAGCCGTTGTGCTTGAACTTGGATAATCTTCAAACCATATGATAGAAAAATTATTCCCATAATTTTCTGACTCCCATTGCTACACAATAAATTAAGATCGTTGCAAATAATCTTTTTAAAAATGACAACATTCGTGTGTTTGATGATTCAACCAAACATGCACTTATACTTTGGTCTTCTTGAAGTAATCCCATATTTTCCTCCGCTTGCCGAAACATTGGGTATTTGATACCATCGATGGTTAGAAGATAGTCAAATGGTGTTGGTCCTTTTACATGATTCAAATGAATCGACAAGAAGTAACATTCTCCTTTTGATGGAGAAGCATTGTAAATTCGTCCTAAGACCTTTTTATGTGCTGCTCTTCTTCGCCACTTTTTAATATCTGATTTCCAAGCGTATTTCTCTGAAAATTCACAATATAAAAAATGCCTTGCTTTAGAATCTTGTGATTTTTTGTTGAAGAATTCAATTAGCATTGATGTAGAAAGATTCTCATCCAATAAAACATCAGACAGTGTTTGGTTAGCATGATAAGTTACTTGTTGCCTACTTGAAAAGTGTATCTATAGACGCTGAACTGAAAGATAAATTATATGCAATGAGATTTCAAAAATTCTCCAAAAGGTCTCTTGGGACAGATCCAAGTTGCATCTAAAAACTTTTGAATCTCATCATTTTCAAACGGTGGATGAATTTTCACTGTCTCACGATCCAGACCTTTGTATACAAAAAAATCTTGCAGATTTTGATTTGCATGTATTGAAACTCAAAAGTTTTGAATTGATGTAGATATCTCAGTTTGTACTGTGCCATGCTAAATTATTAGTTCTCATTCCTTTTATATGATATTTATTACAATCAAGGACTATACTCTTCCATGTTAAGTAATTCTACAATTTATTACTTTACACCTACTGTACTCTACATTTTATGTTTTATTTTCTCTTGATTTTGCTAGATTGTGCCAACGGATTATATATTCATGCAACAAAACTATATAAAACTAAGCATAAAAGCTAACCTAAAGTTATGATGTCAGAAATCAATTGTGGCTAGCAGCTATGTACAGTGACCGAATAAAAGCGAACAATAGAGAGTTTCAAATAGTGAGCGTTTTCAGCTTTCATTTCATTCACACAAAAATGTACGAGCAAAGCGTTTTGCTTATATTGGTGGGTAAACAATAAATTAATGTTGGTTTTTTATGTTCCTTTATTCAGATGAATTGTCATGTTCGCATTTTTAAAAAATGTGAACAAAGTTGTACCAAACTGTCAAAAATCCTCATGTTATACGGTGCTTGAGTAATATAGTTATAGATTTAGCGGCTTTAATTTTTTGGTGATTTTTTTTTAACAACAAAGATAAAATTATATAACAGAAGGAGAAAAAGCGCCTTTCTCCGATGGCTCACAAATAAAGAAAAAAAAACAAAAGAAGGTCGAAAGCCTCCCAAAACCAAAAACGCCGAACAACAGCTGAAACTAAGAAACCAAAAAAACAGTAGCAAAGAAACACAGCTACCAGAAGCAAAACCAGCCTATGACAGAAGAGGAAAAAGGATAATAGATCCACCACCAATCACTAACCCGCCTTGATCCAAAGGAAAAGGCCAGACCACCAAGCCAAACCACTAATACAACAATCTAGAAACCAAAGCGCCAGCCAATCTAGGGAAAACAAACTCCTAGAAATTGTGCACTTGGCGACGGAGAAAAGGCGTTCAGAAAGGACTCACAAAGCAGCCATACAACCACACTGATCCACCAATGCACCAGCGAAGAAAAAGGAAAGCTATGCCCCGAAACTAGACAACCAAAGCTCAAACAGGGCCAATGAAGAAGCCAACGAAATCTGAATCTGGAAAACTAAACAACAACGTTAAACACCAACAGAAAATGGGGGGGAGGAGAAGTGAGCGTTGGGTGATTGCCAGCGCTCCCTTGCGAAGATCAACCTACTCCCAGTCTAGCGTGAGACAAATCACACGAAATAGAGAGTAGACCGACCAAATGCTCCGATCAGGAACTCAAACGACCCTTGAATGGTCTACCACTGAAAGCAAGGAAGACGTCTTTCCTCACACTCCGAATAATAGATGGAGGGTCCATACGAATGCTATCGAAGATTGCCTTGTTCCGCGCGCACCAGAGGTGCCAGCAGATGAGACAGGGAATCAAACGAAAAACGATAGAACGAAGAGATTTACTAGCATTCCCAGACCACCAGGACCTTCGGAGATCAGATGGCGAGCAGGCCACCCGACGAACACCAAGAAGGTTTCCGAAGTAATTCCAGCACGATCTGGCCGATAACCCACCGAAGAACAAATGACTCAAGGATTCTGAATCCCCGTTGCCGCAGCAACTACAACGGGAGACGAAAGGGACGCCGATTTTTTGGAGATTCTCGTCCAGTGGCAAACCATCATGAAGAATCCTCCACATCAAAATAGAGACTTTGGGGGGAATGCAAGAGTTCCAAATGAAAGAAAAAACAGGACGAACGGGATCTCGGATTCTAATCGAAGACCAGGCGTTCAGAATGGAAAAGGAGGCGCCATTCCATCCTGAGGAACCACCATGTGTGTCGGAAAACAGTTTCACCGACTGCATACTGCATGTGCTTCCAGGTCTCACTAGCATAAGACGGAGACCCTGAGAAGTTTGAGCCCGCAAGCCTGCGGTACTTCGCATGGAGGAAAGACGCCCATAAGGAGTTGTTAGCGGCAAACCTATGCCATAACTTACAAGCAAAAGCAGCACAAAGGTCTTTTGGGTTACGCAGACCCAGACCGCCTTCATTTTTAGGACGGCACACCACGTCCCACGACACCCAATGGTGCCGCCGGACATTGACCTTGTTGCCCCAGAAGAAAGACGAGACCAAAGACCGATACGACCGAAAGAAAGAAGAAGTAGGGGTGGGTCATAGCCGCGAAAACATGAGTTCCTATCGAGTCTAAAACGGATTTGATAAGAATAAGTCTACCAGCCTGAGAAATAAGAGAAGCATTCCAGCGTAAGATCTTGCCCCTCACTTTATCAGTCAAGGATCGAAAAGAGCATTGAGTTTCCTACCGCGGTACAGGACAACACCCAAGTAAGGAAGAGGAAGATCAGCTTCCTTGAAACCTGAGGCAGTCTCGATCCAGGTAGCACGAGAGGGGGACAAATCTTTCGCGTGGACGAAACAGCTTTTGGCAGGGTTAACTAGTTGACTCGATGATTGCTCATATTGACGAATAAATCTGAGTAGCCGATTAACAGAGGGGACGCTGCCATTAGAGAAAATGACAACGTCATCGGCGAAGGACAAGGATGAGATTAGGGGGCAACCCCTAGGAATCCCGAAACGCTGAATCTGGCCGAAGATAGTTAAGGATTGAAGACCGCGAACGAAAGCCTCCGCCGCGATAACAAAGAGAGATGGCGATAGTGGGTCTCCCTGACGAAGACCCCTACCAGCCTTGAAATAACCATTAGCCGAGCCATTAATGAGCACAGAGAACCAACAGTTGGAAATGAGTCTCCATACCAAGTCTATGAGGGGTTCCGGGAAACCGAAAGCCCTTAATACCTTGATGATAAAAAACCAGGACATGCGATCGTAGGCCTTAGCCATGTCCAGTTTGAAGACAACATTAGAGCCCCTGATCTTTCGGTCGATCTGGGAAATAAGTTCCTGAGCGAGCAGGACGTTATCAGTAATCAAACGCCCCTTTACAAACCCCGCTTGGGATGTAGAAATAATGCGCTCGAGGAAGGGAGCCAATCAGGTGGATAGGATTTAGGAAATAACTTTATTCGAGAAGTTGCAAAGACTGATAGGGCGAAAATCCACACACGACCTAGGGTTGTCGCATTTTGGAATAAGAACAAGATTGGTGGAAGTCCAACCAGAAGGAAGGGATCCCCCAGAGAAAAAGGATTGAACAGCAAGGCAAAAATCCGCCTCAATAATAGACCAAGCACGATTGAAAAAAACACCGTTGAAACCATCCGGACCACTGGCACTGTCCTTGCTCAAAGCGAAGACAGAAGCACGAATTTCCTCTGAGGAAGGGAGATCCACGAGGATGTCTCTTTCCGGCGATAGAACAACACGAGGAATGAAGGCCAGCAGAGCCGGGTCAGAAACCGAGGCCGAAGGAGAACCCAAAAAGGATTGAAAGTGGGACAGAATGGTCTCTTTGACATCTTCGGGCGAAGAGGCCGTAGATAGATCCTGTCGCAAAATCTCACGGATCGTGAGTTGGTTATTCTTTTTCCGAATAGAGGAATGGAAGAATTTAGAGTTAGTATCTCCGACCACTACCCACTTGATCCTAGCCTTTTGACGAAGGAAATCATGCTCGATACGAAGTTTCGATGAGAAAATAGTTTGAGCAAGAGCCCAAGCCTCCTTGTTAGCCTCGGAAGGATCCTCGTCTAGCAAGGATTCAGCTGCAATAAGAGACTCTTCGGCCAAACGAACGCGATTGAAAATGTTTTTAAAGACTTGAACGTTCCAAGTCTTAAGGCAAGCTTTAAGACGTTTAAGCTTACGGCTGAACATCTCACAGGGAGAGGCAGCAATAGGGACGCCCCAAGAGTTAGCAACAACTTGAAGAAAAGAATGATGAGAAGTCCACATACTCTGGAAGCGAAAGGATGAAGGCCCCGATAAAGCTAGGGGAGAACAGCGAACCACCATGGGGGCATGGTCAGAAAAAGACCGATGGAGATGCGCGATCGAAAAGGAAAAAGGAAGACGAAACCACTCCTCCGAGCCGAAAACACGGTCGAGTCTGGAAAGGATACGATTCGGACCCTCTTGGTTGTTAGACCAGGTAAAAGCAGAGCCAACAAAGGGAAGCTCCGACAGACCAGAGCTGACAATGAACGAATTGAAATCCGCCATCGCAACCCGGTTGATGGCGGCTCCACCCCGTTTTTCCGCTTGGCAGGCAACGATATTAAAGTCGCCGCCTATTACAGAGGAAGGGAATCCCAATGAATCGAGCCCTAAAATGTCAGACCAGAGAGTTATTCTCTCCGAACGGTCACATTTGGCATAGACTGCCGAAAAGAGAAAGGGAGAGCTAAAATAGGGAGACGAACATGACAACGAATAGAGCTGACAGGAATCAAAGACAGCTCTGACCGAAATGGATTTAGACCAGAGAACCCAAATCTTCCCCGAGATGTTGGCAGAGCCACCGCCAAAACCTAAGGAAAATATGATGCTGGAAATGCCTTCTGGATCCAGAAAAGGTTCCAGAAGAGCGACCAATCCAACAGAGTGTTTCTTGACAATGCGTTTCAGCCTAGCCAACGACGCATCATTGCCAATACCACGGACATTTCAGAAAAGCAAGTTCGCCATTTAAAAGCGAGAGCAAGACACCAAACAGGGAGGCTCAGACGAGGTAAAGCGAGTAACGAGTAGATCGATCGATTTGCTCGGACGCCGCTATAGAGTGTGTGCGAATGGTGCGGGGGGTAGCCTGGGGTCTACGCGAACGGCGTCGAGACGCCCTGGGGATAGAGTCGGGAATCTGGGGAGGTGGCAATGTAGACATCTCAATTCCCGGACCCGACGCAGAAGACAAGGAGGCACCAATCAGTGAAGTGGAATGCAAAGAGTTCCTAGCAAGGCAGTCTAGACGCTCATTAAGGAGCGCAATCTCTGCCTTACTCATAAGAGGGATGGAAATAGACAGAGAGCAAGAAGAAGAAGGTAGGGAGCAGGCTGAGGAACAGCCATAGGAAGAGGAACCCACTAAGTCCGAGTGATCCGACTGCTCAAGGGGAAGACGACAAAATGAGGGAAGACGAACCAATCGCATTCCAAACTTCCAAAGGAACCAATCAGCTAAAAATGGAGTAGAATAGCTGGAATAACCAAGGAAGCAAGAGGAAGATGATCCGGGCAAAGATGACACAATAGATAATGGGGAAGTACAAAAAGGCGAAACAACGGAAGGCGAAAAGGAAGAAAGAGGAAAAAAGGAGCGAAAAAGTGTAAGGGCGCCAGCAGTCTACAGCCCATATTGCTGTGGGAGTCTTACCAATGCCGGACTGTCACTAATAAGACAGACCCGCGTAGTAGGTAAGAGTCGCAGGATGGACCAATCAGAGGGGAAATAAGAGCAGAAAACGGAAGGCTGGCTAGAACTCAGTCTGTCCGTATAGTGAACAGGAATGGCCACTATACGACCAGGGCGAGAAGAAAGCCCGAACCAAATGCTCCATTCCCACAGAGACCTCCAAATACTCAAATCGAATGTAGTCACAGGAAGCGAGTAGAAGAAAAACACGGTCGTTGACGACATATGCGACGCGTCGTCAAGACTCATCAATGAAATCCAACAATGGTCGGCCAGCATCTCAATCCAGGCAAAAATCCTTGGACAGACACCGCCATGACTACAACCGACAGCCATCAAAATCAACCGCGGACGGTTAGGCTGATACAGAAAGAAAGACGACAAGGACCCGAAGATCGAATAATAGCCTACAGACACTAAGGGACCTGACACACTCCTGGCCTCGGATGAGACGGCAGTGTCAGGGAGCTCACACGAAAGTGTGACAATGCTCAGGTAGAAACGACAAACCAAAAAGTCCGACAACCAAATAACAGTAAACAGCCCACAAAAATCAACGGCAAAAGAGCAGGAAAAAGAGAGGCTCACCTGCCTGCAACGAACTATACAAACCTGCGATTGCGGAGAATGAGTAAGCAACAGCGCTGCACTAGACAGCAGGGGAGAAGCCAAAACATCGTTCGCCAAGAGAAAAGGCGAAAACAGCGGCACCGAAGGGACGGACAGGGGCAATACAGTGACAAGGTCAACCATAGCATCCACTGGTAAGTCAACATGCGGAGGTAAGGCGATCAAACCCTTATCCCCTAATGAAGAGTCAAAACCAGAATCGATAGCCGACCCAAAAGATAAAGATGCCTCAAGAGGCCTACTAACTGCAGCAAGGCCAACAAACGCTAGCCGAGGCTCAAAACGAGTGATGAAATCTCGTTTGAAGCTCGATATGGGGCCACAGTCAACCAACGAGACATAAGGCTCCGACATGGAAGCATCTCCCAACGAACCAAACCAGAGATCTGGAAATTCAGAGGCAGCAACATCCAACTGCTCGGCAAATGATAATCTCGGGGTAAATCGGGTGGTGAGGTCCCGACTGCCGAGAGAAGCACCATACAGTGAACCAGAACCCCAAGTCTCAACCAGAGCAGCAGAGCATACCGACGACCCATCTAAGCAAAAATTGCGTGATGGAATCGAGGGGAGATAGCTATAAATGGGTTCCAGTACCAAGAAATAACCCTCAACGTCCACAAATTTGGAACGAGAAAGGGTCAAAAAACCCACAGCCGAGAACACGCAAATCTCTATCGATCGAGGACCAGTGAAGCATACCGAGAGTGGGGGAGCCACTAGAGCTAATAAGGCAGTCGCAATCGACTCAAAAGAGGGACAAACCTGCACGAAATCACCACGGAGATAAAAAGTACCAAAAGCCATAGTCGGAACCCTAGAAACGGCTCCCCGAACCAAGCGAGAGGAATACTCACAACCAGAGAACAGCGCGTGTGAACGCAAGAGAATGAGAGCGGAGGCAGTCGAAGAAATATGAAATTGCAGCAAATCGCTAATCGGAGGAAAAATGAGATGCCATGGAAATATTTTATAACTATTACAATTTTTTGGTGATTTAATATTTGTTATATACTTGTTGATGTTATAAAATAGATAAACTGTATCGTGTATCAATTGTTATAATGATTGCCTTAACGTGGTCTCATTCAATTGTACATCATTAACCTTTTTTCTTAACTTGCTATATCTTTTGCATTAATTAACTTGTACGCATTAAATTACATTTATTGTTTATTTCATATATTTTGTTGATAACACTTTGTTGATGTTTGAAAAATTCAATACTTTGTTTTCTTAATGTGCATTCGAGTGCAAGCCAAGTTAATACAATTTGAGCGTGATTATGTTGCGCCCAACACTATAAATTTACTAAGCCATTTATGTTGGCTACATTTTACGTGCATGCAAGCTTTCATATTAAAATGAGCTGCTTTTGTATAGTATACATTCGCATGCATATGCTACATGCATATTTATATTTGTGTGCACGCTCTTGTATATTATTCCATGCGCAAGCTTTCAATCTCTTTTTTTTGTGTTCGTTATCATAAATATGTACAATCATGCACATATGATTGTGTGTTTGCTGTAAAATTGTTGTAAAATTTTCAAACATTTATTGGAGCTTTGAGTTTTGATTTGGAAGAGAAGAAGTAAAGAGGAAGAAGAAAAGTTAGTCCCACATGATAGAAACTTATACAATATATTTGTATAAATAAAGATTTCTCATGTGGATGTTGGGGCCTTGGAGCTTCCACATGTTTGCTTTGTTGTGAGGAGAGAAGTGTTGCAACACCATACGTGTGCCGCCGCCGTCCGTCCGATCGAACCGGCTACGGGTTTCGGATCTCGTTTTTTCTTCCTCTTCTTTTATTCTATACAAATTGCATCATCAGAAATCATTACTATAGTGTTCTTGGTCGGATCAAAGGCGTGCAAACTTTAAATCCGATCACGCTGTTATAGGGCTTCATTGAATCCTGAAAGTCGATAGTTCGATAACCCGATTGTACCTGGTGGGTTGAACTATTGTCTGAAAGAATCTATTTCATAGATCCTTGAAGTCGAAAGTACAACATTATCTTCATCGCAATCGCCATCAAATTTGTATCGAACCGCAAAATCCCCAACAAATTTCAGACAATAGTTTTCAACCATGGAAGGTTCGAGCGCTCTACAAGTTATGAATCAGCATCTATCTCGATTAGAGCGTTTTGATGGCGACAATTTCACTCGTTGACAAGAGACGATGAAATTTTTCTTAGTCACCGTCAAGTTGTTCTACATTTTGGAAGATGACTTGCAAGAAATCCCGGAGGAAACTGATAAGGATGATGCTGCTCTAAAGGGTAGATGTGCAAAGCGCAAAGATGATGATTTTCTATGTAGAGGCCATATTCTGAATGCGCTATCTACCCCAGTCTACAATGCTCATAGGATCTTGGAAACAGCGAAGGCGCTCTGGACTGCACTGGAGAATAAGTACCGCATATCCGGGGCAAGTAATAAAAAGTTTCTTATTTCTAATTTTATGGATTTTTAAATGGTCACCAATAAGTCCATAATTGGACAAGTAAGCGAAATCTTACTATTGGTGAATCAACTTAAAGATGCTGGAATTGATCTCCCTGAATCTTTTGTTGTTGGAGTTATAATTTCGAGACTTCCGCATAGTTGGAATGATTATAAGAAAAAGATGAAGCATGCAAAAATGGATTATAATTTAGACAGTTTACAGCATCATCTTCGTATTGAAGAAGACTCTCGCAAACGCGATCTACATGATAATCCGCAAACTGAGTCTCATTCTAAGGCAAATAATGTTGAAATTACTGATAAGTTAAAGCCAAAGAATGAGACACAGTTTAAGAAGAATAATCATTTCAAAACCAACAACAAAAGGAAAGGTGCTTGTTATTTTTGTAACAAGCCCGGCCACTATGCCTGAGACTGCCGTCTGCAGAAGAAACAACAAAAAGTGAATGTGGTCGAAGACTCGCTTGTGGCTATAGTGCAAGAGGCGAACTCCGTTAGCGGCAATGATAATGATTGGTGGTTCGATACTGGAGCAACCATTCACATTTGCAAAGACCGTAATCTGTTCAAGAGTTACGAAGAAAATAAAGGAGAAGCCGACGAAGTTACTGGAGCAAATAAGGTTCCAAGTAAAGTTTTGGGAAAAGGCACTATAGAACTTCTTTTCACCTCTGAAAAAGTTCTTACATTAGTAAATGTATTTTTTATACCTGATATGTGTAAGAATTTGATCTCTGGATACCTTCTTAACAAAGGAGGATTCAAGATGGTGTATGAGTCTGATAAGCTAGTGTTGTCTAAGAATGGTAGATTCATTGGACAGGGATACTCTTATAACGGCATGATTAAGTTGAATCTAATAAAGAAATCTTCTGTTTATATTGTTGATTCTATTAATTTATGGCATGGTAGATCAGGACATGTTAATTATAATTTCATTAGAAATATACATAAATTAGGATTAATTTATGATTGTGATTTCGATACCATCTCTAAATGTGAAATATGTGTTCAAGCAAAAATACACCGAAAATCCTTTAAATCCGTAGATAGGAAAACTGGTTTGCTTGATTTGGTATATAGTGATGTGGGTGACTTAAAAAGTCATATCACCAATGGTGGTAACCAATACTATATAACATTCATTGATGATTATACTAGATATGCATATATATATATATATATATATATCTAATGAAAACTAAAGATGAGGCTTTTGATAAATTCAAAATTTACAAAGCAGAGGTCGAAACACAATTAGAAGGTAAAATTAAAATATTACATTCAGATCGTGGTGGTGAATATTTCTCAAATGAATTCACCTTGTTTTGTAAACAACAAGGTATAGTTCACCAATGCACTACCCCATATATACCACAACAAAATGGTGTTGCTGAAAGGAAGAATAGAACTTTAGTAGAAATGGTTAATGCCATGCTCATAAGTTCTAATTTACCTTATAACCTATGGGGTGATGCTATGTTATCTGCATGTTATATTTTAAATAGAGTACCACTTAAAAAGAATAATATTTCCCCTTATGAATTATGGTTTAAAAGGAAACCTAACCTAACTAGACTTAAAGTTTTGGGTTGCTTAGCATATGTTAGAAAACCAGACCCTAAACGACCAAAATTAGGAAATAGAGCATTTAAATGTATTTTCATAGGATATTCACTTAATAGTATAACTTATAGATTCCTTATTCTTGACACCTTAGAAGTTATAGAATCTGTGGATGTAGAATTTTTTGAAAATCAAACTGTTGAGATCCCATTGAGATCATCTAGTCCAGAACCTAGTATGGCTAATGATATCAATGACGATGATTATGCTCCTGCTCAAAACAGCAAGGAAGTATCAGTACTAGATAATAGTACTGAACAACGGAGAAGTAAAATAGCGAGAATAGAGAAGGACTATGGTCCTGACTTCATTACATATCTTGTAGAAGGCAGTAAGGACGAAGTTCTTAATGTGACTAAATATGTAATGAACGTCGATGACGATCCCAAAACTTATTCTGAGGCTATGAGTTCCAGAGATTCAAATTTCTGGAAAGAAGCTATCAATGATGAAATGAATTCCATACTGTTAAACCAAACTTGGGTTTTAACTGATTTACCTCCTGGTGCTAAACCTATAGGATGTAAATGGATATTCAAGAAAAAGTTGAATACAAATGGATCCATTGATAAGTTTAAAGCCAGATTAGTTGCTAAGGGATATAAGCAAAGACATGGAGTAGGTTACTTTGATACATATGCTCCAGTTGCTCGCATATCTTCAATACGCTGTTTAATTGCACTTGCATCAATTCATAAATTAGTCATACATCAAATGGATGTAAAGACTGTTTTTCTAAATGGAGATTTAGAAGAAGAGATATATATGGAGCAACATGAAGGTTTCAAAACCCTAGGCCAAGAAAAGAAAGTTTGCAAATTAGTGAAATCTCTTTATGGCCTGAAGCAAGCTCCCATGCAATGGCATGAGAAATTTGATAAAGTTGCACTGTAATATGAATTCATTGTTAATGATGCTGATAAATGTATTTATAGCAAATCGGATAACAACGGTAGTGTTATAATATGTTTATACGTTGATGACATACTAATATTTGGTTCCAATATATCATGTGTAAATGAAACTAAAAAGTTTCTGTCTTCTAAATTCGATATGAAAGATCTAGGAAAGGCTGATGTAATTTTGGAAATTAAAATTATTAGGAAAGAGGGGGAGTTATTACTAACTCAATCTCATTACATAGAGAAATTCCTACAAAAGTATGGTCATTACGATGACAAACCAACACCAACTCCTTTAGATCCCAGTATTAAATTAGAAAAGAACACTGGGCGTACTATCTCTCAACTAAAGTATTCCAGTGTTATTGGGAGTCTTATGTATGCTATGCATTGCACTAGACCAGACATCCCACATGCTATAAGTGTATTATGTCGATTTACGAGTAATCCAGGTTTCGAACATTGGAAAGCTATTTCTAGAGTTTTAGCTTATTTGAAAAGAACCATGGAATATTGTTTATCTTATAAAGGATATCCTGCTGTAATAGAAGGATATAGTGATGCAACCTGGAACAATGTAGAATCCAAATCCAAGTCTACTACTGGATGGATCTTTATATTAGGAGGTGCTGCTGTGTCTTGGGCTTCCAAGAAGCAGACCTGTATTTCTGACTCAACAATGTTGTCAGAATTGATTGCATTAGCAGATGCATGTAAAGAAGCGGAATGGCTTAGGAATTTATTAATCGAAATCCCTTTATGGAAGAAGCCATCTCCAGCAGTCTTGATTAACTGTGACAATCAAGCAACGATATACAATGTGTCTAATAAGACATATAATGGAAAGTCTAGACATGTGAGTCTAAGACATCAAATGGTGAGACAGTTACTCAAAAGAGGAGTTATAACTGTTGACTACATAGAAACGAAGAAAAACTTGGCTGACCCACTTATGAAGAGTCTTCCAAAGGCAATGGTTTCTATAAAGTCACAAGAAATGGGACTAAGGTCTGTGAATGAAGGTTGATCATCCTTAACAGAAACCCAACTTATGTCTTGAAAAGGATATACAAAGTTCAATGGGTACCAACAAGTTAAGAAAATGATTATGGAACACTAAATCAATAATCCCATATTATTTAGTGTTGGATTCTGCAAGAACAAAGGATGGATATATATCCTTAATAAGTCTAGAAACCTTAAAAGGTGAATCGCAGAAACACCTTAAAAGACTTACCTATATGAGTATGGAAATCAGGCCGTTTCCTAGGAAAGTAAGACCGCTTTCTAACTAGACTCATGAACCAGGATTTAAGCACATGTCCATTAACGTGCTGAGCAATACATAACACTTTACCTAAGGAAATCAACATGTGTGATTGTTTCGGTTTTATCATTAGGGATACTTGGTTCAAGATTCGTTCACCATAGAATCTCGATAAGGCTTTGAATGGTTTACACTAAGTAAAGGTTCAAATCCAAAAGATACCTTTTATTTATGTGTTGGTTTTCACGATGATGCAAAACTTGATCTTAGAACTACATAGGCTTGATCCCACTTGGGTATGTAGGAAGTCACTATAGTGATGCAGCCGTCCTATTTATTATTTTTTCTTATTTTGAAAATTGGGGGAGATTGTTGTAAAATTTTCAAATATTTATTGGGGCTTTGGGTTTGGATTTGGAAGAGAAGAAGTAAAGAGGAAGAAGAGAAGTTAGTCCCACGTGATAGAAACTTATACAATATATTTGTATAAATAAAGTTTTCTCATGTGGATGTTGGGGCCTTGGGGCTCCCACATGTTTGCTTTGTTATGAGGAGAGAAGTCATGCAACACCACACGCGCGCCGCCGCCATCCGTCCGATCGAACCGAACCGGGCCGGGCCGGGTACGGGTTTCGGATCTGAAAATATTTTTGGATCATATGTGAACAGTAACGGGCCAAATTTCAGCCCGTTAAGGACCCAGAACCGAATTGAATAAAGGGCGGGAAATTGGAACGTTTTTCTGAACATTGCAAAATATGAATGGACGCGACGTTTAAATTGAACCATTGCAAAATGAATAGACACGACCGTTGCAAACGGCTGTGACGCTTGGCGAATAGGCACCTCTCTACCACTATAAATAGTGATGCCCAGAAATTGTTGAAGACAGTTTTTTCTTGTGCTCTTCTTCTTCTTCTTCTTGCACAGATCTGCGATGCCAGGGAAGTGTTGCTAATCACTGCACTTCCATTACTCTATATTTTGTAACATCTGCAAGGTGTTGCAAATGCTGAATCATTGCAGAGTTGTTTCTTCTTCCTCTTTTTTCTATTCTATACAAATTGCATCATCAGAAACCATTACTTTAGTGTTCTTGGTCGGATCAAAGGTGTGCAAACTTTGAATCCGATTACGCTGTTATAGGACTTCATTGGATCCTGAAAGTCGATAGTTCGATAACCCGTTTGTACCTGGTGGGTTGAACTATTGTCTGAAAGAATCTATTCCATAGATCCTTGAAGTCGGAATTACATCATTATCTTCATCGCAATCGCCATCAAATTTGTCTCGAACCGCAAAATCCCCAACAAAAATAAGATGAAGCACGCAGTATACCACAAAATTTATTAGATGGAATAAAAGGATTATAACAAGCACAATTGTACTTAAAAGTAAAATGAATGTTAAATTTGTTGTATACTAGCAAGCACGCACGTAGTTTCGTTTAGTTTTCATAGCAAGCATGCAGTATAAAGCAAACTCATCCAAAAACATTATATAAAGCACATTGTTTTATTTTAGATTTCACTTATAAAAGAATTATATATTCATGCAACAAAATATTATAAGATTACGCAGAAAAGATAACCTGAAGCTATGACGTCAAAGATCAATGATGGGGAGATAGTGGTGGAGAGAGATATGAATCCAAATGACAGAGACCAATTCCTCTGTCCCCAACTTCTGTGTCCTCTTGTCTCTAACAACATCTGCTCTATTAATTATTTATAAAAAATACTAATTTGTGAGGCCCACAATCAGAATGAATGATGTAGATCTTATATGGATGGGCACACAAATGTGGGGACAGAGGAATTGGTGCCTAGATGATAGTAAAGAGCAGTGGAAAAGAAAGAGTAGTAGAGAGATATGAATAGCAATGGATAGATTAAATGGTATTTATAGGGTCATATAGTCTTTTTTAGAAGGCTATATCTGAGGTATAAAGGTTTGAATATTTCTTGGTCTGACCTTATCAAAGATTACTGTAAATTTCAGCATACATGTATTTTGTTTTTGATATTTATGCTAATTTGACCCAATCACATGGCATATCGTGTGAAGTTGCTAATGTGATTTGACCCAATCAATTGTCTTATTAGTAGAAATGGTACAGATATCGGTTTCATGCATGCATTAATAAGTTTGGCAAATCTTATAGATATTTTTATAGCCCTATCTATTATATTTGTTAGACTCAGGGCATGCTACAATTTAGTATTTAATATTTATGCTATCACGTCCCAGCATAAAATAGTACTACTTTTGGGGACAGGGGCATACATGAAATTGGAACATAGGAATTCATCTGAGTAGGATGACCAATAATTTTCGACCGCATTCAAACATCACGAGGACCTTTTATTCATATGATATTTTTTAGGATGACAACTTTTTAAAAGAATTGTATATAAAGGGCAATTTCGGAACTTCGCGGCTGGACCAAAAGAATGCTCTTTTATTTTAACTATTGATAAACATTATTATTATTATTATTATCATTATTATTATTTGCCGTACCATTTTTCAAACTTCACGATCACCCAAGTAAAGTACAATTCACAACAGTCATGAATTCCATATCATCAAACCTCAACAACAAGATATATATCAAACTTTTACTTTATATTGTACACATCTACACTTACAACTCCAAATCAGGTAGCTGGAATCTTTTTTTTTGAAAATAGTAAAAGTATGGCCCAAGGCTCATACAATACGGGTTAGACAGCAACCCGAAGTAAGCATGCAACCTGTAACAGATCGGGCAATGAATATAACAATTCGACTCTCTACTACAACAAATACACAAACCTTAGCCGCTTCTTACATTATTCTTTATTCGATCCTCTTTAGACAAAAACCTAATAAATTAGGGTTTCAATACGATTGAGGTGATTGTCTCTATCTTCAAATTAAATAGCTTATGCTTCTTTCAAGGAGGCTACCATGTCTTCTCCTTGCTTTTCCTAGTTTCAAAAGGCTCTGAATCGATGAATATATCTATGAATGAGTTGTTGGCGATTCGTTTCAATCTTCAAATTAGATAGCGTGCGATTCCTTCAAGGAGGCTTCCATGTCTTCTCCTTGCTTTTGCTAGCATCGAAAGGCTTTGAATCAATGTAAATATCTCTAGAATTGCTTGAGTTATTGGAGTCCTTAGCTGCTTGCTTCCTTTGCTTTTAAATCTTGCTGCTTTCACCTTTGTTCCAGACAAATAAGTGATAGATTTGATTATCGAGCTTGCTTTTGTAATAATTAACTGGCTCATTAATCTTTGATTATTGATTTCCTGTTGTAAATTCGTGTCTTGTTGCAATCATAGAGATTCTTCGGGCACAGTGTTGGGAGAGCGGTAGCGCCTAATCAAATCAGGTAAAAATAGCAAATTATTGGTATTAATACTTAGATTATTAACTGATTTAAACTTATTAAGAGCCTGATGAATTCCCTTGCAGGAATTAATCCTGGTTTGGGTTCTGGAATGGCAACCCCGAGCTAGATTGTCAACGGAGTTGCTACCATGATAGACTACTAACTCCTTTGACCTATGATAATCACTGAGTTGAAGGTAGCTGTTGTTATTTCTTCCTCGGGGGATCTCTGATGAGAGTTTCCCGCTTTGTAATTAGTCTTCAACACTTTCCTCGTAGTTGTCAAGCTCGCATATGCTCTGATATTAGCTATTGATGTTGCTTCTTTACAAGTTTTTAGAAATAGAATATTGTATTTTGCTTCTATAGATTTTCAAAGCCGTAAACTATATGTTTTAGTCCCTTTGTGCATTCTGTTGTTTCTTACTCTCCATATAATATATTACAATGGTCAGACAATGTATGCTTTTTGAATTATTTCTTCTTATTTTTAAACACTTTTTGCATATGTTGAATATTTTCTCTAATATTTTGAAGAGCCTGTTGTTGAGTGAGCTTTAATTTGTTTTTGGCTATGTATTATACATGCCTAGAATATATACAATCAAAGAATAAATGATCTATGTTTTCTGGCTCTTTTTTACGCAAGAGGCAGTTGATACTTCCTTATCTGTTCCATTTAGAACATCTGTCTCTGATTGGAAAACGATTTAAAACAGCAAAGTACGCACAATGAGCCATTTTTTGGGCAATTTGCATTATTTGAACTTATTTTGTACCATTCTACTTCCATATCTTCTCCTTTGATGTATTTCTAAGTATTTTTAAATGAGAATTTTCCCTTTGATGTTAATTTCCAATTCCAACTGGCTACTTTAAAACTTGCATCAAATTCTGTTTTACTTATTGATGTATTGAATATGGACGTTGTTGGCTGCATTTGAGTATTCCATGTTGAATTTTGAATGATAATTTCAACTTGCTCATTAGCACCTCCAAACTAATATAGGTTATTCCAGCCTAGTAGATTGATCAAGGATTTTCCATTAATCCAAGGATCAAACCAAAGGCTGCTTTGCTTACCTTGAATTTCCTTTCTATTAATTTTGTGCATATTTCTCTGCATTTTAAAATACTTTTCCAAGTATGTGAATAATGATTTTCCATTGGCATAGTCCAGAAGTTTTTTTTTTGACATACTTGGCTTTTATCCATTTAGCCCATTGTGATTTGCCTTCAATGAATTTCAAAATAATTTGTAGTTGCATGCTTCACTGGGATCTTTAAAATTTCTTAGACCTAATCCACCGGATTTTTTTTATTTTGTAACTGTATTCCATGCTAATTTGTGATATTTCCCTTTCCATATAAATTTAGCACATAATTTTTCTATTTTGTCCAATGCTTTTGTTGGAATGTTGTGAGAATGTATCCACTGCAGGATTATAGCTGTGATGACTATGTGAGTGAGCTCCATTCTTCCTGTTATAATAGCTTGCTAGACCAATTGTCTATCTTGCTTTGAATGATGTCATGCAGTCTAGCATAGTCTCTGTCCTTTATTTGATTAGAACTGAGTGGGAGGCCCCAGTATTTGATTGGAAATTTATTTTCTTGAAATTTTAAAATATTGAGTATCTCTTCCTTTATGCTACTGAAATATACCTTGCTCTTACTTTCATTGATTTGTAGTCTAGCATGTAACTTAAGATTATCAAATATTTTTCCAATGATTTTTGCATTTTGAATATCTGCATTTAAAAATATCAGTAAATCATCTGCATAAAATAAATGAGTAATTCAAGGAACAATTGAGTTTAATGGTTTTAAATTTTTATTCAACCATTCCTTCTCCATTTGTAATGATAAATATTCCATAGCTATAGTGAAGAGGTAAGAAGAAAGAGGATCTCCTTGCCTTATTCCCATATTGATGTGTATAAATCCACAATGAGATCTATTTATAAGTATGGAATATATGACATTACTAATGCATTCTTTAATTAGATTACAAAATTTTTCATGAAATCCTAGTTGTCTCATCATATGTATAATGAAATATCTATTATCTTATCAAATGCCTTATGCATATCAACTTTAATGCACATTTTATTTTTGCCACTTTGGTTAAAATTTCTAAGCATTTTATGAGCCAGTAAAGTGTTTCTACAATAAGTTTGCCTGGGATAAAGGCACTTTGATTTTTTGAAATTAAATATTTTAGAATTTTTTTTATTCTATTGCTCAAAATAGTAGCAATTATTTTGTAAATAAAGTTACAACAGGCTATAAGCTTATAATCCCCTACACAGTTTGGAACTTTCACATTTGGCACAAGAGTTACAAAAGTATGATTAATGTTTTTCAATATTTTTCTAGTAGAAAAAAAATCATTAATAGCATTAAATAATATGTGTTTTAATTCATCCCAATGAGTTTTATAAAATTTTGTCCCAAAACCATCCGGTGTAGAACTTTTATAATCATTGGCGCTAAAAATAATAGCTTTAATATCCTCTAAACAAAGTTAAGCAAGTAGTATTTCCTCACTATTAGCATGCATCAATTATTTAGTAGTAATATTTGGAAAATCTTTTGGACTCCCATCAGAATTATATAAATCAGTAAAGTATAGTATTTGATAGCCTCCTTTTCTAGTTGAGAGGTTTCAATTATGGTCACTCCTTTGACATTGAGTAATTTTCCTATGTTGTTTTCATACTTTCTATTGGACATTTTGGCATAGAAGAATTTACTTTATGCATCCCTACATGTAAGCTAATAAATTTTGGCTTTTTGTTTTATATTCATAGCTTCAACATGTAATTCTTTGATGAATTTCTTTTGCATATGAAAAAAAATTACTTAATTGCATGCTCTCTGAGCTATCAAAGTCTATACTATCTTGCAATCTCACACATGTGAGAAATGCGGATTACGGATCTTAAGGCTAGAATTAACATTGGAGGGGGGGTGAATAGTGTTTTAAGGAATTACTAATTCTTTTTGAGTTTATATTAATTTGAACACAAATGTATGCAATATTTCAGACACAGATATGATCATAGAATCAAACACAGATGCAGATATAAAGTAAAAGCAATAAATGAAAGAACACACCGGATTTTATACTGGTTCGGAGTTACCCTACATCCAGTCCCGCAACACAAGTACGGATTTCCTTTCAAAATCATTTCTTACAATTACACCCTCAATTTCAAGGCCACGAGGTATACCGCTCCAGATTCACAATCCTCTGGATTGAGATACTTGATTTTACGGGCAACAAGTTCACCCGATTGATTTTCCAGGCTACAATCACACATTTTCTCACTCGATTGAATACAAAGAAGTCTATAACTCTGAATAGCACTGGGATCTTGTTGAGATAGTGATAGAGAATCAAACCAGAGATGATCTAGTTAGATTCAATGGTGATTTCGGCAGAGTAATGGTAAAAATGTAAATAAAGAAATGTGGAAGAAGAAGAGGAGTGAAATCAGAGAAAATATGATTGTAAATTCGTTTAAAACAGCCCATATTTATAGTAGAACAACAACCATGTCCATTCATGAAAGGATATGACGAATAGACACTTCCTTTGAAATTCAAACTTTAGAAATAAACTATCACCTTGTTGACAAGGGGTCCTTGGGGTTGTCGACAAGCCTAAGTTATTTTTGGTAATTTGTTTTTCTTTGAAAATAACTTCTATCTTGTATTAAAACTATTTTAAACTTTATAAATATACTTAACTATAGTTAAAATACATAAATAAGTATAGAGAATAATATTTTGGTATATATAAAATTTTACTATAATTTTATATTTAAATCTAAGTATAAATATTAAAAGTTAAATATATTATAATTAAAAGATAGTTTAAAACCAAGGATAATTTGATATTGAAAATGAAGATTATTTTGAGGCTAAAAGTATTTTAAAACCAGGATAGATGTTTTTGATTTAAAAAGGAAGATTTTGAAATCATTTTGAAAACAAGATATAATTTTGTAAAACATTTGAATAAAATTTAGTGGATACAAAACAATGTTCCACTAGATTTTGTTAGTCCTTGAGATGATGGTTTTGATGACAACAACCTTAGAATAAGATTATAAAATATAAATACTAACATTATAGTTAGATATATATGTATATGTAGGATTTAACCATGCAGGTACAAAGAATAAAGACTGTACAATATAGAGATTCAAGATATCAAGATTGAAGACTCATGAGTATCAAGATTATCAAGAGTTCAAGATTTCAAGATAAGATTTAAGAACTAATACCATCGAAGAAACAATGCATGTTTCATTTGATGAAAATTTCAAATTTTTTGAAGAAATAAACAATGAAGAGGATTTAATCACTCAAAACCAAGAGTCAACTGAAACTAATAATGAATTAAATCATCCTAATAAAAGGATTAAACTTTTAAAAGATCACCCTATAGAAAATATACTTGGAGATATGCAATCTGTTGTTAAAACTAGAAACCAACTAAGTCAAATGAGTAATGTAGCTTTTATATCAACTATTGAACCCAAAAATCCAGAAGAAGCATCAACTGATGATTCATGGATTTTGGCTATGCAAGAAGAATTAAATCAATTCACTAGAAATGATGTTTGGGAACTTGTTCCTAGACCTGAAAATAAAACAATAATTTGAACTAAATGGGTTTATAAAAATAAAATAAATGAACAAGGAGAGGTTGTTAGAAATAAAGCCCGGTTAGTCGCTCAAGGTTATTGTAAAGAAGAAGGAATAGATTTTGATGAAACCTTTGCCCCCGTAGCAAGATTAGAAGCCATTAGGATTCTACTTGCTTTCGCAAATCATAATAATTTCAAATTATTTCAAATGGATGTTAAAAGTGCATTTTTAAATGGTGTTGTAAAAGAAGAAGGATTTGTTAACAACCACCACTTTTTGAAAATGATAAATTTCCAAATCATGTTTACAAACTTAAGAAAGCTCTATATGGTCTAAAGCAAGCTCCTAGAGCCTAGTATGATAGACTAAGATCTTACTTGTTACAATCAAATTTTTAAATAGGTAAAGTAGACAATACTCTTTACCTATTTCAAAATTTGATTTAGTATCTTTACCTATTTCAAATTAACATAAACTCAAAAAGATTTAGTATCTTTACCTATTTCAAAATTTGATTGTAACAAGTAAGATCTTAGTCTATCATATCAGGCTCTAGGAGCTTGCTTTAGACCATATAGAGCTTTTTTAAGTTAGTAAACATGATTTGAAAATTTATCATTTTCAAAAAGTGGTGGTTGTTCAACAAATACTTCTTCTTTTACAAAACCATTTAAAAATGCACTTTTAACATCCACTTGAAATAATTTGAAATTATTATGATTTGTGAAAGCAAGTAGAATCATAATGGCTTCTAATCTTGCTACGGGGGCAAAGGTTTCATCAAAATCTATTCCTTCTTCTTGACAATAACCTTGAGCGACTAAGAGGGCTTTATTTCTAACAATCTCTCCTTGTTCATTCATTTTATTTTTATAAACCCATTTAGTTCCAATTATTGTTTTATTTTCAGGTCTAGGAACAAGTTCCCAAACATCATTTCTAGTGAATTGATTTAATTCTTCTTGCATAGCCAAAATCCATGAATCATCAGTTGATGCTTCTTCTGGATTTTTGGGTTCAATAGTTGATATAAAAGCTACATTACTCATTTGATTTAGTTGGTTTCTAGTTTTAACAATAGATTGCATATCTCCAAGTATATTTTCTATAGGGTGATCTTTTAAAAGTTTAATCCTTTTATTATGATGATTTAATTCATTATTAGTTTCAGTTGACTCTTGGTTTTGAGTGATTAAATCCTCTTCATCGTTTATTTCTTCAAAATTTTTGAAAATTTCATCAAATGAAACATGCATTCTTTCTTCGATGGTATTAGTTCTTAAATTAAATACTCTGTATGCTTTACTTCTATTAGAGTATCTGATAAAGATACCTTTGTCAGATTTAGGATCAAATTTATCTAAGTTATCTTTTGTATTTAAAATAAAACATTTACTTCCAAAAATTCTAAAATAAGATACCTTAGGTTTCTTTGAGTAAATAAGTTCATAAGATGTCTTATCAGTTAAAGGTCTAATTAAAATTCTATTTAAAATATAACAGGCGGTAGCAACTACTTCTGCCCAAAAGTACTTTGGTAAATTACTATCAGAAAGCATAGTTCCCGCACACTCTTGAATTGTCCTATTTTTACGTTCTACTACTCCTTTTTGTTGTGGAGTTCTTGGAAATGAAAAATTGTGAATTATTCCATTTTTATTATAGAATTCATCAAAATTTTCATTTTCAAATTCACCACCGTGATCACTACGGATGGTTATATTTTTTTGAGAAAGTTGATTTTAAATCCTTTTTGAAAAATTATTAAAATATTCAAAAGTATCACTTTTATGTTTCAAAAATATTGTCCATGTAAATCTAGAATAATCATCTACAATTACAAAAACATATTTACTCTTATTTATTGATAGAATTTGAGATGGACCAAATAGATCAATATGAAGTAATTCAAGAGGTTTCGAAGTAGAAATCATATCTTTTAATTTAAAGGAGCTTTTTCTAAGTTTTCCTAGTTGACATGCATCACATAGACTATCTACTTTGAAATTCATTTTAGGGAGACCTCTTACTAGATCATGTTTTGACAGTCTAGATAAGAGTTTGAAATTCAAATGCCCAAATCTCTTATGCCAAATCCAAGGGTCACTTGCATTTGCCAAAAGACACAAGTTATCATTTGAAATTTTCATATTAAGAATATAAATATTCTTTTTCCTAATTCCCTCAAATATTATGGTTGAATTATTATCTTCAATGTAACACTTATCTTTTTCAAATTTAATTTTATATCCTTTATCGCATAGTTGACTTATACTTAGCAGATTGTGATTCAGATTCTTAACTAGGAAAACATTAGCAATAATAGGAGTTTCAGAGTTATCGACTTTGCCGATGCCAATCACATAACCTTTTGAATTGTCTCCAAAGTTAACAAGTCCTCCGTCTTTGTATATTATATCATTCAGCATATCTGGATTCCCAGTCATGTGTCTAGAACATCCACTATCAAGTATCCATTTGTTCTTTTTGATCTGCACAGTTTGTTTGTTCTGGATTGATTCCTCAACTCCCATAAAGCATGATTCCTACACATCAAACAATCTTAGTAGACAACTTGTATTTGAATCTTGATTATATGCAAACTCAAGAGACAATGATGATCTGAATATTTCTAAACATGCATTAACAAATTTCTTAAATATAGCCATTTTTTTAAATTATTTTTTTCAAAAATCAGATTATGAAACTTTTGAAAACCTTGCTCTGATACCAAATGTGAGGAATGCGGATTACGGATCTTAAGGCTAGAAATAACACTAGAGGGGGGGGTGAATAGTGTTTATAAGAAATTACTAAATCTTTTTGAGATTATGTTAATTTGAACACAAATGTATGCAATATTCAGACACATATATAATCACAGAAACAAACACAGATGCAGAAATAAAATAAAAGCAGTAAAGGAAAGAACACACCGGATTTTATACTGGTTCGGAGTTACCCTACATCCAGTCTCGCACAACTAAGTACGGATTTCCTTTCAAAAACAATTCAACAATTACACCCTCGGTTTCAAGGCTACGAGGTACACCCTCCAGAATCACAATCCCCTAGGTAGAGATACTTGATTTCCGGGGCAACAAGTTCACCCAATTGATTTCCAAGGCTACAATCACACCTTTTCTCGCTTGATTGATTTCCAAGGCTACAATCACACATTTTCTCGCTAGATAGATTACAAAGAAGCCTATAACTCTGAATAGCATTGGGATCTTATTGAGATAGTGATAGAGAATCAAACCAGAGATGATCTAGTTAGATTCAATGTTGATTTCGGCAGAGTGATGATAGGATTTTGAATAAGAAAATATGGAAGAATAAGAGAAGTGAAAAACCAAAAAATCTGTATTAAAATTCGTTGAAACTAACCCCTATTTATAGAAGAACAACAGCCATGTCCATTCGTGAAAAGTTATGGTGAATATACCCTTCTTTTGAAATTCAAAATTTTGAATCTAACTGTCACTATGTCGACATGGGGTACTAGGGCATGTCGACATCCCAAAGCATTTTTTTATGATTTGATTTTCTTTGAAAATAACCTTTATCTTATATTAAACACTATTTAAACTTTATAAATATACTTAACTATAATAAAATACATAGATAAATATAGATAATAATATATATATAATTTTACTATAATTTTATATTTAAATCTAAGTATAAATATATTATAATTAAAAGATAGTTTAAAACAAACGAAGTTTTAAAAACAAGAGTTTATTTAAAAACAAAAATAAACAAAAATAAAGAATATTTTAAGGCTAAAACATCTTGAAAAGCAGTTTTGAAAATCATTCTGAAGTAGTTTTGAAAATCATTTTGAACACAAATGTATGTAATATTCAGACACAGATATAATCACAGAAACAAACACAGATGCATAAATAAAGTAAATGCAGTAAAGGAAAGAACACACCGGATTTTATACTGGTGCGGAGTTACCCTACATCCAGTCCCGCACAACTAAGTACAGATTTTCTTTCAAAAGCAATTCAACAATTACAACCCTCAGTTTCAAGGCTACGAAGTACACCCTCCAAAATCACAATCCTCTGGGTAAAGATACTTGATTTCCGGGACAACAAGTTCACCCAATTGATTTCCAAGGCTACAATCATACTTTTTCTCGCTTGATTGATTTCCAAGGCTACAATCATACCTTTTCTTGCTAGATAGATTACAAAGAAGCCTATAACTCTGAATAGCACTTGGAT
Organism: Allium fistulosum; assembly: GCA_030737815.1. Classification (NCBI taxonomy): domain Eukaryota; kingdom Viridiplantae; phylum Streptophyta; class Magnoliopsida; order Asparagales; family Amaryllidaceae; genus Allium; species Allium fistulosum. The sequence goes on along the minus strand of CM060901.1, from coordinate 1,544,969,548 downwards.
CTTGTTGAGATAGTGATAGAGAATCTAACCAGAGATAATCTAGTTAGATTCAATGTTGATTTCGGCAGAGTTATGATAGGATTTTGAATAAGAAAATGTGGAAGAAGAAGAGAAATGAAAAACCAGAAAATCTGATATTAAATTCGTTGAAACTAACCTCTATTTATAGAAGAACAACAGCTATGCCCATTCATGAAAGATTATGGTGAATAGACACTTCTTTTGAAATTCAAATTTTTGAATCTAACTGTCACTATGTCGACATGCGGTACTAGGGCATGTCGACATCCAAAGCATTTTTTGATGATTTGATTTTCTTTGAAAATAACCTTTATCTTATATTAAAAACTATTTAAACTTTATAAGTATACTTGACTATAGATAAAATACATAGATAAATATAGAGAATAATATATATAAAATTTTACTATAATTTTATATTTAAATCTAAGTATAAATATATTATAATTAAAAGATAGTTTAAAACAAACGAAGTTTAAAAACAAGAGTTTATTTAAAAACAAAAATAAAGAATATTTTAAGGCTAAAACATCTTTTTGAAAATCATTTGAAAAGATAATTTTTAAGGCTAAAACATTTTGAAAAGCAGTTTTGAAAATCATTCTGAAGTAGTTTTGAAAATCATTTTGAAGTAGTTTTGCAAGCTTCTTCCAGCATAATATCTCATCATATCAGGACTCGAGAACTTGTACAAAACCAGGATGTTCGTGGGTCTGTAAGCCACTTGTCGTGGGTTTCTAAGCCACTAAAAAGGTAGAAATGGGTTCCATCCCAAAGAAAAATGGAGTGAAGATTTCAGTGCTATTATGAAGTTTTAACATAATTCTAGACTTAATACTTATCTTGAAATCTTGAACTCTTGATAATCTTGATACTCATGAGTCTTCAATCTTGATATCTTGAATCTCTATACTGTACAGTCTTCATTCTTGGTACCTACATGGTTAAATCCTGCATATACATATATATCTAAACTATAATGTCAGTGTTTATATTTTATAATCTTATTCTAAGGTTATTGTCATCAAAACCATCAACTCATGGACTAACAATCTCCCCCTTTTTGATGATGACAACCTTTGTTTATAAAATATTACTTCTATCTTAATAACTCCCCCTAAATATTACTTCTATCCTAATAACTCCACCTAAATCTAATAACTCCCCCTTAATCTATGCCTAACTATCCTATTTTATATTTCTTTCCCTTTGTCATCAACAAAAACAAACTAACTCCAAACTATATAACTCCCACTCATTCTTGTACTCGAGTACCTGCATTAATAAACTATATAATAGAGTATACTAAGAAATAACTATACTTATAGACATGATATTCAAACAACGATTATAAATATATCAATGCATATTTATACATTCATCAATCCACACCAAGTGTTAATCAAATCAATCAAAACAAACAATTTCAATCAAAGCAGTCAATTCAAACATAGTAAGCAATCAAATTAAACGTTACGAGGAACTTCCACCCATCCTTCTTCTTCGAAAATAGGGTCTGCTTTGATGGCATCCCAATTTTCATTATTATTTGTGAGAGAGACAGGAGGATGTGCTTCGTTATCATCCTTGCAAGGAAGAAATCATCCATCGAATTGCCTCGAAATGCCTTTTTTGTTCCTTGATCATCTGCATTTGACTCAATTCTAAGTGTCGCGGGTTATGAAGAATGAACGAGAAAATATTCTTGAATGAATTAAGAGTTTCTTCAAGATTCACGGATAAGTTATGAATTGGATTAGCCATTTTTGAAATTGTGAGAAGAATGAGAGATAGAATAGATAAGAAATAATATTCAGTAATGAATTCTGGAAGAAATGGGTATATATAGGTGTAGAAATTCGTTTGAAATGAATAGACATATGGTAGTTATTCAAATTTCAAATTCAAAATGAAGTGTCATTTCTGACCAGTACATGTCGACATGGTCATAGAGGGTATGTCGACATAAGGCAGTAAAATTTGATGGTAATTTTGATTTTGTGAATAATTGTGTATATATATATATATTTATATATAATATACTAACATTTATTCAAGAGATAAGATAAGCTAGATAACAGGAAAAAAATTCAATTTCATTGCATAGAAGAGTGATACAATGATTAATCATAAACACTCAAATTAAAACAAACTTAAACTAATTCGACATGATATGAAAATATAAAACTAGTTAGAGGATTGAAGATGAAGATAATCCAAGTTTCTTGCTGACTTTGGAGAAAAACATCTTGGATGATATTTTTTCCAACTTCTTACTAACGGATCTTTTAAGAACCCGTTGATTCTCAACAATAATCTTTTGGTTTTTGAGAAGGCTTTTGTTGGTAGGATTGGAGGGATATTCAATACTTTCTAGGGATGTTTCCCCTTCTTCTTCTTCTTCTTCTATTTCCATTTCATCCCCTTTTTCTTCTTCTTCCTATTCCTCCTCTTCCATTTCTTCATGAGCCAAACGCTCTTCCTTTTCGGCAAGAGTCTCGTAAGGTTGAAAAACATATGGGATTTTCATGAGAGAAATGTTTGAGATATTAAAAACTTTTCTTGAAATAAATTCTTCTCCTTTGAAATTTACTCTAAAATAGTTGAAAATCCGAGTAAGGTAAATTCCATGATATAAAGTGTTTTCTCCCATTTCAAAATTTTTAGGACGTAGTTCATCCAAAATAACTTGCGCCCAATTGATATCATAATTTCCGAAAATAGCAAAAGGAGCTTTGCAAACTTTTGAGGTAGGATTGTTAAAATTCCCCGATCTTGGGGTCAAAGTATGTTGTAAAAGAAGGTTAACAATTCTTGCTTTTGGACGAAATTTTCGGTTTTTAAATTCAAAGTTCTCATCTCCTTCAAAAATATGATGAAATGTCTCACGATCATGTTCATCGATTTGAAAACTAGAAAGATCCATTCCCGTATTCTTGCAATTGAGAATGATACCCAAAAGATCACAATTCAAAATAATTTTAGTGCCTTTGACACTACTCCAAATTTCATTATCATTTCCTTCATAAAATTCTCGATTAAGATTTGCATAGAAAGTTTTGACAAGATTTGGATAACAAACAAAATCATTTTGAGAAGAATCAACAAGACTAAGAATTTGATTGTTTGCAAAAAGAGTATCAATTTCATAAGAAGCAAAATCTTGAAAAATAGCAAACTTACCGGGATGGACTTTTCCATAGTTAGCATAATTGATGTATGCTTTTATTGCCTCCGGATTATTGAGGAGTTGCTCTTTCAAGTTTTTGGAAAGTCTCATGGTGGAGGGGTTGCTTGAAGAAGCCATTAAAGTAGAGAGTAGAGAGCTTGAAGTTTTGAAGAGAGGGTTTGAATTTGAAAATGAAAGTGAAAAGTTGTGATAAAAGATAGTAAATAAATAGATTTTTGAAAGACATGTTCTCTGGTCAAAAGATGCCTTTTCAGAGTATTGAATGAAGTGAAAAGGTGGAGGGAAATTCAACCATTTGAATTCAAATTTTGAATTTCAAATTCTGGTACCTATGTCGACATCAGGGTAGGGACCATGTCGACATATGCCTGTGAATTTCTATGATTTATTTTTCCTAATATAATAATATTTTCTGGAATATACTATAATTCTAATAATATTTCAGATATATATATATAGACGTTAAAATAATAAGTTGTTGCTTTTTCTAAGTCATATATATATAAACATCATGTCTATATATATAATCTTTTAATTTAAAGAAGCTTTTTCTAAGTTTTCCTAGTTGACATGCATCACATAAACTATCTACTTTAAAATTCATTTTAGGGAGACCTCTTACTAGATCATGTTTTGACAGTCTAGATAAGAGTTTGAAATTTAAATGCCCAAATCTCTTATGCTAAATCCAAGGGTCACTTGTATTTGCCAAAAGACACGGGTTATCATTTGAAACTTTCATACTAAGAATATAAATATTCTTTTCCTAATTCCCTCAAATATTATGGTTGAATTATTATCTTCAATGTGACACTTATCTTTTTCAAATTTAATTTTATATCCTTTATCGCAAAGTTGACTAATACTTAGCAAATTATGTTTCAGATTCTTAACTAGCAAAACATTAGTAATAATAGGAGTTTCAGAGTTACCGACATTGCCGATGCCAATCACATATCCTTTTGAGTTGTCTCCAAAGTTAACCAGTCCTCCGTCTTTGTATATTATATCATTCAGCATATCCGGATTACCAGTCATGTGTCTAGAGCATCCACTATCGAGAATCCATTTATTCTTTTTAATCTGCACAATTTGTCCATTGTGGATTGATTCCTCAACACCCATAAAACATGTTTCCTGCACATCATACAATTTTGGTAGACAACTTGAATTTGAATATCGATTATATGCAGACTCATGAGACAGTGATGATCTGAATATTTCTAAACTAGTATTAACAAGTTTTTCAAACATAGCCATTTTAAAAGCTTTTTCAAAATTCATATAATGAAACTTTGAAAACCTTGCTCTGATACCAAATGTGAGAAATGCGGATTACGGATCTTAAGGCTAGAATTAACACTAGAGGGGGGGGGGGTGAATAGTGTTTTAAGGAATTACTAATTCTTTTTGAGTTTATATTTATTTGAACACAAATGTATGCAATATTCAGACACAGATATGATCACAGAATCAAACACAGATGCAGATATAAAGTAAAAGCAATAAAGGAAAGAACACACCGGATTTTATACTGGTTCGGAGTTACCCTACATCTAGTCCCGCAACACAAGTACAGATTTCCTTTCAAAATCAATTCTTACAATTACACCCTCGATTTCAAGGCCACGAGGTATACCACTCCAGATTCACAATCCTCTGGTTAGAGATACTTGATTTTACGGGCAACAAGTTCACCCGATTGATTTTCCAGGCTACAATCACACATTTTCTCACTCGATTGAATACAAAGAAGTCTATAACTCTGAATAGCACTGGGATCTTGTTGAGATAGTGATAGAGAATCAAGCCAGAGATGATCTAGTTAGATTCAATGGTGATTTCGGCAAACTAATGGTAAAAATGTAAATAACGAAATGTGGAAGAAGAAGAGGAGTGAAATCAGAGAAAATATGATTGTAAATTCGTTTAAAACAGCCCCTATTTATAGTAGAACAACAACCATGTCCATTCGTGAAAGGATATGACGAATAGACACTTCCTTTGAAATTCAAACTTTTGAAATAAACTGTCACCTTGTCGACAAGGGGTCCTTGGGGTTGTCGACAAGCCTAAGTTATTTTTGGTAATTTGTTTTTCTTTGAAAATAACTTCTATCTTGTATCAAAACTATTTTAAACTTTATAAATATACTTAACTATAGTTAAAATACATAAATAAGTATAGAGAATAATATTTTGGTATATATAAAATTTTACTATAATTTTATATTTAAATCTAAGTATAAATATTAAAAGTTAAATATATTATAATTAAAAGATAGTTTAAAACCAAGGATAATTTGATATTGAAAATAAAGATTATTTTGAGGCTAAAAGTATTTTAAAACCAGGATAGATGTTTTTGATTTAAAAAGGAAGATTTTGAAATCATTTTGAAAACAAGATATAATTTTGTAAAACATTTGAATAAAATTTAGTGGATACAAAACAATGTTCCACTAGATTTTTCGTAGGTTCCATCCTACTTAGGGTTCCATCCCTTTAACGGGCTCGAATTGGATTCCATTCCATGAATAAAATGGATTTTAAGATGTCAGTGCTTTTCTAGGAACTTTAACAAAATTCCTAACTAAATTACTTATCTTGAACTCTTGAACTCTTGATAATCTTGATACTCATGAGTCTTGAATCTTGATATCTTTGATCTTGAGTTCATCAGTTCTTGAATCTCTATACTGTACAGTCTTCATTCTTTGGTACCTGTATATATATCCTGCATATACATATATATCTAAACAATAATGTTAGTATTTATATTTTATAATCTTATTCTAAGGTTGTTGTCATCAAAACCAATTTCTCAGGGACTAACAACACATTCATGTCTTAATTGGTTTATTTCATTGTTAGTTTTTTATTTATTCCATTGTTTCAAATTTTCCTTTGTGTTTAGGAGAAATCATCTAAATTTGTATTGAGTTGTACCCTCTATTTGAGTTTGAAAACTGTTTTTAACTATCAATTTGTATTCCTTATTAGAAGTCCATCAAGTTTTAAATCTAAAGGAAAATTAATTTTGATTATATTCTTTTAGGAAAGAATTAATTGCAATGGGATATGATCATTTGTTGGTTTTGGTAAAGTATTACATCTGAAATCTGGAAAAAGTTTAATAAAAGCTTGATTAACTAAAATTCTATCTAGTTTGCAATGTATATTTCTGAATTCTCTAGATTTTCAAGTATATTTGTTTCCCATTATTGTAGGTTCTAATAAACCTGTTTTTAACATGAAATTAGAGCGAAATTCCAATTTATTGAAAAGAACTAGAATTTTCCCCTTTTTTCAGATGCATGCATTACTGTATTAAATTCCCCTATTAAGATCCATGGATTAACCATTTTATTGTTTAGAAGCTCTAAATGATTCCATAATAGTAATCCATCTTTTTCAATATTTAGGGCATATATAAAGGCAACTTCTATTAGTAATCCTCCTTTATTTTTTAATTTACAATGTATGTATTGTAAATTTAAGAAATACTGATATGATTTCCAAATATTAGATTCCCATATTACTATTATTCTGCCATTACCCCTATTAGGTTGTTATTAACAACACCCTAATTGCTTAAATATCTACTTTGATATTCAGATAGATTATGATCATCAAGTTTATGTTCAAGTATGCCAAAAATGCTAGGTTTACTTGTGTCAATCCACATAGATAGGTCTAATTTTCTTTTGGAGAATTTAATCCCTAACATTCTAAGCAATAATCGACATGTGTGTGCCTATATATATACACACATATACACACACACACATATATATATACACACACACACATATATATATATACATACATATATATATATATACATATACATACATACATATACATACACACACACACATATATATATATACATATATAATTATCATAAAGGATACTTAAAGGATATCACAAGCAGCTACAGTGTGACACTTGAACTGCTAATTTCTATACTTTCAGAAGCTTTTACTCCTTTTCTTTTACAAGTCTTCTTATCCATTTTGAAAAACTCTTCCCATTTTGAATTTGTAATTATATATTTTTCTACAAAATTCATGTGACTTTGACTGTCCTCATTACTACTGCCTATGATTTCATGTATGCTCTTCTTTCTACCCTTTTTCCTTTTATTATTAATAAGAGAGGAGGAAGATGACAAGAGTCTGGCAGCATTCTCAATCGATAAATCTGGGTTGGACACAACAGCCTTTTGCAAGCCAATATTAGCCATATTAACTGAATTTGTGTTTAGACTCCTATCTGATTTGCAATTATCTATAACTAAACTTGGGCTACCCTATAGAGGGTGCTCAATGAACTGTACATTATGATCCCCTAGATTTCTTCGCACTGCTTCTGGCTTGTTGTTGATTGTGCCACCATTCCCTTCAGTGAAGTTCTCAATTTGACTTTGCTGTCTAGAATAATTGGCTACAGTAATGTTGTTTTCTTGGACATTGTTAAGATTTGAATCTGTTTGTGGTGGGGTAATCTCCATTTGCTCAACATCTTTAGAGTTTTCCAAGGTATCTTGAGTTTTGTTTGAGTTTGAATCGTTTCTTCTATTTTCAAAGTAATGGATTTTCTCAAAAACTGTATTGTTTTCGAAGTTCACTGAATCTTCTACCAGACCGATGTTAACAATATTTTTTGAATTGAAAACCTAGGAATTGCTTACAAATTCGAACCTTTCTTGGTTTATAAAGCTTTGCCCCTTTTTTGAATTTTCTAAAATCTAAGATTTGCTTTTTTCTGAAACCGAATTAACAGTTATCTTTTCTTTCCAAATCTGTTTTGTTGAGCAATTTTTTATGAGATGCCCAAAGCAAGTATATTTCATACATCTAGGCGGGATACATTCATATTCGGTTTTTTCAATCAAAATTTCACCATCATGCATTGTTATATATGCTTCATCCGGTAATTCTGCATCTGCCTTAATCTTGGCTAATATTCTTGCAAAACTAAGTTTGGATTTATTAATCGTTGGTTCATCAAGTTTAAGTGGAATTCCCACCACATTAGCTATGGCACTAAATGCTTCTTTGTCCCATAATATCAAATTTAGCTATGGTAATATAAACCAAATTGGGATTGTTGATAGTAGATCCCTGTCAAGAATCATTTCCTTGCTCCATTTTTTTTAAAATGATCAGTTTTCCATTTATAAAATAGGGATCGCCGCTTTCACTTTATCACAATCAGCCGAGTTTGAGAATCTTATCACAAAGAAACCATTATTTCTTGTATAAATTTCGAATTTGTCCGAAAGATTCCATGTTCTAATCACAATTGCTCTGGAAGGATGATAATAATGGCGTGTTCCAAACACGTAAGCAACAACTGAATTGCCTCATTTTCCTTTGGTTCTTTTGCCGACCGCTTCATTTATTGCAACAATTCTTTTATCGTCTAATTTGATAGACGTATGAAATTCCAAATCAAAATCGGAACTTAAGCCTCCGTTCCTTGCTAGATCCGCCTAAGAAGATGATATTTTATTTTGAGACTGTTTGGTTTGAGTATCAGGTAAAGTTGGTTGGTTTCTTGGGAAATTCTGGTCATACATAATCTCTTTCGTTTGCTGTTTTGAATTGTATTGGTTGTATCTAGAAACTCTCGATGCATCTTTTAGGAATATTGGCAGATCTCTGAATCTTCATTGGTGGATTTCTTCTTCGGTTCCTTACAGTTTAAAATCCATCTTTATCAATGTCCTTTTGATTTAAGAGAGAGGAGATATTGGAAGTTGGCAAAGAATCAGGAGGAGGGGCTGAAGCACCCTTGAAATTCTTATCGGAGGCTGCCAATAATAAAAAAGGAGGGAGAAAGAAAAAGGAGACTGCATTATAATCGTAACGAACCAAAAGACAAGCACATTTCGAACCCACACAGATGATCAATACAAATTGGACAACAAATACAAGAGAACCAGACATGATCATCGAGGCTTGCTTTAAGAAAAAGCCGTAAGACCAGTTCTAAATATGGTTACAAATTCCTCTATCTCATGTTTAGGCAGTACAACCCCAATCTCCACACCTCCGCAATCATCTCCATTTTCTGACATATGAAAACCTTCCTCCTCATCAACAAACAATTCAACTTTAATTAGCCTTCCCCATCCGAAATTAACACCACATATTCCAAACTTGTTTGAACAACCAATACCGAACATCGGATTTCCTGCAAGTACATGAGCTAGGTATTTGTTAAGATCCTTTATACAACTCCCAATACCACCACTTTCCAACTACTTAACTAATTTTTTTCCGATAGCTTCACATGCTAACACAAGACCATCTTCCTCCTTAACCAGCTCTCCAGCCTTCATGTCCACAAATGATAGCAAAACGCAGTTTCCAAAGTACATGGCTGGTGCTGGTGGTTCTAGTCGTTTTCTTCAGTCGACTAGAAACATAAAGCATATATTCTGATCATCAGAGTGCCTGCGCAGCTTCACATGGCATGACCATACATACGAAGATGACACCACGTATGTCGAGCAGTGACGTAATGGTTTACCGAGCAGTTTTGCTTTGGCCTGAACTGATTCTTTGAGCATTTCTATCTCTTCATTGCTGATTCTTAATATGGTGTTGAGAGTAGCAGCTTTGGTTGTGGGTTTCTGAAGCTCTTGCCTTTCTTTTATGACTCCAGTGTAAAGGTCGTGAAAACTATCCAGTAGTACAGTTCGGTGATCATGGATGGATGGCTCCATAGTGGAAGGAAAAGGCTCAGTACCTTGCATGCAAATGGAGGCCCACGATTTGGCGAAATGGGAGTAGCTAAAGCCATCACAGGCCACATGGATAATGTGAAGTCCGATGTAGATTCCCTGGTTTGGAAACACTGTTAACTGAACGGCTAGCAAATCGTCCACGCTGTGATATGGAACTAGAGGTTGGATTTTTTAGGTATCGTGTGGCTTTTTTTTTTGAAAATTGATAAATGGGCCAAGCCCAGTAAGTTACATAGGAGAATGAGAAAGGGCATACCTGAGAGAGATAACCCGAAACCAAACATTACATACTCAAACCCTAGAATAATGAAGCAAAGTTGCGCCTCCACTAAACTCTCGAAAGAAAGAAAAAATGACGGAGCTTCATGGAAGAAAAATCTCTGCTTTAAACTCAGAAATTACTCGCTTAAGCCTAAATTAGAGGCTTAAGAAGGTCTCCACTCTCTTATTTCTTTAGCTTGTAGTTTGGAGACCTCTGTATCAAAGCTAAAATGGCTTTGACTAACTGTTTTAGTCTTTGTGTCCTTAAAGTTATCCTCTTTGTTATCATGTTTTCCACCAGACTTTAGATCTGAGGAAGAAGTGAGTATTGAAGCTTGAGCATCCTTTAAATCAGACCTTGAAAGTTTAGAACAAGCGTCCGAGAAGGAGTTGCTATTCTTGCCTTTTTCCCAGACAGATAAGTGATAGATCTGATTGTTTAACTTGCTGATGTAGTAAGAGTTTCCTAATCTTTGCTCACTAATAGCCAGAAGGAAATTATTGTCATCTTCAGCTTTAATGAAGCTCCTCTTGCTATAATCAGGTATAATATCGTTTGCGTTAGTGCAAAGTCCTTTATTCATCTTAATATTATTAATATTGAGAGCCTTGTTACTTCCCTGACAGGTTGAGAGCTGATTACTCAAGAGGTTGTCTGCAGTGACCTTGCTAGCGACATTGAATCGAGCCAATAAAGGTAAGTACTTGGCATTTTTGTTGGCTTTATCTCTGGGTACAGCGACATTAGTCCTAACGATGTTGCTTTAAAGTTGACAGTCATTGAGAAGCAGATGCTCAGAATTGGATGGACGGCTCTCCCTATACATATCAGGTAAAGAAGAGTGTAAATTTTCATTTGAAAGACTTTTAAAATTAGATTTACCATTGGTAATATATTTACTCCCCTTGCAGGAAATATTTCTGGTATGTATTGTGGAGCAGCAACCTTCAACCGAGGAACTGAGATCAATAAACTCTGTTGACTTCACCATGTATTTTCCATCAGCAGCAAGATATTGAGAATTTTTATTAAAATTCTCCTTTTGTAAGTATTCTTCGATGAAGTTCTCATAGTTGTTAGCTTCTAAGATATTATGAGTTATATTGCTATTTCTGTTGAAATTGTTTAATTTATGGAGAATGATGTTGAATTCAATTTGAATGGTTTTCCACAGTTGAATACTGTCAGTTTCAACTTTATTATGAAGCCTGTTATTTCTCTCTTTCCAAATAAAGTAGATGACTATAGTAAGAACTACAGTTGCTTTGTTGAAATATGCTTTCTTGCCTTTGAATGCTTTCTGAAAATATTGAATGCTGTCACGAATGTTTTGGAGAGCCAAATGTTGATTTATGTTGAGCTTATTTTTGGCAATGAACCAAACATGTCTAGAGTAAGAGCAGTCAAAAAAGAGATGTTTAGCGTTTTCAATTTCGGTTTTGCAAAGTAAGCAATTGATATTTCCAGAGTTTTTGTTCCATTTTCCACATCTTTCTCTTGTTGGCAGACGATTTAATAATGCAAAGTAAGTACAATAAGCCATTTTTGGACAGTTGGCTGAGTTCCAAACTGATTTATGCCAGTCAACTTCCATTTCCCCTCTTTTTAAATAGTCCCATGTATTTTTAAAAGAAAATTTACCTTTTAAAGATAATTTCCAGCACCAAACATCTTCATCAGTATTTGGGTCAATCTCAATTTTATTAATTGAAGAATTGAAGATGGTAGTTGCAGGATATGCTTGAGTATTCCAAGTAGAATTTTGGATGATACAGTCAACTGTAGCATTGACTTTGACAAAGCAATATAGATTATTCTAGCCTAGTAAATTGATAAGAGAATTTCCATTAATCCATGGATCAAACCAGAGGCTTGTGCAACTACCATCTTTAAATTTTCGCTCTATAAGTTTGGCTCTAATTTCCCTACAATTTAGAATATTTTTCCAAGCATAAGAATAATGGTTTTTGATGGGCATGGACCAGAAATTTTGGTTTTTGACATATTTGGCCCTCATCCATTCAGCCCACAAGGTTTTGCCTTCTATGAATTTCCAGAAAAGTTTGAATTTGCATGCTTCATGAATGTCCGAAAAGTTTCTGATTCCTAATCCCCCAGCTTCTTTGGTTTTTGTTATGGTATTCCAAGATATTTTTTGAAATTTTCCATCCAAAATGAAGTTGGCACATAGTTTTTCAATTTTCTTTATTGTTTTTGCTGGAATGTTGTGAGATTGCAACCAGTACATGATGACTGCAGTGATGACTATATGAACTAGATCTACTCTTTATGCTGTAGATAACATTTTACTTGACCAATTGTTAATTTTATTTTGAATGGTATGGTATAGTTTGGCATAATCTGTTTCTTTGATCTGATTGTTACTGAGAGGTAGACCAAGTTATCTGACAGGGAGGTCACTCTGTTGAAATTTTAGAATATTGAGGATTTCCAACTTGTTCATGCAGTCTTTGTTGAAAAAAAATTTACTTTTATTTTCATTAATTTGAAGGCCAGCTTGTTGATTGAGGTTGTCAAATATTTTCCTAATGGTAGCTGTAGAATGTGTATCTGCATTTAAAAATATTAATAAATCATCAGCATATAATATATGAGAAATACGAGGAATAATCGAGTTAATTGGTTTTAAGTTTTTATTCAACAGTTCCTTCTCCATTTGTAAAGTAAAATATTCCATAGCAATTGTGAATAAATAAGGAGATAGAGGATCTCCTTGCCTAATTCCTCTGTTGCTATGTATGGATCCACAAGGAGATCCATTAATAAGTATAGAATAAGATACATTACAAATACATTCCTTGACTAAGCTGCAGAATTTTCCATTGAAGCCTAGTTGACTCATCATGTGAATAATAAAGTTTCTCTTTATTTTGTCAAATGCTTTGTGTAAGTCAATTTTGAGACACATTTTATTTTTACTAGTCCGATTAAAATCCCTTAATAGTTCATGAGATAGAAGAATGTTTTCAATAATAATCTTGTCTGGTATAAATGCCCATTGGTTTTTAGAAATGAGAAATTTTAAAAAACTTTTAATTATGTTACTAAGAATAGAGGCTATAATTTTGTACAGGAAATTGCAACAAGCAATTGGTCTGTACTCCCCAGACAGGAAGGGTTTTTGGTTTTAGGAACAAGAGTTATAAAAGTATGGTTTATGTTTTTTAAAAGCCTACCAGTTGAGAAAAATTCCTTGAAAGCCTCAAGTAACATGTTTTTTATATCATCCCAATGTGTTTTATAAAATTTAGCCCCAAACCCATCAGGGCCAGGGCTTTTATCATCTTTGGTAGAGAAAACAATTTTTTTAATGTCATCTAGAAAAATAGGGGCAAGAAGGATTTCCTCACTATTAGAATGAAGGAGAAATTTAGGAGAAATAGTTGGATAAGTGCATGAATTCTCCTCAGTATAAAACAGATCAGAGAAGAAGAGAATAGCTTCTTTCTCTAATAAAGAGGCATCATTGATAATCTTACCATTACTATTAATTAATTTTCCTATATTGTTTTGATATTTCCTGCCAGCCATTTTAGCATAAAAGAATTTTGTTGGTAAATCCCCTTGAGAAAGCCAGTTAACTTTTGCTTTCTGCCTAATATTAGCAGCTTCAATATGAAGAGAATTAGAAAGTTTTTTCTGTAAATGAAAAAATTCTTTAATTTTGATTTGCTTTGAGCTGTCTTTATCAATACTGTCTTGCAATTTAACACATTCCTCTCTAATTTGGTTAATTTCATTTTTGTTTTTGTTTTTGTGATGATTCCAAGCTTTAAGGTTTTCTTTAGTAAGTTGTAAAAACTTTTTGAATTTAAATTGAGCAGAACCATTTGAAGAAAATTGTAAACTGTTTTGCATAATGCTTTTATAATCAGGGTCATAAACCCATCCATTCTTGAATCTAAAAGGAAAATTTTTCTTGGTTGAAGAGTTTTGAGATAAAATAAGTTGTATGGGAGTATGGTCACTAGTATATTGGGGTATGGTGTAACAATTAAAACCATAGAAATGATTTATGAAAGCTCGATTGACTAGAATTCTATCAAGTTTACCGTGAATATTTCTATATTCACCTGATTTCCAGGTGAATTTATTACCCTTAATGGTAGGCTCAATCAATCCAGTTTTAATAAGAAAGTTGGGGGAAAATTCCAGTTTTTTGAATGGAATTGGAATTCCTCCTCTTTTTTCATTTACTTACATAATAGTATTAAAATCTCCCATAATCACCCATGGGAGAGATATTTGTATTAAGTTGGACAAGAGAATTCCAGAGCTGAATTCTATCTTTTTCAAAATTGGAGGCATAAATAAAGGAGTCAAATATTTGTAAGCCCCCTTTATTTTTAAAGTTGCAGTGAATATATTGAAGATTAAGGGTGAAATTACAAAGGCCCCAAATGGTAGGATCCCAAAGAACAATGATCCTACCATTTCCCCCCATCGAATTATTATGAATAAGCTGCCAATTATTTAGGTTACTAATCCTAAGCAAATCTATGTTTTTATCAGACAGTTTATGCTCTAAAATGCCTACTAAAGATGGATTTTGGGAAAGCAGTAAATTTGTAAGGTCTAATTTCCTCTCAGGAGAATTAAGACCTCTCACATTCCAAGTAATTAAATTCATAATTATAAAAATATAAAGGATATTAAAAGGATATAACAGCAGCTAGATTAAGATTTTGCTGCTTATTCCCAAGCTTTCAGTAGCCTTCTCTCCTTTCCTTTTACAGTCTTTTTTGTCTTGAATTTTGAGAAACTCCTCCCATTTAGGGTTTTTAATTATGTATTTCTTCTCAAAAAGTTTAGAGTTTGGAGCTGAACTGTCTCCAGTATTATTATTCAAAATTTCTTGGATGGACTTTTTCCTGTCTTTCTTTCTTTTGTTTTTGACAAGTGAGGAGGAGACAGAGGAGAAAAGCAATCCAGCATTCTTTAACATAGATTCAGGCAGAGCAGTGCTTTCTGAAATACTGTTTTTTGAGACTATTTGAGAATAATTTGTGTCTATGTCTGTAACTAAAATTGCTTTTTCCTGATGGGGGGGAGGAAGCAAGAACTGTTCTTTATAATCCCATTTGTTTTGAGCCTGTTTACTTTTATCTATCTGAGAATTGCCATGATGATCTGAAAGGGTAAAATCCATCTCAGTCATTTGCTGATCAGTATCCATGGCTACATTAAGAATTGAGGCTTTTGCCTTATTATGTCTTGAAAATGCTTACGGGATGGAACTCTCTGATTGCTCAGTCATGTCAATAGGATTCTTTTCAATATTTCCTTTAGAAGCCATCATGTTTGAATTGTTTTCAGAATTTTGAAAAGAATTTCCAGAGTCTAAGTTGTTTATAGGAATATTAGTATCAGGAGAGGTCTCTTTCAATAGTTGATTTTCTTGATTTTGATCTCTTTCGTTGTCTGAAACTACCAAAGTAAAATTGTTATTAGAAGACTCTTTTTCTTTCCAAACTGTTTTCCAAGAGCAAGAATCTGGGAGGTGTCCAAAGCAAGCACATTTCTGACATCGAGGAGGAATAAATTCATATTCAATTTTTTGTTTGATGCTTTCTCCATCATGCATGGAAATTAAGGCATAATCTGGTAACTCATCTGAGGCTCTTATTTCAACTAATATTCTGGCATAGCTAAGGCGAGTCTCCTTAGCTGTAGGCTCGTCTAGTTTTAGCGGTTTACCCACTACGCTAGCTATGGCGGTAAAAGTCTCCTTATCCCACAATCTGAGGTTTAATTCTAGCAACCTAATCCAAATTGGATAGGTAGAGAGAAGATCACGATCAAGAATTAAATTCTTGTCCCATCTTTTCAAGATAATTAACTTGCCATTAATAAAGAAAGGGCCATTTTGAGTTACTTTGATACAGTCTTGTTCCTCAGAGAATCTAATGATAAAGAAACCATTGTTTCTTGTAAACATTTCAAAATTACCAATTGGGTTCCAAGTTTTTGAAACGAAATTCCTGAAGTGATGATAATATGGACGAGCGCCATAAACATAAGCTATAATAGAGTTACTCCACTTACTCTCAGTCCTTCTGCTTATTTCCTCCTTAACAACCACTATTTTCTTGTCACCCAATTTAATGGGGGCAGAATAGTTTAGATCAGTATTGGTGCTAAAGCCACCTTTCTTGACTAAATCTGCCCAGGATGAAGCTGACTTTGTAAGATTGTACGAGGTAGATGGTTGAGTTCTTGGTGGCTTTGAAAATTGGCTGGATCTTGATTGCCTGTTGCGAGAATTTAGGTTGGATCTCTGGCCTATGGACAGAGATCTATCTGATGAATTCACTGATGGCCCTTGCGAAGGGATATGAGTTTTTGCAGAACTATTTCTACGCCGATTCTTAACAATTTGGAAGCCATCCTCATCTTGATCATAAGGCTTATCTTTCGAATTAGATAATAGTGTGGGAATAAGAGAAGAATTGAGATCATGAGGAGTTTCTCTAGAATTCTAATCAGGATTGCACTCAAAAATTGGGTTATTTTTGATATCCATGGATGCCATGGTGTTTCCGAATGCAAAAATTATCGTGTGGCTTTACTCCTGATACTTTTGAAAAGTTGTCTTTGCTTTCTGCTATTACCAAAGGGACCGAATCCCCATCCTTGTAGTATATCTCGTATTGTTTGTCTGAACTGGGTGAGAGACGAAGTTTTCCGGCTAAGGAGTAGAAGGGTTGCAGCGTGAGTGAAAGCGAGTGTTTGATATTGGGAAGGTGGGACTGGAGAAAGTGAGAAGTTGAATGAGGATAACTGAAGAAGTAGCAGTGTTGCATAAGGTTAATATCGATTTGCGCTAAGGTGCATAAATTCTCAACTTTTAAATCAATTTCATTTTTGTTTCTTCGTTGATACAGATAGCTTTTTTGCTTTGTATTTGTGTTTGAAATAAATAGTGGCACAGTCCACTTATTAATCTTACCTAATTGAGTTTTCAAGAACTAACCTAATCTGCATGGTCCTAGTTAATTCATATTATATATTCAAGTCAACAGAAAACAAATCTCACAAGTCACACTATAATCACCTATTGCCTCTTTTAATACATGACTAATACTACGATTAAATGTTGAAATTGTCGTTCAAATAAATCATGATACATAAAATCTCCAATAACTGAATGAAAGAGGGAGATGGACTTAATTTCACATTCACATCACAATAGAGTTATCCAGATGAAAGAACCAAAAAATGCAAATAAAGACATATTTGATAAAAAAAGTTATAAGAAAGTTTTAAATATGAGAATCAAATATGTGCTAAGAATCAATATGATGATTTTCATATGAAAAATAATAATAATGGGACAAAAGGTCCAAGCTTTGCACCTAAAAGATAAAATGTTTCAATTTGAAATTTAAAAGCTCAACTTAAACCATTAATATCATAGCACAAGTTCAATGCATGTAAAAATTATGAATAAGTTTACTACATAACTTAGTTTAATATTTCAATAGATATTAAACATCGCTATAACAATTGTTTTATCTTTTATTCGGGTCTACGTATGAATGTTCTTAGCAAAGTGATTATACACGATGGAATTTAAAACCCTACAATGCTAATCAAGCTATTTGACTTAACAATCATTTTTTATTAGACTTAGCTCATAGGTGATAATTTTTTTAATTATAAAAGCTAAAGCTAATTCGATTGGAAATTTTTTGGAATGAGACCGAAAACAATTATAACGTTTTCTATTAGGCTGTTAGTATTTCACTACTACAATTCTGTGGTTTTCTGAGGGGCTTTTGGCGTTTTAGCGACGCTATAGCGACTCAAGAAATTGCGAGAGAAAAATGAACATCACAAAATGGTATGACTTCTAAAGCGTCACAACACAAAAATGCATCGCAACGACATCACTAAATTTTAGCGACGCCATTGTTACATTATTTTTCTAATACAATTTCATGAGTACATTAGGCATGCTACAAAATATTTGCAACCTTCAATTTGCAATCAAAACATTCAGAAAACGAAGGTGATCACATGTGGAGTGCATGTCCATTTCATACCATTCCATAAATGTAAAGTTGTTCCCTGCTATCCTTCAACTATTACAAGTTGCAAACTTTCTTCTTTTGTTGATTTTGGAATGAGCTTCTTTATTTGCGATTTCAAAAATATTTTCAATAGTTAAAATATACAATATATGAGTTAAGAAATGAGTTATCACTGAAGTATTTGTTGTGTATTAGGAAGCTGTGTATGTTATGTATTAGAAAGCGGGTCTGGGCCTCTAGATCTGAAGCCCACTAGTATAATGTTGTATATAAAAGATGCTACAGATGCATGTATCAGTATTCAAGTCATTTTGATCAATACAAAACATCATTTTACTTTCACTCTCTCTGGTCTTAACATCAATTCAAATCTGAGATCAATTATACACCACAATCATCATCAAATTCTAACTTGGTATCAGAGCCTGATCAAGCCTTGCGGCAACAATCTCAAAAGCAATTGATCCTCAGAGCTTCATCAGAAAGAATATCATCATTTGAAAGCTTTTAACCCATCAGGTGAAATCTCATCATTTGGGTTAGTTATTGAATTTGCTAATTTGTGAAAAACGGGTACCATACCAAGAAATTAGTCAGATTTCTGATTGCAACAAGTTTTTCATCAAGAATCAAGCAAATTCATATCAAAAAGGTTCAGAAAATCAAAAAAACCAATTCAAGAAAGCAGTCAAAGACAAAAGAAAGTAATTGCCTTGCCAAGACTCATCACAGCAGATTTATCATTTGAATCTTGGCTGCAACTAACTTGTTCTTGCCACAAATAGAGTGATCTTGAATTAGTCAATCTTATGAACCATCAGATTCTAGCATTCTTTTCATAAGTCTGTAATCATCGCTGAAGAAGATACTGCTTCAGCAACATCAGATAATGGTAACAACCCACCACAGCAAACTCTCACTGATGCAACAGAGAGACTAATCAAAACTGTTATCAGCCCTCAAAGCCAGTTAATCACTGTATATCTTGAGGAAGACAACTATTTTTTATGAAAGTTACAAGTAGAAACAGCAATGCAAGGATATGGGCTAGAAGGCTTCATTCTTGGTTCAATTCCAATTCCTCCAAGATTCATCACTGATTCACGAAACAAAATGATCAGCAATGAAGAATATACAAAGTTCTACAGGCAAGATAGACTAATAAGTTCTTGGCTTCTATCATCAATGGATTCAAAATTACTCTCACAAGTTATAGGCTGCAAGTCAGCAAATGATATATGGATTACTGTCGAAAGAATATTCAAAACTCAGTCTGCTGCTAAGATTATGCATTATAAAAGTCAACTGCAAAACATTACTAAAGGAAATGGATCAATGAGGGATTATCTGTCACAAGTTAATAACATTTGTAATATGTTGGAAGCAGTAGGACATAAAGTATCTAAAACAGAACAAGTACTGAGCATCTTGAATGGACTCAGTGAAGAATATGAAGCAGTTGTTGCAGTTGTGTCATCACAACCAAGTTTGCCACATGTACAGTATGTTCATGCCACACTTCTTGCACATGAGGTAAGAATAGATCATAAGAAAGCTCAAGATACAGATCTGTCAATCAATTATACTTTCAACTCAAAGAACAAAGGACAAAATCAAAACAAGCAAGGTCAAACATATCAAAGAGGAGGCAGTTCAAACAGATCTAGAGGCAGAGGCAGATGGAATAACAACAATAACAGACCTAAGTGTCAAATTTGCGAGAAAATTGGTCACACTACTATGAAGTGTTATTTCAGATTCAATGCTAATTATGTACCAAACCAGAACTAAAACAATCAAGGAAATGGAAAAGCCAGTGCTAATATGGCTCAAATGCAGTCAGATACTAACTGTAGTGGTGAAGTCAATCAAAGCACAATCACAACATCAGAACACATACATGATGAAAGCTAGTACCCAGACTCAGGAGCAACCAATCACATAACAGATAATCTTGACAATTTAAATCTTGGCAATAAGGAATATAGAGGTAAACAGTCCATATGCATGGGGAATGGTGAGTCGATTAATATTACTCACACTGGCAAAACCAGTATTAATGGAAAAAGACAATTATATTTGAATAACTTATTAAGAGTACCAAAAATAAAGAAAAATCACATGAGTGTGTCACAGTTTGTAAGAGATAATAATGTGTACTTTGAATTTTATCCTGATTACTGCTTAGTTAAAGACATACTGACTAATGAAAATCTTTTGCAGGGTGAAGCAGTCAATCTTAAAAACAGTAGCAAATTTGAGGGAAATCAAAAGTGTTGTAATATAGGCGAAATTGGTCAGTCGGAAGAAAATAGAAGTGTGTTTGATTTGTGGCACTATAAACTTGGTCATCCAAACACAAATGTTGTAAAACAAGTACTTGAGAAAAATAAAATTGTATTTGATGATATTTCTTTACCATATGTATGTACATATTGTCAAATGGGTAAAAGTCACAAATTACCCTTTAATGATTCTTTAACCAAGTATTCAAAACCTTTAGAATTGGTTGCAACTGATTTATGGGGACCTGCCCCAATTTACTAAGACTATGGCTATAGGTATTACATATCTTTCATTGATGCGTATTCTAGATATACATGGATATACTTTCTGAAAGCAAAATTTGAAACTTATAATGTAGTGGTACACTTTATATTATTAGCTGAAAAGCAAACTGGCAACCAAGTTAAAATCGTTCGGTCAGATGGTGGCACTGAGTACAAAACCCTCAGCAATTACTTTGCTAAGAAGGGAATTGTACATAGAATTACGTGTCCCTACACATATGAACAAAATTGTCTAATAGAGAGGAAGCACAGACACATTATTGAGACTGGGCTAACACTACTTGCTCAAGCATCATTACCACTAAAATTCTGGCCTGATGCCTTTAGTACCGTTGTTTACTTAATTAATAGACTCCCCACAAAAGTTCATAAAGGAATCAGTCCAGTAGAGAAACTACTGGGAGTTAAACCAGACTATCAAAGTCTAAAAATGTTTAGATGTCTGTGCTTTCCCTACATAAGACCATATAATAACAATAAGTTGTGTTTCAGGGCAAAACCATGCACTTTTATAGGATATGGATCAAATCAAAAAGGATACAAATGTCTTGATGATAGTGGCAAAATTATAATTAGTAGACATGTGTTTAATGAACACATCTTTCCCTTTAGCAATACAGGTATTAAAACAACTCAAAAGATATATAATCCAAAAGGTTCTATACCTAGTATACCTGTTTGCAGTGATGACCTTTATCCTGAGGTGATTGAAAGGACTGCTGAGGCCCATGATCCACAACACACAGTGTCTGATCAACCAGGTCATGAATCACTGAACTCACCCAGCTATCACAGTCAAACTCATGCACATTCAAAGCATTCAACATAGTCAGCTAATGAAAGAGAGTCAACAAACTCACAAGTACAATCAGAAAATGACAATAGTCAAACAAGCACAGAAATATCACCACAGGCTAGAACAGGTCATCCAATGACTACAAGATCAAAAAGTGGAATCTTTAAACCAAAACTATATGCAGCTGCATCAAATTTAGAGGAACCATAAACCTTTGAGCAAGCTGCAAGGGACAAACATTGGAAGGCAGCAATGGATGAAGAATACAATGCTTTAATAAAGAACAATACATGGGACCTTGTATACCCACAAGATAATAAGAATATCATAGGGTGCAGGTGGACATACAGGCTAAAAAAGAATCCTGATGGAACAGTGTCTAGATACAAAGAAAGACTGGTAACAAAAGGCTACACACAGCAATATGGGTTTGATTTCAATGAAACTTTTTCTCCTGTAGTTAAACCAACTACTATAAGAATTATTTTAAGTATTGCTCTACATAATCAGTGGAATATTAGACAATATGATGTCAACAATGCCTTCTTGAATGGGACATTACAAGAAGAAATATACATGGAGCAGCCACAAGGGTACAGGCATAATTCAAGTCATGTGTGCAAACTAAAAAAGGCTATATATGGCCTTAAACAAGCTCCAAGAGTCTGGTTTTATAAACTGAAAGCCACACCGATTCAACTTGGCTATCAGTCTACAAAATTAGACAACTCACTATTCATTAAAATTAACAATAAAACTAGTGTCTATATTCTAATATATGTTGATGAGCTTGTCATTACAGGAAATGATGAGGATGAAATCAAAAGTCTTGCTCAATATCTAGACTAGGAATTCTCTATCAAAGATTTGGGTTCACTGAATTATTTTTTAGGCATAGAAGTCAAAAGAAAATCAAAGTCAGAAATTATTCTCAATCGGAGAAAATACATGCTGGAACTACTGGCCAAAACTAAAATGGACAGTGCCAAGCCTCAACCTACCCCTATGATAAGCCATCAATACTTATCTAAAAACATGGGAGAATACATAACAAACACTAAACAATACAGAAGTGTTGTTGGTGCTTTACAATATTTAACAACCACAAGGCCAGATATCTCTTTTAGTGTTAACAAAGTTTGTCAATTCATGCAGGAACCAAGAGATGATCACTGGAAAGCAATAATAAGAATTTTGAGATACGTAAAGGGAACAACAAATTATGGATTGTTAATGAAGAAGAGCAATCATCTGAATATAACTGGATACACTGATGCAGATTGGGGAACAGACCCAGATGATCGAAGATCAACTACAGGGTACTGTATATACATATGAGACAATCCAGTGTCATGGTGTTCAAAGAAACAATCTGTCATCTCCAGATCCAGCATAGAGGCTGAATACAAGAGCATCGCAAGTGCAACTGCAGAGATTATGTGGACACAGTCTTTACTACATGAATTAAACATCAAATTACAAGCCAAACCAATGTTATGGTGTGGCAACCAAAGCATGGTGTATATGTCAGCTAACCCAATACTTCATTCAAGAACAAAACATATCGAGATAGAT
This sequence comes from Allium fistulosum, assembly GCA_030737815.1. Classification (NCBI taxonomy): domain Eukaryota; kingdom Viridiplantae; phylum Streptophyta; class Magnoliopsida; order Asparagales; family Amaryllidaceae; genus Allium; species Allium fistulosum. The sequence goes on along the minus strand of CM060901.1, from coordinate 1,544,946,321 downwards.
CTCTATTTCGTCAGAGAACAAATACAAAAGGGAAATTTACATGTAAATCACTTACCATCAACTTACCAAAGAGCCGACACACTTACCAAAGCATTATCAAAGCAAAACTTCACCAGATTCAGAAGTGAATTAAATGTGGTTGCAATTCTCACCAATTCGAGTGAACCAGAAGAAGCTTCAGAGCTTCGATGGAGAAAAAACTCAAGAACTTTGACACAAAGAACAACCGATCTGACAACAAAATTGACATCGAAGCAGACAGTAGTACAGAAAGAGCTTCACATGTCAAAGAGATCGCTCATAAGCCTAGTATGACAAAGAACTTACTAAGATCTGAGTAAGTTTGCTCTAAATCTGAGTAAAATACACCAGATTTTTTGAGGCGGCGAAAGAAGAGGGAGTCGCCATGGAAACCCTAACGTTGGTTTGAGGGGGAGAGTTAAGAAATGAGTTATCACAGAAGTATTCATTGTGTATTAGGAAGTGGTGTATGTTATGTATTAGAAAGCGGGTCTGGGCCTTTAGATCTGAAGCCCACTAGTATAATGTTGTATATAAAAGATGCTACAGACGCATGTATCAGTATTCAAGTCATTTTGATCAATACAAAACATCATTTTACTTTCACTCTGTCTGGTCTTAACATCAATTCAAATCTGAGATCAATTATACACCACAATCATCATCAAATTCTAACTATATGCTTCTTTTCTTGTAATTTTCCATCATTTATAGCCATCATAGTTTTCACCTTAACTCACTCAAGTCATATGAAAATTTACCTTCATAATGCCAAATACAACATAATCTACAATATTTTCAACATGCCAAACTGATCTCTTTCTTCATGATTTTTGTATTCTCACCTTTACAAGAAACCCACTTGATAACTTCATACAACTCAACTCTCAGTTATCATATTAATTCAATTATGTGGGTTGATCTGCTCCAGGCTTTCAGTTCAGAAAAGGTTGGCGAGCTTTTAAACAACTATCATGTTTGGTCGAAAATTAGCTTCATGTTGTACACAAAGTGTTGCCACTACTGCCATCTGAAAATTTAAAACAAAACAAATATAAATCTAAAAGAATAAAAAGGGTAATCAAACCAAATTCAACAACTTAATCATTTCTTATAGTTAATCTGTATATGGTGAAAAGTTATAAATATTTCTTTGCATAAAATACCTGTTATGGTTAGTGATTCTTTTTCATCCAAGAAATATACAGATGACATATATATATAGCACAAAATGTATAAATCTGTAAAGTGCTTTCATGACATACCCAAAGTAGGGTGATTTACATAATTTTATTTTCAAATAAATATATGGACAAGATATGATCAGAATGTACTTCATAATCAAACCTTAAAACGGCTTTTAGTGGATAGTCATCTTTGAGTTTTGGATAAACACATTGCTTGCCTTCGCTCAACCTTGGTGTTGCCTGAATCCAATGTAAAATAGCATGAATTGATAAGTTAATTTGGTAATCATAACCTCTTCTGTTTCTCCATTTCTCTCAAGTGGAATGCGAGATAATTCATGACCCAAGGCCCCGTCATTCACCCAGCTACCAAAATGAACAATCATATTGATATATATTATATAAGCCATGCATTTTTTTGTCTAAAAAAGAAGAATAAAATAAGATAATATATCGGTTCAACAAGTGGAGCTCTTATGAAACCTACCCACAAGCTGATGAAATGTTTAAAATGCTGCCAATCCTTGCTTTCTTCATAAGAGGATATGCCAGTTCGCACGGGTGGAAACACGAGTCCATATTAGTTGCTATGGTTAGTGAGTACTCCCCATCACTTAAATCTATTGTTTCTTTCAACACCCATGTCCCTACGTTATCTATCTAAACAACACATATTATTGTCAAAAGTACATGTGACATTTATTATGCCGATAAACAGCTTACCAGTAGATTAAGTTTGTGTAACATCTGCCACTTGGAGGCCCAAAACTAACGGTTATGGATGCTGCAGTCATCCATAGTTATAAATCATCGGCGACCAAATACGGTAATGTTAGATGCATTGATATACAGAAACACATGAATATGGAAAAAATTTAAAACATCAAACAAGTTCCACATTTCATTTCAAAACATTTCAATTTCATTACATAATCTCACAATCGTAAACAAATTCAGATAAAATAAAATTATTACACATACGCCAAGAACGACATATGAAGATGCCCATTTGGATGATCAGAATATATAATTAGACAAGTAAACAACTTTGCCATTACAACCAATACACATCGGAATAAAAAGAACTCTTATTAACTAACTTGCCTCCTACACGTCTCTGGAAGCTTTATTCGTCTAAACATGTACCTGAAAATCTCAACTCTCAAACTACTTAAAATCAATTAAGTACCCGAGAGTTTAAGGGGAAAACATAAACTTCGAGTCGGACATAAAGCCTGATATGAATAATAATCTACTATCTCTAACCAATTAGATATCTAGTGAGACCACATCGCATTGCGGAATGGGTTTTCCCCTCACTAGTATCCTAAAAACTTTATAAAACCATATACTTTGTTCCTACATCCACAATGGTTAAAACATAGCAATTCAAAATAATATAATAATATGCAAACAAGTGAATCAACTCTGGATTTCCCATCCCATTCACATTTTGACTAACTGTCTCATTTATAGTTTCTAGGGGCACTATTAACCTATTAGTTTTCATGGGCTTACTAATAACCTGTTTAATATTTATGGACTCTCCGTCTTATTTCATAGTTTTCGTGGGATCGCTAAGAACCTGATTTAAGTTTATGAACTCCCTACCTCGTATCATAGTTTTCATGAGATCAGTAAGAACCTATTGGCCCCCTACCAATAACTTCATTGTTTCATGGATTCTTCCTGAACCTATTGGTATCTCCAATAAATTCACTCATATCCTAGTTTTCATGGGTTGATTAGGAACCTATTGACATCTGTTAATAACTTAATCCGGATATAGTTTTTATGAGTTCACTACAAACCTATTGGCCCCTGCCAACAACTCTATCTTTACATATAGTTTTTATTGGTTTACTATGAACCTATTGGCCCATGCCAATAAATCTATCTATGCATAATTTTCATAGGTTTATATATTGGCCCCTGCCAATAACTTTTTCTAAGCATAGTTTTCATGGGCGCACCATGAATATGTCTATCTGACAACTTTTTAGATCAGTATTTAGGCATCCTATATTCTGGTCTATCTGACCTCCTAGATGCAATTCTACTCATTGAGGAGTTATTCAATTTATATTCATTACTGGGTCAACCTAGCTGGTTATTCTACCTTTTCTCCCCAAAATACAGCTATGTGTCCATTTTAAAGTGAATATGTATATGAAGAAGCAAACATAATAACATAATAGTACCAACACCGTGATTTAATATCCTTGAAATCATTTCATATAAAACATGGTTTATCCCTTTAACCTATTATTTTATCAAGGAAAGCTTCTTCAAAAACTTTATACTCAAAACCATTTCAAAACTCCCTTATCTATGCCATGGTTTTCCTTTAAAAATTGAGATTGGGTTCTTTGTTTTGAAAACTAAGCCTTTCGAAACCATTGGATAGCCTCCTTCGAAAGTAATAAAATTCTCTTCTCAAAACACCTTAAACATACCTTTCAAAAACATTGGGGTAACTCTCATTCGAAACCTTCATTAAAGACCTTTTGAAAACATTCGGGTATCTCCCATTCGAAACCATTTGAAAGCACCTCTTTCGAAACCATTGGGTTTAATTTAAAACATATCTTATTGGGTCTAAGTGAACACATGCGCACCCCTTTTGAAACCATTTAAATGAGTTTGGGGAAAAACAGATGGCTTCGGCACCATCTATTCGAAAGCTTAAAACATTCAAGTGAAATAGTTGAAGGATAACATCGAAACCCCCTTTTGACACCAATGCCTTCGAAACTCTTGAACCTTTTCGAAAGCATTTAGGAAGTGGCTTAGTATAAGTTTAAAACAAAGGCTACCCTTCGAAAGCATTTTTGACTTCAATACATTCGAAAAGCAAAAGAACGGCAACAGGATTCCGACTAGTTCGGAACCACTTCTTTCGAAAGCATTGTTTTATAATTAAAGGAACTCATTCGAAAGCCCTTACTTGAACATGAAAGATGGCAACCCTCTTCGAAAGCTAGTTAGAAAACCCTTTTCGAAAGCATATGTTTCAACTCCTTCGAAAGCTCTTAGTAAGACAAAGCCGACGCTTAACATTTGAAAACAAAGCAAAGGTTTCGACACCATCGGAAGCAAGGCTTTCAACACTATGCCTTCCGCCTTTCTCCAATTCACTTTGTTCCAATCTCATTGATACCATATGTAGTTTCGGCTTTAGTAGGTTTCGGCCAGGTTGGTTTCGACTAAGTCGAAGTAGAATTATATGGTCGAAAGGCACGTTTGAAAGATGCGAAACCCACTTTTCTGGGTAAAAGCTGAATTAATGCTAATTTTAGTAATTGCTTTATAACTAATCTTCCTATTTGTAAACATTTGATTGGTTGCCTTAACTTTCAAATTCTTTCCTAAATAACAGCCGCATAATTAGAGATCTAAATTAAGGAAAATTTAACCATTAAGCCCTTCTATTAAGCAAAACCAATAATGCAAATAAGTCCTTCTTCTAAAATAATTTAATTTCCTTAGCAAATCACTTAGGAAAAATCCCCAAAAGTTACAGAAATTCACTTTCAACTTGTTATCTAACATATTAAAATTTCTGATCCAAATTCTTTTTGAAGTAATCGAAATAAAATTTCAAACCCAATTATTCATATTTTCCTTTGAAAATTCGTATTAAATTTTCCATGGCTTGGAAAATTACAAAAATTGAAACTCTTCTTCAAAATCATATTTTACATAACATATAAATTTTCCATGACATTCGAAATCATTTACAATCTATTTTCCCCTAAAACCGAATAAATTCATATTTAAAAAATTTGATTTAAATCAAACATGTTATAAATCCAAGCATATCATCATCCAAATCATCATTAAAACAAATTTAATCTTAAACCCGAAAACATATAATCATAAAATAAAATAGAAATGATATAGATCATTATTCACCTTGATTATGATAAGGACTTTGAGATTTATTGTAGATTAATTTCCCCTAGCTTTAATCCTTAGCTCGATTTGAATTTCTATTCTTTTTCTTCCTTAGCAATGGCTGGCTTCACTTAGGTTTACGCTTGTTTGATTTTAAGAAATGAAAAGTGAATGTGCATATGAAAAGATATATGAGTTATAAGGTGCGGCTATTCCCTAATAAGGCCTTGTGTAATTTAATTAACTTACAAACCATTCGTAAGCCCATTTAATTTATTAAGCACGGTCTGCTTATAATTTATTCAAATCTCAATCTCCTTATCATTCTAATTCTTACATTATTCTATTTAATTTATCTAGTTAAATCTCCCGAATAATGTTATAAAAATCAGGGGTGTTATAGGCTGCCCTCCTTACTGAATTTTGAGAAGAATTTCGTCCTCAAAATTCAGTAAGGACTAAATACTAAACATATCAATCATCTGTAACAACTTCTAACAACCATACTAGCCTACCTGACTAGTAACTATCAATATAAATTTTATATAGACATACCCTCAAAGCAAAATAGGATAAGTATCTCGAATCCTATCTTATATCTTCCAAGTACATCCCTTCTTGTTGTCGCTACACTGAACTTTCACCAACTTGACTATCTTGTTCCACAATCTTTTCTCATCTCTCGCTACAACCCGAACTAGTTGTCTAACAAAAGTCAAATTCAGCTCTACTAACAAATCTTCCAACTCTGTTGGAGGAATAGTAGTCTCTGGATCATGCACCAACTTGCGAAGATGAGACACATGAAATACATTATGGACACCTGCCATACTGCTCGGTAACTCTACTATGTATGCGAGCTTCCCAATCCTCTCTATAATTTGGAATGGACCAACATATCTTGGTGCCAGCTTCTCTGACTTTCCAAATCGTACCACACCCTTCATCGGTGATACCTTAATGAAAATCCCATCTCCAACTGAGAATTCTAGGTCTTTATGCCTCTTATTTGCGTAACTCTTCTGTTTGGATTGAGCTTCTTTCATCCTTTCTCGGATCAACTCAATCTTCTCTATCGCCTCTCTAACCAGATATGGACCTAAGACTAATCTGTCTCCAGTCTCCAACCAACACGCTGGTGATTTGCATGGCCTTCCATACAAAGCTTCAAAAGGCATCATTCCTATACTAGTTTGATAACTATTATTATAGGAAAACTTAACCAAATGTAGGTAGTCCTCCCAATATCCACCAAAGTCTAATACACAAGCTCTCAACAAATCCTCAAGTACCTTATTGACTCTCTTTGTATGCCCATCCGTTTGAGGGTGATATGCAGTACTCATCTTAAGCTTGGTAGGTGATATGGGTTGAACTTATGAATAAGTTTGGGAAGTTAAAAGATGATTAGTGTATCATTAATAAAAGATTGTTTGGGTATTGTTAAAACTGTTTGAATTTGGGAAATAGCTAATGGGATATGGGACATTCTTCCTAACTAGTAATTTCGGGGACGAAATTCTTTTAAGGGGGGAGGAATGTGACGACCCGGAATTTTTGTATATTTGAAATTGGAATATTTAATTAATTTTAAATATTCAGAGATTAATTATTAACTTAAATTTCAAATATCGCTGTTTATTGGATAATTTAAAATTGTTAAATTCAATATTTAAATTATCCAATAAACAGCGATATTTGAAATTTAAGTTAATAATTAATCTCTGAATATTTAAAATTAATTAAATATTCCAATTTCAAATATACAAAAATTCCGGGTCGTCACATTCCTCCCCCCTTAAAAGAATTTCGTCCCCGAAATTACTAGTTAGGAAGAATGTCCCATATCCCGTTAGCTATTTCCCAAATTCAAACAGTTTTAACAATACCCAAACAATCTTTTATTAATGAGACACTAATCATCTTTTAACTTCCCAAACTTATTCATAAGTTCAACCCATATCACCTACTTATCAATTCAAATTTAAATTTGAATTCAAATTTTAAATTATCAAAATTTCTCAAAATTTTTCTAGCTCCCTAAATTTTTGAATTTTTTTGCCAGCGTCTCCTTTGCACGGCTTGCTCGGTACTACTACAAAATGGCTCTACGGCCTCCCAAATCTCAAAAGAAAACCAAAAAGCCAAGTGGCTAGATCCAAAACTCAATCCGATTTCATATAGAAATTTAAACACATACCTTTTAAGTCGGCCAATTCAATTTTATCTTCTAAAATCAAAAATCCCAATTTATCCATTGCTTTTATACACCTGTATATCCTACTAAGCAATAATTTTCAATCACAATTCCAAAGTCATTTTATACTTTTCTTTACAAATTTTCAATATTTGTTTTACTTAAGCCCGTACGATGTATATATATCATCCGTACGCAATATCAAATCCGATCGCTCACTCGATCACACAATTTCACTTCCGAACTAGTATCGTCCACCCGACTTCCTAGTGCGGACTCAGATCTGGTTTCTTGATCAGAAACCGTCATTCTCCTTGCATAGTCACCAATAATGATAGAGAATATCCAGATTCAATCAACAATCCATATCCAGGTTCGCCGTCGAAAATCGAATGAAAAATCCAACTCGGATCGTTATAATTACCTCGAAATTCTGTGCTCGAATCCGGATCAAATCACTATGCGAATAAAATAATATACGTACATCCTACGTATTAATTTCAATTGATTATCAGTTTTATCAATTCTCCTTTATTCACATTCATTTTTGATTGTTATCCACTTATTCACAACTTTCCCATCTCACAATTTACAGTATCAACCTTAATTCAATTATTCACTTAGTATACTTTCAGTACCAAATTTACTTAAGAATTCACTACTCATTTCTTAAGTTCAAGATAAACATTTTATATACTTCTTGGATTTGTTTCACTTCATTCTTGAAGTTCATATTCAATTTTATTCACTTTTGTCTTTACAATTCCATTAGAATTCAATTTGGCTTCCACTTTGAATATTGAATTAGTTTCACTTACTAATTTGTTTTCATATCTCAAATAAAAATTTGTTTGCAAACTTTTTCTTTCTTCAATTTCTTTGATTTCACCTTACTTTATATACACACTTCAATTAGATTTCCATATTCAGTTCAATTCTTTATGCTTATCAATTATAAATCATTTATCGTTAATGAAAATTTTCTAACATATACGGTTTAAACAACATTAGAACTTTTTACGAATATTTAAAATTTCTTTGAAAACGTACTTGGCTATCCAGAGAAATACACTTCTCATTCCCATCTTTAAAAATAAATCAACATTTATTTTTAAACCAATCCATATTCTTGTATAAATTCCCACCTTGAATTTATATTTTCAAATATCCACTGATATTTTATTTTACTTTATAAAACCAGTTTATAAATTCCAAAATCTCACTTCCCCTTTTAAAATTCCAATTTTAAACAACTAAATCAATTTACAATTGATTTTCCAATTTACTTTACTTACCTTGAAATAAATTTCCTTTGCTACTTCATTTATTTCAAAATACATTAACTTTTAGATTTATTTCTTTATTGTGAGTTAAAACCCTTTTAACTGAAAATACCAATTTTAGTTAAGAAGAAGAGGTAGAAGAAGAAAATAGAAACCAACAACATTAGAATCTCACATCGCAGCGGAATAAAATATAATATATATTAACAGATCTTTACACAAATCAAAACTATATCTGTTTTATACAATCCATCATCAGAGTACACATAACATACAACTGGACAATAATCATATCGTGTCCTCAATACAACTGAATGTACAGCAATCTACACAACGGAATATACATACACAAATACGGAAGATACGTCTCACCAACCAGCTCGTCTCCTGAGCTCCACAGCATCATATCCTGTATCCTATAATACTCGGCCTGACCCGAGCATTATAATAAAATAACACCCGAGTCAGTCTGGAATACCAGCGTGAGAAAATCACACTCAAATTGATTATTTAAGGTTTCAAAATCCTTTGAAATCAAAAGCATCTCGTAAGACCACGCCACAAATAAACATGTCGGGTTTTTACCTTACGATAGCTAAAACACTTTCTTATCAAATCCTCTGATATTATGATAGTGTCTATATACAAATACTTATTAAAATAGCCGAAATTGTTACATTCATTAAATTCCAGCTAATAGGTATACAAACAAATACTGTACAAGGCACGTAGGGAGAATGGATTTCCAACTAATGACTAGGCACTGGGGTACCACCTGTCACGGTATCTGGTCTAGATCAACGTACCGAGGACCCACCCTAAGTCCCCTGCAACACAAGGCCGGAACCATCCCTTACTGGATGATTCCGAATAAAATCACCCCACGGTTGTGATCAGCAACCGCACCACTAAGCCGAAATAAAAAGGGACATCTAGACAGGGATGACCTTACCCTCCAGTGGGAGCTACCCACGAAGCCTTGCTGCATAACCCCTGATTTTCAGTCATTCCTGGTTGATGAGGCTCGAGGCTAAGCGTTACCTTTCAGCACATATCCCTTAGAATGCCCATCGTCCGCTGACGATGTTCCGAAAGCATTCATCCATACAAGTCCGTTTCGGGTTCGAACGGAACCGAAGGCACTACTCCTACTACATCCATTTTGGAAATATCCTCAGGATTAGTAGCGACTAGCCCTTGCACTTCACTGCTCCATCTTCGACTCCGAAATCGTTTCCATGAAACGTACAAACCGGATCGACGTGGTTTTCGAGAAATTAATCCCGATCCCGGTCTCTTCGAAACGATCAGCGCATTGGCCAATATTGATAGTCGGTTATTTAACTATCAATTCACATTCACAAGCAACCATCACACAATAAATAATTTTCCAAATTATTTATTAATCTCAAATATGTTCGCAAGATATATTTCTATTTTCAAACCCCTTTGAAAACAATTCCAAAACAGTTTCCTTTCACGGAATGCATTTCCCAAATAATTATTCCACTGAATCACCAAGTACAAAATACTTTTAGATCTTTAAAATAACTTTAAAACACTTTATTATAAACAGACTTTATAATATTGAAATTTTAAAACTACTTTAATACTTTATTAAAATATATACTTTAAGATAAAACCACTTTATAAATATAAACTAAATTTCTCTTTTTAAAACATCATACCAAATCACTTTTATATAATTACTAAAATAATAGATTTGAACATAAACACTTACTTTAGAATTTAATATTTAAAAATAACAAATTTTCTAAAATATACGGTTTAAACAACATTAGAACTTTTTACAAATATTTAAAATTTCTTTGAAAACGTACTTGGCTATCCAGAGAAATACACTTCTCATTCCCATCTTTTAAAAATAAATCAACATTTATTTTTAAACCAATCCATATTCTTTTATAAATTCCCACCTTGAATTTATATTTTCAAATATCCACTGATATTTTATTTTACTTTATAAACCCAGTTTATAAATTCCAAAATCTCACTTCCCCTTTTAAAATTCCAATTTTAAACAACTAAATCAATTTACAATTGATTTTCCAATTTACTTTACTTACCTTGAAATAAATTTCCTTTGCTACTTCATTTATTTCAAAATACATTAACTTTTAGATTTATTTCTTTATTGTGAGTTAAAACCCTTTTAACTGAATACCAATTTTAAACTTCCAAAATTCCTTCTTTATCCCTTAATTAAATTTAATCCTTACATTCAAAAATAAATTATTTATTCTTTAAATTTAATATCACTTTAGATTTAAAGTTTGTATTTTCCCTGTTAATTCAAAATTCCCTTATTCTAATTCACTTGAATTATTTACTTAAAATTTACTCTTTTATTTCTTTCCAAAAATCCAATTCAATATATTTTGATAACTCCTTTTACTGAAATATTCAATCCAACCATATCATCCAATATTTCAATTACCAATAAATCATCACAGGATATCAATATTCATACCACAGAATATTAAATAATCTAAATAATTTTGAGGAATCCAGTTGGATCCCTCCAACCTGTTTCCCTGCATCCACAGACGTTAGCACAATACCAATTCCACTTCGAGGTGGAATATCGTGGTATATGGGTTTTATAAAATATCATCCGCTATTATGCGGCGCATAGGGTCTCATCCGCTATATAAATGCGGGAATATCAACAACTCCAATATATACATATGCCAATATGTATATATTGCTATATACTACTATATATATATAGTATCACATCAAACCAATTCAATCATTCAATCAATTATTTAAATTTAACCATTTAAATTTAAACAAACCCAGATGAGTGAGATTAACTCACCTTTTCATTTTATTAGTATCCATTCCAATCCAGCTTGCCTCCTTCTTGATTTTTAACCTTGTATAAATATTTTGTAGTTTATTAATATTCAAAATTACCGAACAATAAATTGCCATTTAATAACTTTAATTAACCAACAAATTCTGTTTAAACTAATTTTCCCTTTTAAAATATCTTTTAGTAACAAAATAATTTATACAAATTTAAAAATCTACATATATTTTTCTTTATTATTTTTCTTCCTTATTAACCTTCCAATATCCAAAATCCCTATACTTTACCAAAACTGATATACATTACACCTAACACAGATTTGCTTCCAAAAAGCTTTACTGTAAAAACTTCTCTATAATATATGTGTTTGTAAAATAAAATCTGGGTCTTAAAACTTCTTTTACTGTACTTATATTAAAATTTTCAAATCTTATATATATATTAACTTAAATTAAAGAACTTATATACTTCACTGAAATTTTCTTTTAAATTTTTTGATATACTTAGAACACACATATATACATTTATTTAAATAAAATAGGAAGATATACCTAACATCTAGAACCGAGCTTCGAACGACTTCGATCCCAGCAACTCTCGAACGCGCGAATACTAGTACGCGATCCTCCGCCTCGGTCGTGAGTAACTCCGACCTCGAACTCGAACGCACACCGTTCCAATTTCCAAAGCTAAGCAACCCCTATTCGCCACGAACTCCCAGCGTCGCCTTCACCTCACGCGTTGACTGCTTCTCTATGAGGTCGCGACTTCGATCGCATAACACTCCCAGCATCGAACCCCTTTCCAGCAGCCGAAGCAATGCGCCCATCGATTTTAAATTTGAGATGAAAAGGGGTTTTGATTTATTCGGCCATCCCCTCTTCTTTTTTTCTTTTTTTTAGTTACGAACTGATTTTGATTTTCCTGAAGGAAGATAAGGTATGTAGTTTTGAAGGAAAGGGTGAGGCTTCTCGTGTTTAAAGGAAGCAAGATAAGATCATGTTCAAGAAGGTAAAAGAAGCGTCTTGGAGAAGTTGAAAGGAAAAGTACGGCTGTGATTTGATGTAGGATATTTAGATTTAAAACGATTAATTATTTTCTCAGCGCTTTAACCTCGTATGATCACACGATAGCTCCAAAAATTACGAAATTTGAAATCCGACAATAATACAATATTACGGATCCAATGGAATTGGTACCGTCGAATTCCGAGACTGTGCCTCGGAAGGCTATTTTTAAATTCAATTTAAACGATATACTTTTAAAACTGAACAAATTACTTTCGAATTCGATTTTAAAGGTTCTATTATCTTCAGTATCATTAATATGAATTTTCTAAGCCTTTAAAATATTTTTAACAAGCCTAAAATCGAAGATTCAATATTTTACCCAATTTTAAATTGTTAAATTCAACACTTAAATTATCCAATAAACAACGATATTTGAAATTTAAGTTAATAATTAATCTCTGAATATTTAAAATTAATTAAATATTCCAATTTCAAATATACAAAAATTCCGGGTCGTCACATTCCTCCCCCCTTAAAAGAATTTCATCCCCGAAATTACTAGTTAGGAAGAATGTCCTATATCCCGCTAGCTATTTCCCAAATTCAAACAGTTTTAACAATACCCAAACAATCTTTTATTAATGATACACTAATCATCTTTTAACTTCCCAAACTTATTCATAAGTTCAACCCATATCACCTACTTATCAATTCAAATTTTAAATTATCAAAATTTCTCAAAATTTTTCTAACTCCCTAAATTTTCGAAATTTTTTGCCAGCGTCTCCTTTGCACGGCTTGCTCGGTACTACTACAAAATGGCTCTACGGCCTCCCAAATCTCAAAAGAAAACCAAAAAGCCAAGTGGCTAGATCCAAAACTCAATCCGATTTCATATAGAAATTTAAACACATACCTTTTAAGTCGGCCAATTCAATTTTATCTTCTAAAATCAAAAATCCCAATTTATCCATTGCTTTTATACACCTGTATATCCTACTAAGCAATAATATTCAATCACAATTCCAAAGTCATTTTATACTTTTCTTCACAAATTTTCAATATTTGTTTTAATTAAGCCCGTACGATGTATATATATCATCCGTACGCAATATCAAATCCGATCGCTCACTCGATCACACAATTTCACTTCCGAACTAGTATCGTCCACCCGACTTCCTAGTGCGGACTCAGATCTTGTTTCTTGATCAGAAACCATCATTCTCCTTGCATAGTCACCAACAATGATAGAGAATATCCAGATTCAATCAACAATCCATATCCAGGTTCGCCGTCGAAAATCGAATGAAAAATCCTACTCGGATCGGTATAATTACCTCGAAATTCTGTGCTCGAATCCGGATCAAATCACTATGCGAATAAAATAATATACATACATCCTACATATTAATTTCAATTGATTATCAGTTTTATCAATTCTCCTTTATTCACATTCATTTTTGATTGTTATCCACTTATTCACAACTTTCCCATCTCACAATTTACAGTATCAACCTTAATTCAATTATTCACTTAGTATACTTTCAGTACCAAATTTACTTAAGAATTCACTACTCATTTCTTAAGTTCAAGATAAACATTTTATATACTTCTTGGATTTGTTTCACTTTATTCTTGAAGTTTATATTCAATTTTATTCACTTTTGTCTTTACAATTCCATTAGAATTCAATTTGGCTTCCACTTTGAATATTGAATTAGTTTCACTTACTAATTTGTTTTCATATCTCAAATAAAAATTTGTTTGCAAACTTTTTCTTTCTTCAATTTCTTTGATTTCACCTTACTTTATATACACACTTCAATTAGATTTCCATATTCAGTTCAATTCTTTATGCTTATCAATTATAAATCATTTATCGTTAATGAAAATTTTCTAACATTTCAAAAAAAAAAATTCTAACTCCCAAAATTTTCGAAAATTTTTGGCAGAGTCTCCCTTGTACGGAGGGACTTCTGCGATATCGCAGGATGCACAATTATATATATATATATCGGCCTCAGGCCGGAAATCACAATATATATCAATATATGCAGTTCATATCTCCTATTTTGAATTTTTGCGTAAGCGTACCTTATTATAGCATTTTAAGCAAAGCGGTTATTTATTTTAGCATGTTGTGCCATCAGATTCAGCCAACCGGCTTCCCTGAACCTGTACTAACTCAATTACAACATGTAAGTGCCAAACATACAAAGTTTATTAACAACTTTCTTAATTTCAATAGCTAACACTTGTATAACATAAGCAATATCCACTAAACACTTCCATAAGCAGGTTTATAAGGTTCCGACACAATTTAAATGCTTCTATTTAAATGGTTTACACTCATTGCTTACATTCAATTCATTTTAATCCAAACGAACCCATATTTATTTCAATTGATTCAAAAATAAATTTTATTGCTTAAATTAACTTATAAATTTTTATACAATCTCATTTTCTTCCGAGGCCAAGCTTCCATAAATTCAAACTTAAATTAATTTACTTCAAATCATTTCAATTTCATAACTTAAGTTCATTCTCATTTAATTTGATTCTCATCAACTCAATAACCCCATTCCCTTTATCCATTTTAATTTCCAACTCACATTATCAATTCATTCCTTCAATTTATTAATAATGTCATTCAATTTATTTCATATTCCATATTTCATTTACAACCCAAACATTTGATTTTTATCTCAAAAATCACTTTAACTATTTTACTGGAGTTCAATCTATTTTAAAAATCTAAATTTTGGAGTATATTCATTTTCATATTTCATCTATTTACAATCAATCCCATTCACATTTCTTTTGTTTTTAACTCGGGATTATACATTTTATTTAGCCAATATATTTATTATTCCATAAACAGTTCTAAATAAGATTCCAGAGCTTAAACAATTTCCCAGAATTTCAAAATCACCTTTGAAATTAACTATATCCAAAATCCTTTTAAATTTCAAAACCAAACCCAGTTTTGCAAACAAACACCAGCCCAAAACATCCAAGTAGCAATTCCTCTTTTGGAAACTCGAAAATGAACACCGATGATGTCGCGATCATCATCGGAATTATTTTCCAGCGACCACTGAGAGTTTAGTGCTTTTATCTCTTTTTAAAAAAAACATTTCAAATATTTTTAATTTCCAAATCTCTCAAGATTTCAACTTCAACTCAAAAATATCCCTGAAATAATACCATTATTTCTCCAAAACCTTCTTTGAAACCATTTCCAAACTCAAAGGAATTTTAAACTTCACAAAATTCCAAATTCGAAATCCATCTCAATTTATTTTCAAATATTTCTCTGGAATCCTATTCCCAATTATAAACCATATTTATAATTCACAGTTACAAATTTCACTTTATTATCTGAATTTATTTTCTTAACTTTGGTTATAAGTTTTCAATTTCTTATTCAATTTCCTCCTAATGATAATAATTTATTATCATCATCTAACAATCAAACATCCAGATATAACTATAATAATTTATAAAAAATATTTCTTTCATATACAAAAATAATTTGGGAAAAATTATTCATTTACCCATTTTAAAACAATACTGTGTCGGTTTATCTTGTTTAAGAGTTTAGAAACCCCTATCGATGTTGTGGTGTCCCACACATCGACCAGAATCCATAAACACTCAACCGATAAATCAACACAATATAAAACCATTTTATATTCACTAACAAATACGCGCTCATATCTATTAATACTCTCAAAATTCCCACCAGAGCCAAGGTTATCGCCAACCTTCGCTCTGATACCACTGTAACAGCCGCGATTTTTCATACACGAAAAATCAAACCATTTAAGTTAAGAAGAAGAGGTAGAAGAAGAAAATAGAAAACAACAACATCAGAATCTCACATCGCAGCGGAATAAAATATAATATATACCAACAGATCTTTACCCAAATTAAAACTATATCTGTTTTATACAATCCATCATCAGAGTACACATAACATACAACTGGACAATAATCATATCATGTCCTCAATACAACTGAATGTACAACAATCTACACAGCGGAATATACATACACAAATACGGAAGATACGTCTCGCCAACCAGCTCGTCTCCTGAGCTCCACAGCATCATATCCTGTATCCTATAATACTCGGTCTGACCCGAGAATTATAATAAAATAACACCCGAGTCAGTCTGGAATACCAGCGTGAGAAAATCACACTCAAATTGATTATTTAAGGTTTCAAAATCCTTTGAAATCAAAAGCATCTCGTAAGACCACGCCACAAATAAACATGTCGGGTTTTTACCTTACGATAGCTAAAACACTTTCTTATCAAATCCTCTGATATTATGATAGTGTCTATATACAAATACTTATTAAAATAGCCGAAATTGTTACATTCATTAAATTCTAGCTAATAGGTATACAAACAAATACCGTACAAGGCACGTAGGGAGAATGGATTTCCAACTAATGACTAGGCACTGGGGTACCACCTGTCATGGTACCTGGTCTAGATCAGCGTACCGAGGACCCACCCTATGTCCCCTGTAACACAAGGCCGGAACCATCCCTTACTGGATGATTCCGAATAAAATCACCCCACGGTTGTGATCAGCAACTGCACCACTAAGCCGAAATAAAAAGGGACATCTAGACAGGGATGACCTTACCCTCCAGTGGGAGCTACCCACGAAGTCTTGCTGCATAACCCCTGATTTTCAGTCATTCCTGGTTGATGAGGCTCGAGGCTAAGCGTTACCTTTCAGCACATATCCCTTAGAATGCCCATCGTCCGCTGACGATGTTCCGAAAGCATTCATCCATACAAGTCTGTCCCGGGTTCGAACGGAACCGAAGGCACTACTCCTACTACATCCATTTTGGAAATATCCTCAGGATTAGTAGCGACTAGCCCTTGCACTTCACTGCTCCATCTTCGACTCCGAAATCGTTTCCATGAAACGTACAAACCGGATCGAAGTGGTTTTCGAGAAATTAATCTCGATCCCGGTCTCTTCGAAACGATCAGCGCATTGGCCAATATTGATAGTCGGTTATTTAACTATCAATTCACATTCACAAGCAACCATCACACAATAAATAATTTTCCAAATTATTTATTAATCTCAAATATGTTCGCAAGATATATTTCTATTTTCAAACCCCTTTGAAAACAATTCCAAAACAGTTTCCTTTCACGGAATGCATTTCCCAAATAATTATTCCACTGAATCACCAAGTACAAAATACTTTTAGATCTTTAAAATAACTTTAAAACACTTTATTATAAATAGACTTTATAATATTGAAATTTTAAAACTACTTTAATACTTTATTAAAATATATACTTTAAGATAAAACCACTTTATAAATATAAACTAAATTTCTCTTTTTAAAACATCATACCAAATCACTTTTATATAATTACTAAAATAATAGATTTGAACATAAACACTTACTTTAGAATTTAATATTTAAAAATAACAAATTTTCTAAAATATACGGTTTAAACAACATTAGAACTTTTTACGAATATTTAAAATTTCTTTGAAAACGTACTTGGCTATCCAGAGAAATACACTTCTCATTCCCATCTTTTAAAAATAAATCAACATTTATTTTTAAACCAATCCATATTCTTTTATAAATTCCCACCTTGAATTTATATTTTCAAATATCCACTGATATTTTATTTTACTTTATAAACCCAGTTTATAAATTCCAAAATCTCACTTCCCCTTTTAAAATTCCAATTTTAAACAACTAAATCAATTTACAATTGATTTTCCAATTTACTTTACTTACCTTGAAATAAATTTCCTTTGCTACTTCATTTATTTCAAAATACATTAACTTTTAGATTTATTTCTTTATTTTGAGTTAAAACCCTTTTAACTGAAAATACCAATTTTAAACTTCCAAAATTCCTTCTTTATCCCTTAATTAAATTTAATCCTTACATTCAAAAATAAATTCTTTATTCTTTAAATTTAATATCACTTTAGATTTAAAGTTTGTATTTTCCCTGTTAATTCAAAATTCCCTTATTCTAATTCACTTGAATTATTTACTTAAAATTTACTCTTTTATTTCTTTCCAAAAATCCAATTCAATATATTTTGATAACTCCTTTTACTGAAATATTCAATCCAACCATATCATCCAATATTTCAATTACCAATAAATCATCACAGGATATCAATATTCATACCATAGAATATTAAATAATCTAAATAATTTTGAGGAATCCAGTTGGATCCCTCCAACCTGTTTCCCTGCATCCACAGACGTTAGCACAATACCAATTCCACTTCGAGGTGGAATATCGCGGTATATGGGTTTTATAAAATATCATCCGCTATTATGCGGCGCATAGGGTCTCATCCGCTACATAAATGCGGGAATATCAACAACTCCAATATATACATATGCCAATATGTCACTACACCATATTGGCAGATTTGTAACCCCCCTAAGCGGAAGAATCGCAACGGTTCTGAGCCGTTGCTTAATTGCAACGGTTTTGAGCCGTTGTAAAACCTTTAAAAACGGCTTTGGGCCGTTTTATTTTTGCAACGGCTCAAAGCCGTTGCAAAGTTTTCTTAATTCTTTTTTTTATATTCGTTTTGAACCACTTGCGTACGTAACCCCCCATTCCCAAAACAGCACGCCACTTAATTTCATTTCCAACTCCACGTTCGCCCTAGTTAATCGCTCCCCTCTTTCATTTCCCTCCGTTTGCCCTAATCGCCCCCTCTGATTTCATCTTCCAGATCGCAAATCATCATCGACCTGAGATTTGAAAGGAGACTGCAAATCATCATCGGATGTTCAAAATTGAATAATAAGGTTAGTTTTCTTTTGATACTATTTTCCGATTCAAGTGGTAAATCGTGGAGTATACCATTCTACCTAAGCCATTATATCGGCACATGAGTGTTTAGTTTTCTTCAATCCAAAGAGTTTCCAAATCTCGAGGTCATCTCTATATCTTTCACAATCTTTATTTGACACTGATTAGAGAATCGGCACTTGCGTTTAGATCAATTGGAGCTACCAATGGTCTTGTGCGTGTTAAAGCAACATAAAAAGAGAAGTCAGATACAGGATTGTCGCGGGATGCTTCGATCAGAAGGTTGTGAGTCATGAGCAACGAAGCCAAAATTTTCCAGCACTTCCACTTCATTGAAGTTATCTGGTTTGAGATTTGCCTCTTTTAGCAGATCTATTATTTCTTAGAGAGCTAGAACTTGTCAAATTTGGTGAGGAATTTTAATTCCTTTAAATATTCTGTAGTTTCTTTTACTCGAAATATGCCATATAATAGATGAAACTGTATGCTCAAGAATTGTTTGCATTTATTGATTATTTAAGTGAACATTGCTTGCTTTGAGCACCTCGTCCAGCAAATATAGGATAATCGGTGGCTGTAAATTTTTGCTAGTAACTTCCTAAATGGTTTCACATGTGAAAAATAAGTGGGCTTTAGTTTCTATTTGTTGTTCACAGAGGACACATGTTTGGTCGATTCCTTCATTCCACCTCACTAATTTGTCTTTTATGTTTAGTTACTTAAGCTTTGCTAGTAATGCACACACCGAAATCTTCGTTGCACAGTTTTTCTTCAAGATTTACACCATTCTAGCTGTCCA
Source organism: Allium fistulosum (assembly GCA_030737815.1). NCBI lineage: Eukaryota > Viridiplantae > Streptophyta > Magnoliopsida > Asparagales > Amaryllidaceae > Allium > Allium fistulosum. The sequence goes on along the minus strand of CM060901.1, from coordinate 1,544,926,247 downwards.
GAGTTAGCTCTAACTATATTCCATGGGGATTTTAATGAGAATTTTCCTGATGCTTCCAGAAACCTAAATAGATTGTGCCTACAAAGTATAGTTTACATACGAAGAATATTGTACAGCCAGCAGTTTGTCGGAAAGTCCCTATTAATGGAGAAGGTATAATAGATGTTTCAATCTTTTAGTAGAGACAAGTCAATGTTTACTTAAATGATTTGCTACACAAAAGATTTAACATGATCATTCATTCTTTCTTAATTTCTTGTCATAAAGTAATGTTATGGAAAAAGAGTTAGTGATGGAGAAGGTTTTCCTCATAGAGGATCCCTTGATGCCTGTCAAACCATCTTAACTTCAATCAATTTCACCATGCTTTAGCAATGCAGTGGCATAAACAAGACATGTAGAAAATGAATATGATGTTTGCCAGTTTGCTATAGGGGACACTCGAGTTTGCTTCACTAAATATATTGCTTGTCAGTCAGTTAGTTTGCTTCATGCGTGTATGGAGAACTCATATTTCAGTTTGTTTCAAGTATCAGTTTACAAACATGTAACATGCTTGTACATGTTATAGGCTGCATTTCATCTTCAATGCATATCACGTCAGGCTCCCTATGCACCATGCCTCCCTATTTCAGCATACTCACCCTATCGCATCATGTTGCCACACCTTAATGGACTGACCTGAATTTCATTTTTCATTAGGTTAAAAATGGACTGACCTTAATTTCATTTTTCATCAGGTTAAAAATGAGCTACCTAGTACTTTCAAGGCATATCGGTTTCAGCAACATCGATGGTCCTGTGGCACAGCTAATCTATTCAAAAAAATGGCATTTGAGATCATAACAAATAAGGTACTTTTTAATTTCAAAATTTTACATTTCAATCTACAGAAGTAATAAAAAATTTTGATTAGCTAATTCTACTTTCTCTCTGCAGAAAGTGTCCTTTAGGAAAAAATTCTATGTTCTTTACAGTTTCTTCTTTGTCGGGAAAATCGTAGCACATACAGTCACCTTCATTTTTTACTGTGTGATCATTCCAATATCAGTTTTTGTTCCTGAGGTAGAAATTCCTTACTGGGGAGCAGTTTATGTTCCTGCCTTGATTACTTTATGTAAATCTGTGGCAACTCCAAGGTACGCAAACTTATAAGAAACATAAGGGAGCTAGTTTACTATATAACTATAGATGCTATAACATGTTAGAGGTGCCTGATGGAGATGTTATGAAGCAGTTTGGTCGAACCAGCTTTGATCATAATAAGTGTTTGTGTGGAAAGCCACCTCAGCCCTGCCATTAGTTTTTACCATTACAAGTTTTTTTTGTTATTTCTGTGTGGTTACTTGGTGTATTAGGAATGTATTGTTTTTGAGTTCAATAAAGTAGCTTTATGTTTACGGTGATTAAAACATCACTAGTGTTTCATTTCACCCATAGTCTGCATTACACACAGAAGTCAAGCAGGAATTGTTGGCACATGGTTTGCTTTCTCAGTAGTTAGCCAGAAAGAAATCTGTTTTTCCTTCTGTGCACTAGTGATTTGTATACTATAAAAATTGGACAATTTAAAAATGACCATGAGATCTGGTTATGAATGAAAAAGACAATTTAATGGACTGTGCACTAGTGATTTGTATACTATAAAAATTGTTCTTACATGAATCGTCATAGATAAGTTTAGCAGTGCATTAAAGTTGGACACTTACACTTAGAACATGACAGAGAATCATTGTTGAAATTTCTGTCTTTTACCCATGTTTAATAGATTATTGGGATGAGATATTGATATGCCTATGCCAGTGATATTGAATTTGCTGAATAATCTTCTTTTTTGATCAGTATACGTTATAATTGATAAATCTGATTTAAGAAGATTCTATGATATTTGTATCTAAATATCGATATGTGAAAATGTTATAGTCAATATGAATGCATTTTGCCTTTATATTGAAATGGAAGAAAATAAGATGCTAACCGATTTGTGAAACAGACTAAACGGAAGTTCTAAATTTTATGGTCTGAAAATTACAGAATTAGTTATGATTCTTGTGCTTGTTCGTAAACTTTTTATCCAACTCACGTCATCTTATTTTGTTTGTTCTTGCTACTTTTTACAGGTAACAATTCGCTTCTTTATATGTATCATAGTTGAAGAGTCTCGGTTCCTAATTTTCAAAGATATATGTGGAAGGTTTTTCAAGTTTGATTACTACAGTAAGCTCTTCTGTCCTGAAAGATACCTCCGTTTGTATTGAGTGTTGTATACTGTAATATTGAGTATGATAATGTAGTATTGTTGGCAATGATGTAGTATTGTTGTTATAATCATTTTGTTGTTGTTGCCAAACTATGTACTGTATACTGTAATATTTCTGCTGTTGCCGCTTAACTATGTAGTGTAATTTATTGTTGTTGAACATTGTAATTAAAAGATTTGTTATGTTTAGTCTTTGTGCTGAATCTATGAAAAATATTTGGTTTAATGATCTTTCTTTTATGATATTATGTTAAATTTTCAAATGTTTGTATTGAGTATGATAATGAATTAACTCCTACTGTAAGAGGGCAGAAAAAAGCAACGTATATTTGTAAAAAAATATTAAAATTAGCAACGGTTTTGAGCCGTTGCAAAATCAAATTAACAACCCATGTACAACAAGGTTTTGCAACGGATTTTAGCCGTTGCGAAATTAAATTTAGTAACGGCTCTTAGCCGTTTTAAAATTAAGTTTTGCAACGGCTTTGAGCCGTTGCTAAATTTAATTTCGCAACGGCTGAGAGCCGTTACTAAATTTTTACCACTGCCAATTTTGCAACGGTTCTAAGCCGTTGCGAAACTCGTTTGCAACGGCTCTAAGCCGTTGCGAAATGGCATTTCTGGTGTAGTGTGTATATATTGCTATATACTGCTATATATATAGTATCACATCAAACCAATTCAATCATTCAATCAATTATTTAAATTTAACCATTTAAATTTAAACAAACCTAGATGAGTGAGATTAACTCACCTTTTCATTTTATTAGTATCCATTCCAATCCAGCTTGCCTCCTTCTTGATTTTTAACCTTGTATAAATATTTTGTAGTTTATTAATATTCAAAATTACCGAACAATAAATTGCCATTTAATAACTTTAATTAACCAACAAATTCTGTTTAAACTAATTTTCCCTTTTAAAATATCTTTTAGTGACAAAATAATTTATACAAATTTAAAAATCTATATATATTTTTCTTTATTATTTTTCTTCCTTATTAACCTTCCAATATCCAAAATCCCTATATACTTTACCAAACCTGATATACATTACACCTAACACAGATTTGCTTCCGGAAAGCTTTACTGTAAAAACTTCTCTATAATATATGTGTTTGTAAAATAAAATCTGGGTCTTAAAACTTCTTTCACCGTACTTATATTAAAATTTTCAAATCTTATATATATATATTAACTTAAATTAAAGAACTTATATACTTCACTGAAATTTTCTTTTAAATTTTCTGATATACTTAGAACACACATATATACATTTATTTAAATAAAATAGGAAGATATACCTAACATCTAGAACCGAGCTTCGAATGACTTCGATCCCAGCAACTCTCGAACGCGCGAATACCAGTACGCGATCCTCCGCCTCGGTCGTGAGTAACTCCGACCTCGAACTCGAACGCACGCTGTTCCAATTTCCAAAGCTAAGCAACCCCTATTCGCCAAGAACTCCCAGCGTCGCCTTCACCTCACGCATCGACTGCTTCTCTATGAGGTCGCGACTTCAATCGCGATAACACTCCCAGCATCGAACCCCTTTCCAGCAGCCGAAGCAATGCGCCCATCGATTTTAAATTTGAGATGAAAAGGGGTTTTGATTTATTCGGCCATTCCCCATTCTTTTTCTTTTTTTTAGTTACGAACTGATTTTGATTTTCCTGAAGGAAGATAAGGTATGTAGTTTTGAAGGAAAGGGTGAGGCTTCTCGTGTTTAAAGGAAGCAAGATAAGATCATGTTCAAGAAGGTAAAAGAAGCGTCTTGGAGAAGCTGAAAGGAAAAGTACGGCTGTGATTTGATGTAGGATATTTAGATTTAAAACGATTAATTATTTTCTCAGCGCTTTAACCTCGTACGATCACACGATAGCTCCAAAAATTACGAAATTTGAAATCCGACAATAATACAATATTACGAATCCAATGGAAATGGTTCCGTTGAATTCCGAGACTGTGCCTCGGAAGGCTATTTTTAAATTCAATTTAAACGATATACTTTTAAAACTGAACAAATTACTTTCGAATTCAATTTTAAAGGTTCTATTATCTTCAGTATCATTAATATGAATTTTCTAAGCCTTTAAAATATTTTTAACAAGCCTAAAATCGAAGATTCAATATTTTACCCAATTTTAAATTGTTAAATTCAATATTTAAATTATCCAATAAACAGCGATATTTGAAATTTAAGTTAATAATTAATCTCAAAATATTTAAAATTAATTAAATATTCCAATTTCAAATATACAAAAATTCCGAGTCGTCACATTCCTCCCCCCTTAAAATAATTTCGTCCCCGAAATTACTAGTTAGGAAGAATGTCCCATATCCCGTTAGCTATTTCCCAAATTCAAACAGTTTTAACAATACCCAAACAATCTTTTATTAATGATACACTAATCATCTTTTAACTTTCCAAACTTATTCATAAGTTCAACCCATATCACCTACTTATCAATTCAAATTTAAATTTGAATTCAAATTTTAAATTATCAAAATTTCTCAAAATTTTTCTAACTCCCTAAATTTTCAAATTTTTTTGCTAGCGTCTCCTTTGCGCGGCTTGCTCGGTACTACTACAAAATGGCTCTACGGCTTCCCAAATCTCAAAAGAAAACCAAAAAGCCAAGTGGCTAGATCCAAAACTCAATCCAATTTCATATAGAAATTTAAACACATACCTTTTAAGTCGGCCAATTCAATTTTATCTTCTAAAATCAAAAATCCCAATTTATCCATTGCTTTTATACACCTGTATATCCTACTAAGCAATAATATTCAATCACAATTCCAAAGTCATTTTATACTTTTTTTTTACCAATTTTCAATATTTGTTTTACTTAAGCCCGTACGATGTATATATATCATCCGTACGCAATATTAAATCTGATCGCTCACTCGATCATACAATTTCACTTTCGAACTAGTATCGTCCACCCGACTTCCTAGTGCGGACTCAGATCTGGTTTCTTGATCAGAAACCGTCATTCTCCTTGCATAGTCACCAACAATGATAGAGAATATCCAGATTCAATCAACAATCCATATCCAGGTTCGCCATCGAAAATCGAATGAAAAATCCTACTCGGATCGGTATAGTTACCTCGAAATTCTGTGCTCGAATCCGGATCAAATCACTATGCGAATAAAATAATATACGTACATCCTACGTATTAATTTCAATTGATTATCAGTTTTATCAATTCTCATTTATTCACATTCATTTTTTTATTGTTATCCACTTATTCACAACTTTCCCATCTCACAATTTACAGTATCAACCTTAATTTAATTATTCACTTAGTATACTTTAAGTACCAAATTTACTTAAGAATTCACTACTCATTTCTTAAGTTCAAGATAAACATTTTATATACTTATTGGATTTGTTTCACTTCATTTTTGAAGTTTATATTCAATTTTATTCACTTTTGTCTTTACAATTCCGTTAGAATTCAATTTGGCTTCCACTTTGAATATTGAATTAGTTTCACTTACTAATTTGTTTTCATATCTCAAATAAAAGTTTGTTTGCAAACCCTTTTCTTTCTTCAATTTCTTTGATTTCACCTTACTTTATATACACACTTCAATTAGATTTCCATATTCAGTTCAATTCTTTATGCTTATCAATTATAAATCATTTATCGTTAATGAAAATTTTCTAACATTTCAAAAAAAACTCTAACTCCCAAAATTTTCCGAAATTTTGGCAGAGTCTTCCTTGTACGGAGGGACTTCTGCGATATCGCAGGATGCACAAATATATATATACATCGGCCTCAGGCCGGAAATCACAATATATATCAATATATGCAGTTCATTTCTCCTATTTTGAATTTTTGCATAAGCGTACCTTATTATAGCATTTTAAGCAAAGCGGTTATTTATTTTAGCACGTTGTGCCATCAGATTCAGCCAACCGACTTCCCTGAACCTGTACTAACTCAATTACAACATGTAAGTGCCAAGCATGCAAAGTTTATTAACAACTTTCTTAATTTCAATAGCTAACACTTGTATAACATAAGCAATATCCACTAAACACTTCCATAAGCAGGTTTATTGCTTGTGTTATACAAGTGTTAGCTATTGAAATTAAGAAAGTTGTTAATAAACTTTGTATATTGGTCACTTACCTGTTTAATTTGAGTTAGTACAGGTACCGGGAAGCCGTTTGGTTGGATTTGATTGCGAAATTTGCTAAAATAAATTGCTGCTTGCTTAAAATGCTAAAATAAGGTACGCTTATGCATAAATTCAAAATAGGAGATATGAACTGCATATATTGATATATATTGTGATTTCCGGCCTGAGGCCGATGTATATATATATTTGTGCATCCTGCGATATCGCAGAAGTCCCTCCGTACAAGGGAGACTCTGCCAAAATTTTCCGTAAATTTTAGGAGTTAGAAATTTTTTGGAATGTTTGAAAATTTTCATTAACGATAAATGATTTAAAATTGATAAGCATAAAAAAATTGAACTGGATTTGGAAATCTAATTGAAGTGTGTATATAAAGTAAGGTGAAATCAAAGAAATTGAAGAAAGAAAAAGTTTGCAAACAAACATTTATTTGAGATATGAAAACAAATTAGCAAGTGAAACTACTAAAGAAAATGGTCAATTAAATATCGATTGAGATAGGATGAATAAAATTCAGTATTCAGGGTTTGAAACCAAATTGAATTCTAATGGAATTGTAAAGACAAAAGTGAATAAAATTGAATATAAACTTCAAGAATGAAGTGAAACAAATCCAAGAAGTATATAAAATGTTTATCTTGAACTTAAGAAATGAATAGTGAATTCTTAAGTAAATTTGGTACTGAAAGTATGCTAAGTGAATAATTGAATTAAGACTAAAACTGGAAGTTGTGAAATGGGATAATTGTGGATAAGTGAATAACAATCAAAATGAATGTGAATAAAAAAGAAATTGATATAGTTTATAATCAATTGGGCTAATTACGTAAGGTATACATATATTATTTTATTTGCATAGCTATTTGATCCAGATTCGAGCACAGAATTTCGAGGTAGTTTTACCGATCCGAGTTAAGATTTTTCACTCGATTTTCGACGGCGAACCTGGATATGGATTGTTGATTTATTCTGGTAATTCTCTATCATAGTTTGTGGCTATGTAAGGAGGATGACGGTTTCTGATCGAGAAACCAGATCTGAGTCCGCACTAGGAAGTCGGGTGGACAATACTAGTTCGGAAGTGAAATTGTGTGATCGAGTGAGCGATCAGATGTGTATTGCATACGGATGATATATATACATCGTACGGGCTTAAGTAAAGCAAATGTTGAAATTTGTAAAGAAATGTCTAAAATGGTTTTGAAGCTGTAATTGGATGTTATTGCTTAGTAGAATATACAGGTGTATAAAAGCAATGGATAAATTGGGATTTTTGTAGTTTGAAGATAAATTTAATTTAAATTACGGGAAATTGGGTAAAATGGTAAATCGGGGAAAGACAGACCGATTTGGATTGGTTAGCAAATTAAAAAGCAAAGGTGAGTTAATCTCACTCATCTGGTTTAATTTAAATTTAAACGGTTAAATTTAAATAATTGATTGATTGGATTGGATTGATTTGATAAAATAGTATATATAGTAGTATATATATCAATATATATATTGAAATTGATATTCCCGCATTATATAGCGGATGAGACCCCATGCGCCGCATAATAGCGGATGATATTTTATAAACCTATATACCACGATATTCCACCTCGAAGTGGAATTAGTATTGTGCTAACGTCTGTGGATGCAGGGAAACAGGTTGGAGGGTTCCAACTGGATTCCTCAAAATTATTTAGATTATTTGATATTCTGTGTTATGAATATTGATATCCTTTGATGATTTTATTGATAATTGAAATATTGGAAGATATTGTTGGATTGAATATCTAAGTAAAATGAGTTATTAAATTCTATAGAATTGGATTTTGAAAGAAATAAAAGAGTAAATTTTAAGTAAACAATTCAAGTGAATTGGAATAAGGGAATTTTGAATTAACAGGAAAAATACAAACTTTAAAACTAAACTGATTAAATTTAAAGAATAAAGGATTTATTTTTGAATGTAAGGATTAAATTTAATTCAAGGATAAAGAAGGAATTTTGGAAGTTTTAAATTGGTATTTTCAATTAAAAAGGGTTTTAACTCACAGTAAAGAAATAAATCTAAAAGTTAATGTATTTTGAAATAAATGAAGTAGCAAAGGAAATTTATTTCAAAGTAAAGTAAAGTAAATTGGGAAATCAATTGGAAATTGATTTAGTTGTTTAAAAATTGGAATTTTAAAAGAGAAGTGAAATTTTGGAATTTATAAACTGGGTTTATAAAGTAAAATAAAATATTAGTGGATATTTGAAAATATAAATTCAAGGTGGGAATTTATAAAAGAATATGGATTGGTTTAAAAATAAATGTTGATTTATTTTTAAAAGATGGGAATGAGAAGTGTATTTCTCTGGATAGCCAAGTACGTTTTCAAAGAAATTTTAAATATTCGTAAGAAGTTCTAATGTTGTTTAAACCGTATGTTTTAGAAAATTTGTTATTTTTAAATATTAAATTCTAAAGTAAGTGTTTATGTTCAAATCTATTATTGTAGTAATTATATAAAAGTGATTTGGTATTATGTTTAAAAAGAGAAATTTAGTTTATATTTATAAAGTGGTTTATTTTAAAGTATATATTTTAATAAAGTATTCAAGTAGTTTAATTTCAATGTTATAAAATATATTTATAATAAAGTGCTTTTAAATTATTTTTAAATCAAAAGTATTTTGTACTTGGTGTTTCAGAGAAAATAAATATTTGGGGAATGTATTCCGTAAGCGGAAACTGTTTTGAAATTGTTTTCAAATGAGCTTTGAAAATTTGGAAATATATCTTGTGAAGATATTTGAGATTAATAAATAATTTGGAAGAATTATTTATGGTTTGATGGATGATTGTGAATGTTGATTGATAGTTAAATAACCGACTATTAATATTGGCCAATGCGCTGATTGTTTCGAAGAGACCGGGATCGGGATTAATTTCCCGAAAACCACTTCGATCCGGTTTGTACGTTTCGTGGAAACGATTTCGGAGTCGAAGATGGAGCAGTGAAGTGCAAGGGCTAGTCGCTACTAATCCTGAGGATATTTCCAAAATGGATGTAGTAGGGGTAGTGCCTTCGGTTCCGTTCGAACCCGGGACAGACTTGTATGGATGAATGCTTTCGGAAAACATCGTCAGCGAACGATGGGCATTCTAAGGGATATGTTCTATAAAGGTATCGCTTAGCCTCGAGCCTCATCAACCGGGAATGACTGAAAATTAGGGGTTATGCAGCAAGGCTTCATGGGTAGCTCCCACTGGAGGGTAAGGTCATCCCTGTCTAGATGTCCCTTATATTTCGGCTTAGTGTTGCGGTTGCTGATCCCAACCGTGGGGTTATTTTATTCGGAACTGTCCAGTAAGGGATGGTTCCGGCCTTGTGTTGCAGGGGAGCGGGCGTACTCCTTGGTACGGTGATCTATCTGTGTTGTATTTGAGTTGTGTCGAGTTGTATTAACTAGATAGGTGTTTATAACTGTCTAGTATGTGTTGTATTATCTGTGTAACTCTGATGTATATGATACTATGTAATCTCTTATGTGATATATTATATTTATTCGTTCTGCTGTTGAGATTCTGATGTTGTTTTCTTCTTTCTTCTTTATCATTTCTATTTCTCACCCCTTTCTTTCTTAAAAATGATGCAACTTTCTGGTAGTACAAAGTTGGGTCGTCACACTTGGTATCAGAGCGTTAGGTTGAGTGAATACCTAGGCTCTGGAGTGGTGTCTATCTTGAGAGAGCGTACTTGTATTTTTGATATATATATTTATATATTTCTACCTATCTGTTGGGTTACCTATTCGGGTATTCCAATATAAGTTATAAAGGTAGATGGGGTAGTGGTGTGTGTAACACAACTACCAATAGTTGGAGTTTGTTGAGGTTGGAAGCGTATATGCCGAGACTGTAGACCTAATACCGTCTCGAGTGAATTTTTGTTGTGGTGTAAGGATTTCACCTATCTCTGAAGGGAATCTGTTAGGGTTCGGAGTCCATTTTTAAAGTGCAAGTTGGATGAGTAGGATTTGGATTCTGATAGTTGAGCAGAAGCTAGTGATGGTATCTTGATACCACAGGAATCAGTAGTTGTGTGATGAGACACAGTGACTATGGATGTTTCCGGAAATATTTCTTGGGAGCAAGTTTATAGAAGTGTGTCTGCATCGGTGTTGAGGTTGAGTTCAGCTGGGTGTTTTTGTTTGGCTTTGAGGCCTGAGTTTCTCGAGGAGCTTGGATTAGGAAGTTTTGGCATTAGCGGCAGCGTCGCAGTTCATATTATTCTGTGGGCAAGCAAGGAGACCATCTGTCGCAGTTTTCTAGAAGAGAAGTTCAGAAGCAGCAGAGTGGATCCATTTTCTTCGATGGATTGGCTAGTTAAGCATAGGCTGTTCTGTTTGGTAAAGAGAGAGCAGTTTTTCTTGGATATTAGTTTGGGTTGATCGCAAAAGTGACTTGCGATAGTTGAGTGTTCTCTTGGTTTGTCAGAGATCTTTTGGGATTTTTGAGTTTTCTCTTTATGGATCGGTTGAACCATATTTCTGGGAGGTGTTGTCCAGTTTGTGCTCGTGGGAATCATCAGCATTTTCATCTACTCAGATCAGAGTTGTGCAGCGGAAGCAGTTGGGAGTGCATCTGTTTTTCTTTTCCGAAAAGGAGAAGTTGGTTTCCTACTGATGATAGTAGAGTTTGGTTATTGGATTGATCGTGAGTGGATCATTTTGATCAGTTGTTTTGTGAGGCATCAGCGAAGGTAGAGCTGATCAGTAGGGATGTAGACAGCCCAGGATCGTCAGATGAGTTTGTGGATAAGAGACGGAGGAATTTGGATTTCGAAGACGGAGATTTGGTTTTGAGTAAGTTTTCTCCGATCAAAGGAGCTATATAGTTTGGTAAGATTGAGAAGCTAGCTCCGAGATATTTTGGATTTTCTCTATGTTCTGGTAAGGATAAGAGTTTGGTCTTCTGGAGTGAATTGTCAATTTGGATAACTGGGATTCGATGTGTTTCGCGTATCTTTGAGGGAGTACGTGTAAGATCTATCTCTGGTTGTGGAGCCAACAGTTCAGGGAATTTTGGATGTTGAGTTAGACTTGTCTATAGTCTGATATCCTGTCTAGGTTGGTAGATCTAGATGAGAAGGAGCTCTGTAGCTTGGTAGTATAGTTCTGTTAGATTCTGTAGAGCGAGTATCCCGGTATTTTACTTCGGAAACTCTAGATAGTTCTGTCCCGATTTTGTCTGGATAGTTAGATTTGTTTGTTTGGATGAGTTGGTTGCTATGGTTGTTAGCATATGATTAATATGTGCTTGTGTTTTTAAAATTAAATCTTTAAGGAGATTATTAAATTACCTTTGTTTTAAATTTCAGGGACGAAATTCTTTTAAGAGGGGAGGAATGTGACATCCCGAAATTTCTGACAATATCAATTTAATAATATTTATTAAAAATTAAATTGATTTGATAAATTCTTGTTGATAAATTTGAATTGATTTAACAATCTTCTTCTAAATAAACATTTAACTGATAATTTATCTTTTAAAAGCTAATAAATTGTTTTCTATTTATAATGTATATATATTTGTATATATTACAGATAGAAATCTTTGGTTTGAATTTAATAAATAAATAAAACTTGTTTTCTATTTCTAATATATTTTTGGTAATTTGGAAATTATGATTTAATATAGAATGTATAGTTTTAAATAGTTAAGGTAAATGTTTAATTGATTTAAATTTATCTCTTAGCTTAAGTTTAAGGTTAAATAAAAAGGTTTGTTTTAAAATATGGTTTAATAAATATGAGATATTAATTCATTTAAATAATAATAGGAAGTTATAGTCTCTTTTATAAATTAATTAAATTTGACAAATTTTTGTTTTCAAATACATTTATTAATTTATTGTTATATATGTAAATATAAATAGACTTTAAAATAGAAGTGTTATTTTCAATTTTAAATATGTTGTTATATATGTATATATATAACTTGGTTTTAAATTTGGATTTAGAATTTAGTTTGAATTTAAAATGTTTGGGTTTTAAAGGATATTTGTATAAGCTTTTTATATATATATACATAGCCTTGTTTTATTTTCTCTAAAAAGAAATTAATAAAAATAAACACTTATGTTGGAAATAAGTATTAAGTTAGAAGGGAACATAAAGATATTAGTAGACACATCACCTAAATTTTAACCATATGTTAATAAACTATAGATATACTTATTTATATCACAAAGATAAGACTAAAGCATAGCATCAGGCTATAGACATAAGGCTAGGAGAGGAATCATGTTCATGTGGTACAGGAAATGGTATGTACACTTGAAAGATCTCTGAACATTTTTATATAAAGAAAAGTATATACAAGCATAAGTACATACGAAATAAAGAATGGGATATGTATGTGTAGACATAAGGACACAAGGCATTAAATGTTGATATCTCTGGTACATTGTGTAGATTATATCAGCCCAAAGAAAATAAAAATCTCTGACCTGTTTGTACCAAAAGAAAATAAACAACTCTGTATATTTGTACACATATGTATCAATCTACCTCTTTCCATTTTCGTTTACCAAAAAATTAGCATATCAGAAGTTTTATTTCAAACTGAAGCTTTAATTCAACTTAACACATACCTGGAGATCAAAGAAAAAAGAGTTCTAGTGAGCATCATTCTACAAATTCAAAAATAAAAAAAAAAAAACAAGCAAAGCATTTTCCAGTTTAAGGTTTTCAAAGCCTGCTTTTAAAATCCAATGTTCTGTTCTTCTTCTTCCTGGTGAGTAACATCACCTTTTTAAATTTTAAGTATAGGAAATCTGATGTATGTTCATTTCTGGAATTAGAATGTTAGTATGGATATATTTTGGTGCATCCCTGTATATATGTGAATGTATGAAAGTGTGCTTGTCTGTTTATCTGTATCTCAATTGTTTTAGTTTCAAACTAAGAATTCAAACAAAATTTATCTCCACTGGATCTAGTCTTTGATAGGGTTTAATTTACAAACAAAAGTTGTTTGTTATATCATGAACTAAGCTTTATAATTTGATTTAAGTCAAGATAAGTTTGAAATTTCACAGGAAACTAAACAACAGTGTATGTTTATAATATGTAAAAAAATCAAACTACCCAATTCTTAAATTCAGGAATCTAATCTAAATTCTTAACCCAAAATATGATTTTTAAGAATGAAATCACTATCTTTAGTTTGGGCATGAGAGTGAAGTTCTAGTTTGAACAGAATATAGGAATGTGATGATTTCTCGCGATCTACTTGATGATGGGGGTCGGGACTCTTCCTGGAAGTGTAGATGTGATCGGAGAGTAGTGGAAAAATGACCGGAGGTAGTGTAGTTGACTGTGGCGATGGTGGTTGATCGAAGAAGTTTCTAAACCTAGTTTTAGGTAAGGTCACGAATTCGTTTCGTTCGTCACCATCGATTGATCGAGTATGGTAGGATTTTGGGAATCGCTAGAGTGAAGGTAGTCGAGGCTGTGGACGGTGGCGGTGGCATTCAGGTGGTCGGAGCTTCGAAGGAGAAGCGTTGACAGGTTTGCGTGATGGTGGGCTCTGGTGTTTCCAGGTTTGGGCAAATGCTCGATTTTGATTATGGGTTGTTGGTCGAGATTTGATGACTGAGGTGGGATGTTGAGTCGATTTCTTGTGGGTAGCGATCGACGTTGGTGGTCCAAGGTGGCCGGAGTCACCGTGCATATGCACGGTGAAGTGTTTGCCTGATGTTGGTTTTGGGAAGTAGGGTAGTTACTCGAGTTAACTCGGGGATTCGAGGAATTGACTCGAAGTGGGATGGTCATGGACTCGAAGAAATATAGGGTTGTCTCGGGATTATTTTGGTTACAGGTTTTAAGGGGAAGACCTGTTCTGTTTTCTTAAAATTTTAAATTAAAATCTAAACTGAAGTCTAAATGAAAATCTGAAGTTTAATCTGCATTCCAGTTCTGAAATAAAAGAAAGTTTTCAAAATTTAATTGTTTAAATAACTTTGAATGTTTCAGGCTTATTTTAAATATGGTTTGAATTGAAAATGAATTTGGTTTTAAATTCTTTTAAACTCCTTTTATAAAATGAGTATTTCCTTAACATGAGAATTTGAAAGGGTTTAAAATTGTTTTAACTTTGTTAAAATAAATTGGTATTCATTTTAAATCTTAAATTTAAAATGAATTTGAAAATGTAATTTAAAAGCAAATTTGAAAGCAAATTGTTTTTAAATTCTTTTGATAATGATAATTTAATCATAAATAAGAATAATGTTTTTCCTTAAATTTGATTTGGATTTAATTTTCTGTGATTCGTTAAATTATTAAATAATAAGTGATTTGGGTAATTAATGTATTTAATTAATTAATGATTTTGATTAATAAATAGAGTAATTAAAGGTTTAAATTAATTAATTAAGGTTTAAGATTAATTAATTTAAGGAATAATAAATTTGTAATTAAGGATTATTAATTGGATATTAATTAATGATTAGAGATTAATTAATTGATAATTAAAGATTAATCAATTTGGAAATTAATAATGGTTAATCTAAGTTAATTACTTATGTAAAGTAATTAAAAGAGTTGATAATAGTTAATGAAGGTCATTAACTTGAGATTATTTAACAATCAATTAATGTGATTAATTTTAATAATTAATTAGGTTAATTAATTTAGAGATAATCAATTGTGAAATGTTTAAGTGAAATTACTTAATGGAAGTAATTAAGAAACTAATTATTTAATGTAATTAATTGAGTTTAATGTGATTTATTTAAGTTAATTAATTAAGTTTAATTAATTTAAATCACTTGATAGTTTGATAAGTGTAAATTACTTAAATGTAATTAATGAAGTATAATTACGTAGTGAAGTAATTAATGGTAATTACTGTATGTAATTAATTGAAGAAGATTTAAGTATGATAGTAATTTGGATTAAATTACTTTGTGAAATTAATCAAGGGATTAATTGAGATAATTAATTAAGGAGTAATTAATTTATTAAGTGAAGTAATTAAGGGTAGTTAATTACTGAATGGAATTAATCGAGACTGATTAATAAATGTGGTTTAGTTAAAGATTAATTACTTAATGTAATTAATTTAAATGGAATAATTAATTAAATTAAGGATCATTAAATTATATAATTAATGATGTAATTAAAGGATTGATTCATTTAGATAAAATTAATCAATAATAAGTGATTTGGGTAATTAATTAATGTAATTAATTAAGGATTAATGTAATTAATTTTAGTTAATTAATAAATGAAGTAATTAAAGATTAATTACTGTATTTGGTCATGGATAATTAATTTGTGAAATTAATTAAAGAATAATTACTTGAATGTAATTAAAAGATAATTAATCCAGGATGATAAATTAAGATGGAAATCTAGAGAATGATTAATTAATTGATTTGTAATTAATTAATGGTTAAGTAAGCAGGATTTATAGAATGAAGTAATTAATTTAATTTACTTTAAATTAATTAGAGATAAGTAATTAATTTAATTCATTTTAAATTAATTATAAATGATGTGTTTATGAATCATTGCTTATGTATTGATGGATGATATTGATTTTCTTGAATGGTTGAGATCTCATATATGAGATAAATAATGTTGTGTAATATGGATTGTCTATTTATGATGATATTGTAGATTATCTATCCGTGATATTATGAATTATCTATCTGTGTGTATATAGATAATGAAATGAATTGTTTTAACTTTAAAACAACTTGGCCTTAAAAGACACGGTTTGGATTTGATGAGACCGGGATCGGGTTTCCAGATTTGGATATCCGAAAACCACATCGATCCAAATTAACGATAGGTCGTGAATCTCAAGTGAAGATGAAGATTCAAAGTGCAAGGGTTATTGTCGTTAACTCTGATGATGATTCCAAAATGAGTGTAACGAGATAATGCCTTCGGTTTCGTTCGAACCCGGAACGAACTTGTATGGATTGAATGCTTCCAGCACATCGTCAGGTGGACGATGAGCATTCTAAGAGATGTGTTCTCTAAAGGTAATCGTAGCCTCAAGCCTCATCAACCAGGAATGGCTAAAACAGGGGAGGTGCAGCAAGGCTTCGTGGGTCGCACCCACTTGAGAGTAAGGTCATCCCTGTCTAAATGTCCCTTTTTATTTCGGCTTAGTGGTGCGGTTGCTGTACACAACCGTGGGGTGATTTTATTCGGAACTATCCAGTAAGGGATGGTTCCGGCTTTGTGTTGCAGGGGACTTAGGGTGGGTCCTCGGTACGCTGATCTAGGCCAGGTACTGTGACGGGCGGTACCCCAGAAGCCCTGCCATTGTATGGAATCCAAAATCTAATAAGTGCCATTGGATTTGATTGTATTACCCACATTGGTGGCTAATATGCTGGAATTTAATAGATGTAACAATTTCAGCTATTTCATATTTACTTGAAAACCTTAGACCTATTATAATATCACTGAATTTCCTATCAAAGTTTTGGTTAGCGTAAGGGAAAAACTTTTCCATGTTTATGTGTGGGAAGTCTTACGTGATACCTTTTGTTTTCAAAGGTTTTTCAAAGTTAAGAAACTTTAACCTGTTACTCATACCAGACCCATGTCTGACCCAGAGTTTATTTCTGTTTTTCTTAAACTCTCGGGTACTCAAATTTTTACGAGTAGCCAAGGGATTCAGGTTAGCTTTGACGATTGTGGAGGAGCAATGGAGCAGGAGGCTTCAGCGTTGTAGATATATATAGTGTTCCGCTGTGATGGTATCTCCGTGTTGTATTTGAGTTGTGTCGAGTTGTATTAACTAGACAGGTGTTTATAACTGTCTAGTATGTGTTGTATTATCTGTGTAACTCTGATGTATATGATACTATGTAATCTCTTATGTGATATATTATATTTCATTCGTTCCGCTGTTGAGATTCTGATGTTGTTTTCTTCTTTCTTCTTTATCATTTCTATTTCTCATCCCTTTCTTTCTTAAAAATGATGCAACTTTCTGGTAGTACAAAGTTGGGTCGTCACAAATCGAGTTCCAATTTCTTTTTATTAACTTTAAATCAGTTGATTAAAGCAATTTTTTTATATTAGTTAATTTACTTAAATCACTTTTATTAAATCAATTAATTAACTTTAAATATCATTAATTAAAAAGATTTATTAAATTCAAATAACCATTAGTTAAAAAAATGAATATGTCATCTCAAACATCATTTATTAAAATGATAAGTTATTTTAAATTCCATTAATTAAACAATTAATTAAGTTCAAAAATATCATAAATTAATTGGATTAATTAAATTCAAACTCCACTAGCTAAAACGCTTAATTAAAAACATCATCTGTAAAAATGATTTATTTAATTATAAAACATTATTAATTTAAAATGATTTAACTAAATTCCAAATATCATTAGTTAAAACAATTAATTAAATTTAAAACAATCATTAATTAAATTGATTAACTAAATTCAAATATCATTATTTAAAGTGATTTATTATTTTTAAATATCATTAACTAAAATGATTATTAATTTCAATTATCATTAATTGAAATAATTAATTAAGTTCAATAAATTAGTTAAACTCCATTATCATTAATTTAAAATAATTAATTAAATTCAAATAACATTAGTTAAAATGATTAATTAAATACAAAACATCATTAGTAAATAATGAATAATTAAATCTAAAGATAAACCAATTTTTAAATCATCGTTTATTAAATTGGTTAATAAATCTCAAAAACATTAATTAAAATGATTAATTAATTTAAATTATCATTAATCAAAATGGTTAATAAATTTTCAATATTCTTTATATTAGAAACACAAGCTTAAGTTCATATGACGGGGTTTGGGGATGGAATTTAATAAATGACGATATAGCGAAATCACTATAACGACAATTTACAAGTTAAATGGAATACCAGGATTTATTTTCAATTAACCATTAATATAATAGCATAAGGATGTAAATAACTAATTATTGGTGAGTATCCCCCTTTGGGTTTCTCTACAGATTTTCCCTTCAAAACAATGGTTATGGATAATATATATATATAATCATATGGGTTTATAACGATCAATTTAATATGTCATCCATTTTCCAAACGGAAATTCAACCAAACAAGCAATCAAACAATTTAACTAACATCCAAACAATCCATAAACATTTATAATATCATTGGTATGATATAATAAAATTTAATGTGAGTTAACTCATATTGATTTTCGTTTTCGCCGAAAGGTCCCGATTTAACTTATTAACCCCCTTTGGGTTTCTCTACAGATTTTCGTTTTCGACGACATGAGTCAAACGCAAAAAACGGCATTCGAATCAGACCTCATATGGGCGAGATAAATTTTTCATAAGTTATCGATAAATTAACTAATCAAATAACTTAATGACTATTTAACTTAATTATAAAATTACCCTTCTTCTCCAACACAAAACATGGTCGCCTCCTCCAAATACAAGTGCACAACCAATCCGTGCATGCTAACCCAAGATACGGACCTCCTAACCTCCGTTTGCCAAAATCGGTTTCGCCGACAGCCTCCTCTCCACAATCTCCACCTGCTCATACCAAAATCCATGCCCAAAACTATCCAAAAAAAACAACATGCTCCAAATCACCTCGCTGCTGTAATGACGCGAGCCCCTACCTAGCACCGCATGCCCCCAAATACATAGCTCTGATTTCTTCGACGCGAGCAACCTGAAGCAACAATCCAAACATCCAAACTCCCTCACAAAAACAAAAAAAATCGAACCCTAGTTGGCTAAAGGAAAATCAAGCTCCATTAAAACACCTCAGAACCAAAAACGAGATCAGGGACTCGAAGCCCTTGCCTGAATGTACTCATGGAATCAAGAATTATAATTTTTTATGTAGTGAAGAATTTTAATTTTAATTTTGAATTCCATGTTTTAAAGAGGAGGCACTGTTCTTTTTTTGTTACAAGCAACAGAGATATAAACGAGAAAGGTATGGGCTTGCATACGGAGTATGGGCACGGGTATGGTTGAGTATGGGTAACATGGCTAAACTTATTATATATATATATATATATATATGTATATATATATATATATCTGTGTGTGCGTGTGTTATTTAAATTTAAATTATCAAGCTATAAAACGTTCGAAAATTCCAAACTTCTATCGAGGCGTGCCGCCTGACGTTCTATATGTTATACCCCTATTCCAAATGCAATGGAACTTGTTTCAAGACCTAATTCGATCGTGTGCAGAAGATAGGTTTTTAGACCCAGTTATAATATTAAATTTCTGATATTAATTTCAATGCGTTTCGAACTCGCACGACCAAATGATACATCTGATCGTCATGAAATTCGACGGCGTAATATAATTCACTATTACGGATCCACTGAAACTAGTTTCATCGAAATCCGAGGCTGTGCCCCGAAAGGCTAATTTCACATATTTAGATATCGCTTTTATATTTAATTTTCGTTATTTATCCTGTCTATTTATATTTGTAAATAAATTTACAAATTGAATTCATAAATATTATTTATTAATTAATGGAAGTTAAATAAAATTATTAAATCCATTTAATTGACATTTAATTCACAATTCAAATATTTAATTATTCCCTATATTTGAATTATAAGTTATTGAATTCCAAAATTTAATTATTTAAATATTTAAAATTAATTAAACATTTAAAATCAAAAAACCAGAATTTTGGGTTGTTACATTCTCCTTCCCTTAAATTAATTTCGTCCCTGAAATTTCTAAGAAAATGTTTCCAAACCCATAAGTTTAAAACTATTAACTAAAATGGGTTACTAAACTTATTTTCAAAACCCATTTAGCTGGAATATATTCTAAAGTTTCCAAGATATAACCCCAAAAATCAAATTTTTCCAAAATTCTTAAAAAATTTCTAACTCTTAAATTTTTGGAAAATTTCGCTAACGTCTCCTTTGTGCGGCTCAATCGGTACAACTACAATCGCCTCTACGGGCTCCAAACCAGTCAAAAGAAAACAAAAGCCAAGTGGCCTCTCTTATTTGGGGTATAAAATCATCAACCAAATTAAATTTTCTGAATTTATTACGTACCTTTTTGCGATTGATTTATAATTTGGCAAGTAATTTATTATCTTCTATGCAAATGCAGGTGCACAACAATCAATAGCAATCTCTTGTATAACTATACTTACAAAATCTAAAGAAAATTAGGCTGACAAAAGCAATGTGATGTAACTCTACATGCAAAAACTAGTCTGATATAAATCTACATGCAGCCAACAACTATATCTCAATCTATGCAACAAAATACTGAGAATATTTTGTAATAGGTGTTATGCATCCAATTATTTCAAATGATATAGTAAGATCTAAAAACCCGGGTTTTTCAACTCAAAAGTCTATTTTCAAATTTCTCAGACGATAAAAATCAAAGACCAAAATCAAAATAACAAGGAGGGAATTCCTCTAAATAAATTATGGTGAAACTTTAGAACCAAAACAACATAGAGCGTCCAGTGGTATTCCGGTTCCTCCAAAAACATCAACTAGAGTGAATAAATATCATTCCTTTTCCAACATCTTTAAAAATCTCCTTTTTCCAAAATCACCGGGATTTAGGACCTAATAACAAGAATTTAAAATCCTTTGTCTACAAATTTAAACTTTATAGACAATGGTATATGAAATCACACAACCAATCAATTCAACTCAATCAATCAAATAAATAAAATTCCGTGAAGGAATAAACTAACACTAACAGTCAATCAAATTCCATAAGGGAAAACTCATCACTTAACGTTGTTTCAAAATGTCAAATGACTAACAAACAAATCATAACTTAGGTTCAAAACTTTCTTGATTGTCCAAAAATATAGATAATTATCTAAGCGTACCGTTTGCTCATTAGCCTTTGGTCTTTGCTTAGAAGATTATCCAAACTCACCTGGACAAAATGGAAAGTTATACTCCATATTTTACTAGTTTCTTAATTATATTAATTTTTATAATTTACTTATATTTTTCACTTAGTATTTTATTCAATACTAAAATTATTTATGAATTATTTCATAATTTCTCGCCCAAGTTTAAAAAAAATTATAAAGTTATTTCTTTATAAAACTTCAAATCATAACTTATTCCACTTTATTTACTTGTACAATACTCTTTTATATCCTAAGAATACAATACAAAATTTATTTTTAACCTTGTCAAAGATCTAGATGGAGATCAAATCAAATTATGGTTTCTTAAAACTGAATCAACCTATTAACTTTTTTTTAACTTAGAGTGTTAAAATGAATAATATTTATGGCTTGACCCAATCAACAAATAGTTTACACAACTTTGATGTTATAATCTAATATATGATTGTAATAAAAAAATGTTTATCAAAATTCTCTTATTTTATTTAACCCAATTTACCCGTGTTAAATTATCCCCTATCTTATCTAAGAGAAAAATCTTTTTTTTTTATCAAAACAAATCTCTTATTAGAAATACTTTTCATTGTTAAACCGATTCCCTTTTGGGGAACTTAAAAATTAAAAACCCGGTTTTTAATTTCAAAACTCTTTCATTTGAAATCATATTGCATATATTTTGATGTATATTAATTTCAAACAATTTATTTATTAAAACTTACATTGGGTTTATTCAGATTTGAAATCATTTCGATTGCACAAGGATAAAGAGAATAATTTACTAAGTACTCGACAACGTTTGCTTAAGAGAACATCTGATCGTCACTTAGAAGATTATTCAGGTTACCATACAACTAATCAAAACGATTTCCTCCTAATTATCCTAAAGAAAATGCATTCCATTTAAAATTCTACTTCCCAAAATATTTGTACTTTTAAACTTTCATAAGTACTACTATTTCATTTCTCAAAAATTCTTTTGAAATTATTTTCAAAAATTCCGGTATTTAGATTTAAAAATCCTTTTTACATGCATTTTACAAACTAAATTTATATAAATTTCCTTTATATAAAAATCATTTCATATTACAATAATTCTCCTTTATTATAATAGAATTATCTCCAATATTTATTCTCTAAATATCTTATCCCACTATTTAGATTATATTAACAGCTTTTATAAAGTTTAATTCTTAGCCCACCATTATTAAAAGGTGAATTTTCAAGCTAACATTTTCTCCGAACACCTTTACAGTCAGATTGTGAAAATTAACTCACAAAGGGTTCATTTTAATTCAAAGCGATAAATGCTCCTAATTAAACCGAGCGCAATTTAACAACTAATAGGCAACAGTTAATGCTTCTTGTTTAAATTAAGCATAACCGAACAAACAATAGTGATAATAAATAGATATTATCACATTTAAACCAACACACTTTATGAATATATAAAGTTTTATAAATTATTCATTTATATATATATATATATATAATACAATCCTAGGAGAAATATTAAATTTTCCAAAATTTTTAAAATTTTCAATACCATGTCTATTGGCCTTGGTCAAGTGTTTAGAAACCCCTATCGATACCATGACGACCTACGTCTCGACCAGAATTCATAAAAACTCAATAGACCAACTAACATAATACGTTTTTATAAAATCAACAAATACGCTCTCATACATATAATACTCTCAAACTCATTCTAGGGTGCACTACACCAAATTGATGATTTTGCAACATTTTGTATTTGTAAATTTCTAACACTTACAAATGTTACAAACTACTAACAGTTAATAAGTGTTAGAATAGCTGAAAAAGCGTTGGTAAAAATAAATAATTATCTATATAAACTTTACAACACATTACTTATGATATATAACACAAATAAGTGTTACAATGATTGGTAAATTTGTAAATAATTCATGACCAAGTGCACTTGTTTGTAATTTAGCGTATGTTTCATTTCCCACACTTATCCATTCCTATTCTCATTTTTGGCCGCACTTTTTTATTTCCAATTTAGGTTTTTCGTTCTCATCTACTCTTTACCCTAGTTACCCTCATTTCAATTGCTGCTCGAATCGAAGTTAAGCCTAAACGCTAGTTACCCTCATTTCAACCATGGCCATGCCGTACTACCAAATCAAGTCCGAACAACCATGGCCATGCCTCATTCGCGTTTAAAGAAGGCGGTGGATTCGGGTTTGAGCAAATTCGTGGATTGAAGGTGGCCGGTCAGTGGTAAGGAGGCGATTCCGGAGGTTGTGGGTTCGTTGATTATTGGATTTTCGATTTGGGACTGGTCGCGATTTTTTTTTGCTTCGAGATTAGGGATTTGCTATCATCGACCACAGACTGATGGGGAAGAGTGGATGTTGTCATTGTGATCAGGTGCGGTGATGGGTGTGGAGTTTGTCACTGGTACAAGAAAGGGAGTTCCTTGGACCCAACTGGTGCACAGGTATTTTTCCTTTTTCTGTACCACTTTTTTTTTTAAAAAGGAAGTTTATGACATAATTCTGTGATATATGGAAAAGTGCATGGTTATAGAACATATTCATAAGACATATGCAGTACTGGTATGTTGCATTTTCAACTAATTAATGGTTGCTTTCAGTATTCATTAACTATGCAACTACGTAAAAGATTTGGGTTGGACATAGGATTTTTGTGATGTATTTACTGCAGACTATTCTTAGTGGGTCTAGAAAAGCATGGAAAAGGAGACCAGAAAAACACATCGAAAAATTTCGTGACAACAAGAACGCCAGTTCAAGTGGCTAGTCATGCACAGAAGTATTTCAATAGGCTCAACTCGGAAAGTAAAGACAAAAAATGAGCAAGCATTCACGACATTACAATTGGTAACCTGTCAGAAGTATTTATACAGCAAGGTAGTGCTGGTGTGTGTTCATCTGGAATGGATTTTGAATCTGTATACAGGAGGAGGCATTCATCAAATGAAGCTTATTTAGATACTTAAATTTGGTGCTGTGCATGTTTGATTTAGTTAAGGATAGTTATAGGAACTCATGTTTGTGTTAGCTTGAGATTTTTAAGTCAGTGGGAAATAACTCTACAAAAATAAGTTATCTATAAGATAGAACATATATTTATTCCTGTGCTATAAAGTATAAACTGATGCATTTTGCTGTGGTCCGGATATATGGAATTTACGAAAGGGAAAATAAGGTTCAATGCCACTTGAGCAAACTGGACTGACAAAATGCACCTCTTCTTTTAGAAAAGCTAAAATGGATGTTTATGCCAAGTTGCATTTATAGCATTTATAGCATAAGCAACATCAAAGATATAATATTTTAATGTGGTATTACTAGTATACACTTGTATTGAACACCGTTTACTTCTTCAACCCTCTCACTTTCCTTTCTGCTAGTGCTAATTTTTATCAAGCATTACAATATTGAGGTAAAATATGTTTCAGTCTTAAACAATAAAATATGTTTCATTTTCCTTTAATATTTATTGCTAAAAGAACCGTTGGTGTATTGCTTTAGGTATATATAGGTGTGGAGAAGTCTAGCAAGTCCTTAATTGTGATACAATACAATTACTACTTTTTATGTATGCATGCACACAGTTTCAATAAGGGATACAAGGACATATGTCACTTTGTATTTAATCCTTAGTTATTTTCCATAAAACAAATATGGAAGTAGAAAAGGTACACCTCTTTGATGCTAATCTCGAAACATCTATCAATGTAACTTCTATATTTGTCTTGCTTTGTATTCACTTAGATAAATCGGTCAGATCTTTTGAATTTTAGTTTCCCATTCATTTTACCATGTGTAAATCTGATTAAAACTGTACGTATATTGTGTTATAGGAGGAAAATATAAAGGGAAGACTGGGTTATGAGCATCTTATGGAACCACTACACATTCTGGTTGAAGCTGAGTTGCCTGCTTCTATAGTCGATGCAAGGTTGATCCAAGCACAAGAAATTATAGAAGAACTGCTCAAACCTATGGTGTGTATTTTTATAATATTTAACCACCAAATTTCACTCCTATATTTCCTGCTAATAAATTATGCTTCAGTTGTGCAAATTTCACTCCTATATTGCAAAATCAATTTGTGAATGAGTTCAAACTCAGTTGTGCATGCTCAGTTTGCAAACTGAGCCTGCATGACTCAGTTTCGCAAACTGAGCCTGCATGACTCAGTTTTGCAAACTGAGTTCGCAAAACTTATTTGTATTATACTTACCGTCTTTACGATTAGTTAGTTTCAGTCGAGACTGTTAATTATTGAGAATTATTAATCATGTTGTCATTTGTCAATGCATACCCGCAATAGTTAAGTTACCAAAAGAATTTTTAAGGCAAACAAACCGATATATTGTGTCAATTGATTATGTTTATTTTTTCCAGGGTAAGTTTAATGGTTTTTAGCTTTTAGCTTTAAATAGGTAATCCTAATTTGAGCTTTATTTGGATTTTATGGATGCAAGGTTTATATACGATGACAGAGTATAGATAACAAAACTAAGATTAATTACTCTTATTTTACGTAAATTAGCAGTAATGATAGTTTAATATACTATTGGTGGTAAATTAAATCCATTAGAAGAGCTACTGTATCATTTTATATTGCATCTTGAAATAAAAAGTGTATCTAACAAATATCCTACCTACAACTAAACAAATCTATTAAAACGATAATAATTTATCATACAGGTTATTAAAACCATTTTTCAAAAATCTATGAAACATATACATGAAAAATTGAAATATGAAAAAAGAAAATTTATGTTAGATACAGTAAATCTGGTACATCAAACAACTCTACTCTTATTTTACGTAAATTAACAGCAAATATACTCTTCGTTATATTTAATTGAAAGTATATAAAATTAAATATAATTATTTTTTGCAGAGTTATGATACAAACAAGTAAAACATAGTAGCATTCTTAGTAAATTCATGACAATAGCATAATATTCTGCACTTTTCAATTGAAAATTATCATTTCAAATCAAACATGAGTAATCATATTCTAATATTGAGTTATTGAAAATTGATGATGATGTGGTGATGAGGAGTTGTTGGTGAGGTTGTGTTATGGAGAAAGTAGGAGTTGTGGATATTTTGTGATGTTTTGCAAGGAGGAGATTGTGAAGTTGATTGATGTTTAGGTCGGTGGTAGTGGAGCAGGGTGCAGATGAAGGAATCGTTGTAAGATGATGGTGGGGATGGTATGTGGGCAACTTATAGTATGTGCTGTAAGGATGGTGGATGGTGAAGGCAGTGCAAATTTGTGATGGTGTAGGTTGATGAGTTGATGAACGTGCAAGGAGGCAGTAAGTTTTTTTTCTTTGGTTGTGTAGCAGAGGGTTGTGGAGTAAGTTTTTGGTTGATGACTGTGGACAGTGAATGGAAAAGGTATGTTGAGGGTGGTCTGTTGATGAACGTGATGCAAGGTGGTTTGTTGAGGGTCAGGTGGTTGTGATAGGGGGAGGAAGACAGTCGTACAGGGTAGTTAGGGGAATGATGACTGGAGTAGGTTGCAAGATGGATGAGATAGTTATGAGTTGTAGCAGTGTGTTGACAAGGAAGAGGTAATGATTTGTATGTGGTGGGAAGGTTGTGGTGGATGTGGTTAGCTGGAATTTTCAGGTGAAAGAAGTTATGACAGAGCAAGATGGTGTTGGAGTTGTGGCTGTTGGCAGATTGGGCAAATGGTAGGTACATGTGTGTATTGTATAGGATGTTATGGTAGGTGGCAGTGAAAAATGGGAAGTGTTTGGTATTGATGGCACTGTTGGTGCAAGGGAAGTGTTGATATATGGATATGTGCACATGTAGGTTTGGAAAGTGGATATGTTGTGATGTTAAGGCAGACTTGGTTTAAGAGATGGTCAGAGGGAAGGATGTGATTGTTGCTGTTGTGATGCGAGCAACAGTATGTGGTCTGAAGTAGCAAATGGTCTGATGTTTGGTGAATGAAGTGTGAGATGGTGAACTGTAGGATGGTTACTGCTGAGACATGGGAAGTTTGAATGAAGGATAAAGGTTGTAATAAGGTAGAAACAGTGGCGGAACAGATGATGAAGTCAGGTAGAAGTTTGTATGAAGTCAGGTAGAACATCATCATCATCATCATACATGATTCAAAATTGTAAATATACAGAGAATTGTAAATATACAAAATACTTCTTTACAAATATACAAATCTTACTATCACTTAAAAATAAAAAATCATTTTTTTGACTAATTTAAACATATACAATTTATAAGGAAAACAATTCACGCGCGAAGCGCATGCCGTAAAACTCGTTATAAAAAATTGAAATTAGTTACAGCTCAAACCTGAGCCACCATGGTTTCATTGGTGTTTACGTGTATTTTTTTTCTTCCAGTTCTCATACCAGTGTATTTGTGGAAATAATAATACTTGATCTATTTTCAAACAGAATAGCCTGGTGTGGACCCTTTTTTAAGATGAAAAATAAACGCACATATGAATAATTTAACAGTTCATCTACCAAATGAAAATAGTGGTTTTTTAAATAAATAACAGTTAACTAAGTTGACTTTAAAAAAATTGAGGAAATAAATATGCACAATGAGACATGCGTAGAAAATTAGGAATCAAAATTATTACACATACATTGCAGCAGTAAGCATATCAATATATTTATTACCGAAAAAAACCATGCTGAGGTGTAGCAGAACTGTATTAACGCGTCACCTACCTCAGTTGTAGTTGTTTATTAACTCAATTCTTTCGCCTGCATTGCATTTTAGTAAAAAAATTAAGCATACATAATTCAATTTCTATTTCAAATAAAAGCCGCATAAAATATTTAGTTAGTGTACTTCATGATGTTCTTTCATTTAGTTAGTGTATTTATTCCAAAAGCCAAATTTATTATGATGCGCATAGAATTGGGAATACAGTAACAGTCTTTTATCAGAAAAAGGTTAACTGTTGAAGTTTCAAAAGTCAGTTAAAATACCAACGAAACAAGTAACAATAAAAATAAAAATAAAAATAAAAATAATAAAAATAAATCATATTTGGTACAGTTCATGTACTTAGTAACATATGATTTCAACAAATGAACTAGGTTTAATTTGCATATCTTCTGCAACGTGTTGTATTTATTTAGTACGTCTTAAAAATAGTTAATAACTCAAGTTCAATATCCACAGCGATATACACAACCGTCTGTTGCTTGCTGTCAATTTTGAACATGTTAATCCATCCAAAATTAGACTGCTACATCGACCAAATAGTCATGCACTGATCATAGTGGTATAACTTATCAGATCACAATTAGTTAGTACAACGGAGAGGATAATTAGTAGTTTTTGATTACTGAATCGCATCATTTTATGTTTAAACATATGTATCATTATTTCAGAAACATTAAAGTATAAATTCTCTGTAAGGAAATCTCGATTTCTCATAAAAAATGCCTTATTTAATACATGTGCAACTAATGAGCCAGTAGTTCCATGAATACAACAATGCCTAGGGGCAGATGTATTTGTTCCCTCAAATATTTAATAAAGGCTGATGCAATTTATGCCCGTAATAAATTATCATTAGGGACCAAAATATATTTTTTCCTCTAGTTTAGTGCCTCTAATACTTTGAAAATTGGTAGTACATTGATATATCTGGAATGTATCCCCTTTCCTTGAGCACCTTGTGAATGTAGTTTAATGATGATAGGGTTGTGATCACTAAGTGCTGATGTAGTGGTAGTAGCTATGAAATCTTGGAAGTGTTGCAAAAAGGTGTCATTGATTAATACTTTGTCTATACGTATGGTTACCCCATTTTATCTTCAAGTAGTTTGATTAACATGTATTTTGCATACTAAGTGCTGATGTAGTTTGATTAACATGTATTTTGCATACTAAGTTTGTGAATTCATAAATACAAAAAAATTAGAACCTGAGTTGTAACTCAGTCTTTAACCTTTTGATTTTGAAGGTATAAGTTTTTATCGAGTGTTTATATTAAATGCAGGAACTTGAAGAAGGATGCTTTGGATTGTTGTATTGGACATTGAAGAATATTCAAAACCATTAGAGTTTGGTGTGGATGAGCAGGAATGGTTAGGTTAACCGTAAGTTAAACTTTAAGTGTATTTTGAAATATATTTTTTGAAGCTTATGTTGTAATAATATCTGAATATATGACATTGTGGTATTTTAGATATGTAAATAATTGTTTATGATATATTATACTACATTTGCAGAGCGTTTAAACTTTGCATTGAATATGTATGATGAATTATTTGTGATATGGAAACCATTATTTGCAGTGTGTTTATATTTAAACTTTGGGTTTAAGTTTTGGTATATATATATGTGTTACTAAATAATCATTTTTCAACACTTATAAGCGTTACCGTGTATTTCTATACCAACACTTATAAGCGTTACCGTATATTTCTGTACCAACACTTATACGTATTACCGTATATTTCGTTACCAACACTTATAAGCGTTACCGTATATTTCTGTACCAACACTTATAAGTGTTACCGTATATTTCGTTACCAACACTTATAAGCGTTACCGTATATTTAGGTACCAACACTTATAAGTGTTAGTAATACGTATGTTTGTAACACTTATAAGTGTTACAAATTTGGCCGCTCCATTCCTCACAATCCATTAGTAACACTTAAAAAGTGTTACTGAAATTATTTGTAACACTTATAAATGTTAGAATTTGCCTGTTTTGGTGTAGTGGTGTCGCTTACCCTATCTCTAATGAGCCAAACCCTACCAAAGCCAAGGTTCTCGCTTAACCTCGCGCTTTGATACCAAATTGTAACGACCCGCTATTTCGACCATCGAAAGTCGACAATGAACACTACCACCATGTTCCAATGTCGCGCATCCAATTGATAAAATGATAGATTGTTAGGGTAATTAAAAAAAGAACAGAGAACAGAGAAAAACAGAATTTCACAGCGGAATCGACCACATATAATATAATAAGGACCGTAGAAACTGTCACTCCAAACATACAGAGTATATCAGAGTTAAAAACAAACCTTATCAACTGGACAGTTATAAAATCCTTGTTGGAACTGGACTAGCCCGCAACGGAAGTTATGGGTGAATTTCAAAAAAATTATCCTATTGGATCTTTTATTGGGCCCATGAAGTCTAACTGAATTAGAACATTTCTAAATTTCATTTAAATAAAATCATTTACTTTATTTAAATTCAAATATATTAAGATATGAAATTAATTTTATTTGATTTAGTTTATACATAAATGTATCGTATACATATATGTGTGAGTGCATGTGTAACATAATAATCCGTGAAAGGTATAATATGCCCATATGTACATGTTGGGATTTACATCGCAACAGACATATTAGCTCATTTGTATGTCATGTAAGTTGTCCAAATATGCGCATGTATATGTGCACGCGCACGCATACACATATATGTATGTATAAATATATTATATATAATATATGAACTTAAAAAATTTATATATAAATATATAAATATATATATAAAGAGAGAGAACATTTATTAAAAATTATTTATAATTCAAAATTAACTTAGTTTTGCAAACATAATAATTTTAGTATTTTAATTTGTATATATTATGAATAAAATAATGTTTTCATCCATAAATAATTAACATAAAATAATCTATTGATGAAAATTCAAATTTTATAATTTTTGAAAATCTAGGATCATTAAATAGAGCTTAGGAAAAATCTGAAGATTTTGCAAAGTTGAAATATTATTTTTAAAAACAAATACATTGATTTCGGCAATAATTATTTAATATAAAATAATATATTATTAAAAATTTAAAATTTAAAATTTCAGAAATTTTAGAATCATGAATGAAAGGTTACAAAAAATTTTGAAGAATTTTTCTACTAAATTATTATTTTTAATAAATCATATACGGTTTTTTCAAAATAATATTAATTATAAAAAATAATAAACTTTGTTGAAAAATTCCTAAATTTTTTTATATGTTTCTGAAATGATATAATATTTTTAAAAATATAAAATTGAATTTTTAATTTAATAATTATTTTATATATAATATACAATTCAAAGATCAATAAATGTTAATTTAAAAATATGAATAAATGTATGATAATTAATTTTCAAAATTTTAAATTCATATTATATATAAATAAGTGTACTAAATTTTTTAAATCATATATATATATATCTTATATATGCTATTATGAGAGAGAAATATACACTAATATATATATATATATGAATTTATTAATAAATATATATAAAACAATTATTAATGATAAAAATTGATTTTGTACAGTAAACAACATTTGTCTATATATAAATCAAATAGTATAATAAACAAATTATGCACATAACCAAATTGATTTGTGACAACTACATCTACTTACCAAGTCTCACATAACTAAACATATAGTTGCAACATATTTAAACAGATATGAAATTGCTTATTGGATTATAGAATATAATTTAATTACTGTAATATGAATTAAAATTACCAATTTAATGATGCCTTTGAATCCACATTGAAGCAATGACTTCCTTCCTTTTACTGTTCTTGATTCGTCAAATTGCAAGTCCGGAACCACCGACCTTTAACTATCGAATAGTATTATTTTAATTTGAAATATATTTGAGAATTTTGGAGTGGATTGAGAGCTATGTTTTAACCAGCAATGTAGAAGGTAATGGCGGCCAAAATGGTTGGTTATTATTTTTAGTGATACATACATACATACATACATACATACATACATACATACATATATATATATATATATATATATGTGTGTGTGTGTGTGTGTATGTAGGGTTGTATTAGAGAGAAACGAGGAAAACCTTTTTTACCCATTCTCACTTGATCTCAACCATTATCTCCAAACCAATTCTCTATGTTTTAGCCACCCCTATACCTTCCCAAAACCGAAATTTTGCAGCCCTAATGATGGGCCTTAAACTCATCTAAGCCTAAGCCAAAATACTATGCAATTAAATCTAATTTAATGCCTTGTCGATATTGTATATCGATCGATATATTTATAACTGTTATAAATATATATAACATTATTTATTTCTCAAATCATATTCAAATTTTATAATTAATATTTCATAAATATAAATTAATTTATAACAATTATAAACTAATTAAATCGTTCGGTCTTAAGGGAATTCCTCATTTCGGCTGTGTAACTCTTGGGTGTAAATTTGGTCAGCGGTTAACATAGAACTATTCTAATGTTAACATCCACACGTCACTTAGCAGGTGGTGTGACATTATGGGCCATGGCCAAATTTATCGCGTACTCATTTTCGGTAAAATCCAATTTTCGTTTAATAAGCGTTACCCGGTTGTGACATTTGTTTACATCAATTCTCTTCGTCAAAACTATATCACTTTGGACTTATGGAATTTGGTAATGGTCAAAATTCCAACCACATCCACATTCAACTTTATAGTCTAAATACAAAGTCCTTGGTTCAATAATAACAATTATTATTAACCGAAATTCTCTGACTAGAGACTTTAACTTTGAGTTGATTGAGTTGACTGTGATATTAACTGCATATAACTGAGGAGACGAATCCTCTCTTGTATAGTGCTTCACTTTCAGTACTTCCACTCGACCCAACTATAGTCACTCGATGGATGCCATGCCATGGTTTGGCTATAATCAAAGCGGAGCTTTCATATTGAAGATCCAAAGTATTCTCAAGTCGAGAGAACTGTGTGAATCAGTCACATCGATATTTTCTGTTTGACCTTAGTTATATTAACCAACAGAAAACTATCTAGTGAGTCGTTCCATGGTTATCCAATAACTATTAGTACGTAACCCCTAGGGTGCCCCCAACAATCATGAGTAATACACTGCCCAACATTTTGAGAGCGTTACGTGCTCCAGTCTCAACGGATACATCGATATCCAGTCTCAATGCATCTTGACTATGAACATTTAAGATGGTATATTTGTTTCGTTGTGATAAATTACTCACTGTTACAATACTTTGTAACTACTATCACAAAATATACCATTTATGGATTTTTCTATTAAATATACTTTTAATTAAGTTAATTAATTAATATAATCACATTATATCAAGTATATAATAGGAAGAAAATACCTTTTATTTCGAACCAGATTCGTCAACGAGTTAGATATATATAAAAAATTACATAATTGCCCCTAGAGCATACTCCTAACTCTATCAATCCTGACCTTACAAATGCTGATATGTATACTATATAATACAGCGAAAAATTAAAATACTACGATAGGTGAATCTTCGGATCCCCTCCACGATTTCCAATGCTTCAAAGATAACCTGGGAAAATAATCGTTCTGACCCGAGCATTATAAATAAATAACACCCGAATCAGTCTGGAAATACTAGCGTGAGACAACTCGAATAATAGGGAACATATATAAAAGTTCTGTGAGACCTCACCACTAACGTTGAATAGGTTTTTGCCTCACAGGAATAACATCCATACTGGCAAGAGCAGAAATAAATATCAGAAAATAAATCCAAATATGAATGAGCATAAATAATATTAAACCAGATTTGAAAAAATGAAAATAAACCAAGTAAAATCCGAATTGGACAGAATGGATAAAACAAGGAAAACAGTCCAATTTGATAGAATGGACTAAATAAGATAACAATCCAAACTTGATAGAATGGACTAAATCAACACATAAATGCCATGATGAAGAGTTGGTCTACTCGTGGCAATTTAAAGCTAAAACAGATTCAGGATTTTCGAATCAAACAAGTAAAGGAAATTTTCCAATAAATGATAAGGGAGGTGCTCCACCTTTGAAGTATACCTCTAGTAATATACTTCAGAGAAGCTCATATACTCCGTGACACTTCTGGGACAATACCAAGCAGGATCCCGCCAAACCTTACCGAGAATCTGAATATTTCCACATCTAAGTGCACAACCAAATCCAAAGTAGATGAGATGTGAAAATACCCTTTTGATGGGAGCAACCACATATAACTTGGCTTCCTTTCGCTCTTTGGATCTAGTCATTTCCGACAAAGGATATCGACGCTTAATGTAGCAATAAATCGTCTTAGAATGACAATAATAAAGTAGCTGAAGTAACCGATGGCTGAGATACCAAATATCAAGGTTATAAAACGATCATATATGGAAATTAAGTCTTGTATACTTATCACCACTCATTGAATTCAAACTTGTACTTTTTCTTGGTTAACAATAATATCGGACAAGTCAATGTAGTGTTACCTCAAAGTCATGTCCAACAATTCAAACTTGTAAAAGGGTATTTTTGTTGTAGTGTTATTCCTAACTTTAGAAATAGCGACAAGTTTACTTCTTCGATGTTTAGTGCTAAATATACAAATAAATTGTTTCCATATAAGTGGTTTGCTTTACGGAAATTAATTCATTTCCGTAAACGAATCAAACATTTTCTTTTAAAAACAAACTGAACTTGTGTTTGATTTCCATTTTGGCAAAACACTTTAGAATTAGTTCTTGATTGTTAAAATGTTAAGAGAATAATTTTTCCATGTGCGCGAACTCGAATGCCTAACCAACATCAGACCGAACACTCAGAAGATTATCCAACTTAACATCCCAATAACCGAGTTCCAATTCCTTTTTATAACTTTAAAACACTATTAATTATCCTGAAAGATAATTAATCACATTTAAAATCTCTTTTTAATAAGCAATTCATTATTTATAATAAAATAGATAGTTATTTCCAAACACTTATATAACACTGGTAAATTAACTTTAAAATATTTATTAAATCGATTAATTAACTTTACATCAGTTAATTAAAGCAATTTTATCATATTAGTTAATTTACTTAAATCACTTATTAAATCAATTAATTAACTTTAAATATCGTTATTTAAAAGATTTATTTAATTCAAATAACCATTAGTTAAAAATGAATAAGTCATCTCAAACATCATTTATTAAAATGATAAGTAATTTTAGATTCCACTGATTAAAACAATTAACTCGGTTCAAAAATATCATAAATTAATTGGATTAATTAAATTCAAACTCCATTAGCTAAAACGCTTAATTAAAAACATCATTTGTAAAAATGATTTATTTAATTATAAAACATCATTAATTAAAATGATTTACTAAATTCCAAAAATCATTAGCTAAAACAATTAATTAAATTTAAAACAATCATTAGTTAAAATGATTAACTAAATTCAAATATCATTATTTAAAATGATTTATTACTATTAAATATCATTAACTAAAATGATTATTAATTTCAATTATCATTAATTGAAATAATTAATTAAGTTCATAAATTAGTTAAACTCCATTATCATTAATATAAAATAATTAAGTAAACTCAAATAATCATTAGTTAAAATGATTAATTAAGTATAAAACATCATTAGCAAAAATGATTAATTAAATCTAAAGATAAACCAATTTTTAAATGATCGTTTATTAAATTGGTTAATAAATCTCAAAATCATTAATTAAAATGATTAATTATTTTAAATTATCATTAATCAAAATGATTAATAAATTTTCAATATTCTTTTTAGTGGAAACATAATCTCAAGTTCATATGACAGGGTTTAGGGATGGAATTTAATAAATGACGATATAGCGAAATCGCTATAACGACAATTAACAAGTTAAATGGAATATCAGGATTTATTTTCAATTAACCATTAATATAATAGCATAAGGATGTAAATAAATAATTATTGGCAAAAAACTCACTTTGGGTTTCTCTACAGATTTTTCCTGCAAAACAATGGTTATGGATAATATATATAATCATATGGGTTTATAACGATCAATTTAATATGTCATCAATTTTCCAAACGAAAATTCAACCAAACAAGCAATCAAACAATTTTACTTACATCCAAACAATCAATAAACGTTTATAATATCATTATGATATAATAAAATTTAATGTGAGTTAAACTCAGATCGATTTTCGTTTCCGCCGAAACGTCCCAAATTTGGACTAAACTGAACGGTCGTCCGATTTTAGCCTAAATTTTCACTTGCTCCAAATCCAACCATACCAACTCCATTGCGAAGATCTCGACGACACAAGTCCAAGGCAAAAAACGGCGTTCGAATCAGACCTCGTATGAGCAAGATAAACATTTTATAAGTTATCGATAAATTAACTAATTAAATAACTATTTAACTTAATTACAAAATTACCCTTCTTTTCTCTAACACAATACAAGGCCGCCTCACCTGATACAAGTGCACAACCAATTCATGCATGCTGACCCAAGATACAGAGCTCTCGACCTCCGTTTTCCAAATCGATTTCGCAGACGGCCTCCTCTCCCCAATCTCCACCTGCTCATACCAAAATCCACGTCCAAAACTACCCCAAAAAAACAACCTGTTCCAAATCACCTCGCTGCCGCACAAACATGACCCCCCCTACCTAGCACCATGCGCTCCCAAATACACGGCTCCGATGCCCTTCAACGCGAGCAACCCGAAGCAGCAATCCAAACTCCCTCACAAAAATAAACAAAATTGAACCTTAATTGGTAGGAAAATCGAGCTCTATCAAATCACCTCTGAACCAAAAATGAGATCAGGGACTCGAAGCCCTTGCCCAAACATACTCATGGTATCAAGAATTGTAATTTTTTTATGGAGTGAAGAATTTAATTAAAATTTCAATTCCATGTTTTAAAGAGAAGGCTCTGTTCTTTTTTTTTATTACAAGCAACAGAGATATAAACGAGAAAGGTATGGGCTTGCATATGGGGTATGGGCACGGGTATGGTTGAGTATGGGTAACATGGCTGAACTTATTACATACATACATACATACATATGTTATTTAAATTTAAATAATCAAGCTATTAAACATCCGAAAATTCCGAACTCCTATCGAGGTGTACCACCTGGCGTTTTATATGTTATACCCCTATTCCGAATGCAATGGAACTTGTTTCAAGACATAATTTGATTGTATGTAGAAGATAGGTTTTTAGACCCAGTTATAATATTAAATTTTCAATATTAATTTCAACGCGTTTCAAACTCGCATGACCAAACGATACATCTGATCGCCACGAAATTCGACAGCGTAATATAATTCACTATTACGGATCTAATGAAACTGGTTTCGTCGAAATCCAAGATTGTGCCCTGGAAGGCTAATTCCACAGATTTAAATATCGTTTTTATATTTAATTTTCGATATTTATCTACTCTATTTATATTTGTAAATAAATTTACAAATTGAATTCACCAATATTATTTATTAATTAAAAGAAGTTAAATAAAATTATTAAATCCATTTAATTGACATTTAATGGTATAAAATCTTGACTAGAAATAGTTAAAATGATATATTTATTTTCATTGTGATAAATTATCCATGGTTACAACACTTTCTAACTGCAATTACAAAATGTAACATTTATGTTTATATTAAATATACTTTTAATTAAATTAATTAATTAATATAATACATTATATCAAATAAATAATAGAAAGAAAATATCTTTCATTTAGAACAACATTGGTTATCGAGTTAGATATATGTAACAAATTACATAATTGCCCCTAGAACATACCCCTAACTCTATCATATCTTACCCTTAACGGTACAACATCCGCAATTATTATGGAATCGGTTTCTTATATGCATTGATTATGGGTGTTACAAAGGCCGGGCCGTTACATGATTTGCGATACTGTTGTGCTCGATTGATTTTTTTTCGATTGATGGAGAATGATCTGTTTGATTGTGAGATATATGTGTATGTATGTATGTATATATCGTTACTATTTTGTGTTTTGCATTTCCAAATTAAGTATATATGGTGGTTGATGTGTGCTTGAAGGATGTAAACAGAGCTAAATGTGGCAAAATTTCTTCGAAAATGGTGTTGGAAAGGCGTTGACACAAGTTAAGATGATTATTTTTTTACTTTGGTATAGGCATTAGTAAGCGATCAAAGATGTTGAAACTCTTTTTACACGTAGGTATCAACTTGACGGTGTAGGAAGAATGTAGTATCGATTAAGCGTACTTCAACTGTTGCACTTTTTCAATTTAGCGGTATTAAATAGTAGAATCGCTTAAAACCTCGCTATTTCTGCAATGCATGCTAAATCGGGGATTTTTAGCATCCGCTTTTACAAATTAAAATAAAAAGGTTAATTTGACAAGTTCTCTTATAGAACAAATAACATATTTAAGGTATAAGTTTAAGTTCTAGTCCTACGCGCTCAACATAAATTAAAACTCTATTTTATTCATCAAGTTTGAACTACATGAGTCTTGATATTCTTGGATTTTACTATAAATGAGTGAACAATGTTTTTTTCTACATAAATGGTGTGGAAATGAGAATAAGTCAACACTAGAGATTCTATTTTATCTTCATGATTTTGAAACATCGGATACTTTCCAATATATCACAACTTTATCCCACTATAACATTTTGCAACTCTATTATTATAAAACTACTAAGCGTTTTAACTTATAGATGTATTAATGACCTCATAGAGGTGGTCACGTGTGGCTTTCAAGAGGTGCCGATATCATTTTTCAAATAACCTAATTTTCAACCTCACAAATTGAGTCAGAATGAGAATAACGTTGAAAATAGCAGTTTCAGACCATATTAATTTGACTTTAGAAAATTCTATGTCTATTGTAATAATATCCAACTACATATTTATATCCATATGCTTATACTAACCAGACCAATTCCTTTGTCCCTAAATTTGATTTGTTGACCCCACTATTTATCTTTTATATAAATAACGAAAGGTAATGGTTTGCTAAACAAACGGGGACACACAACTTAGGGAACATAGGAATTGAATCCTAGAATAAGAGTGTGAGTATATGGATAAACACACTCAATTAACTCCAAAGTATTTGTCAAGATGGAGAGCGATTATATGTACCTTTTCAAACTTCGGGGCAACCAAAGTACAGTTCACACCAATAAAAAATTCTAAATCGTGCCAAATTAAGATGCCTGAATATTTCAAAAAAATTATGGACAGGATACGAAAAGCATGTTCATTTCCAAACTATAAAGATGTTGAGTAAGCACAGGACCTATTGGGAAATATGTGAGTTAAGGAAACTTAGAAATTCAGTTTAAGAACCCTATACAAAGTGGAGGAATGACTTGATATTATTCAGAAACAACTAGGCTACTATATAGCCTTTACAATGCATGAAACAAGGAAATGAACAACAATCCACATAAGACGTGGTAGACAACAAGACTGAATCAAATAAGCACGCATCCCTATTAAGTAGGGAAGTTATTAACAACAGAAAAGTAAACCATGACCAAGTCCTATCAATCCCTCCTGTAAACTAAACAAGGTTTAGTTTGCTTCTGAAACTTCACAAACTCCTAGCATCAAACGTTGCTTCTCAAACATTTCCATCTTAAGAGGCTTAGTTAGAATATCAGCAATTTGCTCCTGGGTGCCACAGTGAATCAATTCTATAACTCCATCTCTCACCAAATCACGAAGAAAGTGAAACCGGACGTCTATATGTTTGCTCCTAGCATGCAACACTGGATTCTTCGACAACTTAATTGTCGAACTATTATCACGGTAAATTGTGGTGCATTCACCTTCACCATGACCAAGGTTCTTTAAAACTCTCTTCATCCATACGGCTTGACATGCACATGCTGCAGCTGCGACAAATTTAGTTTCCGTAGTGGATAAGGTGACGATTGGTTGCTTCCTTGAACTCCATGCTACAGCTCCTGAACTCAAGATGAAAGTATAACCAGACGTGCTCTTCCGATCTTCTAAACAGCCTGCATAATCGCTGTCTGTAAAGCCAACCAACTCCTTGTTGCCTTCATTTTTGTACATTATGCCGAAGTTCACAGTTCCCTTAACATACCTTAAAATCCTCTAGCAGCCATTAGATGCATTTCAGTTGGTTGTGCCATGTATCTACTCACCAAACTCACTGCGTACATCAAATCTGGTCTTGTGTTTGTTAAGAACATCAAACTCTCCACAACTTGTTTTTAAAATGCCGCATCAACTTGAACACCAGACTCACCTTTTGTAATTTTGAAACCTGGAATAATGGGATTCAACACCGCGTTGCTTTCCTCCATCCTGAATCTTCTCAAAATATCCAAAGCATACTTCTTATGTTCGATAAAGATGCCATCACTAGACTGTAGTACTTCTATACCTAAAAAGAATTTCATTCTCCCTAAATTCGACATCTCAAACTCCTTCATCATGGATCTTTTAAACTCCTCAATTATCATCGCATCATTACTTGTATAGATCAAATCATCAACATAGAGACTGACAATTAAAATCTTGCCTTCAGCGTTCTTGGTGAAGAGTGTATATTCATTATGACATCTCTCGAACCCCTCCTTCAAGAAGTAGGCTTCAATACGGCTAAACCATGCTCTAGGTGCTTGTTTTAGACCGTATAAAGGTTTATTCAGTTTATACACCTTGTGAGCCTCTCCTTCCTTCACATATCCCTTCGGTTGTTCTACAAACACATCCTCCATTAGTTCTCCTTGTAAAAAGGCTGATTTTACGTCAAGTTGGTACACAATCCAGCTCCTTTGTGCTGCGAGTGCCAAAATCATTCTTACTGTATCCATTCTTGCTATTGGGGCAAAAACTTTAGAATAATCAACTCCATGCTCTTGAGCGTACCCTTTTGCAACTAGTCTGGCTTTCCGTTTCTCAACCTCTCCATGCTCGTTCAATTTTGTTTTATAAACCCACTTGACATCTATCTTCTTGGCTCTGATAGGTAGGTTTGTGAGTTTCCATGTCCCATTCTTTTCAATTGATCTGATTTCAGAATCCATTGCTTCCTTCCATTCATTGTTGCATACAGCTTCCTCAAAATTAGTAGGATCAGCACTTGCAAATAGGGCTAAATTTGCATCAACTTCCTCATCAGATATTCCTTCTCCACTCATGTAATCATACATCCAAATTGGAGTCCTTCTAGGTCTTCTTTGATCTTTAGATTTTGAAATTGACTTCCTTGGAGACTTCTCAAATGCTTCATTTTCATGCACTGACCTCTCAGATGCTTCATTTTCATGCACTGCTTCATTCTCATCAAATTCACCATCTTCTAACTTCTCTGATTCATCTTCCCGATCATCACCTTCCCATGCAAATTCAACCCACACTTGTTCACCAAATGAGCTATCCCAATCCCATTGCTTGTCTTCATCAAAAACAACATCTTTACTCACTATGATCTTCTACGCATTTGGATCATATAGCCTGTATCCTTTTGATTCCTCGCTCATCCCTAAGAAAACACATCTGAAACTCTTGTTTTCAAGCTTGGTTCTTCTAGATTCAGGTACATGAACATGGCAGACACAACCAAAGACCTTAAAATTCTCCACTGAGGGCTTAACACCACTCCATGCTTCTTGTGGTATCACTCCTTTTACAGCCACTGTAGGACATCGATTTAACACATAAGTTGTCCACCTTGTAGCTTCAGGCCAAAACGTTTTGGGAAGTTGCTTATCAGATAACATCAATCTCACCATGTTCAACATAGTTCGATTTCTTCTCTGCAACTCTGTTTTGATGTGGAGTGTAAGGAGTAGTGAGTTGACGCCTTATTCCATTCTTCTTGCAAAAGTCATTAAACTCCCTTGACATGAACTCTCCTCCACGGTCAGTTCGTGGACTTTTGATGGACATATCTGCTTCCTTTTCTACGTAGCTTTTAAAGTGTTTGAAAAACATAAAAGCTTCTGTCTTTTCTTTCAAGAAATAACACCAACTTTTTCTACTAAAATCATCTATAAAACATAACAAGTACCTGCAGCCACTGTTGGAGGTTGGGGTGATTGGGCCGCACACATCAGCGTGAATGAGTTCATGTTTCTTTGTGGCCCTCCAAGTGCTTCTTTTTGGCGCTGCTTCTCTATGTTGCTTGCCTCTTAAGCAATCAGTGCACACCACGTCAGAAGTAGGCAAATCAGGTAAACCAAGAACCATGTTTTTGTTCTTCATTAAGTGCATAGCTTTGTGACTAATGTGGCCAAGTCTCCCATGCCAGAGATGTGTCACATCTTGTGAAGCTGTATGGAAGCAGGTTTCTTGTTTAGGTACAGAGTTGTTTGGTGAAGATTGACTTATTAATACAAACATTCGATTGACTGTCATGTTTGTTTGAAGAACCAAACCTTTTTGTGGATGATAAATTCTGCATTGATCTGACTGAATAAGAATGGCGAGACCATGCTCCTGTAGCTGTCCAATGCTTAATAAGTTATTTCTCAATTCAGGAATAAAATACACATTTGTGACAACCAATGCAAGTTCATTTATTTGCAACTTTATACTTTCTTTACCCTCCACCTTCAGTCTTGTGTCATTACCCAACTTTACTCTTTGTTTAAAGCTCACATCTAGCTTAGAAAACTTTGATTTGTCCCCGCACATGTGATTACTGCATCCAGAATCTAAGAACCATGTATCTCCTTGCTTTGTTTTATGATTCTCCGCAAACGCCATCAGTAAGATCTCTTCAGGCTCTTCTCCCTCTGTGTAATTAACCTCTTTTCCTAATGTTGGACATTAATATTGATAATGTCCGAGCTGGTGGCATCGATAGCACTCAATGATGGATTTGTTTAACGGTTGACGTCCTCTGCCTCTACCTCTGCCTCTTAATGGTGCTCTTCCACCTTCAAATGATACTTTGAGGACTTGTTCTTCTTTGCTTTGCTTCTGAAATTTTGGTTCATGAACTATGAGTGAGCTTTGTAGCTCATCAATTGATAACTCTTCAACATTTTTAGACTCTTCAATTGCATAGACTATATAATTGAATTTGTCGGTTAAAGATCTAAGAATTTTCTCAACGATGGTAACATATTTCATAGCTTCACCATATATTCGCATTTTGTTTGCCACCGCCATAACTCTAGCAAAGTATGCTGTTATGCTTTCTCCTGACCTCATCTCAAGAGTTTCAAACTCTTTGCATGATGCTTGAAGGACTGACCTCTTCACTCTGTCATTTCCAGCATACTTCCTTCTCATGGAATCCCAAATGTCTTTTGACGTGTTCTTTAAAATTCTCTCCAGGATAGTCCGATCGATAGCCTGAAACAAGTAATTCTTCACCTTGAGATCCTTGAGCTTCATCTCGTCAAGTCTCTTCTGTTGCGCATCA
Source organism: Allium fistulosum (assembly GCA_030737815.1). Lineage (NCBI taxonomy): Eukaryota > Viridiplantae > Streptophyta > Magnoliopsida > Asparagales > Amaryllidaceae > Allium > Allium fistulosum. The sequence continues at coordinate 1,544,882,677 of CM060901.1, read as the reverse complement.
TTCAACACCGCTCTATCTTCTGCTTCTGTAATTCCAGTCTCCACAAGACCCTAGTATTCCTTAGATCAGAGGAAATTCTCCATCAGCAGACTCCAATGATCATAGTGACCATCGAAGCGTGGGATCGCTGGTTGAACAAAGTTCCCTTTCTCTTTGCTCATCTTTTTTCTCACAAGTCACCCAACCTACACCTCTCTCTTTTATCTTAGATCTGGTGGCTCTGATACCACTTTGTTGGGAAATCTGTGAGTCAAGGAAACTTAGAAACTCAGTTTAAGAAACCTATATAAAGTGGAGGAATGACTTGATATTATTCAGAAACAACTAGGCTACTATATAGCTTTTACAATGCATGAAACAAGGAAATGAACAACAATCCACATAAGACGTGGTAAACAACAAGATTGAATCAAATAAGCATGCATCCCTATTAAGTATGGAAGTTATTAACAACAGAAAAGTAAAGCATGACTAAGTCCTATCAAGACCGACACACATGGTCAATAAAAACCGAACAGCAAATACGAAGAAAGCACAAACATATCACCACAATTCAACTATGACGACACAATCAATGAGGCTTATCTGGAGAAAGAGCCCTAAGACCGGTTCTAAATATGGTTAAAAATTCTTCCATCTTGTTCTTAGGCAGTATAACCTCGATCTCCACACCTTTACAATCATCTCCATTCTCAGCCATTTGAAACCTTCTTCCTTATCAACAAACGTTCCAACTTTAACCGGCCTTTCCCATCCGAAATCCACACCGTACACTCCCATCTTGTTGGAATAACCAATACCGAACATCGGATCGCCTACAAGTACATGAGCTAGGTATTTGTTAAGATCCTTTATACAACTCCCAATACCACCACTTTCCAACTCCTTAACTTTGTTTCCGATAGCTTCACATGATAACACAAGACCATCTTCCTCCTTAACCAGCTCTCCAGCCTTCATGTCCACAAACGACAACAAAACGCAGTTTCCAAAGTACATGGGCTGGTGGTTCCAGTCGTTTTCTCCAGTCGACTAGAAACATAAAGCATATATTCTGATCATCGGAGTGCCTGCGCAGCTTCACATGGCATGACCATACATACGAAGATGACACGACGTATGTCGAGCAGTGACGCAATGGTTTGCCGAGCAGTTTTGCTTTGGCCTGAACTGATTCTTTGAGCATTTCTATCTCTTCATTGCTGATTCTTAATATGGTGTTGAGCGTAGCAGCTTTGGATTCGGGTTTCTGAAGCTCTTGCCTTTCTTTTATGACTCCAGTGTAAAGGTTGTGAAAACTGTCCAGTAGTACAGTTCGGTGATCATGGATGGATGGCTCCATAGTGGAAGGCAAAGGCTCAGTACCCTGCATGCAAATGGAGGCCCAGGATTTAACGAAATGGGCGTAGCTAAAGCCATCGCAGGCCACATGGCTTATGTGAAGTCCGATGCAGATTCCCTGGTTGGGAAACACTGTTAACTGAACAGCTAGCAAATCGTCCACGCTGTGATATGGGACTAAAGGTTGGATTTTTTGGGTATCGTGTGGCTTTACTCCTGATACATTTGAAAAGTTATCATTGCTTTCTACTATTACCAAAGGGACTGAATCCCCGTCTTTGTAGTATATCTCGTATTGTTCGTCTGAACTGGGTGAGAGGCGAAGTTTTCCGGCTAAGGGGTAGAAGTGTTGTAGCGTGAGTGAAAGCGAGCGTTTGAAATTGGGAAGGTGGGACTGGAGAAAGTGAGAAGTTGAATGAGGATAACTGAAGAAGTAGCAGCGTTGAATATGGTTAATATCGATTTGCGCTATATCGAAGAATGTGAGAAGTGTAGATGAATCAGGCACCGATTCTTGAGGTGCACAAATTCTCAACTCTTCAATAATTTTCATTTTTGTTTCTTCCTTGATATATGGATAGCTTTTTTGTTTTTTTTTTCATCGTTGGCGGTGTTTGAAATATATAGAGGCACAGTCCACCTATTCATCTTACTTAATTGAGTTTTCAAGAATTAACCTTATCAGCATGGTCCGCGTGCTCCTAGTTAATTCATATTATATATGCAAGTCAATGGAAAACAAATCTCGCAAATCACTGTAATCTCAAGCGCACCTATTGCCTCGCGTAATACATGAGTAATATTACGATCTACTGTTTGAAATTGTCGTTCAAATAAAACATGATACCTAAAATCTCCAATAACGGAATGAAAGAGGGAGATCAACTTAATTTCACATCACGATAGAGTTAACCAGATGAAAAAACTAAAATATGCAAATAAAGACATATTTCATATAAGAAAGTTTTAAGTTTTTGAATCGAATATGTGCTAAGAATCAATATGATGCAAATGACATGTGAAAGATTAATAATAATGGAACAGAAGGTTCACACTATGTAGGTGAAAGATAAAATGTTTCCATTCGAAATTTAAAATCTTAACTTCAATAGATATTAAACATCGCTATAACAATTGTTTTATTTTTTTTGGTCTACGTATCGATGTTATTAGCAAAGTGATTATATATAATAGAGTTTAAAACCTTACAAAGCTAATCAGACTATTTGAATTAAAAATCATTTTTTATTAGACTTGGCTCATAGTTGGTCATTGTTTTAATTATAAAAGCTAAAAACTAATTTGATTGGAATTTTTTTGGAATGAGACGGAATAGAATTTTAACATTTTCTATTAGGACGTGAGTATTTCACTGCTACAATTCTATGATTTTCTGACGGGATTTTTACGGCGCGATGACGTCGCTAAATAAAGCGATAGAAAAACGAACTATTACTAAATAGTTTGACGTCTACATCGTCATAAAAATGGCGTCGCAACGGCATCACTAAATTTTAACGACGCCATTGTTACGTCAATTTCCCGATATAGTATATGCGTCGTAATGGCGTCTCTAATTTATAAGGACTCCACTGTGACGTTAATTTTCATCGGTTTTCAGGTACAATAACTACACCGCAACTAGCGACGCCATTGTTACATCATTTTTCTAATACAGTTTCGTGAGTACATCATGCATGCATGCAAAATATCTGGAACCTTAAATTTGCAATCAAAACATTTAGAAAACGACAGTGATCACATGTGGAGTGCATGTATCCATTTCATACCATTCCATAAATGTAACGTTGTTCCCTGATATCCTTCAACTGCTACAAGTTGCAAACCTGCTTCTTTTGTTGATTTTGGAATGAGCATCGTTATTTGCGATTTCAAAATATTTTCAACAGTTAAAATATACAACATACGCTTCTTTTCTTGTAATTTTCCATCATTTACAGCCATCATAGTGTTGAAGAGTAATTTGCAATCATCTAGATTATCACACCAGAATGAAAGTCATTGAATGTATACCTAGAAATCTGAACAGTCATCTAGTAAATGTAGTTCCTCATTTATTAGGATTCATATGTATCTAGATATTCATGCATCTATTAAGTTGTATTCATCTACTATAAATATCTATGTATGTAGTTGGATCAATCATCAACAATTATCAATCAAATCAAGGAAAGAGCCGTAGCTTTTCCATACTTTTCTTACTCTCCAACCAAGAACACTACGGTGTAGTGCTGTCAATTAGCACGGAGAATAAGGCTGTTGAGGAGCGACCATCCATGTAACTTCTTTGTGCGAGCACCGATATGTCAGATAGAATAGAATGCATATCTTTAAGGAGGAAATCCGACATACCGACACAAACACAAAGCTATCACACGGTGGCTATATATATATAATCTTCGGAAACAAATATAGAAATAAACGTAACATAAATCAGTCACAGACAATTCATATCACAGAGGCGGAAATAGATATGAATAAATATACAACACATGAAAGTGTACATCAGAGTAGTGGTCAAATAAGATCCACAATAACACAAAAGAATAGGTACAAGTGCAAGATAATAGAATATGTATACATCAAGGAGTCCAATCTCAAATGTATACAAACAAAAACTACTAAACTAGAGTAGTTAGCCAAAAGTCGGATGATGGCTCCAGATAGGAAGTCATGAGGAAGCACCTGTAAAATCTCAGTCTGACCCGAGTATTATTTATAAGAAAATAATAAACGGATCAGTCTAACTATAAATATCAGATAAAGTGATATAGAATAAGAGATATGACAAAAACGTATCATAACCATAATAGCGTACTGTGATAAGTACGTAATTTGAAAATCAACAAGAGATTTATCAATACCACAAGAATCTTCTCAAAGATTAAAAATAATGTCATACTCTTTATTTAATTCACCAAGCCACAATAAATGACATACATATTAATGCCAATTGTAAAAGTTGGTGAAACATTAAATTCGGAAATCAACACACGAAATCTAGAAATCACAAAAAGGGGAAAGTCCGAGCACACGGACGAGAAGCTATCTCATGGAAGCTATCCATTTAATTTTCCGAACACACGGATGGCCCGAAGGCAAGTCCGAACACACGGACGAGAAAGGCAAGTCCGAACACACGGACGAGAAAGGCAAGTCCGAACACACGGACGAGAAAGGCAAGTCCGAACACACGGACGAGAAAGGCAAGTCCGAACACACGGACGAGAAAGGCAACATTGCTATTCTAAATCATAAAAATGATCGTCATCGATCATAAAGAAGTGTCGATTACACTAAGCTAGTAAATATAAGAGTTTAGCTTCATGTCCCATAACCACTTGCTTAACTCAAATATTTACGAACAAATTGTAGATCTGCACTAGAAAATTGTCACAAGAGATTCAATCGAACAAGTCCATAAATTAAGCGACGAAGTAAACGCAAGCGTTTCATACCACTTGTTTTGCTAAGCTGTTTAATTATATTTTCTCATACGAATGAGGTAAAGGTTTGTATATACTAGTAGATTGGAAAACAGTTTTATAAACGAGTTTGATATTGAAAATAGAGTTGAAATCGTTTTGATGATAGAGTTTTGATATTTACTACTAGTATTGAAACCTTTATATTTTTAAAGTGACAAGCCATAGAAGTGATTGTAGAAACAATCAATTATAAAAGTTCACATTCGAAGACGTGAATAAAATCCAAATAAATCAATTCCCAAAACCATCAAAGTAAGAAGTTCCGTTGAATGGTTTTCGGATAAGATTGCCTACGCAGAGTTATACGGGGTTCGACCTGCCCGGTCAGGTCGCGGGGGTCCAGGGGGCAGCGCCCCGTCAAAACGGTACGACTTAGTGAAGACAAGCGACCTAAGTTTAAAAAGGCGGGCGACTTAACAAAGTGGCCGATAATAAATGATAACAACAAAAAGGGAATCAACCCGATTTGATTAGAGTTGGATATTCAAGCTAAAAAAAACAACTAGGCAAAACACAGCAGATTCAGACGTCTGAGATCAAGAATTCAGACGTCTAAATCTGGAAAATAAACTATTTTCCAGAACAGAATTCAGACGTCTGAATCCTAGACTTCAGACGTCTGAAATAGGCACTTTTTAGCCTATTTCTTTTCTGGTTCAAAACGAACCAATTCAGACGTCTGAAATTTTGATTCAGACGTCTGAATGCTGGGAGAAGAAAATTCCCAGTATTCCATTCAGACGTCTGAACCATACGTTCAGACGGCTGAAACTGTTATTCAGGGCATTCCCTGAACCTAGGCCAAAAATGGCCAAACGACATCGATAACGATCGGTCGAGCAACAACGACTAAGGAATTGCACAAGGATAAGTGTTAGGAATTCATACCTAACAATCGAAGATAATTATTGACTTAGATGTGAGATAAAAATCTCACCTTTGAACCCAAACAAATGAAGAAGAAGCTTTGAAGCAATGGCAAGGGCAACTACTCTTGTTCCAACTCAACAAGCTTGAATTCAAAGCTTAAAAAGAAGAACATTCCCAAAGTTAGGGTTAGGAATTTCTGAAATTGGAAGGAGAAAGAGTTGGAGAAGGAGAAGGAGATGCTTACCAATGGGTTCTCTTTGAATTTGGAGCTAGAACTTGATTTGCAAATGGAAACTAGGGCTTGGGAATTCTAATTTCTCATCTCTCCCACCATTGTTGCTCTAGAACTGAAATGAGGAGGAAGTGAGAGTGAGTGGAGAGGAGAGGTTCAGATTTGGGGGGTTTAAGTTGGCAAAGGGGCTGAACCCAAAACCAAACCCAAAGTAAAAATGGTCAAATTTTGACTAGCTCCAAACATATCGAAGTTTACACTCAAAAAGATCGCAAACGACATTTTGAACTCAATGGAGGTGGTCTCGAGTCCTAATTCGACTGTTTGCAAAAAGTAGCTTTTCGGACAAACATCCGACGAATGATGAAATATTTAAATAAAATATTTAAATATAAAATCGACAAGTATGCGGGTTGTTACAACCATCTTCCTTTCTCAAGATCTGTGGGATATAGTCGAAGAAGGCTATGAGGATTTAGCAGATCCGAATTCCAAGGACTACAAAGAGAATGTGAAGAAGAATGCAACAGCATTAAGGGTCATTCAGCAAGGTGTAAGTAAAACCATTTATCCTAGAATTTTTGGTTTGAAAAAGGCAAAAGAAGCATGGGAAACTCTAAAAATAGAGTTCCAAGGATATGAAAAAGTTATTGCCATTAGGCTACAATCCTTATGGAGTCAATTTGAAAATCTGTCAATGAAAGAAGGTGAGCTCGTGAAGGATTTTTTTCTAGAGTTGCAGAGATTATCAATCAGATTAAAAGCTGTGGGGATGCAGTTCCAGAAAAGAAAGTTGTGGAGAAAATTTTGAGGAGTCTCCCTCAAAAATTCGAGCATATTGTTGCCGTTATCACCGAGACCAGAGATCTCAGTAAGCTCACTCAATATGAACTTATGGGATCTTTAGAAGCACACGAACAGAGAGTAAGCAAGTATAACACTCAACCTTTGGAGCAAGTTTTTCAAGCAAAAGCAAATATTCCCAAAAAGAACTTCCAGCAAGGTCGTGGGGGATCATCTCGTGGCCAATCACCCAACAGAGGTCGTGGAAGAAATTTCTCGAATGGAGGTAGAGGGAGAGGAAGGAAAGATTTCTCTTCACAACAAAAATCTGGTAACTCTGACTCTGAATGTTTTGTTTGTCAAAAACCTGGTCATGAATCAAAAAATTGTTGGTGGAAATGCACTAGATGTAAAATTCCTAATCATTCAGATCGAGATTGTTGGTATAAAAAGAATCAAGAAAGTGGTGAAAAACAGCAGGCTGCAAATTTTATGGCTGAGGATGAAGAAAACAAATTATTCCTCTCAGTTATGGATGTTGAGAAAACTTCTCCAACATGGTATTTGGATAGTGGATGTAGCAATCATCTCACTGGAAATCAAAGCGAGTTTCAGAAACTTGAAAGTTACGCCTCATATGTTGAACTTGGTGATGGGAAGCAAGTAAAAATTGAAGGCAAAGGGGCAGTTGCTGTACACACTAACAGAGGTAAAAAACTCATCAATGATGTTCATTACTCTCCTCATATTTCTGTAAACCTCTTGAGTATCGGACAAATGATGAGAAATGGTTATAAGCTGACTTTTGACAATGGAGAATGTGAGATTGTTGATAAGAAACTTGGAGAACAAGTTGTTGTGGCAAAGCTATCTTCCAATAATCTATTTCCTCTGAACATGAAAACTCATGTTGCTTGGAAGAGTGCGACCCCAGAAGATACACACCTCTGGCACTTAAGGTTCGGTCATCTGAACTTCAAAGGTCTGCAGCTGTTACAGCAGAAAAGCATGGTTGTTGGACTACCAGAAATTAAAAATAATGAACACGTGTGTGAAGGATGCATTTACGGGAAGATGCATCGTCTCCCCTTTCCAAAAACAGCCTAGAGAGCCAATGCACCTCTAGAGTTAGTGCATTCAGACATCTGCGGTCCAACAAGAACACCTTCATTGGGAAATAAAAAGTACTTTTTACTTTTTATTGATGACTTTACGAGGATGACTTGGGTCTACATTATTGAGCAAAAATCAGAAGCTTTTGCAAAGTTTATGCATTTCAAAACTCTTGTGGAAAAGCAAAGCGGCTTTGAACTTAAATGTCTTCGGACTGATCGAGGTGGTGAGTTCATCTACAAGCCTTTCATGAACTATTGCAAAGACCACGGAATCAAGAGACAACTTACAGTCCGATATACGCCACAACAAAATGGAGTGGCCGAGAGAAAAAATCGCACTATTGAAGAAATGGCCAGAAGCATGTTGAAAGGCAAAGGACTTCCAAATAAATTTTGGGCTGAAGCTGTAAGTTCTGCTGTCCATATTCTAAATCGTTCTCCAACGAAGGCAGTACGGAATAAAACACCTTTTGAAGCTTGGCATGGAAGAAAACCAGTTGTAAGTCAACTTAAAGTTTTTGGCTGCATTGCATATGCTCTTTTTCCTTCTCAAAAGAGAGAAAAATTTGATGAAAAGGGAGAGAAACTTGTGTTTATTGGTTACAGTGATGAAACAAATGGTTATCGTCTCTATAATCCAATGACTAACAATTTGGTGCTTTCAAGAGATGTGATTTTTGATGAAAGTGGAGCATGGAATTTTGAAGCTGAAGATGATGTACAGGCTGCTATGGAATTTGTACCACCTGTGGTGAATCAAAAAACTACTAATCCATCTAGTAGCAATACAAATAAAGACGATTCCGATTCAGACTCGGAAGATCAACCGAATAAGTTTCGCTCTTTGGGAGATATTTATGCTTCATGTAATTTTGCATTTTTTGCTGGAGAACCTATGAGTTTTGAAGAAGCATCAAAAGAAGATGAATGGAGAAAAGCAATGGATGATGAGATGAGAAGTATTGAAAAAAATGCAACATGGAAGTTAATGGATCTTCCACCCGAAAAAGAGGCCATTGGTTTGAAATGGGTGTTTAAGACCAAGTACAATGAAGATGGAAGTGTTCAGAAGCATAAGACAAGATTAGTTGCCAAGGGCTATTCTCAACAGTCTGGTGTGGATTTTACTGAAACTTTTGCGCCGGTCGCAAGAATGGAGACGATCAGAACTGTTCTTGCTATTGCAGCCCAAATGAAGCTCCAAGTATTCCAACTGGATGTCAAATCAGCCTTCTTGAATGGAGAATTGGAAGATGAGGTTTATGTTAAGCAACCTGAAGGCTATGAAATAAAAGGAAAGGAAGGGAAAGTCTACAAGTTGCAAAAAGCGCTTTACGGCTTAAGACAAGCCCCGAGAGCTTGGAACAGCAATATTGATTCTTATTTTGTAAAGAATGGATTTGTGAGAAGTCCATCTGAACCATCTCTTTACGTGAGGAAAACTGAAACCGATCACTTAATGGTTTGTCTCTACGTTGATGACTTGATTTATGCAGGAACTAATGAGGCGATGGTAAAATCATTCAAGGCGACAATGATGAAAGAATATGAGATGACTGATCTTGGATTGATGAAATATTTTCTTGGAATTCAAGTGAAGCAGAGTAAAGGACTGATCTTTATCTCGCAAGAAAAATATATTTCAGATTTGCTGAAAAAGTTTCGGATGGAAGATTGCAAGTCTGTTGCAACTCCTATGGCTTTGAATGAAAAACTGAAGCAAGAAGATGGAGTAGAAAAATCAGATCCTAATCTCTACCGGAGTCTTGTCGGTTCCTTGATTTATTTAACCAACACAAGGCCAGACATTGTATATTGTGTAAGTTTAATTTCCAGGTTCATGAGTAATCCAAGCAAGATCCATTTTAGTGCAGCAAAAAGAATACTTTGTTATCTCCAAGGAACGAAAAGCTTTAAAATCAAATATGAGAAGGAAGAAAGCAGCAAGTTGGTTGGCTTCACAGATAGTGATTGGGCTGGAAGTCAAGATGATAGAAGAGTACATCAGCCTACATATTTTGCATTGGTTCAAAACCAGTATCGTGGAGTTCAAAGAAGCAGAATTCAGTTGCACTATCCTCTTCAGAAGCTGAATACATATCTGCAAATGAAGCAGCTCGAGAAGCAGTTTGGTTGAGAAGAATTCTGAAAATTCTACAGCAAAATGTTTCTGATCCAACACCAATTTTCTGTGACAATCAGTCTGCAATCTCGATGAGTAAGAATCCAGTTTTCCATGCAAGATCAAAGCATATCGAGCTACGTCACCATTACATTCGAGACATTGTTCAAAAGAAGAAGATTTTCTTGGAGTATGTCAATACTACTGAACAACCAGCTGATATTCTAACCAAGGCTGTGAGCATCGAAAAACTTCGACAGTTTATGAAGGGTCTGAAGATTACAAATTAAGAAGGGGTGTTGAAGAGTAATTTGCAATCATCTAGATTATCACACCAGAATGAAAGCCATTGAATGTATACCTAGAAATCTGAACAGTCATCTAGTAAATGTAGTTCCTCATTTATTAGGATTCATATGTATCTAGATATTCATGCATCTGTTAAGTTGTATTCATCTATATAAATATCTATGTATGTAGTTGGATCAATCATCAACAATTATCAATCAAATCAAGGCAAGAGCTGTAGCTTTGCCATATTTTTCTTACTCTCCAAAAATAACTTTACTCAAATACCCAACACATAGTTTTCACCATAACTCACTCAAGTCATATGAAAATTTACCTTCATAATGTCAAATACAACATAATCTCCGATATTTTTAACATGCCAAACTGATCACTTTCTTCATGATATTTGTATTTTCACCTCCAAAAGAAGCCCGCTTGATAACTTCATACAACTCAACTCTCAGTTATCGCATTAACTCAATTATGTGGGTAGATCTGCTCCAGGCTTTCAGTTCAGAAGAGGTTGGCAAGCTTTTAAACAACTGTCATGTTTGGTCGAAAATCAACTTCATAATGTACACAAAGTGTTGCCACTGCTGCCATCTGAAAATTTAAAACAAAACAAACATAAATCTAGAAGAATATAAAGGGTAATCAAACCAAATTAAACAGCTTAATCATTTCTTATAGTTAATCTGTATATGGTGAAAAGTTATAGATATTTCTTTGCATAAAATACCTGTTATGGGTAGTGATTCTTTTTCGTCCAAGAAATAAATGCATGCATGCATGCATACATACATAGTACGAAATGTATAAATCTGTAAAGTGCACACAGATGTGCACACATGACATACCCAAAGTTGGGTGATTTATATAATTTTATTTTCAAATAAATATATGAACAAGTTATGATCAGAATGTACTTCATAATCAAACCCTAGCAACGGCTTTTGGTGGATAGTCATCTTTGAGTTTTGGATCAACACATTGCTTAACTTTGCCTTCGCTCAACCTTGGTGTTGCCTGAATTCAATGTAAAATAGCATGAATTTATAAGTTAATTCGGTAATCATAACCTCTTCTGTTTCTCCATTTCTCCCAAGTGGAATGCGAGATAATTCATGAGCCAAGGCCCCTTCATTCACCCATAGCTACCAAAATGCACAATCATATTGATATATATTATATAAGCTATGCATTTTTATGTCTAAAAAAAGAAGCAGAAAATAAGATAATATACCGGTTCAACAAGTGAAGCTCTTATGAAACCTGCCCACAAGCTGATGAAATGTTTAAAATGCTGCCAATCCTTGCTTTCTTCATAAGAGGCTATGCCAGTTGGCACGGGTGGAAACATGAGTCCATATGAGTAGCCATGGTTAGTGAGTACTCCTCATCACTTAAATCTATTGTTTCTTTCAACACCCCTGTCCCTGCGCTATTTATCTAAACAGCACATATTATTGTCATAAGTACATTTATCATTGATTATGCCGATTGAAATTATCTATATTATCGAACATGGTGGGTTTGGTTACGTCCTAGAACCAATTCCTCCACCAGACCCAAATCTGCAAATGACAGACCCTCACCGTTCTTCCCACTTCAAATAAACCCGTCTTCTCACTGCAACCAAAAACGCAACCCCCTATTGCCCACCTCTCCATCGCAACCCTGAACTCTCCCTCTACCAAACCACCCAACGCAACAACTCAGCCTCGCTTGCCTCCACCAAAACACCATAAATTATTCTTTTGTCTTCTTCCGTTTCTTCTTATCTTTCTTTGAAAATGAATCATCGTCAAATTGTTCGACATTAACACCAGAAATGTCAACCTTGACTGAAGTTCCAATGAAAAACGACTGAAGTACACGACGAAGGGGAACACCATCAATATTGGATGCGCATATATCATAAACGATCTTATTGCATGATCTATAGCATTAATTAATATAGAAATAAATGGATGAAAAGCTACTAAAGAAAGTGATGGAGAACGTTGTCCTGCGAAGAAAATAAACTATTATGACTTTTATTCACCTTCATCAAGCTATTAAAATTATCTAAAAAAGATTTAGCATTCACAGGATCAGGTATAAAAACCAACTAGCACTTGGAGAATCAAAACATATTTGGAAAATAGAATAATAAAAAAATCATTAATATCCCATAGAATGTACGGGTTGTAAGGAAGATAAGAACATTTCGCAGATATGTTTTATATTGATCAGTGCTTTGAAAGAATTATTAGTGATATAACTGTGTACATAATGTAGTTACATAGTCTTCTTTGTATTTTGGCTGTGCAGTGTGCATACGCTTGTTGTGTAGTTGTGTGTATATATATAAACTCAAACGGCTGTACATTTGTGATGTGATGAATTCATTTTTTCTTCGATTGCTTCATTCTTACATTTTCATGGTATCAGAGCTACCATGCCAAACGGCATATCAGATCCAGATCTGAAATCTACTTCTTCTCCATCATAATTCTTCAGATCCAGATCCTGATCTGAAATCTACTCCCCCTCATCATAATTCTTTAATCTTTGTTCCTCAATCTACAATTCAATTTTTCCCTCCACTATAAAATTCAAATCCGCATCAACCTAAACCAATGGCGCAAGATGATGATGTTCAATCAAGAGAAGAATCAACCAATGTTGCAAATACAGCAGTCATACAAACATCAAAAACCTTTGAAGAATCGCTAAAATCAATCATCAATCCTCAAACTCAATTAATCACTGTAACCCTAGATGAGGACAATTTTCTTTTGTGGAAATTCCAGATCGAAATGGCAATCAAGGGATACGGATTACAGAAATTTATAGATCCATCAACAACAATACCACCACAATTTGCTACAAATCAACAGGGACAACTATCTGCAAATACAGAATTTATGATATATACCAGGCAAGATAGTTTACTCTGTTCTTGGATCTTGTCTTCGATTAGCCCTAATCTCTTATCATCCGTGATTGGATGTAAAACATCACTTGAAGTATGGAATGCAATTCATCAAAACTTCAATTCTCAGGCTGCTGTTCGAATTATGAGCTATAAGAGGCAATTACAAAATATCAGAAAAGAGAATATGAGTATTCGTGAATACTTAAACAAAATCAAGACCCTCTATGACCTATTAGAATCATCTGGACATAAAATAAGTGAAACTGAACATGTTCTCAACATACTCAATGGATTAGGTGAAGAGTTTGAAGCAATCATAGCTGTGATAACATCAAAGGAGACAACTCCCTCAGTACAATATGTCACTTCCATTTTACTAGCACATGAAGGAAGGCTGGAGCAGAAGAACAGTACTACATCAGAATTTTCAATCAATCTTACTACTAACGCAAAGAACAAAGGTACACAATCTAATCCCAGATCTGAATTATCACAAACTAACTAGCCAGAAATGCAAGGCAGCAGAGGAAACTATGCATATGAAAGAGGCAAAGCATCAAACAGAGGCAGAGGAAGAGGAAGATTCTTCAATAATCGACCTAAATGTCAAATATGTGGAAGAATTGGTCATACAGCTATCAGATGCTACTTCAGATTTGAATCTAATTACAGTGGAAATCAACAAGTCTCTCCTAATCAAGGTACATCTAGATCTCACTCTTACAATGTAAACCTAAGTCAGATTCAAGGAGATGCAAGAGTTATTTCAAAGAATCAAGATCATCAAAGTGAGAGTCAAGTCAATTTAACTGAAGATGACGATCATCAGAACTCATTCTGGTTCTCAGACTCAGGAGCTACGCATCATGTTACTAATAATCTTCACAATCTGAACTTAGGAGGAGCTGCCTACAAAGGTAAAAATTCTATTCACATGGGAAATGGTACACCACTTAATATTTCACTTGTTGGCAATGCACATTTTACTTCTACCAATAGAAACAAAAGCCTACTGTTGAGAAACTTATTAAGAGTTCCACAAATCAAGAAGAATTTGATTAGCGTTTCTCAATTTGCAAGTGACAATCATGTATTCTTTGAATTTCATCCAAATATATGTCTAGTCAAGGACAGCTTGACTGGAGACATTCTATTGCAGGGAGAAATGCATAATGGACTCTACAAACTCAACCTCAAAACTGAAGAAAAAGGTGATGGCAATATGGTATGTTGTAATACTGTTTCCATTAATAAAGAAGATGAATATGATGTATGGCATAGGAAACTTGGACATCCTAATGCAAGTGTAATGAAAGTTGTTTTGAATAAAGAAAATTTATCACATCTAACTCATATCAGATCATACTTTTGTACTCAATGTCAACTAGGCAAGAGTCATAGACTACCATTCAGTCAGTCACAAACAATCTACACTAACCCACTTGAACTAGTTGAATGTGATTTATGGGGTCCAGCGTCTATAAATTCAGACTATGGGTATAAGTATTATATAGCATTTGTTGATGCATATACAAGATATACATGGATCTATTTTCTAAAATTGAAATCTGAAGCTACAGAGGGTGTGAAGCAATTTATCATACAAGTAGAGAGACAGTTTGATAGAAAACTTAAAGTATTTCAGACGGATGGTGGAGCTGAATTCAAATCACTAAAGCAATTCTTTAATGAAAAAGGAATACTTCATAGACACACTTGTCCATATACTTCTCAGCAAAATGGAATGGTTGAAAGGAAGCATAGGCATATAGTAGAGATGGGGTTAACTCTTCTAGCCCAAGGATCTCTACCATTAAAATTTTGGCCGGAGGCATTCTCCACTGCAGTATACTTGATAAACTACTTGCCTACAAAAGTTTTGAAAGACAGCAGTCCACATGAAGTTCTATATGGCACAAAACCAGATTATCAGAGATTGAAGGCATTTGGTTGTTTATGTTTCCCACTGCTACGACCTTACAATGCACACAAACTTGATTTCAGATCAAGTCCTTGCACATTTCTCGGCTATGGAACAAAACAGAAGGGGTACAAGTGTTTAACTCAAGAGGGAAAGGTGATTATGTCAAGGCATGTTATGTTCAACGAGAGAATTTTTCCATTCACTGACAACAATATGAAGAAGACAAGCAAAGTAACCAATGCTCAGAGATCTATCCTACCCATACCACTACATATCCTTAGAGAAGAACAACAGCATGTATCAATAACCAGAGATGAAGAAAGTGATGTTCAGAGTGAATCAGAGTCAATTGCTTCACCAGTTGGCAACATAAATGACGATAGATCACACACTCAAAGTTTTGAAGAGGAAGATAATAGAGATATGAATGACATACATCAATCATTAGCAATGGATAATGTTTCAGGTAGTAGAAATGATGAAACTTCAAAAGAAACAACAATCAGAGACGAGTCTCAACCACAGGTACAGAAGCAGGGACATCATATGATAACTAGAGGGAAAAGTGGTGTTTTCAAACCAAAGATATATATAATACAAGGTATGACATCAGAACCAGAAAGCTATGAGCAAGCAGTGAAGCATGCTAAATGGAGAACAGCCATGGAAGAGGAGTACAAAGCTTTAATGAACAACAACACATGGAAGCTGGTAACTTTGCCAAGAAACAAAACTGCTATAGGATGTAGATGGACTTACAAGCTAAAGCACAACGCCAATGGAACCATAGCTAAGCATAAAGCAAGACTCGTAGCTAAAGGATACACTCAACAACCTGGTTTCGATTTTAGAGAAACATTTTCACCTGTCATAAAGCCTACCACAATCAGAGTTATGCTTACCATTGCCCTACACAACAAATGGCCAGTTAAACAGCTAGATGTTCATAATGCTTTCTTGAATGGAGAGCTAGAGGAAGAGGTGTATATGGAACAGCCCAAAGGATTTGAAGATACAAGTAGACCTTCAATGGTATGTAAACTGAATAAGGCAATATATGGTTTGAAGCAGGCGCCTCGAGTTTGGTTTGAAAAGCTTAGAGACACATTGATGAGACTAGGGTTCAGTACTACAAAATCCGATAGTTCATTATTCATCAAGAGAAGTAGTAGTAGTATTATGTATATTTTGGTATATGTGGATGACTTTATAGTAACAGGAAGCAGCTTATCTGAAATAAATCAACTCACATGCTATTTGAATGAACAATTCATATTAAAAGAACTTGGTGATCTTAATTTCTTTCTTGGCATAGAAGTCAGGAAAACTAAAGATGGGGGACTTCACTTGAATCAGATGAACTATATTCAAAACATACTTAAGAGAGCAGGGATGGACAAGGCAAAAGCTGCAGTTACACCCATGGCTACAAATCAGCAGTTAACCAAGAATTCTGGTGATCCAGTAGATGATTCTCATCACTATAGGAGCATAGTAGGTGCTCTATAATATGTCACTATCACAAGGCCAGAAATATCCTTCAGTGTGAATAAAATTTGTCAATATATGCAATGTCCAAGAAGTGAACACTGGAAAACAGTTAAACGTGTGCTTAGATACTTAGCTGGAACAATACACTATGGATTGAAGCTTTACTCTACTGAAACACTGAAGATTAGTGCTTTTGCAGATGCAGATTGGGCAGCAGATGGAGATGATCGGAGATCAGTAAGTGGCTATTGTGTGTATCTTGGAAAGAACATTGTATCGTGGTGTTCAAAGAAGCAAACTACAGTTTCAAGATCTTCTACCGAAGCAGAATATCGTAGTGTAGCTGCTGTAGTTTCAGAAATAATGTGGCTAAAGTCTCTTCTGTCAGAAGTGCTGAATTGTACAATAGGTCCTTCAACGGTGTGGCGTGATAATTCAAGTACTGTTTCATTGGCTGCTAATCCAGTTCTTCATTCAAGGACCAAGCATATTGAGCTAGACTTATATTTTGTGAGAGAGCAAGTGGCAAAAGGAGATATTTGCATAAACCACATCCTTGCATTATATCAGAGAGCATACGTATTAACTAAATCCTTGTCATCAAATCGGTTTCTTAAGTTGAGAGAAGATTTGAATGTGGAAGCAACTGAAGAAAAGGAGAAGGAAGGATTCAGATGAAAAGAGAGTTTGATTTGAGGGAGTGTATTAGTGATATAACTGTGTACATAATGTAGTTACATAGTCTTCTTTGTATTTTGGCTGTGCAGTGTGCATACGCTTGCTGTGTAGTTGTGTGTATATATATAAACTCAAACGGCTGTACATTTGTGATGTGATGAATTCATTTTTTCTTCGATTGCTTCATTCTTACATTTTCAAGAATTGAAAGCAAACATTCGAAATACTTAAAACTTTAAGAACTAAACAATAGTTGTTAACCCGCCTTTTGGCAAGGCCGCGGACAGACGGATTTAACTAAATTGACTACTCGTTTATCGAGGCTGGAATACGATGGGTTTGAATCAACTGGATGGATAGACGATAGTTGCGAAAGATATGATTGGGCTCGAACGAGTGTCGAGTTAGGAAAGGATTGGAGGCTAGTATGGCTCGGTCAAGGGTGGAAAGTCACGAGTGGCTCGGTCTGAGTGGATCGGCAGATGTGGCTCGGTGGTTATCTGGGTCGGCATTTCTGGATCGGTCGTGTTAGAGTAGATCGATATGAAGGCTAGGAGGCGACATGGAGTGGGTCGGCATCGGAGTGGATCGGCATTGGAGTGGGTCGGTTAAGGAGGGTCGGTCGAACAAAGGAAGGAAGGTCATACATGGTTCGGTATGAATGGTTCTGGTCTCAAGAGGATTGAAGCATATGGGTCGGTCATACGTGGTTCGACCGTAGTGGGTCGGTCGGCATAGCAGAAGGTTGTGAATAGAAAAAGGGGTTGGCATTCGTGGATCCTTAGATCGGTATCGCATAAACATTGGATCGATGTTATGAAGGCTTTGGACCGGTACGAAGGTGGTTCGGTAATGATGAAGTGGATCGGCATGGTTGAGTAGCTCGGGGTCGGCATGGAGTTATACTCGGGTCGGCAATACATTTTCTTCGAGTCACACGCAGGGAAGCTTCGGGTCGGTAGGATGAAGACCCTGGATCGACTAAAGGGGGTCGGTGCTTTGAAGAAGGAGGATCGACACTGGATTGCTCCGAGTCTCGGGGCAATTTACTTCGGGTCGTACGCAGATGTGCTTCGAGTCGTGTGAGCGATTACTCTGAGTCATGCCTAGGGGATATCAGGTCGGCGTATTATGAACTCGGGGTCGGTCGTAGTGTTGAGTTTTGGATCGGCCATGGTATTGATGGGCTCGGACCACTCAAGAAGCCCAATAACTCGGATTTCGTCTATAAATACAGCATGCAAGACTTCAGAAAAGAGGATCTTTATTCTGTTTTTCTCCTACTTCCCCATTAAGGCTACTATGTCATTATCGCTTTAAAAACTCTGGATTGTAACTGTAATTGATTCTCACATCAATAAAAAAAAATTTGGAGTGGACGTAGGTCGGAGTCAGCCGAACCACTTTAAATCCTGCGTTATTACCGTTTCTTTTTAATTTTCACTGTTCTTCACATCAATACTCTCTACATACATTCTATCTGAGATCTGTGACTGTGATTTGATGCTTTCATCTGTTAGTGACCAATTTTGGTACTAACAATAGTCATGAGCCTAAATATTGAATAAACTTGTAGTAAGCAATTAAGATTGACGTGTTAAGGTAAGTAACTAATTGAAAATATATTAGCATGTTATAAACTTGAGCAGAATGAAATATTTTAGTCGCTTAAACAAAGTAAAACATCAAACAAAAAGAACCATTGTTGATGTAACTCGGGCTAAAATATAAAACATCAAATTAGCAAAGAAACATAACGAAGCGCATTAATTTGATAACAAAGAACATTTATTTTAGTAAAAACAAGCAAATGAAATACACCAACCCAGATCCGTCGCCTACTCCAGATCCGCACGACCAGACACTAACATCCACCTCACCTGCCTCCAATAGCGCAACCCAAACCAGTCACGTTGCAACTTCCAATCTCCACCTCGCCTCAGTGAATCCACAACCCACCCAGATCTGTAATTATAAAATCTTGAACATTGGTGATTTTCTCATGGAGGCAGCTCTGACGTGGTCAAAGATTTCTAGGCTCCGCGTTTTTTATGCCACTGAAAGAGAGGAAGAAATTAGGTTTTTGCCATTTTTTCCAATTCTTGAATCGTTGAGGAGCTAGCAGGTATGCAGCTGCGTGGTATTCGTGAATGGTTGGATTTAGAATTGGGTTGGATTCAGAATTGGGACTTTGCACTGAAGGTCCTATTTTTAATGTTGTTGTAAGAAAAGTCCATATGATAATGACTATGTAAATTAAGTCCCTGTTTTTTCTAGAGGGAATTAGGCACAAGGACAAACTATGGAAAAAATTTAGGTTGAAGGACACCAAGTTTCTATTTTGGGCTGAAGGACAAACTTTGAAAGAAAATTAGTCTGAAGGACAATGCTAGTTATAACTAGCATTATATTCAGTTTTTACAGTATAGAAAATGCTATTATAACTAGCATTATATTCAGTTTTACACTGTATAAAATGCTAACTATATTTAGCATTGTCCTTCAACCTAATTTTTTTCAAAGTTTGTCCTTCAGTCTAAAAACGAAACTTGTTGTCCTTCAGCCTAATTTTTTTCAAAGTTTGTCCTTATGCCCATTTTCCACTTTTTTCTAAATCAGAAAGCGCAAACTAGCTTGCGCTTTCCTTATAGAAAGTGCAACTTAATTTGTGCTTTTCAAAATTTCAAAATTTTCAAAAAAAAATTTCAAAATAAAAAAGCTCAAACTAGCTTGTGCTTTTCTGATAAAAAGTGCAAGTGCAAGTAAACTTGCGCTTTTCAAAAATTTCAAAAAAAAAATTCAAAATCATAAAACGCAAACAAGCTTGCGCTTTCATCAGGAAAGCGCAAGTTAACTTGCATTTTTCAAAAATTTCAAAAAAGATTCAAAATAAAAACGCAAACAAGCTTGCACTTTCCTAATAGAAAGCGCATGTTAACTTGCGCTTTTCAAAAATTGCAAAAGTTTTAAAATTTTCAAGAAAAAATTGATAGTCAAAAAGTTGCAAGTTAACTTGCATTTTCTGTCAGAATAATGCAAAACAACTTGCGTTTTCTATTTTTCAAAACATAGGGACTGAATTTACATATCCATATCTATAGGGACTTTCTTATAACAGCATCAAAAACAAGGACTTGTGACTCTTTTCTTGTTTAGAATTTCCCCAGTTCGACGGTTTTTTGATCATTATAGTAAGATGTACCACTACCAAAAATGAAAGTAGTAAGGGCATTTTGAAATGCCCATAACATTTTAAGTAGAGGCCAAAAAATGCATTAGTTTGCCTCTATGATTATGAGAGGCAAATTAAAATTTGCCTTTACAAATCAAGTCCCTAAAGGTAAATAGGGGCAAATAGTGTTTTTTATCTGCCTCCAATAAAATGTATGCCACGTAAGAACTAAAGCTCAAAATATACTAGGGACACGTGAAAATGCCTCTATTGCTAAACTTTATTAGAACCATGAATTTAAATAGTGGCAGAACTATGTGCCCCTAGTGAGTATTATAAATAATACGCCCTACAACCAACGTGTCAAAACCTAAATACAGTAAAGTATATACACTTCAATATTTTACAAACAGATGATACTGCAATATAGCATCATACATTTCATTCAACAAAAAGAAATTTGTGCCACAACATACCATTCTATATGTCATTCAAAAGAACAAAACAAAGTGAATATCAACATCGGGTGCATATAACTAGCATCACAAAATACTACACATTTTAATCAAGAAGTGCATTATAAGAAAAACATAAAATTTACACTGATATAAGACACAGAACAAGAAACTTCGAAAAAGCAATTGAAGTTTTTTGTTGACACCGCTTCAACCTTACTCTAATCAAATCGTTCAAGAGGACCAAAATAGTACGTTATAGCGTTGATGCTAACACATTACTTATCCCATGTGGATGCACATATTGTTGTAAGGAATCCATATCATTGAGAGTGATGTAATATCTCAAATAGTGTGGGATATTGGTGCACATAAACTGGATGATGTTGCTGAAATAATAAATGCAGTCAGACAGATAAAATCAGGTTAATAAAAGTTAAAACAATATCTTTTTTGTTACACATGAAGGTATGTCATGGATGACCAAAGCAGATATCCTAGACATGGGTTAATGTACATAGTTTGAATAATATATTTTTTGTCAAATGATTCAATAGTTTAGAAGAAAAAAATATTCGTTGTAGTAGGTGGACTATTCATCTAATATCAAAGGCCAAGTAACATAAAATATTAAAATTTGCATTCATAATACGTGCAATGCATAAAATAACCTTTTTTTTAATACTGACTCTAATGTATGTTTAGTGGACGAATCCATGAGTTCTACTAACAAATCAAGCTAGAAAATCTACCACCAAAGACTGGTCATTGGAAGATATCTAATATTATAGTAAGTATTATATTTAATATTATAAGTAATTTGCATAATAAATGGATAAGAAAGAGTAGTAATAAATGGGTAAGAAAGAGTACCGATACAATTAATTTACTAACACTACAACCTATAATGTTATTCTACAACTTCATTAGTAAAATGATAATAATTCACTACTGATTAGATGTATATTATGAGGAAACAGGTTATACATCATACGTTTAAACTGACATTATGCAACTATGTATAGGAGATATTCTTATCATTCTAGAAAACATCTCATTAAAAATTAAAAGATAGCGCCAAAAGGATTCGGTCTTACCATGTTTTCTATGATAAATTATTAACCCAACTTCAATGCTCATCCTTTCTTCTAAGAACCCAAACATATACCTCTATAAGATGATGAAAACCATGTTTTTATTTCTATTCCGGTGATATACGGAGAATATCAAAATTGAGCATGGTATATCAAATAAAGAGATATTATCAAAATTTTGAAATAACATAAGATTCATTGGTTTATATCTAGAATTGTCCTTTTATTTACAGGTCATGTACTTCTTGTGTATCCTAAAACAAGATGAGTACTTAAACCCTACTAGAATTTGAGTCATCATTTGCAAATTTAATTATTAGCTAAACTGGTAGCAGCAACTAAACACCTATTTTGATTTCAATTAGGGTATATGCAGTAAAATCATATCTTATTACTATGTTGATGATAGTCCTCGTGTATTCCTTGTTCGTGTAAGGATGATAACAAACAAGTAACAAGATATGTAAGCATTATTTGCACTTGCTGCGATTAAACTAAATTGTGCATCATTTAACATAGCTAGGATTGGGCATTATAAAAAAGATTCTAGTGTATGACGGCTATAAAAGTTTATAACATCCAATAATTGAAGATTATAAATGTGGATATTGAACGGTTTAAGTGCTTATTTGACATCATCTTCAAGGCTTAAAATGGACATCAATACTACACATTTGTTAAATTTTATTTTCATTTAGAAAGCAATTAGTATTTAGTGCAATATGTGTTTTATAATAAACATCTTCACTGCTTATTTCAATATTAAAACACTCGGTAATAAATAAATTTAAAACCAATCAACATTCAATAGTCAAATCTCTAAGTTTAAGCGAGCAAAAATTAATCTGTTCACAGAAAACAGTATAGTACCCATCATAATAACAACTAATCAAAATGAAAAGTCTTTTACATGTTAAGTTAGATGTCACAACTTATAATCTAATAAGATGATGTGAAATACAATATGGTCTCAGACATTGCACATCGCAATGTGAAGTATTACACATTAACTTTTATTAATTGATTTGATATAATAATGAATAAATTACTCCAATTATTGAAGAAGAAAAAAATCTTCATCCATGGAAAAGTAGACACATAAGAAAAGTTGGTTTCTAACACATTTTGCATTCGAGGAAATTTGTATACATCATTGTCATGTGCATTTTATATCGTTAAATGGCCCATGACACATAAGCTTCACAAGATAATATATCATGTAGGCATTGAAGATACTATCTTGTGACTTTTTAGGATTTGGAGAGTTTTCAGGATTCAAAAGTTTAGACTACAATTTTAGATTCACAAGATATATACTTGGAGATTTTTCAGGAATCAAATGTTTAGACTGCAAATTTTAACGGCTAATGCCAACCGTATTCAATATCTACATTATTGCATGATGCTTTTCATAATCATAATTCAATGTCAAACAATATATAAGGAGAAGTGAAAAATTATTGGTCGTAAATGTAGGGACAAATATCGGGGGACATGTTAAACTATGCATTTGTTAGAACAATGCATAAATTGTAAATAATTAAACATAAACAATGTGATTTACTGGTTAATTGTTACTAAATTGACTTGCTTGTGGTTTTGTAACTAAATTGGAACAAATAATGTACGTTAAAAAAACATAATACCCAATGTTTTAGGTCGGTCATTTTACTTTTTAATTGCGAAAACAAGATAAACCAAGTCAAAAATGTAAACTCTAAATTACCTCTTTATACGAAACAAATAGTCTGATATTTGGCAAGAAATAAACTGAACTATTAAAATATTTGTTGAAGCAAGATTTCAAACACTGGCCTAATATTTGGTATCTTGATGTATTTGGCTAAAACATTGCAATCGAAGATTATGATAATTACTATTGTTTCGCGTGGGGTCGGGGGGTGTGAGCGGTGGTTGTGTGTGTGCATGCACGGACGTGCCATACCCTTTGGGGCCCAAAATTTGATTTATCACTGGTCCCTAATCTAAAAGTTGAAGCTAACTAGATGAAGAATGGGCTTTCTCTTAGTAACTATAATTGTGGAGTAATTTAGTCAATCATAACAAGTTTGTGAACCTAAGCGCTTTAACTATATATCTAACACTGTAGATCTATACGTTTATTTTATGCAAGGCAATTTTAATCATGATAAGCCTTGCATATAGAAAAATTGATGATACTGTTTCGTTTAGCTCGGTGACTAAGAAAAATGATTAGCGTAATATTTTTGATACTAAAACAAATGCACGTAATCAACTTGTACGTTTCTGGTGCAGCAGCGGAAATAACAAAATGATGATTCTGTGAAAGTAGCAATCGATGGAATGAAGAATACTGAAATGCCCAAATTCGTTGATCCGAAGATACCGAATTTTAGCTATCTACGTCACGTTGATCGATCACGATACCGTGAAAGTAGATCTTCAATTCTTCGAGCGTTGATCAAGCGCACTTGATACCGCGAATTGGCTTCACGATCGTTGAATCGAGCGCACTCGATCGACCGAAGGTGGAGATAGGAGATCACACTCGACTACCAATTGGATGAAAGCACAAAGCTAACAAAGGAAATTTTTATTTCAAAATCAACAACCTTTACAAATGACATAAGTCGCCTATTTATAGGCATACAACACAACACTTACAACACAACTCATAGGTCTTGAACGACCTAATATTTGCGACTTAAAAACAAAGAAATATTACAACACTAACAGTACAAACGACTCAACAACACTTTATACAAACGACATAAGAAAGCATAGTACCGAATTAACAATAGTGTTTAACGACCTAAAATAACAGTCGACATCCGACTTATAAGCCTCGCGACTTATCAAAACCAACTCGCGATTTATCAACTTCATCTCCCGACTTATCAATTATCTCACGACTTATCATCTCGCAAGTTAGGGAAGTTCGGTCGCGATAGTAGGAATTAGATCGGGAAGTGTTATGTCGTGGGACAAGTTAGGTCGTGGAAATGGATTTGGTGGAAGTGGAATTAGGTCGGGGACGATTGAAGTTAAATCGGGGGTTTTTGGTCGTGGCTTCGGAATACTGGATGGGTCGTGGCATGGAGTTAGGTCGCGGAGCCTTGGTATGTCGGCGAGCGACTTAGCGTAGGTCGTTCGCGATTTAAGCGAATGGAGATTAGGTCGTTTGGTTTTGGGTAGGTCGTAAGAATTAGGTCGTGGTGGTGATGAGTCGTAAGTCGTGGTGGTGATGAGTCGTGAGTCGTGGTGGGGTTTTAAGTCGTGGAGTGTTAAGTCGAGGACAGATAGGTCGTTGATGCTAGGTCGTAGGTCACCGTTCGCGGAAGTGATAAGTCGTGGGAAATTCGCTAGATCGTTGTTGTTAGGCCGGAGATGATCTAAGGTATGTCTCGTTAATTCTTCTTTTATCGTGCTCTGTTGCGCTGCATCATCCTCCCCCTGTTGAAAACAATTCATCCTCGAATTTAAAAGTTCTTTCCCATTGGACTGTTCATCTCCATAATAAGGTATAAGATGTTTAACATTAAACACGTCAGAAGTGTAAACATCCTCTGGCAGCTTCAACTTATAAGCATTTTCATTGATCTGTTTTATAATTTCTACTGGACCAATCTTTCGGGCTTTCAACTTGTTATAAGCACCCACTGGAAAACGATCCTTCGTTAATACAGCATACACCCAATCACCCTCGTTGAACTCCACACTTCTTCTCTTCTTATCTGCAGCTCGTTTATACTTCTCATTTGTATTCTCCAAACATTCCTGAACGATTCTATGGCATTCTGTCAATCCATCAAAAAAATCAGCAGCTCGCTTAACTGTCCCCTTCAGTTGTGGTACTATCGCTAAATCCAACGGCCCCTTTGGCAAGCTTGAATATACAATCTGAAATGGACTGTAACCAGTGCTTCGGTTAACAGCATGATTATGAGCAAATTCTGCCTGACACAACTTTATGTCCCAACTCTTCAAATTGTCTTGTACAAGACATCGCAACAAATTTCCCAACGATCTATTTACCACTTCCGTTTGCCCATCTGTTTGCGGATGGTAAGCGCTACTAAAATTCAGCTTCGTTCCGACCATCTTCCACAAACTTAGCCAAAAATGACTCAGGAAACGAGTATCCCTATCCGACACAATAGATTCTGGCAATCCATGAAGTCGATAGATTTCTTTGAAAAATAACTGAGCCACATGAACAGCATCCGCCGTCTTCTTACAAGCAATAAAATGTGCCATTTTCGAAAATCGGTCAACCACCACATAAATGGAATCGTTTCCCCTTTGAGTTCGAGCCAAACCCAAAACAAAATCCATACTCACATCAACCCAAGGCTTAGTTGGTATAGGTAACAGCATATATAATCCAGCATTGGTCGCAGTTCCTTTCGAAACCTGACAGATATGACATCGCTCCACAAACCTTTCCACATCTTTCCTCATTGATGGCCAAAAATAAGATTGAGAAATCAGCTGTAATGTACGGTCTCTACCCACATGACCTTCCTCATGCAATTCCTTCACAACCTTCAACCGTAAACTACAATCCGATATACATAATCGATTTTCCTTGAACAGAAAAACATCTACCATCACAAACTCATCCGTCTCTCCTTTCTTCACTTTATCTACAAACTTCATAAAGTAAGGATCTTCAACAAATAACTCTGGTAACACATCAAACCCGGTCACTTCAACTTTCATCGTAGTTAACAAATGATTCCTTCGGCTCAAAGCATCAGCCACATGATTCGTCACTCCTGACTTGTGTTTGACAACAAAAGTAAATTGTTGTAAATAAGCAACCCACGAAGCATGCCTTGCTGAAATCTTGTCTTGCCCCTGCAGATGTTTCAATGCCTCATGATCAGTGTACAGCACAAACTCCTTGTGAAATAAGTAATGTCTCCAATGTTTAATCGCTTGTACAACAACATAAAATTCCACATCATATGTACTATATCTCATCTTCGCTCCTGATAACTTCTCACTGAAATATGCAATCGGACGTCTCCTCTGACTCAACACTCCTCCAATCCCAACCTTTGACGCATTAGTGTGTAGCTCAAATAACAACTGAAAATCTGGTAATACTAGAATTGGTGCAGACGTCAGCAACTTCTTGATCTTCCCAAAAGCATCCCCTGCTTCCTCTGACCATGAAAACCGTTTACCCTTCATACAATCTGTAACAGGTGCCATCACACTACTAAAGTGTGGAATAAATCTTCTATAAAATGAAGCCAACCCATGAAAACTTCGAACCTCTGTTATCGTCTTGGGCTGTGGCCAATCTCTAATCGCCTCTACTTTACTTTAGTCAACCTATTTTCTTCGTTGCAGCATAAAATTGTTCTTGTCGCAGTACCATCAGCACTTCTCTCAGATGATTCAAATGTTCCTCTGGACTTCCACTATATATCAGAATATCATCGAAATACACTACCACAAACTTCCCAATGAATGGTCTAAAAATCTAATTCATCACCCGCATAAATGTACTTGGCGCATTTGATAAGCCAAATGGCATTACCAACCATTCGTATAGACCCTCCCTGGTTTTAAAAGCAGTCTTCCACTCATCACCTGGCCTGATACGAATTTGATGATATCCGCTCTTCAAATCAATCTTCGAAAAGATAGTAGCTCCGCTTATTTGATCTAGCAAGTCATCCAACCTCGGCATTGGAAATCTATATCTCACAGTAATCTTATTCAATGCTCGACTGTCAGTGCACATTCTCCACGTCCCGTCCTTCTTCGGTACTAACAAAGCTGGCACAGCACACGGACTCAAGCTTTCCTGCACACACCCCTGCTCAAGCAACTCTTCCACTTGCCTCCTCAATTCTTCATGTTCCTTCGGACTCATTCGATAATGTGGTCTATGTGGCAACATTGCTTCCGGAACAAGATCAATTTGATGTTGAATGTCTCTTAGTGGCGGTAACTCCTTCGGTAGCTCATCTGGAAATACATGCTCAAATTCTTTCAAAACTGGCTTCGCTTCTTCTGGAATTTCAACCTCTTCACTGCTCTCTCGCCTAATCAATAAAAACACTTCAGGCTCCTCTTCAACTTCTTTAACAAACTCCTTTAAGGATAATAAGGTTTTCAGCTCTTCAATCTCCTCCAGTTTGTTTTCTTCTTGTTGTCGCTTCTTGGGAACTAACGTGATCTTTGTGCCTTCAAACATAAAGCTATAACTGTTGGTACGCCCGTCATGTTGCACCGCCCTATCATACTGCCACGGTCTCCCCAGCAACAAATGACATACGTCCATGTCTACCACATCGCACCAGATTTCGTCTTTATATTTCTTCCCAATTGAAAATTTCACACGAGCCCTTCGTCCAACCTTCACCTCCCCGCCTTTTCTCAACCAAGCCAACTTGTACGGTTTCGGATGTTTCTCAGTCTTCAATGCCAATTTCCTCACCGCTTCTGAAGAAATTATATTACCACAGCTTCCAGCATCAATAACAAATTTGCAAACTTTCCCCAGAATAGTACATATCGACTGAAAAATATTGCTCCTCAACCAACTACAATCCTCCTCTAGCTTGGGTGTTAAACAGGACCTCCTCATCATTAGATTATAACCTTCGTCTCCCGTCACTTCTTCTTCCTCCTCATCAGGTGGTGAATTGGAACATTCAACTTCTTCATCCTCATCCTCAACCTCCGCTATCATAGCTCTCTTCTTCGGCTTTGGACATTCATTACTCTTGTGGCCCATTTCTTGGCAATTATAACACTTGAAACCGTTATTGACCTTCGTCTTCCCAACCTCATTCACAACTGGTTTTGCAACAACTTTTGAAACATTAGAACTTCCACTAACACCCTTCACTGGATTGTTGGAACTTGTAAACACACCACCTCCTCGTCTTCCCTGTTTCTCCCAAACCAACGCTTTCTGGTGTGCTTCCGCTACAGACCTGGGATCAAACATGTTAATCATATCTTGAATCTGCATTCGCAACCCTCCAACAAATCTAGCTGTTAATTGTTCCTCTGTCTCCATAATATCGTTCCTTGCAATCAGTTGATAAAATTCGTCAGCATAGTCATTCACAGATTTCGTCCCCTGTCTCAAGTTTTGCAGCCTCTGATACATAAGCGATTGATAATTATAAGGTAAGAATGTGGCTTTCATCATTTTCCTCATCTTTTCCCATGATTCAACCTTTGACTTCCCCATCCGTTCACGTTTAAGTTTGGTTTGCTGCCACCATGCCAAAGCTCTACCCCTTAACCTTGTAGCAACCAACTTCACTCTACGATGTTCTGGAACTTCCTTGAAGTCAAAAATCTCCTCCACATTAGACAACCAATCCAAAAACTCCTCAGCTTGCATACCACCTTTGAATTCTGGAATTTCAGTCTTCATCCCGGACTCCCATTTGTGATCATATTCCGAATGATTTCTTCCTTGACCTCGTCCTCGTCCATGAACACTACCACCATCAAACTCCTTTTCAAAATCTGATGTATATCGATGTCGATACTGACCACCAACATCTCTACCACCACCATTTCTTCCACCAACATCCCTTCGATCTACATTCCTTCGATTACGATCATTCACATTTCTATCACTAGTTCGATCATCAACATTTCTATCATAATCTCGATCCACACTTCTATGATCACTATCGACACTTCTTTCTCGATTTGAATGTGGTGAAACTCTACTTCCCCCATGGTTAGATTCAGGTGAAACCCTTCTCTGATTTTGACTCATCTCCAACATCATTCTCTCTAATTGTCCAATCCCTTCATTAATCTTCTCATTAAAATTTTCGTTAATTCTTTGTTCCATCTCATCGGCCTCTTCTCTCCCATACAAAGTTGCGATAACGGTTAGCTCTTCTTGGAGGCATGATCCCTCTTCGACAAATTCCAACAAAAACTTCACTTCGATCTAAAAATCTTCAAATCAAAACTACCCACTTATTGAAATCTTCAAAAATCTCCAAACGAACAAATCTCTTCAAAATCTCGATAACCCACTTCTCCAAATGACGTAAATCTCGCACAACTCCAAAAATCTACGTAAACTCCTTGCGTTCTAGCTCTAATACCAAATGGTGCAGCAGCGGAAATAACAAAATGATGATTCTGTGAAAGTAGCAATCGATGGAATGAAGAATACTGAAATGCCCAAATTCGTTGATCCGAAGATACCGAATTTTAGCTATCTACGTCACGTTGATCGATCACGATACCGTGAAAGTAGATCTTCAATTCTTCGAGCGTTGATCAAGCGCACTTGATACCGCGAATTGGCTTCACGATCGTTGAATCGAGCGCACTCGATCGACCGAAGGTGGAGATAGGAGATCACACTCGACTACCAATTGGATGAAAGCACAAAGCTAACAAAGGAAATTTTTATTTCAAAATCAACAATCTTTACAAATGACATAAGTCGCCTATTTATAGGCATACAACACAACACTTACAACACAACTCATAGGTCTTGAACGACCTAATATTTGCGACTTAAAAACAAAGAAATATTACAACACTAACAGTACAAACGACTCAACAACACTTTATACAAACGACATAAGGAAGCATAGTACCGAATTAACAATAGTGTTTAACGACCTAAAGTAACAGTCGACATCCGACTTATAAGCCTCGCGACTTATCAAAACCAACTCGCGATTTATCAACTTCATCTCCCGACTTATCAATTATCTCACGACTTATCATCTCGCGAGTTAGGGAAGTTCGGCCGCGATAGTAGGAATTAGATCGGGAAGTGTTATGTCGTGGGACAAGTTAGGTCGTGGAAATGGATTTGGTGGAAGTGGAATTAGGTCGGGGACGATTGAAGTTAAATCGGGGGTTTTTGGTCGTGGCTTCGGAATACTGGATGGGTCGTGGCATGGAGTTAGGTCGCGGAGCCTTGGTATGTCGGCGAGCGACTTAGCGTAGGTCGTTCGCGATTTAGGCGAATGGAGATTAGGTCATTTGGTTTTCGGTAGGTCGTAAGAATTAGGTCGTGGTGGTGATGAGTCGTAAGTCGTGGTGGTGATGAGTCGTAAGTCGTGGTGGGGTTTTAAATCATGGAGTGTTAAGTCGGGGACAGATAGGTCATTGATGCTAGGTCGTAGGTCGCCGTTCGCGGAAGTGATAAGTCGTGGGAAATTCGCTAGATCGTTGTTGTTAGGCCGGAGACGATCTAAGGTATGTCTCGTTAATTCTTCTTTTATCGTGCTCTGTTGCGCTGCATCAGTTTCTTGATGCAATCATTTGGCTTTGCGGTATTAAATTTTAATGCGCATAAGATGTTCATAAATCCATAACCTGAGTTTTTTTAAATAAACAAATTAACTATACCTTGAATAATTTATAACCTATCACATTGGGGCCAAGAGGCCCAAGACTACAAAGATTTAACCAATAATGCTTAGGATGTTATAACATGAATACCTGTTGCTGAAGAGATACAGTCAGCTCTGGGCAAACATCACATATGGCCTTTGAATCTGGAACTTGAGAATTGTAAAGTTTCTCTACTAAACAAGCATCACCAAACACAAACATTGAAGTAGAAGGAATATTTATGCATGCATTTAACCTCGTCAAATCAAAGACAAGCCTTTAAAAGTTCCCGTGTTGGGCTGATAATAAAAAGGCTGCAAAAAGATCGGTAGAAAGATCTAAAGTATCATCCCTGCATAAACTGAATGCCTTTGAAGTCATGTGTCTATTTTCCACAAGAAGCCTAACAGAGTTATCACCAAAAGATACAATTGCTGCTGCACCTGTAACAAATAATGAAATATAACATTGAAGTAGCATTATAATGAATAAATAATCATGCTCAAATATGAAGAAAGTCTTTATTGTAGGTTTACAAAAAAAACTAAGCTAAGAAAAAGTGTTAAAAGTAATCAACTAATGATACAACATGAACATCAACTAAGGTGGTTAACTGTATCATATTGGTGGAGTTAGTAGAGCAGTGTTAACAGACTAATTTCTCACCCCCAAAATCTTTGATATTGAAACTTTGATTAATAAGAACGGTTGAATTTCAAAATTAAAGTTTTTGACAATTTCAAAATCAAAATCATAGCAGGCCTTGGTACCTCCAAAATAAGAACAGTTGAACTTAACCCTCGCAATTAATATTAAAGTGCAATAAAATAAGAACTACTTTTATATGGTCAATTATATTTTTATACACTCGCCGTTCGTAGCTCGGTTGGTTTGGGAGCTGGGAGATGGGAGATGGGAGCCAAAAGACTGTGTCCGGGCAGGTTCGAATCCCAGCGCCAAACCATCAGTGGGAGTTTCAACGTTACGCATCCGTGTGCGACGACTAAATAAAAGCGGGGTAGACACACGGCGTGGGATTTACTTAAATGAGTATCAATGAATACCATGATCTTAAGGTTCCCCATGATCTCAAAAAAAAATTATATTTTTATACTTCTATCTATAATAAAATAAAATAAGAACTTAAATATTCAAACAACTTAAACAACGTGATACTTTTCTTTTCCAATTACATAGAAAAACCACATAAGAATAAGTGGCAATCTAACACATTGTAGTTGCTTATAGATAAATAGAATGACATACATTTGTTGATATTTCAGCTGGTAAAAGAGCTATCAAACTAATATAGTTAGAAGGTGATAAATAACTTTGATAAAATGAACCTCAAGCACTGCAAAGTTATGAAAATAACTTTCCCATGATAATTTTTTGTTTATGGAAACTAATAGCAGCTCGAAAATGGATCCATATGCATGATGATTACTTTAGATATAACAAAAGATTTGCAATGTTCAAGCCATAAAATCATTATACAATTTAATTATTCTTAACATTTACTGTCATAAGCAAATTGGGAGTTCAAATAATATAGTAAGAAAATGCAGAATTGTGTCATATAATTGAAACCGAGGCTTGCTAAGAACTTATTTTATAAGTAAATAATAAAGCAAAAATGTAACCAGTGGCACCTCATTTATATGTAAATGTGATGTTTAAGAACTTCAAATGTAGGCAATAGTACCTCATTAACTAAAAAGAATGAATTCCCAGCTTCATTCAAATTCTCAGAAAAAAAATCAACTTCATTAAAGCAACAAAGACTACAATCATACCAAAATCAATTTAACTATAGTAATTAGGAAAACAATGAATCAGGGACAAAGTTGACGAATGTAAGGCTTCTAAAAAAGTTGGAAACATATTGGAAGATAAAAATGAAAATAAACTGGAAAAGTGGAAATTGAGTTTGCACCTTTAATTTCATAGCTAAGCACATCAGATTACATGCCTTCTTAAGTATTAGTTCAGAGCATCACCACTAGCATTCACTTTTTTAGCTAAGTCTTTTTGGTAAAATTTAAAGCACTCTTCTTAACCTGAAACAAAAATGCAGTCAACACAATGAAAATTATGATGGAATGGTTCTTATATTTCTCTGTGCTTCTTCGAAGCTTATTTTTGTGAGCTCGGAAACATGATATATAATTTGTAAGTTTTTTATTAGAAAACGAGACTTGAAAATTTTTCTATGATAGTTTTTAGTTGTACTTATCCAGGAAAAGAGTTGATGAATGATCATATTGCTTTTATTTTGAACATAAACATATAGCTAAGTGTCAACATATCTCCAACCTATTAGTACATGAAGCATGTTGATTATTACTTGGAATATACGAATTCATTAATCTACCGATAATTTGTGACACATTGATAAAATTATTAAGAAATCGCCCTAAGATATTTTGGAAAACCTTAACTCTTTATTATGTAAAAAGTTGGATTACAGTTCCGATCTCGCTTGCAACACATGTATTGGTGTCAGTATAATAAAATTTGCAGTCCACATTACCTATACCATTTTAAAATTATTTTTTATAGGAATTTTGTATATATAATATGACTCAATATCTATAGAGATGAATCAGTTGAACGTTAGTATAAAACTACTCCAATATAACCACACCCAATTCTAGAACATAAAAAGTTCAATACTACAATCCATTGATTTATTTGATCATAGCTCAGACATAAGCTTCTTTCCATTGAGCAATTGCTCCTGAATTGAGTTACAATGTCACACTACTTTTGGACAAAATTGAGTTGAGTTTGAAATTGATGATGGTAAAGAAGTGGAGTATGATAAGTTAAAATTTTCTTATCAAGTGACAATTATTTGGACATGAGAATGATTTCCCATATTTACAATGTTTTATTTGTGTATATGTTGAAGGAAACAAAAGTTTATTCTTTCAGATCCTACTAAGCGATGGAAGAATTTAAGTTAAGTAGACAACTCCAAAGTTAATTATGTATAAACTTATACAATCGCTTGAAAATTGATTTTACGAGTTTTCACGCAATGACCTATTTACAAACAACCCTGAATATTAACCCACCAACAAAATAATTACACCAATAGGTACCTGTCTTACTTTTGATTCTACAATTGACCTATGAAATATTAACCAAGAAAGAAATACAGTTCATGCTCAAATAATACATAAAGTTCTCAATGACAAATTTATGTTATAATCTGATTTAATATATGAACCTTGTAAATTAAACACAACATTTAGTGAGGGTACCAATAGTAATGATGAAGCTATTACAAAGCAGACCATATACCAAGGAGGGAAAAACATCAAAATTTTAGATTAAACAAAAATAAGGAAGAAAAAAAGCTTTATGGCATAGAGGAGCTATCAAAATCAGAAGAAAATACAAAGGCGGGAATGGAAGACACCTAGTACAAGCTAAAAATTTTAGCAGTAAGCTCGATTGCCATTAGAAACACACTGGAAACAAATTGCACAAAGCAATGACACCTTGATGCCATGAACCTTGACATAAGCGAGTTGTCAAATTCAAACAGTAACTATTTAGATAAAGATAGAGCATATCCTTCCAGGTAAACATGATGTCATTATTCTCATTGAAAATGGTAAGTCGAAAAATTGAAATACTATTAAATTACCTTTTTAGCTCAAGTGGTATCATCGAAAACACATTTCTTTATAAAGAAAACCCATACATATAACACTTTTACCACTATATAAATAAATGCATATTATCTTGTCTAAGTTAAAAGCTACTATCTAGTTATGCCTAAAATTGAACTATATTAGATTTCCTTAAACAAATTTGATGAACTTGAGAACTAAATGATAAATATATAAAATTAAGATTATATCAATCATATATAAACTGTACAATACCAAACATACATAATTAGTTTTATAAAAAATTAGGTTATCAATGAGATTATCTTTATAGTGCCAAGTTATAACAAAATGTCTCATAAATAGGTTTTCTGGCATATATTTTAATACAATATTCAATTGTAAACTTGGCATACCAAGATCTGTAATTAGTAGGTCTCGCTTCCCCATCTTCTTGTCAAGCCAGATAGTATTCATTAGATTTCTTCAATACAATCGAGAAGGATTACGATTGAAACTTCCTGAAAGAGAAAACAACTTTGAGTTGCAACAACACAAATTGGTAAAAAAAAAATCACAAACACCAAATTGCTAGGGTTGTCATCAAAGTAATTTGACTAAGAGATTTTTTAGAATAATATGGATTTCAATTTGGAGGGAGGTTGGACATCAATCGATTTAGGGTTTGGTTTTCACTTTCCTAAATTTACATTGCCGCCATATTAATATGAAGCTAAATTAAATTACCGCATTTATTTCAAAACCCGGCCGAACAATCCACGTAGGTAAAATTGAGCTTGAGGGAGCAAACTACCAAACTATACTAGAGGCGTTTGCATAGGTTGGAAATAGTACCAATAGAGATAGAACATTTTATTGCCCTTAATCGGCTATTGATAGAGGCGCATAATTTATTTTGCCTCTCCTAAGGGGCCTCTAATACTTTATTTTCTAGTAGTGTACGCGGATGCCCAGCGGTAAGCGTTCGATTTTGCGATCTGAACCGTTCAGATGGGAAATAAAGTATGAGCGTGGATTGCTAAATTTCAACGATGTCACAGGGGCACAGATAAATCCCTGCATCATTGCACCGCGTCACTAAATTTCATTGGGGTCGCAAAAGCGTAAACAATTTCTAACCAATTTCTAATGAATTTGAGATGTCGAAAGACGTAATATTCATGGATCACTAAGACGTAGCTAATTAGCGACGTCCATGTAATGTCTTAATGACGGAATTAAATTTAGCGACGCCGCATCGACGTTGGGTCATTACGGCGCTGTTGATCTACGTCAGAAATAAGTCATTTCTCTTGAAGTGTTTTGACACATGTATAACTATAATAATATTCCAAAGTTTAAAAGTAACAATATAGATAATTTTTGTAACAATTCAGATTCAAACCTATGACTTCATGATCCTCGTATGTATATATAATGCGTATTTTTGAAACTTCATGATCGAATCAAGAAATTATGTTTCAGTTCCCACTATTAATAAATTATTCTCGTTACATTGAATATAATATAACACTGAGAACAACATTATGATTAATTATATTATTATTAATTGAAAAGGTAATCAAACTAACATTACATATATTATTATATCTACAAATGTACCAAAAAAATCTAAAATTCGTCCACATCCACATCTAAAAATTGGATTAATATCTGATACCTGCAAAGATAAGGATGCATATACAAAGGCATCCATATCGGAAAAATTATCCATCTAGCTTTTCATAAGATTATAATTTATAGTATATTTTAGTAAAAACGAAATATATGCATTTACTGTTTTATTAAGTTAGCAGTTTAAATTATATGCATTTAATGCATATTAACCAGTGTTTTCATAATTGGACCCAACTGCGGTCCAACCTCTAATAATCGTGGGTCATTTACCATTTAGGTCAAACTCAATCAGACCTCAATCGCACATAAAACCGTGGGTCAAATCTTTGAACCAGTCACTACAAGGAAGAACAGAAATTTCGATGGAAGCTTCCGACGGTCGTCGACGGTCCCGTCGTATAGTTATCGACGGCTTATGACGGCTTCATGTTTTAGTTAATTTAATTTATCGCATTATTTTAACTTATTATTTATCGAAGTTTAAAATTTGTTTAAAAATACTAATTTAATTTCTAAAAATTAAAGAATGTATTTTTATTCAATTCTGCAATTTTACGAAGGTTTGTGGTTAATTAAATAAGTGTTTTTTATAATACTTTGTTGTGTAATTCGATATTTAACTTTATTGAAAATCAAACTCAAACGATCAATCTCTACAACTTATCAGTTGGTCCATTATACAACTTTGATGAAATTTATGATGCGTAACTGTTTTATGAATTTAAATATATTTTCTAACCATCGTATAAGTAATTATGAATTTTTAAATGTATTTAACATTATAAATTCATATAAAAGAAAATATTCGACGGAAAAATATTATTTTTGAATTTTATGTCGATCTAAAGTATTTTGGACCTACTTCCAAAATATGATAAAAACATAAATAAATTTAGGGTGTCCATCTTGATTCTCAAATTTATAGCAGTTAGTCTACATTTGGACTAATAACCTTTCGTTTGATGGCTAAACGATCTTCAAACGAGATAAAATTTGAAACATATATACTTTATAATGTATTTATCCAATCCGTACGGCTAGAATCAATAAAAAACGAAGGAAAAAAAGATTAGACTCAAAATATATCATTTTCTAAGGAGTTATAATACTTGATATGTATTGTTATGACAACTTCTATGAAAATGACATGTTTGAAGTCCAACTTTTTCTATATATTTTTAAATCCAACCGTACAGATTGGATAAATACATAATATGGTATACATGGTTTGAATTTCGTCTCGTTTGAAGATCATTTGATTGAACGGAAGGTTTAAGTCTGAATGTCGACGAACGACTATAAATTTGAAAAATTAAGTTTGATACCTTAAACCTGTTTATTTTTCTTTCATATTTCGACTGTATGCCCAAAATACCTTGGATGGACATAAGGTTCAACAAATTTATTTTTTTACTAAATATTTTATTTTATGTGAATTTATTATGTTAAATACATTTAAAATTCACAATTAATGATTAAATCGTTAAAAGTTATTGTATAACGAATAAAAATAACATGTTTAATAGTTAGAAACAAAATTGCGTTATTGTAAACTATTTAAATTTTTTATAGCAAATTAAATTTTGATAATAAATTAAATTAAACTTAATTTATTCTAAATAGGAAGAAAAGATAAATTATTTTATTCACTAGCCATCGAAAAATAGCCGTCGACGACCGTCGGAAGCCATCGGCATGTCACGTATATGGCGGCAGCTTAGTCCGTTTTCTTCCACATTTCACAATCCCAAATCAAAAAGTAAAAAACCCTAAACCCCCAAATCCACTCAAATCCGTCCCTACCCGTCGTGATTCGCCGCAATCCGTCAAGTCCTTCGTCAATTTGCAATCTCTAACCGTACATGCCTTTAATTCAACAAAATCAGGTATATTCTTCCTCTAAACTAATCGATCCGAATTATGATGAGCTTAGTGTAAATTTGTGCCTATATTTTTTGATAATAGTCCATTGATTGGTTGTAATTGCGTATATTGGTTGATTGGGAAATGTTAACTAGGATTATTAGTGTTTAGACCCGATAATTATTGTATAATTAGAGCTAGTTTGGGTTGATTAGTGTATGTGTGTATTAGTGTGACATAATTTAGTGTTAATTAGTTTGTGTTATCTAAAATGTCAAAAAAACAATTTATTTATAATCCCTTTATTAGTTTATATATCCTTAATTGTATATAAATTTAGTCTACATGTATGTGGTAATATGTATAAACAAATTAGTGTATAAATTTAATTTTTTATTACCGTGTAATAAATTAAAATTTGTGTTAGCTAAAATATGTTGAAAAAACAAGTTTTTATTAGTTTTTACTCGTTAAGAAATTTAAATATTAAGTTAGTGTTAATGCTAATATAAATAAATTAGTGTGTAATGTCCTTTATTTTTTAAATCCTTTAGAGAGTTTTTGGCTTAGTATAATAAGTATTATATATAATCGTTATATAGATATTGAATTTTATTACAAAACGGACATCAATGTTCATCTGTTACAATATTTGTCGGACTAGTCCATGTATTGGACAAGTTACAAATACAATAAATTAATTATATTTCATAAATCGATATTTTTTTAAATCGTTTAAAATGAATTGATTTACAAAATGTAATTATTTTTGTGTCTGTAACGGGAAGTAAGATGATCGATCATCAAAGTAGAAAATAATAAAGTGAAAATATAATATTATATTCATAATTTGTTAAAATTGAAAATATATAAGATTTTATAAAAAAAAATAAAGAATCAAATATTATATATTTAATAAAGCATTAAATATAAACAAATTAGTGTATAACGATAACATATTATATATTTAATAAACACTGAAATATAAACAAATTAATGTATAACAATAAAACAATATAAAATAAATAAAACATTAAAATGTATAAATGAATCAAAAAATTAAGTGACCAATCCATAAAATGATCATTTTTTTGAAATAGAAAAAAATGGTCAATTATTTTGTTGATCGACGAAGATGAATGTATCAATGAAAGGAAGTGAGAGGCTCAATAAAGAAATATTTTTATAATGGTGTATATGTATTTATTGAATTCACTTTAAGCAATAATGGAAACGGCGGAGAAATTCGTTGCCCATATAGTAACTGTAAACATTTGAAGCATTTGAAACCGGATATGGTTAAAGTCCATTTGTGTTAAACGGTTTCGTGCCAGAGTATTTTGTGTGGAATCATCATGTAAAACTTGTTGCACCAAATTCTATAGTGTCAGAGGAAAAGGTGGGTAATGACAATATTAAGGTGACTCCCATAGAAGATATGGTTGAAGATGCAGCACGATCAATGTTCCCTACGGTTGAAGTTGATGTCGACGATGTAAATGTCGAAGAATAACAATATATTAGAGTAAAGAAAATACATGATTTATTGGATGCTGCTAAGAAACCCCTTTGGGATGGCTGTAAAAGTGGTACCCAATTATCAGTAACTGCAGCATACATTGCTAAGAAATCTGAATTCAACTGCACAGAAGCCGGATTTACAACTGTTATACAAGTTGCAAAAAGACATGCCACCCGATAATTTAATGTACGAAAATCATTATGAAGTGAAAAAACTTATGTCTGCTTTCGGTTTGCCGTACTAAAAGATAGATACATGTTTAAATGGTTGCATGTAGTTTTGGAAAGAGGACATCAATCTTAAGAAGTGTAGAATATGTAACGAGGAAAGATACAAACCAAGAATAAAGAAGGGAAATGAAGTTCCGTACAAGAGAATGCATTACTTATCTATCACTCCTAGACTTCAAAGGTTATATGCATATTCTGTAACTACATCTCATATGAGATGGCACAGTGTGAGAACATAGGAAGAAGATACCCTAACACATCCAGCTGATGGAGGAGCATGGAAACATTTTGATTAGACTTATCTCGCTTTTGTAGTAGAGAGACGTAATGTTAGACTAGGTTTGTGTACGAATGGATTTTCACCGTTCTCTCAATTTGGTTCTAAATATTCATCTTTGCATGTTATCGTTACACCTTATAATGTACCTCCGTAGATGTGCATGAAAACTCCATATATGTTTCTCACCATTGTCGTTCTGACCCTGATAATCCAACGTAAGAAATCGATGTTTATTTACAACTGTTAATTGAATTGAAAACATCATGGCATGAAGGAGTTGAAACACATGACATTTTGAAGAAAAAAAATGAATTTTTGTATGTTCTCTTCTTTGTTATGGGCTATTAGTGATTTTTCTGCGTATGCAATGCTTTTGGGTTGAAGTACGGTCGATCGTTTAGCTTGTCCTTATTGTATGGAAGAAACATGGGCATTTTCTTTAACACATGGGAAGAAAATTTCATGGTTTGATTGTCATCGGTGTTTTCTCCATATTAATCATCCTTTTAGAAGAGATAGAAAAAACATTACTACTAATAGAGCAGAGACTATGCAACTACCAATGATTTGGTCAAGCGAAGCAATATACGAATATGTAAAGGAATATCCAAAGGTGCATGAAACTGGAGTACAAATTGAAATTCCATATAAATCAATGATTCATAATTAGGTCTGTCAACGGATGCAAACAGATGCAGATATGGCTATATCCGCATCCGTATCCGAAAATTAAAATCTACATCCGCATCCACATCTGATATCCGTGGATATTCAAAAATTAACATCTGTATCCGCATCCGCGGATATTTTTGAATATCCGAAAATATCCGCATCCGAAAAGAGGATGCAGATATTTCCGAAGAATCGAAAATATTCGAAAATCCACATCCGAAAACTAGATTGAGAATTATGATATAATGAAAATTTTGATCAAAAAAATTACAATTCATAGCATTCAAATAACAATCAATCGACAAACTAATATACTTCAGTTTCCAAGTTAACAACAAACAAT
Organism: Allium fistulosum; assembly: GCA_030737815.1. Taxonomy (NCBI): domain Eukaryota; kingdom Viridiplantae; phylum Streptophyta; class Magnoliopsida; order Asparagales; family Amaryllidaceae; genus Allium; species Allium fistulosum. The sequence goes on along the minus strand of CM060901.1, from coordinate 1,544,841,170 downwards.
CCATACAAAATCATAATAGAGTTACAAAATGCATAATTAATTAGCTTATACAATTTAAATAATTAACCATAAAACCTAAATAAACATAGCTAAGATGATGAATAAGCATCCGATTTCTTTGCAAAAGTGAAGAATAAACATCCAATTCTTTGTTCTATCTTCAAACTCATGAGCTTTCCACACGATCCTATAAAACAAAACATAGCAAAAATATGATCCAATAAATCAAACTTCAAACTCATATTGTATTTTGCACTGGAAGTGCTGCTGCTAGTGTTGCATAGGGGTGTAAATCGGTCGGACCGGACCGGACGGAGGTGTGTTCAGTTTATGTCCTAAATAAAATCGGACCGGACATGGACCGGACGAGATTTATGTTCGTACAAATTTTGTTGTCCTAGCTCGTGTCCTAAATGAAATCGGACGGACTCGTACATACATTTTTCGGACACGGACCCGAACGGACACGGATAGACAATGCTATTTCCATCAAATTTTATGTTGTTTAATAGAATTTCCTTCAGATATACTGAACTATAAGAAATTCGGACGAATTCGAACGAACTCGGACCGGACAATATTTTTTCTCGTACAAATTTTCTTGTCCTAGCTCGTGTCCTAAATGAAAATCGAACGGACTCGGACGGACGTATTTCGGTTACGGACATGAACGGACATCGGACACTCGTACAAAATTTACAGCCCTAGTGTTGCAGCAGCTGCACTTGGTGCAAGTGCTGCTGCAGCACCAGCACCAAGTGCTGCTGCACTTGGTGCTGCAGCAGCAGCAGGTGCTGCTGCCAGAAAGTGCTGCTTCTTACAGCAACACCAAGAACTTTATGTTGCTGCAGCAACAACACATAAATGAAAAAAACTCTATATTTTTACCTTGTGCGATGGATAGTTTATGGTAGGGCTGATGCTTCATCTACAAGCTCTTTATCTTTACCTGTTAAATAAAAAGACTGATTATATTAAATAGTTAAAATTCTAGAATAATTTTAGTATGCAAATAATAACTAACCTATGTCCGATGGTAACCAATCCTTAATACAACTCAATGCTTCCACTATGTCAGGAGATAATGAGGATCTATTTTCGGTAATCAATCTACCACAGCTACTAAACGATGATTCGGATGCTAGGTAATAACAGGAACGACTAAAATATCACGAGCAATATTTGCAAGAGTAGGAAATGTAGGACAATTTGTTTTCCACCACATTAAAATGTCAAAGTTGTCATCATTCTCATCCATCGACAATAATTCATCTTCCAAATACTTGTCAAGCTCGGTCTTTGAAATTTGCAAACTTCCAATTTTTTGTTCTCTATAATTCTTCCACTTAAGATCCATTTTTGTTCTCCTTTTTAAACCATGATTAACATTATCATCCAATGCACAAGAAGAAGAAGATACATTTTTATAGGATGCACTTTCTTCTTCATATAAATAGAAAAGATATTTCAAACAATCATTGATTTTCCTAACATGAACTTGTGCATCTTCCCCATAATTCAAATCATAGAAAAATTCAATGTAAGCCATTCTATAACGAGGATCGGAAACAAAAACATAGTTAATCATATGAACATTGAACTTGCTTCAGCAATATAAGGCCATAGCTTGCTCAGTTGCTTGTTTAACCACTTCACATGCACATCAAAAAGGGATTTTATTCGGAATCATGTTACAGTAAATAATATCAGCACCAACATAGCCATAATTCTAGAGAAATGAGGCATGCCATAAGAGTTATACTAGACAAGTACAGGGATAAAAATGAGTATACAATGTTGAATCTGAACTATAAAAGAAGCATGATGCATAGTACGCTTATATACAATGTCATAGCAAATGCAAAAAGAAGATAAATGCCAAAACTTTAAATAAATAACTAACTTGTTCATATGTAGGTAATGAAATCCACTCAAGACAGTTACCGCCACATGGCTTCTTCAAATCTTCTCTGCTCAGTGAAGACAAAAGTTTAATATCAACAGTCTACGGAAGAAAGAAGCACTCTTAACATATAAAATAGAGAACCACCAAAACAGTGAGAGTCCAAAAGCAACCGTGTACTGCTAAGGTACCCGTGGAAAGGGAATACATTCTAAAACAACCAAAAAGAGAAAAGTCTCATTTGGTTATGTATTTCAGATTGCATTCATGCATCCGTGCATACGTGCGTGAGATTAAACAAAAATGATATTCAAAACCACTTAATACACTCTAATTATAAATGGATTTAGTAATATCCTTGAAAATGAATTGTTTTTTGTAATATATTATATTCTTACAACACTACCCATCATTTAAATGCTGGTTGTAATCAGTAATGGATAATATGTAGATTATACAGTTTCTAAACTGCTGAAATTTGAATTTCTATCAGACGTAAAACATGGTCGATAGTTGACTATGTCCATCTTGGACAAGCAATACCTTATCACAATAGCATGTTCAACACTATATCAACGTTGATAGGTGGAGCAACCTTCTTATGTGCATATACCACATGTCCTTGTTCATTTGTCAGAAGAGGAAGTCATATAATTTTTAACAAGTAACCATGACCATATCACATTTAACTAATTTTATATCATATAATGTTTTGATATATATGACTATATCAAGTCAACAAGGTTAAACAGAAATATTGGTTCCAATTTTTTTGATCTTTGAAGTAAAAATTTAACAACCCTTCGAGATGAAATCAACATATAACTCATTCATATCCATGACTTAAGACTCCTAACGAACCTACCCTTAAATTAAAATCACATATACTTCTTTTGAAGGAAAAATGACTCCTGTGTTATAACTTATAATGCTATATCAGGGAAGTATACGCGTTATGATGTAGCAAATTACTCAAATACCCATAATCCTGTAAATTTTAATTGGGTCCAAATAAAAAAATGTGTGTACACACACATACACATACATGTCTGCATGTATACATATACCATTAAATCCTCTAATGGCACATGAATCCATACATTATAACATAATGTATATTGCTCTTCTTCAAAATGAATACTAAACGGTAAAGGAAGTAGTAGTGACAAACCATGGGGAAATCTTCTTGATAGAGTCCAAGGCCAACAAATCCTATACTCGGATGATTTAGGGTGCCAAAAGTATGCAATGGTAATAATCTTATGCGTAACCCTCTACTAAGCCATCAAAGTGAAGATGGATCAAATCGTAATGTTATCGTACTTGTTAATTACTTGAGAAATTGAAGATGGATCAAATCAAAATTGTTTATCATTTGAGAAAATTTACCAGTATATGCAAACAAGGTTATGAGTACATTGATAGTTGAGAGACCCATTGAGATGTGGTAATAACTCAATTTTTCATGCTTATGATAACAGAGTTTAAATGAATGAAATTGTGCAGCAGATATCCATTTCTATGTCCAGAAATAATTAGTCTCACTGGTTTGCATGTTTTTACAGTGAACTGTTTGAATTTGTTAAGAATAAGGTCATAATAAAGTTTAATACTTTTGTTTCTCAAAATGTTGACACTATTTAAATATAAATTGTACTACTTAAAGAGTTCGAATTCTAGTTCTAATATTCACAGAGTTAGACTGTCTTGTTCTAATATTCATAGAGTTTATATGAGATTGCCCGGTTCTATTATTAAGAGAGTTTGACTGTTTTCGCATTCGTAGAGTTAATTCATATAATGATCTATATACGTGCATTTTTGTATATAAAGAAAAACACCATCCTTGTAAGTGAAAGTCTATATGGATCGATAATATAGTTAAACTACGACTAGCAAGTGCGGAATTATAAATAATAGTAAATGGCAATAATAAAAATGACACCAGGGATTTTTATACTGGTTCGAACTTCTCGTTCTACGTCCAGTCCCAGACTACTTCTGGAATTTCTCGAATAACCCTCACTTAACCCGGAGGAACAGGTATTACACCGCCTGAGCAACCGAACAGGACTTTTCCGCCTAAGCAACCGAATAGGACTTTTCCGCCTAAGCAACCGAATAGGACTTCAATTACAATTTGGTAAATTGTTTCTTGACTTGTGTGTTCTTTGAATAACACGAATATAGTCAATGTAGTACACCCTTCCTATAATCTTCTTGATATGATGATTTGAATGTGCAAAGATAGGAAGTAGAGAATTGAAAATCACTTGATATTATAACAATATAAGATCAGAAAAGATAGAAAGAATTAGTTGTTGAAATAGTGGATTTTCATCTCTATTTATAGTATTGAATAGTTTTAATTCAATAGTTGCAACTATTAGAAGGAGTGCAACTGTTGGTGAAGAAGACAACTCTTCAAAATTTGAATTTTCATGAAGAGATGCTTCAGTTCGTCAAGTTCAGATGTCTGAGAAAAAGTGACAGATGGCTAAGTAAGTTTAAACAGTCAAATAGGCAGAAGAAACAAATTTCTGTGAATTTAGACGTCTGTTCATTTTATTTAGACGTCTGTTTTTATGACAGACGTCTGTGTTAAAGTGACAGACGTCTGTTTTTATAACAGATAGCTAAATAAAAGTGACAGATGTCTGAATTTGTACTGATTTGTTCCTCTTCTTTATTTTAGTGATTCTGAACTTGAGAAACTTTTGAAAATACTTTTATGTCTATAAAAAGATATTTTATATTTGTAGAACATGTTTTCCAAAAACTATTTGTGTGTGTGTGTTATCATCATATCAGAGATTGTACAAAAATATCTAACCGGAAATAATAATCAATATCTTTGAGCTTTGTTTGTTGACGATATGATAATAGCTTTTCTTTGTGGATTCCTGCAAGAATATTTGACATCATAGTATATAGTTTGAAATATATAGTTGTCACATTAAAATCAAAGAAGGCAGGTTCCAACATTCTCCCCCTTTTTGATGATGACAACTATATAATTCAACGGTTAGTATAAACCATACCTTTTGCTCCCTCTGTCAACATGACCATATTATATTGCAGAATGATTAATATTTCTCCCCCTTTGTCATTAACAAAAAGGAATTTGTAAGGGGTTTCGTTAGAAATGTGATGATAAAACACATTGTTGAATAGCAATATGAACTTTGTTCAGAACATACCAATGATAAAATTTTGTTGTGGAAGAGTCAGAATATTTGGAGTATAAAAACAGATTTGAACATATGTTTGAACAGGTTCCATATCTTAATACACTAAACAAAGAAAAACAGTGATATAGGACAAAAATACATATTTATAAAAAGATACAGAACATAAGAATAAATTACTTAAGTCACATAACAGACGTCTGATGTTCTGTAGAAAATAAAAAAGATTGAAAAAATTAATAGATTTAGACGTCTAAAAATTATATTAAACGGCTAAGTATGATGACAGACGTCTAAAAGATTTTGTTCAGACGGCTCAGAGGTCTTAATTTTAAACAGAGAGTAAAAAACATTTTGTACTAAATTCAGACGTCTAAATTTTTGTTGCAGACGTCTATATTTGATGACAGACGTCTGTGACAAAACGTTCAGACGGCTCAAACAAAAAAATAGGTATACAGACGTCTGTTAATAACTATCAGACGTCTGTTTGTCTGATTTTTAGTTTTTGAATAAATTTAAAGGTCCCCCTATGTATAACATCTCCCCCTAAGTATAATATCTTATAAATAACGAGATAAACTCATTATTAATTATGAAGGAAAAATAAAATAGATTTTATCATATTTGTTGAAGTCCATATTTCATTGTAAGCACGTAATTCTATTAATCGTATGGAACATTCTTTAAAATTCCAAAATCTATCCTTTTCCTTTTGTTTCTTTGAGTACCTGCAAAAAATAATAATCATTTTGGTACCCACTTATTACGTTAGGGTCCGGGGGGTTAGGTCTTAGGAAACCATACCCATTTAGGTGTGGTTGATCCTTTATAAATATAATTTTCATTATTAACTACCATATCAAAATAATCATCAATGTATTTTTCTCTATTTTTCCAATTAATAGAAACCCAAATACTTAGATAATTTTTATTTATATTTCCAGTCAATGATTTTGTACTTCTAGAATTATAAACATTATTGGTCATAGCAATATTTGAATTTCTATAAAAATTGGATTTAGACTTTACTCGAAATTTTGTACTAGCACTAACATTTTTACTATACATGAAAGCATATCTAGTGCTATTTCTACGATCAATTTTATTATATCCTAAACCACTTTTATCATTGTGAGCTTTTGAATTTGTAACTAAGAAAGATAAGATATCTTTACCTTTGTTAAAATTTATGATTTTTGTATTTAATCTTTCAACATTAGCTTTAGAATCACACACTTTTTTTTGAAAAATATTATTATTAACTTTTAAAATCTCACATTCTTTAGATAATTCTAAATTCTTTTTAATTAAAGCTTCATTCTCTTTTTCAAGAGACAAAATTAAAGAACTAGAATTATTTAAAGAATTTTCCAAAAAAGTATTTTTATTTTGCAAAACATTGATTTCCTCCAAAAGATCATTGTTTTTATCTTCTAACTGCTCATTTTCTTTTTGTAGGAAATCTTTTTGTAAAACAAGTTCTTCGACGGTATTTTCAAAACATTTAGTTTGTTTTACCAAAAATTTATTTTCCTCTTTTAAATTGGAAATTTCTTGCTCACAATCTTTTAACTTAGCTAAAGCAATTGTATTAACTTTATTCAAAGTTTTACAATCTTTTAACAATTCGTCATGTGCTAACAGAAGATCTTTATATAAAGAATCTAAACATACCGATTGTGATCTGAGTTTAGCTATGAAGCATTTGTTTGTTTGCTCCTTTGATTCTTCTTTATTGCTTTTCCTCTTCTTATTGCCTTGACTAGATCTCTTTGTAGCCATTTATTCTAGGATGTTGTTACGATCTCTAGAATCTCAGGCTCTGATACCAAATGAAAGTCTATATGGATCGATAATATAGTTAAACTACGACTAGCAAGTGCGGAATTATAAATAATAGTAAATGGCAATAATAAAAATGACACCAGGGATTTTTATACTGGTTCGAACTTCTCGTTCTACGTCCAGTCCCAGACTGCTTCTGGAATTTCTCGAATAACCCTCACTTAACCCGGAGGAACAGGTATTACACCGCCTGAGCAACCGAACAGGACTTTTCCGCCTAAGCAACCGAATAGGACTTTTCCGCCTAAGCAACCGAATAAGACTTCAATTACAATTTGGTAAATTGTTTCTTGACTTGTGTGTTCTTTGAATAACACGAATATAGTCAATGTAGTACACCCTTCCTATAATCTTCTTGATATGATGATTTGAATGTGCAAAGGTAGAAAGTAGAGAATTGAAAATCACTTGATATTATAACAATATAAGATCAAAAAAGATAGAAAGAATTAGTTGTTGAAATAGTGGATTTTCATCTCTATTTATAGTATTGAATAGTTTTAATTCAATAGTTGCAACTATTAGAAGGAGTGCAACTGTTGGTGAAGAAGACAACTCTTCAAAATTTGAATTTTCATGAAGAGATGCTTCAGTTCGTCAAGTTCAGATGTCTGAGAAAAAGTGACAGATGGCTAAATAAGTTTAAACAGTCAAATAGACAGAAGAAACAAATTTCTGTGAATTTAGACGTCTGTTCATTTTATTTAGACGTCTGTTTTTATGACAGACGTCTGTGTTAAAGTGACAGACGTCTGTTTTTATGACAGATGGCTAAATAAAAATGACAGATGTCTGAATTTGTACTGATTTGTTCCTCTTCTTTATTTTAGTGATTCTGAACTTGAGAAACTTTTGAAAATACTTTTATATCTATAAAAAGATATTTTATATTTGTAGAACATGTTTTCCAAAAACTATTTGTGTGTGTGTGTTATCATCATATCAGAGATTGTACAAAAATATCTAACAGGAAATAATAATCAATATCTTTGAGTTTTGTTTGTTGACGATATGATAATAGCTTTTCTTTGTGGATTCCTGCAAGAATATTTGACATCATAGTATATAGTTTGAAATATATAGTTGTCACATTAAAATCAAAGAAGGCAGGTTACAACAGTAAGAAAAACAGGGTTGATATGTCACGTTTTGGTATTCATAGGTGAACGCACACACATATACACACACATAAAGTTACAATCCAGACTTCAAAGCAAAGTGCTCATATGCTGACTAAGATACATTAACATACATTAGTAAATTAACATACAAAGCATCAACATATCATACGAACAGACTTTCCATACCAAAATGCATGAATAAGCAATATTGAATTCCATTTGTACAGACCAAGACTGCTCACCTATTATCAGCATCAGAAATATAAAATTTTATTTTGAAAGCAACCAAAATGCCAATTAGAAGTTCAGTTGTTGTATAATCAATATGGAAAAGTATACCCCTGGTTCTATTATCGACTACCGAGCACTCCTTGCCCTTGAGAACCAGGGACTATAGGCAAAGAAGAAGTACTGCTCGGTTTCAAATCAACCGAGCCATCAAGCAATTTATGAGGAGAAAAATATGTTGAAACTTTTTAGGAAAGTCTAAAACTGAGATAAACTTGATCATCATGTAGGTAAAGCTTTATCGTCACATTAATATATTAGCAACCACATGATAACTAACATATAAAAATTACCAAATCATCTTGAAATTCATGGGGACTTAGTTCAGATTAACATGTACCGAAATGATATTCATAGTGATGCTGCCACAACATCTATTTCTGAGTGTATATTACATTGTATAGGCGAGAAATATTTTCTAACATCCAATCCAACTAATTTTATAATAATTCAGATTCAATTCCTTTATTTAACATTCCATAATATTTTATACTTTTTATCGTTGCTTAATATTTAAGTTTGTTAGGAGCAACTAAAGCAATTCAACTGTTTGGACTTTGAAAATCTCACAAGGGTTATACCTTTTCTCTTTTTTCCCACTACATTATTATATTATATCTTGAAATAAATTGCTTGATTAATAACTATTCTACTCTTTATATTTAATTTTATCTCTAACTTTATTTATCCTTTTCATTTTCTCAGATTCCTAAATCTAACTAACTCTGTCATCTCTACCCATTAAATCTTCAATTCATCAACTAGCATTAGTTAATTCCAAATTTCGACTACAAGGAATTAAAATAGTAGGAAAGAACAAATACTAAGATGTCATCACCATCGTGCTTTTGATACCCCGTTAAGCAAATAGTTGTACATTAAATTTCATAAGCTTTGGAGTTTTAATAATTTGAGATAGGTCTCAATAATTAATCTGTGTAACAAAAGTTGAAAATCCAAGGGGGTCAGCTGACCCACTTCATTGATCTATAGGTTTGCCACTAATTGAGGATGTGTACAATTTATAAGTGGTTATCGATATTCTTTTCCTATTGCAAAATTTGAAATCCTTGGGATGGGTTGAATGACTACCAAAGTATCAGTTTAAGTAGTTATCTTTGTATTTAAAGTATGAACACACAGCATGGATCAAACAGCAATGCCTCATAACATTAGAAAATTTATAGACTTTCCAATAATTAATTTAGGCTTTGTACCCAATTGGCTTAGTTTAATATCATGGTCATTGCACTTGTCATGTTCAGCAAGTTTAACAACTCTTCTACATAGAAATTATCTAGTGCCTTGCCATATTATACCATGACAGTCTTAAAATTACTTTCCCATCTGACCCAGTGCTGTCCCATGATGAAATGCAAATAGTTTAAAAGCATTCTAAGAAAATATTAGCAAGACCGAAACTAGTTAGAACAAAGGCACTCCAATACAAATTAATTTTGAACTTACGAAGATAACAACATGCTTTTCTCTACAGATACGTGTCCAAACATTTTAAGTACCACCTTATTAAAAGCATATAGGAAATAGATTCCTCTTATAGAGTATCACATGCTATCTTCACAAATATATTTCATCTTGTTTTGATTGATGTTTATTTTTCAAAGATTGGACATAAAGACTGCATTACTAAAAACAGCAAAGAAATAAGTTTTTCTTACAAGTAAAGTCAGTTATCACATGCTATCTTCACAAATATAGTTCATCGTGTCTAGTATTATGTAGTTAATAACACTCATGAGTTCCTATCAATCATGTACCATAAATACTTAGATTGCTTAAGATGAAATAATCATACGCAGACAAGTTATGATGGAAAAATAAGAAGTCAGTTACCTCTAGAAAAAGTGGAAATTCTTAGATCATTGGAAGTGACATCTTGGGCAAATAAAAACTTCCTAACAATGCTGAATCCAGTAGAAAAATCGTGGCAGCCTCACAACTTTCTTCCTAAACGCATAAATGTTTGAAACCTCGTCATTTGATGCAGACCTTCGAACAATATTAACGTCAAACGGTACTAGCATAATTTGAATGGATTTTAAGTCTAAAAATTTGGCAAAGGCTTGTTTTCAAATGTATAGGTCATCTATGATAAATCAGTTAGAAAACTGTAGGGATGATCATGAGCATGGTTGCCTAAGCTAAACTAGCGCCAATAAGTGCAACTAAATGTAAGTTTTCTTGTAGTGCTCGCAGTTAACTTCTACATTTGATTGATCCAAGTTGATGTTTTGCAACTGGAGGTTGATATTATTTGATCTATACTTCTTTTATGTTTTACATATAGTTATTAGAATTTATAAAGAGACCGGATCTTCACACTCAAAATTTACACTTAAAATTCAAACACAAATTTCAATATGTCAAATAGTCAAAAGTCTGCCCATGTTTCCTATATCATGGGGATTGAAATTAATGTTAGAATTTAAGTTGAAATTTATGCGTGTAAATGCAAATCTAAGTTTTAAACGTGAAGATCTTGTCCCTTTTATATGACTGCACTAATATACTAAAAGTGACATTTCCCTTGATAAAGTAAACTACATATGTGTAGCTACAAGTTCAATTCGATTGATTGAAATTCAAATGTAGGAAGTTATTGGTACTTCTTTGCAACTCCATGATGGATGAGTAGTGTAAATGCGAGCCCTTTGCAAACACTGTAAATACTCATGGCAATAAAGTTAGCTTGATATTCATTTGCTCATCTCATCTATCAAGAGAGTCATGAAATAATTGAAGTATGCAAGTAATAGTGATAGATTCATGTTCTTCCATCTTCTTCAGGCAACCAAAGTGGTTATGTATTGCTTTCTCAAGTGTTAAGTATTGTTCTCATATGCACTGTAGGCATGACCCAAATGGTCCTTGTATCCATAGCTAATCTATTTTTAAGGCTACAAGAAGGAGTATATAGAACTTGCCTGGTCATCCCAAGCATTCTGTCTATTATAAACAAGGGCAGCTCCTAGACTGCGTGCAGGGTTGATGCATGTACCTGTACTCGGAATAGTAGCCAAGTGCACCAAAAATACAGCAAATCCTATAGGCAGCTGCGCCAGTACCTGTTTTAATGCTCTAAATTAAATGCTACAATACATTAATTAATAATCTTAAATCGATGATCAGTAACAATGATATATATATTACGGGGATATGAGAGTCGCGGGCATTGCATTTAGCAACAGTAACATAGAACATTGTATAAACAAGCATGAATGTTCCCATGATCTCTGCACCAAGAGCAGTGTTGTTATTGTACCATTCACTCACTAAATTGACCCCACCACCGTACAAATCTTACATTGAGCTCTCTAAAGTTTTGACCAAGGCTACACCACATGTTGCACCCAGGCACTGCATCAACATGTACAATACAAATCATGGAATTGATAGCTTTCTTGCCAGAAGCAGGCCTAATGTCACTGTTGAGTTTATGTGACCTCCTACACAGAGCTTGAAGTTTGAACTTTAGTCATTTCACATTATGATTTTCTAATAATGTGGTATAAGTGTACCTATACTACAGGGAAATTAAATGAAGTATAAAATTATCCTTTTGATTCATCTCTAAAGTATAACCTGAAATGCCACCAGTGCAGTATACTAGAATGATAATCATGCCACCGACTGCCCAAGCGATGCCTTGCAATCCAATGCTATTGCACATGTCAACATGACCAGTTCTCTTAACGCCTATAACTGTAAGCACAAGTATGTACAGAAATAGAAACGGAAACGTTGATATGAATTCTGCTATTGCAACATTTAGAAGACAGAAGAACATGAATCTATTACTATTAGAAAAAACAGTAAATATAAATACTCAAGAGCTTTAGTAATTGTAGAAAGTTTCAACTCGAACTGATTTTTGTTGCTGCTAGAAAAAATAGACAACATTTTAAAAACTTTTTGGAACTTTATGCTAGTCATTTAAAAATCAGTTCTGCAGCTGCCTTTTTTTCCATGTATATAAAGGTGCAAGTCTGAATTGCTCCAATACAATAACGTATGGACGTTATAATCAATTGAACTAATACAAGAAGAGCAGGAAGAACGGGAAGAACGGGAAGAAGAAATAAAGTTAAAGTTGATACCTAGGCTGAGCCCGTCTACTGAGAAGCTTCTCAATGCTGGAGAGATGATGATTTGGGGTTTGTGACTAAGAAGGAGATGACGCTTTTTGTCGCTGGCGAGTAGATCTATTACAGCCAGGTAAATAAACGACGATTGATTACCACGAAGTTTTTGAGTGCCTTAGTAGACCGACGAATTAGGGCTTCTGGTGTGTTAGTAGATTGATGAGGATTTGGTGCTTCGAAGGTGGAGTAGATCAACGAAGTGGTTTTTGAAGGTGGATTAAGGAGGTGGCGATGTAGGGTTTTCTGAGAGCGCTGTTGTGACTTGTGAGTGGAAATAAAAGAAACGAAAAATGAACGGTACATGAAAAAAATTTCGTGAAAATATTAGGCGGGCCAATCAAAAATTTTTCCTAAATTCACTGTTTCACCATCTTATTTGTCTTTCTAATTATTATTGTTTTCACAAATAACTATCTCCTTTTTCTTTTTTTTTGTAATAGAATGTGAGTTATTGGAGAAAATGTTGATTAAGTCCTCTTCTGTGCCAAACTTATATATAATGAAATTCATTTGCTTTCATCAAGTTTGAAATTTTATTTGGAAACTTATTTCATTCTCCTAGTGATGGTCACCGGCCGTCTTATAGTGGTTGTTATTTTGAGAACATTCAAAAATTAAGAGAGCTCTGATATTGCCATTCTTTGGGATAATAGATACTCTTACGGCATCTGCCTTTGTGCGAAGCAGCAATGTGATGTAAATGTGGGTTTATCCTGTAACGTTATTTGTCAAGGGCTGAACCCTGCCATGGTTTGAATGGATCTATGCCTATCTGGAATACCCCTAATTGGTTTAAGGTCGGTCACTGCTTGAAATGCTCATTATACCTTACCCAACTGGGGTTTGTTGCTTTGCAGCAGTGTGTATGGGTGCAATTGCATCCATAAAATACATCTGTGTGTAGGTGGTTTATTTTGGATTTTCTTCCTTTTTTTTTCATGTTAAGCCCAATGTCGAATCCAGCCCGTAAAAGAGAAAATTCTATTAACTCTTTGTATTCAAAGTTTGGAAACAAATACTGCCATTATTTGCAACTAAAAAGTAGGTTTTCCTATAGTGTACATAGTTGTTAAAGTGGTTCCAATATTGACAGAAAGTATGCCAATAAGAGGCCCCAGTTTCTTTAATAAAACGTCGTTTTACACATCGGTTGGTACTTTTACATTTCAAAAACAATTCGTATTTAATATCAAAATATCATATTCGCTTCAAAATCAAATTCATTTCGAAATCATCATATTTACTCAAAATATGCTATTTCAATTCAAAATCATGTTCGTCTTAATATCTCGATTTCAGATCCAATTCAAAATTGCTTTGAGTTTCCATTTGGGTTATAACTTCAGTTTAATCCATTTCGTATTTAAATTCATGATTTAAATATAATATTCCACTCTTTGACCAGTTTGAATTTCAAAAAATAGTTTGAATTTTTTTAAATAGTTTTAAAAAGTTAAATTAGGTTGATAGAAAATAGTTTAATAAAATGGTTTATATAGGAAATAGTTGGAAAATCAAAATAATTTGAATATTTAAAAGATAGATTTTTTAAACAGTTTACATTAAAACAATTTATTTAAAATAGTTTCAAAGTCAAACTGATTCAATTTCAAATCTTCCAATCCAAATCAATATCCATTTCCATTTTAAATCGATTCAATTTCGATTTGAATTCGAATTAACTTCGATTCCAATTTCAGTGCCAATTAATTTCAATTCAATTCCAATTTGAATCAATTTCAATTCAATTCTCAATTATAAACCATTTCGATTTATATAAATTCGAGTTAGATTTTCAAAATATCGATTTAAATCGCTTAAATCAAATTAACCTTCAATATTCAATTTAAGATCCAAATCTTCAAATATAATTCAATTCCGAGCTCAATTTTGAAATATCATTTTAAATTACGTTTACTTAGCAATATTTCAAAGTTCGAATAAAAGTTCAATCTTTTAAAAACGAATCAATTTTCGAGATTCAAATCATATTTCGATTATAACCTCAACATCTCAACTTCGATTATTTAAACAATCCCTGTTACCAAATTTAAATTTCAACATTCCGAGCTCAAGGTCGAAAATAATTCGATTCCCTTAAATTTGATTTTTACTCCTTAAAAAAATCATTTAAATAATTTCAAATCAAAATTTTTAAAATCATTTAATTTAACCAATCCGGTGTTCGTATATAATTTTCTATCATATGGCCAAGTGATCAGTTATTTCAATTTAATTTCAGGGGTGGATATATATCATTTCAATCCAAAATAAATGTCATAGGTATATATCATTTCAAACTACATCTTAATTCATTCGAAATAATTCAATTAATAGTTTTATATACTGTCAAATAATTTACAGGGTGATAGTTTTATATACTATCAAATAGTTTAATTGGCATCCATCACAATCAATCATCCAAATAGACAATATCACAACAATCTCATAGTTATCAATATTAGGTAATTTAATGACAATTAAATTCCAATTTCAAATTTAATTGTCAATTTTATTACCTACAGTCAATTCATATGTCAATTTCATTTTCAAATAACGGTCAATAAAATTAGATAACTTCACGATTTAATTTTAACAAACATAAAAATATTATAGTACGTTGTGAGCGTTAAAAGCACTCGCCTTTTATTTTTTGTTGTCGCTTTCGCGTCTTGATTCCGATTAAATTCGAACGCGTTCGAATTTAACTGAAAATTCTGCAAGCTCCAATTGTCACTAAATCAATTCCATTTCGTAGTGATATTCAATACGAACCAAACGCGACAGTCCGCGTTCGATTTGGACCTAAAACAAGCGAGTTATTCAATTTATAAATTATTAGATTTTAAACTATATTATTTTACTAATTACTTAACTATATTATTTTACTAATTACCCATTAACCAAAGAAGGCCCGACCCATTATTTCTTCTTCTTCCCCCTTTTTTTCCTGAATGAAGATATCGTGCACGTTCGTGCATTGATACACCACCATGACCCACGACCATCGATGCCGCCATCACCAACCTCCACCTCTCGACATTCTCGACAAGACTATACCCCCAAAGTCCAACTCGAGCCTTCGAATAAAAACACTACTTCGCCCCGAATTCATCCTAGTCCATACATATGTCGGACTCAACCACACCCCACCGCAACCCCACATCTTTCGACCATCAGTGTTGTTCGACGTGGAGAACCGAAATACGACACCCATATCACCAATCGATGCTTCAACCTCAACAAAACGCAAACCCTAGTTGGCTGCCTCTCGTCGGCCCCCATCAAATCGCCGTCGAACCCATCGATATGCATACCCGAGGAAAGCTCTTCATATAACTTGAATTTTAAAACAAATTTCAAAATTTTTTTATTGAGTATAAATCGAGTTATGGATTTTTGAAATTCTAAGAAGTTTCTTTCCTTTGGATTTTTTTTTCTTTCTATAACATGTGCGACGTTTTAAATAGGGGAGGGATGGGTTATACTATGTAGGGTGGCTCGTAGGTGGGCTAGCATTGAAAAATAGGGTGGCTGATGGTTAGAAATGAAAGCTGATGTGAATGATGGTAATATATATATATATATATATATATATATATATATTTATTTAAAATTTCCAAAATATCTATATTTTTATTCTAAACCCCGATTGAGATGTGCCGCTAGACGTTCATAGCATTATACCTCTATTTCGAACGCAATGGAACAAATTTCAAGACCCAATTCGATCGTATGAAGAAGATAGCTTTTAAACCCAATTATTATTTTAAATTTTCAATATTAAGTCCAACGCGTTTCTATCCCGTACGACCAAGTGATACCTCCAAACGCTACGAAATTTGAAATTTGCTAATAATACACTATTACGGACCTAATGTAACTAGTTTCGTCGAAATCCGAGACTGTACCCCGGAAGGCTATTTTCACTTGTTAATTTAACGAGTAATTTTTAAAATCGAGTAAATCACTTTTAAATTCAATTTAAAAGTTCTATTATTACCTTCATTCTTATGAATATAAATTTAATAAGCCTTTAAACTATTTTTACCCAAATAAAAATCCAAGATTTAAATTATTTAAACGATTTCAACTATTTAATTCAACAATTAAATTATCAATTAATTGTTATATTTGAAATTAAAGTTATTAAATCTAAAAAATTAACTTTCAAATATTTAAAATCAATTAAACATTCCAATTTCAAATAACCAAAATCCTGGGTCGTTACAATTCTACAACATATAGAGAACAATCATTAACAATCTAACTAACTTTTACTACTAACATTCAAAACTTGGTTACTAAACTAACAAGGTGACAACTTTTCAAGGTATAACCCTATCCAACATACATCACATGGTAAAACAAACACAACAAGCCACTAACAACAAATATATGAACAATATTTAAGTTTTAGAAGTTAAGATTTTGAAAGATGAGATTTTTACTCACAATAGCTTACTAACTTCAACCGAACTTGTTCTAGAACTTCGAAAATCTTTAGATCTTGCAAAAACTTTAGAAAAATGAAGTCTTTAAGCTAAAAGCATTAAGATGGGCTCGGCCCTAATACTTATAGGCTCGGTCGTAAAGAAATTTTGGTGATGGTGGGCTTGTTTTTGAGGATAAAGTGATGAAAAAGAAGATGGAAGAGTTTAAACAAGTTTTATACAAGATTTAAAAGGAAAAGGTGAACATTTTTGAACTTGAGAAAATTTTGAAAGCCATGAAAACTTGCATGAAGTTTTGAATGTGAAGATAGAAATGAGAAAATGAGAAAAAATATTAGAAATTTTGCTTATATACAAAGGGATAAATTAAATTACCAATTTACTCATAAAGTACATAACCTCCTTTCTTTTGTTGTCACTTCATCAAGCTTGTCTCTCCCTTACCAACAAACATTTAAACTCAAGTGTACCTATGTCTCCTTATGTTTTATTTTACTTTATGTTTGAAATGAAATGATGGTTTATGACAATTTTCTATCTTATTTTTAAACACTTACATAATAAGTCATATCATACTTATTATAGTTATTTAAGTTAATTTATGTGTACAAATATATTAAAATAAATTCTAACTTATTATAAATGTGTGTGTATTACTCAAATGCGCACAACGTTTTTCGACAACTATCCAACACTGAAAAGTCGAAAATTCGAAAAACGGTTTCCGGTCAAATTTTCTATTTTTCTTCGAACTAATTATTTTTGTAAACTATTTTGAAAAACTAGTTCACCATCATTATTTATTATTTCAAAGAGTTTTATTTTAGTTATAAATCCATTAAGTAATTATAAAAAAGGGGATTTTAGGCTCAAGGAAAAAGTTGTAGAAAAATTTATTCTTAGGGACAAGAAGTTTGTTTTTTAGGCTGAAGAACACTTTTTAGTGTAAATCACAGAATGATAGTTGTAACTATCATTTTCTGTTTACACTAAAAGTGTCCTTCAAATTACAAAGCAAACTTGCTGTCCCTGAGACTAAATTTTTTCGCAACTTCTTCCCTACGCCTATTTTCCTGTATAAAAAATATATTAAATATCCATATTTTAAAGAGGTAAATTACAGGTTGTTACACCTACATGTTTCTATAATGATGATTTAACTATGCACGAATCAAAATTATTTTATATTGTACCATTTTGTACAACGGGTAAAATTAACCTAAAATCCCCACCGATGATTATAACTTTACCTCCAAATGGCAAGTCATTTCCTAATATGCCTTTTAAAGTTCTATTCAGTGCTTCAAAAGCATATATGTGAGCCATTGTTGCTTCATCCCAAGTAAGAACAATCGTTAATCTCATAGGTTCAACTACTTCAGACTGTTTAGGTATCGTACACATTAAGTTTGAAGTTGGATTGATTGGGATTTTAAACCCTGAATGTGTTGTTCAACTACCTAGTAAGATTGTTGCAGCTATCATGATGTAGCCATTGCAAGTGCAATTAAACTATTTTATCTAAGTTTTGCCAGTATTGCTCGATAAAGAAAGTCTTTTTCGGCCCACCAGGACCATCTATGAAATAGATTTTGCTCTTTTTATTGTAAATCGCATTAGTAATTGTAGTATATGCATATTTTTTACATTCGTTTAACTTTTCACTAAATGTAAAGTCCCATTTAGGCGTTACAATAGAATATTGCTCCTCCATTGATTTTGAAACGAGGGAATTATCATCTATATCATTCCTAATACTTGGAAGATCAAAATCAGATATTAATTTATAATGGTTCATTAATAGATCATTAAGACAATGTAGAAGACGATTTTCAAGTATAGGTCAAGCCGTTGTGCTTGAACTTGGATAATCTTCAAACCATATGATAGAAAAATTATTCCCATAATTTTCTGACTCCCGTTGCTACACAATAAATTAAGATCGTTGCAAATAATCTTTTTAAAAATGACAACATTCGTGTGTTTGATGATTCAACCAAACTTGCCCTTATACTTTGGTCTTCTTGAAGTAATCCCATATTTTCCTCCGCTTGCCGAAACATTGGGTATTTGATACCATCGATGGTTAGAAGATAGTCAAATGGTGTTGGTCCTTTTACATGATTCAAATGAATCGACAAGAAGTAACATTCTCCTTTTGATGGAGAAACATTGTAAATTCGTCCTAAGACCTTTTTATGTGCTGCTCTTCTTCGCCACTTTTTAATATCTGATTTCCAAGTGCATTTCTCTGAAAATTCACAATATAAAAAATGCCTTGCTTTAGAATCTTGTGATTTTTTGTTGAAGAATTCAATTAGCATTGATGTATAAAGATTCTCATCCAATAAAACATCAGACAGTGTTTGGTTAGCATGATAAGTTACTTGTTGCGTGCTTGAAAAGTGTATCTATAGACGCTGAACTGAAAGATAAATTATATGCAATGAGATTTCAAAAATTCTCCAAAAGGTCTCTGGGGACAGATCCAAGTTGCATCTAAAAACTTTTGAATCTCATCATTTTCAAACGGTGGATGAATTTTCACTGTCTCACGATCCAGACCTTTGTATACAAAAAAATCTTGCAGATTTTGATTTGCATGTATTGAAACTCAAAAGTTTTGAATTGATGTAGATATCTCAGTTTGTACTGTGCCATGCTAAATTATTAGTTCTCATTCCTTTTATATGATATTTATTACAATCAAGGACTGTACTCTTCCATGTTAAGTAATTCTACAATTTATTACTTTACACCTACTGTACTCTACATTTTATGTTTTATTTTCTCTTGATTTTGCTAGATTGTGCCAACGGATTATATATTCATGCAACAAAACTATATAAAACTAAGCATAAAAGCTAACCTAAAGTTATGATGTCAGAAATAAATTGTGGCTAGCAGCTATGTACAGTGACCGAATAAAAGCGAACAATAGAGAGTTTCAAATAGTGATCGTTTTCAGCTTTCATTTCATTCACACAAAAATGTACGAGCAAAGCGTTTTGCTTATATTGGTGGGTAAACAATAAATTAATGTTGGTTTTTTATGTTCCTTTATTCAGATGAATTGTCATGTTCGCATTTTTAAAAAATGTGAACAAAGTTGTACCAAACTGTCAAAAATCCTCATGTTATACGGTGCTTGAGTAATATAGTTATAGATTTAGCGGCTTTAATTTTTTGGTGATTTAATATTTGTTATATACTTGTTGATGTTATAAAATAGATAAACTGTATCGTGTATCAATTGTTATAATGATTGCCTTAACGTGGTCTCATTCAATTGTACATCATTAACCTTTTTTCTTAACTTGCTATATCTTTTGCATTAATTAACTTGTACGCATTAAATTACATTTATTGTTTATTTCATATATTTTGTTGATAACACTTTGTTGATGTTTGAAAAATTCAATACTTTGTTTTCTTAATGTGCATTCGAGTGCAAGCCAAGTTAATACAATTTGAGCGTGATTATGTTGCGCCCAACACTATAAATTTACTAAGCCATTTATGTTGGCTACATTTTACGTGCATGCAAGCTTTCATATTAAAATGAGCTGCTTTTGTATAGTATACATTCGCATGCATATGCTACGTGCATATTTATACTTGTGTGCACGCTCTTGTATATTATTCCATGCGCAAGCTTTCAATCTCTTTTTTTCTTTTTTTTCTTTTTTGTGTTCGTTATCATAAATATGTACAATCATGCACATATGATTGTGTGTTTGCTGTAAAATTGTTGTAAAATTTTCAAACATTTATTGAAGTTTGAGTTTTGATTTGGAAGAGAAGAAGTAAAGAGGAAGAAGAGAAGTTAGTCCCCCATGATAGAAACTTATACAATATGTTTGTATAAATAAAGTTTTCTCATGTGGATGTTGGGGCTTTGGAGCTTCCACATGTTTGCTTTGTTGTGAGGAGAGAAGTCATGCAACACCACACGCGCGCCGCCGCCGTCCTTCCGACCGAACCGGCTACGGGTTTCGGATCCGAAACCCAGGGAAGTGTTGCTAATCGGCAGAGTTGTTTCTTCTTCCTCTTCTTTTTATTCTACACAAATTACATCATCAGAAACCATTACTATAGTGTTCTTGGTCGGATCAAAGACGTGCAAACTTTAAATCCGATTACGCTGTTATAGGGTTTCATTGAATCCTGAAAGTCGATAGTTCGATAACCCGTTTGTACCTGGTGGGTTGAACTATTGTCTGAAAGAATCTATTGCATAGATCCTTGAAGTCGAAAGTACAACATTCTCTTCATCGCAATCACCATTAAATTTGTCTCGAACCGCAAAATCCCCAACAAATTTCAGACAATAGTTTTCAACCATGGAAGGATCAAGCGCTCTACAAGTTATGAATCAGCATCTATCTCGATTAGAGCGTTTTGATGACGACAATTTCACTCGTTGACAAGAGACGATGCAATTTTTCTTAGTCACCGTCAAGTTGTTCTACATTTTGGAAGATGACTTGGAAGAAATCCCGGAGGAAACTGATAAGGATGATGCTGCTCTAAAGGGTAGACGTGCAAAGCGCAAAGAGGACGATTTTCTATGCAGAGGCCATATTCTGAATGCGCTATCTACCCGAGTCTACAATGCTCATAGGACCTTGGAAACAGCGAAGGCGCTCTGGACAGCACTGGAGAATAAGTACCGCATATCCGGGGCAAGTAATAAAAAGTTTCTTATTTCTAATTTTATGGATTTCAAAATGGTCACCAATAAGTCCATAATTGGACAAGTAAGCGAAATCTTACTATTAGTGAATCAACTTAAAGATGCTGGAATTGATCTCCCTGAATCTTTTGTTGTTGGAGTTATAATTTCGAGACTTCCGCATAGTTGGAATGATTATAAGAAAAAGATGAAGCATGCAAAAACGAATTATAATTTAGACAGTTTACAGCGTCATCTTCGTATTGAAGAAGACTCTCGCAACCGCGATCTAGATGATAATCCGCAAACTGAGTCTCATTCTAAGGCAAATAATGTCGAAATTACTGATAAGTTAAAGCCAAAGAATGAGACACAATTTAAGAAGAATAATCATTTCAAAACCAACAACAAAAGGAAAGGTGCTTGTTATTTTTGTAACAAGCCCGGCCACTATGCCCGAGACTGCCGTCTGCGGAAGAAACAACAAAAAGTGAATGTGGTCGAAGACTCGCTTGTGGCTATAGTGCAAGAGGCAAACTCCGTTAGCAGCAATGATAATGATTGGTGGTTCGATACTGGAGCAACCATTCACATTTGCAAAGACCGTAATCTGTTCAAGAGTTACGAAGATATGCATATATATCTAATGAAAACTAAAGATGAGGCTTTTGATAAATTCAAAATTTACAAAGCAGAGGTCGAAACACAATTAGGAGGTAAAATTAAAATATTACATTCAGATCGTGGTGGTGAATATTTCTCAAATGAATTCACCTTGTTTTGTAAACAACAAGGTATAGTTCACCAATGCACTGCCCCATATACACCACAACAAAATGGTGTTGCTGAAAGGAAGAATAGAACTTTAGTAGAAATGGTTAATGTCATGCTCATAAGTTCTAATTTACCTTATAACCTATGGGGTGATGCTATGTTATCTGCATGTTATATTTTAAATAGAGTACCACTTAAAAAGAATAATATTTCCCCTTATGAATTATGGTTTAATAGGAAACCTAACCTAACTATTAAAGTTTGGGGTTGCTTAGCATATGTTAGAAAACCAGACCCTAAACGACCAAAATTAGGAAATAGAGCATTTAAATGTATTTTCATAGGATATTCACTTAATAGTATAACTTATAGATTCCTTATTCTTGACACCCTAGAAGTTATAGAATCTGTAGATGTAGAATTTTTTGAAAATCAAACTGTTGAGATCCCATTGAGATCATCTAGTCCAGAACCTAGTATGGCTAATGATATCAATGACGATGATTATGCTCCTGCTCAAAAAAGCAAGGAAGTATCAGTACCAGATAATAGTACTGAACAACGGAGAAGTAAAATAGCGAGAATAGAGAAGGACTATGATTCTGACTTCATTACATAAATTGTAGAATGCAGTAAGGACGAAGTTCTTAATGTGACTAAATATGTAATGAACGTCGATGACGATCCCAAAACTTATTCTGAGGCTATGAGTTCCAGAGATTCAAATTTCTGGAAAGAAGCTATCAATGATGAAATGAATTCCATACTGTTAAACCAAACTTGGGTTTTAACTGATTTACCTCCTGGTGCTAAACCTATAGGATGTAAATGGATATTCAAGAAAAAGTTGAATACAAATGGATCCATTGATAAGTTTAAAGCCAAATTAGTTGCTAAGGGATATAAGCAAAGACATGGAGTAGGTTACTTTGATACATATGCTCCAGTTGCTCGCATATCTTCAATACGCTGTTTAATTGCACTTGCATCAATTCATAAATTAGTCATACATCAAATGGATGTAAAGACTGTTTTTCTAAATGGAGATTTAGAAGAAGAGATATATATGGAACAACCTGAAGGTTTCAAAACCTCAGGCCAAGAAAAGAAAGTTTGCAAATTAGTGAAATCTCTTTATGGCCTGAAGCAAGCTCCCATGCAATGGCATGAGAAATTTGATAAAGTTGCACTGTAATATGAATTCATTGTTAATGATGCTGATAAATGTATTTATAGCAAATCGGATAACAACGGTAGTGTTATAATATGTTTATACGTTGATGACATGCTAATATTTGGTTCCAATATATCATGTGTGAATGAAACTAAAAAGTTTCTGTCTTCTAAATTCGATATGAAAGATCTAGGAAAGGCTGATGTAATTTTGGGAATTAAAATTATTAGGAAAGAGGGGGAGTTATTACTAACTCAATCTCATTACATAGAGAAATTCCTACAAAAGTATGGTCATTACGATGACAAACCAGCACCAACTCCTTTAGATCCCAGTATTAAATTAGAAAAAGAACACTGGGCGTACTATCTCTCAACTAAAGTATTCCAGTGTTATTGGGAGTCTTATGTATGTTATGCATTGCACTAGACCAGACATCACACATGCTATAAGTGTATTGTGTCGATTTACGAGTAATCCAGGTTTCGAACATTGGAAAGCTATTTCTAGAGTTTTAGCTTATTTGAAAGGAACCATTGAATATTGTTTATCTTATAAAGGATATCCTGCTCTAATAGAAGGATATAGTGATGCAACCTGGAACAATGTAGAATCCAAATCCAAGTCTACTACTGGATGGATCTTTATATTAGGAGGCGCTGCTGTGTCTTGGGATTCCAAGAAGCAGACCTGTATTTCTGACTCAACAATGTTGTCAGAATTGATTGCATTAGCAGATGCATGTAAAGAAGCGGAATGGCTTAGGAATTTATTAATGGAAATCCCTTTATGGAAGAAGCCATCTCCAACAGTCTTGATTAACTGTGACAATCAAGTAACGATATACAATGTGTCTAATAAGACATATAATGGAAAGTCTAGACATGTGAGTCTAAGACATCAAATGGTGAGACAGTTACTCAAAAGAGGAGTTATAACTGTTGACTACATAGAAACGAAGAAAAACTTGGCTGACCCACTTATGAAGAGTCTTCCAAAGGCAATGGTTTCTATAAAGTCACAAGAAATGGGACTAAGGTCTGTGAATGAAGGTTGATCATCCTTAACAGAAACCCAACTTATGTCTTGAAAAGGATATACAAAGTTCAATGGGTACCAACAAGTTAAGAGAATGATTATGGAACACTAAATCAATAATCCCATATTATTTAGTGTTGGATTCTGCAAGAACAAAGGATGGATATATATCCTTAATAAGTCTAGAAACCTTAAAAGGTGAATCGTAGAAACACCTTAAGAGACTTACCTATATGAGTATGGAAATCAGGCCGTTTCCTAGGAAAGTAGGACCGCTTTCTAACTAGACTCATGAACCAGGATTTAAGCACATGGCCATTAACGTGCTGAGCAATACATAACACTTTACCTAAGGAAATCAACATGTGTGATTGTTCCAGTTTTACCATTAGGGATACTTGGTTCAAGATTCGTTCACCATAGAATCTCGATAAGGCTTTGAATGCTTTACACTAAGTAAAGGTTCAAATCCAAAAGATACCTTTTATTTATGTGTTGGTTTTCACGATGATGCAAAACTTGATCTTAGAACTACATAGGCTTGATCCCACTTGGGTATGTAGGAAGTCACTCTAGTGATGCAGCCATCCTATTTATTAATTTTTCTTATTTTGAAAATTGGGGGAGATTGTTGTAAAATTTTCAAATATTTATTGGGGCTTTGGGTTTGGATTTGGAAGAGAAGAAGTAAAGAGGAAGAAGAGAAGTTAGTCCCACATGATAGAAACTCATACAATATATTTGTATAAATAAAGTTTTCTCATGTGGATGTTGGGGCCTTGGGGCTCCCACATGTTTGCTTTGTTGTGAGGAGAGAAGTCATGCAACACCACACGCGCGTCGCCGCCATCCGTCCGACCAAACCGAACCGGGCTGGGCCGGGTACGGGTTTCGGGTTTCGGATCCGAAAATATTTTTGGATCATATGTGAAAAGTAACGGGCCAAATTTCAGCTCGTTAAGGACCCAGAACCGAATTGAATAAAGGGCGGGAAATTTGAATGTTTTTCTGAACGTTGCAAAATATGAATGGACGCGACGTTTAAATTGAACCGTTGCAAAATGAATAGACACGACCATTGCAAACGGTTGTGACGCTTGGCGAATAGGCACCTCTCTACCACTATAAATAGTGACGCCCAGAAATTGTTGAAGACAGTTTTTTCTTGTGCTCTTCTTCTTCTTCTTCTTGCACAGATCTGCGACGCCAGGGAAGTGTTGCTAATCGCTGCACTTCCATTACTCTATATTTTGTAACATCTGCAAGGTGTTGCAAACGCTGAATCGTTGCAGAGTTGTTTCTTCTTCCTCTTTTTTCTATTCTATATAAATTGCATCATCAGAAACCATTACTTTAGTGTTCTTGGTCGGATCAAAGGCGTGCAAACTTTGAATCCGATTACGCAGTTATAGGGCTTCATTGAATCCTGAAAGTCGATAGTTCGATAACCCGTTTGTACCTGGTGGGTTGAACTATTGTCTGAAAGAATCTATTCCATAGATCCTTGAAGTCGGAATTACATCATTATCTTCATCGCAATCGCCATCAAATTTGTCTCGAACCGAAAAATTCCCAACAAAAATAAGATGAAGCACGCAGTATACCACAAAATTTATTAGATGGAATAAAAGGATTATAACAAGCACAATTGTACTTAAAAGTAAAATGAATGTTAAATTTGTTGTATACTGGCAAGCACGCACGTAGTTTCGTTTAGATTTCATAGCAAGCATGTAGTATAAAGCAAACTCATCCAAAAACATTATAGAAAGCACATTGTTTTATTTTAGATTTCACTTATTAAAGAATTATATATTCATGCAACAAAATATTATAAGATTACGCAGAAAAGCTAACCTGAAGCTATGACGTCAAAGATCAATGATGGGGAGATAGTGGTGGAGAGAGATATAAATCCAAATGACAGAGACCAATTCCTCTGTCCCCAACTTCTGTGTCCTCCTGTCTCCAACAACATCTGCTCTATTAATTATTTATAAAAAATACTAATTTGTGAGGCCTACAATCAGAATGAATGATGTAGATCTTATGTGGATGGGCACACAAATGTGGGGACAGAGGAATTGGTGCCCAGATGACAGTAAAGAGCAGTGGAAAAGAAAGAGTAGTAGAGAGATATGAATAGCAATGGATAGATTAAATGGTATTTATAGGGTCATATAGTCTCTTTTAGAAGGCTATATCTGAGGTATAAAGGTTTGAATATTTCTTGGTCTGACCTTATAAAAAATTACTGTAAATTTCAGCATACATGTATTTTGTTTTTGATATTTATGCTAATTTGACCCAATCACATGGCATAGCGTGTGAAGTTGCTAATGTGATTTGACCCAATCAATTGTCTTATTAGTAGAAATGGTACAGATTTCGGTTTCATGCATGCATTAATAAGTTTGGCAAATCTTATAGATATTTTTATAGCCCTATCTATTATATTTGTTAGACTCGGGGCATGCTACAATTTAGTATTTAATATTTATGCTATCACGTCCAAGCATAAAATTGTACTACTTTTGGGGACAGGGGCATACATGAAATTGGAACATAGGAATTCATCTGAGTAGGATGACCAATAATTTTCGACCGCATTCAAACACTTAAGAGGACCTTTTATTCATATGATATTTTTTAGGATGGCAACTTTTTAAAGAATTGTATATAAAGGGCAATTTCGGAACTTCGCGGCTGGACCAAAAGAATGCTCTTTTATTTCAACTATTGATAAACATTATTATTATTATTATTATTATCATTATTATTATTTGCCGTACCATTTTTCAAACTTCACGATCACCCAAGTAAAGTACAATTCACAACAATCATGAATTCCATATCATCAAACCTCAACAACAAGATATATATCAAACTTTTACTTTATATTGTACACATCTACACTTACAACTCCAAATCAGGTAGCTGGAATTTTTTTTTTTTGAAAATAGTAAAAGTATGGCCCAAGGCTCATACAATACGGGTTAGACAGCAACCCAAAGTAAGCATGCAACCCGTAACAGATCGGGCAATGAATATAACAATTCGACTCTCTACTACAACAAATACACAAACCTTAGCCGCTTCTTACATTATTCTTTATTTGATCCTCTTTAGACAAAAACCTAATAAATTAGGGTTTCAATACGATTGAGGTGATTGTCTCTACCTTCAAATTAAATAGCTTGTGCTTCTTTCAAGGAGGCTACCATGTCTTCTCCTTGCTTTTCCTAGTTTCAAAAGGCTCTGAATCGATGAATATTTCTATGAATGAGTTGTTGGCGATTCGTTTCAATCTTCAAATTAGATAGCGTGCGATTCCTTCAAGGAGGCTTCCATGTCTTCTCCTTGCTTTTGCTAGCATCAGAAGGCTTTGAATTAATGTAAATATCTCTAGAATTGCTTGAGTTGTTGGAATCCTTAGCTGCTTGCTTCCTTTGCTTTTAAATCTTGCTGCTTTCACCTTTGTTCCAGACAAATAAGTGATAGATTTGATTATCGAGCTTGCTTTTGTAATAATTAACCGGCTCATTAATCTTTGATTATTGATTTCCTGTTGTAAATTCATGTCTTGTTACAGTCTTAGAGATTCTTCGGGCACAGTGTTGGGAGAGCGGTAGCGCCTAATCAAATTAGGTAAAAATAGCAAATTATTGGTATTAATACTTAGATTATTAACTGATTTAAACTTATTAAGAGCCTGATGAATTCCCTTGCAGGAATCAATCCTGGTTTGGGTTCTGGAATGGCAACCCCGAGCTAGATTGTCAACGGAGTTGCTACCATGACAGACTACTAACTCCTTTGACCTGTGATAATCACTGAGTTGAAGGTAGCTGCTGTTATTTCTTCCTCGGGGGATCTCTGATGAGAGTTTCCCGCTTTGTAATTAGTCTTCAACACTTTCCTCGTAGTTGTCAAGCTCGCATATGCTCTGATATCAGCTATTGATGTTGCTTCTTTACAAGTTTTTAGAAATAGAATATTGTATTTTGCTTCTATAGATTTTCAAAGCCGTAAACTATATGTTTTAGTCCCTTTGTGCATTCTGTTGTTTCTTACTCTCCATATAATATATTACAATGGTCAGACAATGTATGCTTTTTGAATTCTTTCTTCTTATTTTTAAACACTTTTTGCATATGTTGAATATTTTCTCTAATATTTTGAAGAGCCTGTTGTTGATTGAGCTTTAATTTGTTTTTGGCTATGTATTATACATGCCTAGAATATATACAATCAAAGAATAAATGATCTATGTTTTCTGGCTCTTTTTTACGCAAGAGGCAGTTGATACTTCCTTATTTGTTCCATTTAGAACATCTGTCTCTTATTGGAAAATGATTTAAAAAAGCAAAGTACGCACAATGAGCCATTTTTTGGGCAATTTGCATTATTCGAACTTATTTTGTACCATTCTACTTCCATATCTTCTCCTTTGATGTATTTCTAAGTATTTTTAAATGAGAATTTTCCCTTTGATGTTAATTTCCAATTCTAACTGGCTACTTTAAAACTTGCATCAAATTTTGTTTTACTTATTGATGTATTGAATATGGACGTTGTTGGCTGCATTTGAGTATTCCATGTTGAATTTTGAATGATAATTTCAACTTGCTCATTAGCACCTCCAAACTAATACAGGTTATTCTAGCCTAGTAGATTGATCAAGGAGTTTCCATTAATTCAAGGATCAAACCAAAGGCTGATTTGCTTACCTTCCTTGAATTTCCTTTCTATTAATTTTGTGCATATTTCTCTGCATTTTAAAATACTTTTCCAAGTATGTGAATAATGATTTTCCATTGGCATAGTCCAGAAGTTTTTGTTTTTGACATACTTGGCTTTTACCCATTTAGCCCATTGTGATTTGCCTTCAATGAATTTCAAAATAATTTGTAGTTGCATGCTTCACTGGGATCTTTAAAATTTCTTAGACCTAATCCACCGGCCTTTTTTTATTTTGTAACTGTATTCCATGCTAATTTGTGATATTTCCCTTTCCATATAAAATTAGCACATATATTTTCTATTTTGTCCAATGCTTTTGTTGGAATGTTGTGAGAATGTATCCACTGCAGGATTATAACTGTGATGACTATGTGAGTGAGCTCCATTCTTCCTGTTATAATAGCTTGCTAGACCAATTGTCTATCTTGCTTTGAATGATGTCATGCAGTCTAGCATAGTCTCTGTCCTTTATTTGATTAGAACTGAGTGGGAGGCCCCAGTATTTGACTGGAAATTTATTTTCTTGAAATTTTAAAATATTGAGTATCTCTTCCTTTATGCTACTGAAATATACCTTGCTCTTACTTTCATTGATTTGTAGTCTAGCATATAACTTAAGATTATCAAATATTTTTCCAATGATTTTTGCATTTTGAATATCTGCATTTAAAAATATCAGTAAATCATCTGCATAAAATAAAAGAGTAATTCAAGGAACAATTGAGTTTAATGGTTTTAAATTTTTATTCAACCGTTCCTTCTCCATTTGTAATGATAAATATTCCATAGCTATAGTGAAGAGGTAAGAAGAAAGAGGATCTCCTTGCCTTATTCCCATATTGATGTGTATAAATCCACAATGAGATCTATTTATAAGTATGGAACATATGACATTACTAATGCATTCTTTAATTAGATTACAAATTTTTTCATGAAATCCTAGTTGTCTCATCATATGTATAATGAAATATCTATTATCTTATCAAATGCCTTATGCATATCAACTTTAATGCACATTTTATTTTTGCCACTTTGGTTAAAATTTCTAAGCATTTTATGAGCCAGTAAAGTGTTTCTACAATAAGTCTGCCTGGGATAAAGGCGCTTTGATTTTTTGAAATTAAATATTTTAGAATTTTTTTATTCTATTGCTCAAAATAGTAGCAATTATTTTGTAAATAAAGTTACAGCAGGCTATAAGCTTATAATCCCCTACACAGTTTGGAACTTTCACATTTGGCACAAGAGTTACAAAAGTATGATTAATGTTTTTCAATATTTTTCTAGTAGAAAAAAATTCATTAATAGCTTTAAAAAATATGTGTTTTAATTCCTCCTAATGAGTTTTATAAAATTTTGTCCCAAAACCATCCGGTGTAGGACTTTTATAATCATCGGCGCTAAAAATAATAGCTTTAATATCCTCTAAACAAAGTTAAGCAAGTAGTATTTCCTCACTATTAGCATGCATCAAGTATTTAGTAGTAATATTTGGAAAATCTTTTGGACTCCCATCAGAATTATATAAATCAGTAAAGTATAGTATTTGATAGCCTCCATTTCTAGTTGAGAGGTTTCAATTATGGTAACTCCTTTGACATTAAGTAATTTTCCTATGTCGTTTTCATACTTTCTATTGGACATTTTGGCATAGAAGAATTTACTTTATGCATCCCCACATGTAAGCCAATAAATTTTGGCTTTTTGTTTTATATTCCTAGCTTCAACATGTAATTCTTTGATGAATTTCTTTTGCATATGAAAAAAAATTACTTAATTGCATTCTCTCTGAGCTATCAAAGTCTATACTATCTTGCAATCTCACACATGTGAGAAATGCGGATTACGGATCTTAAGGCTAGAATTAACATTAGAGGGGGGTGAATAGTGTTTTAAGGAATTACTAATTATTTTTGAGTTTATATTAATTTGAACACAAATGTATGCAATATTTCAGACACAGATATGATCATAGAATCAAACACAGATGCATATATAAAGTAAAAGCAATAAAGGAAAGAACACATCGAATTTTATACTGGTTCGGAGTTACCCTACATCCAGTTAGATTCAATGGTGCTTTCGGTAGAGTAATGGTAAAAATGTAAATAAAGAAATGTGGAAGAGGAAGAGGAGTGAAATCAGAGAAAATATGATTGTAAATTCGTTTAAAACAGCCCCTATTTATAGTAGAACAACAACCATGTCCATTCGTGAAAGGATATGACGAATAGACACTTCCTTTGAAATTCAAACTTTTGAAATAAACTGTCACCTTGTCGACAAGGGGTCCTTGGGGTTGTCGACAAGCCTAAGTTATTTTTGGTAGTTTGTTTTTCTTTGAAAATAACTTCTATCTTGTATTAAAACTATTTTAAACTTTATAAATATACTTAACTATAGTTAAAATACATAAATAAGTATAGAGAATAATATTTTGGTATATAAAAAATTTTACTATAATTTTATATTTAAATCTAAGTATAAATATTAAAAGTTAAATATATTATAATTAAAAGATAGTTTAAAACCAAGGATAATTTGATATTGAAAATAAAGATTATTTTGAGGCTAAAAGTATTTTAAAACCAGGATAGATGTTTTTGATTTAAAAAGGAAGATTTTGAAATCATTTTGAAAACAAGATATAATTTTGTAAAACATTTGAATAAAAGTTAGTGGATACAAAACAATGTTCCACTAGATTTTTCGTAGGTTCCATCCTACTTAGGGTTCCATCCCTTTAACGGGCTCGAAGTGGATTCCATTCCATGAATAAAATAGATTTTAAGATGTCAGTGCTTTTCTAGGAGCTTTAACAAAATTCCTAACTAAATTGCTTATCTTGAACTCTTGATAATCTTGATACTCATGAGTCTTGAATCTTGATATCTTCGATCTTGAGTTCATCAGTTCTTGAATCTCTATACTGTACAGTCTTCATTCTTTGGTACCTGTATATATATCCTGCATATACATATATATCTAAACAATAATGTTAGTATTTATATTTTATAATCTTATTCTAAGGTTGTTGTCATCAAAACCAACTTCTCAGGGACTAACAACACATTCATGTCTTAATTGGTTTATTTCATTGTTAGGTTTTTGTTTATTCCATTGTTTCAAATTTTCCTTTGTGTTTAGGAGAAATCATCTGAATTTGTATTGAGCTGTACCCTCTATTTGAGTTTGAAAACTATTTTTAACTATCAATTTGTATTCCTTATTAGAAGTCCATCAAGTTTTAAATCTAAAGGAAAATTAATTTTGATTATATTCTTTTAGGAAAGAATTAATTGCAATGGGATATGATCATTTGTTGGTTTTGGTAAAGTATTACATCTGAAATCTGGAAAAAGTTTAATAAAAGCTTGATTAACTAAAATTCTATCTAGTTTGCAATGTATATTTCTGAATTCTCTAGATTTTCAAGTATATTTGTTTCCCATTATTGTAGGTTCTAATAAACCTGTTTTTAACATGAAATTAGAGCGAAATTCCAATTTATTGAAAAGAACTAGAATTTTTCCCCTTTTTTCAGATGCATGCATTACTGTATTAAATTCCCCTATTAAGATCCATGGATTAACCATTTTATTGTTTAGAAGCTTTAAATGATTCCATAATAGTAATCCATCTTTTTCAATAATTAGGGCATATATAAAGGCTACTTCTATTAGTAATCCTCCTTTATTTTTTAATTTACAATGTATGTATTGTTAATTTAAGAAATACTGATATGATTTCCAAATATTAGATTCCCATATTACTATTATTCTGCCATTACCCCCCATTAGGTTGTTATTAACAACACCCTAATTGCTTAAATATCTACTTTGATATTCGGATAGATTATGATCATCAAGTTTATGTTCAAGTATGCCAACAATGCTAGGTTTACTCGCGTCAATCAACATAGATAGGTCTAATTT
The DNA here is from genome assembly GCA_030737815.1 of Allium fistulosum. Lineage (NCBI taxonomy): Eukaryota > Viridiplantae > Streptophyta > Magnoliopsida > Asparagales > Amaryllidaceae > Allium > Allium fistulosum. Next base: position 1,544,807,866 of record CM060901.1, on the reverse strand, counting down.
TCTTTTGGAGAATTTAATTCCTAACATTCTAAGCAATAATCGACATGTGTGTGCCTATATATATACACACATACACACACACACATATACATATATATACATATACATACATACATACACACACACACACATATATATATATATATACATATATAATTATCATAAAGGATACTTAAAGGATATCACAAGCAGCTACAGTGTGACACTTGAACTGCTAATTTCTATACTTTCAGAAGCTTTTACTCCTTTTCTTTTACAAGTCTTCTTATCCATTTTGAAAAACTCTTCCCATTTTGAATTTGTAATTATATATTTTTCTACAAAATTCATGTGACTTTGACTATCCTCATTACTACTGCCTATGATTTCATGTATGCTCTTCTTTCTACCCTTTTTCCTTTTATTATTAATAGGAGAGGAGGAAGATGACAAGAGTCTGGCAGCATTCTCAATCGGTAAATCTGGGTTGGACACAACAGCCTTTTGCAAGCCAATATTAGCCATATTAACTGAATTTGTGTTTAGACTCCTATCTGATTTGCAATTATCTATAACTAAACTTGGGCTACCCTACATAGGGTGCTCAATGAACTGTACATTATGATCCCCTGGATTTCTTTGCACTGCTTCTGGGTTGTTGTTGATTGTGCCACCATTCCCTTCAGTGAAGTTCTCAATTTGACTTTGCTGTCTGGAATAATTGGCTACAATAATGTTGTTTTCTTGGACATTGTTAAGATTTGAATCTGTTTGTGGTGGGGTAATCTCCATTTGCTCAACATCTTTAGAGTTTTCCAAGGTATCTTGAGTTTTGTTTGAGTTTGAATCGTTTCTTCTATTTTCAAAGTAATGGATTTTCTCAAAAACTGTATTGTTTTCGAAGTTCACTGAATCTTCTACCAGAGCGATGTTAACAATATTTTTTGAATTGAAAACCTAGGAATTGCTTACAAATTCGAACCTTTCTTGGTTTATAAAGCTTTGCCCCTTTTTTGAATTTTCTAAAATCTAAGATTTGCTTTTTTCTGAAACCGAATTAACAGTTATCTTTTCTTTCCAAATCTGTTTTGTTGAGCAATTTTTTATGAGATGCCCAAAGCAAGTATATTTCGTACATCTAGGCGGGATACATTCATATTCGATTTTTTCAATCAAATTTACACCATCATGCATTGTTATATATGCTTCATCCGGTAATTCTGCATCTGCCTTAATCTTGGCTAATATTCTTGCAAAACTAAGTTTGGATTTATTAACCGTTGGTTCATCAAGTTTAAGTGGAATTCCCACCACATTAGCTATGGCACTAAATGCTTCTTTGTCCCATAATATCAAATTTAGCTCTGGTAATATAAACCAAATTGGGATTGTTGATAGTAGATCCCTGTCAAGAATCATTTCCTTGCTCCATTTTTTTTAAAATGATCAGTTTTCCATTTATAAAATAGGGATCGCCGCTTATCACTTTATCACAATCAGCCGAGTTTGAGAATCTTATCACAAAGAAACGGTTATTTCTTGTATAAATTTCGAATTTATCCGAATGATTCCATGTTCTAATCACAATTGCTCTGGAAGGATGATAATAATGGCGTGTTCCAAACACGTAAGCAACAACTGAATTGCCTCATTTTCCTTTGGTTCTTTTGCCGACCGCTTCATTTATTGCAACAATTCTTTTATCGTCTAATTTGATAGACATATGAAATTCCAAATCAAAATCGGAACTTAAGCCTCCGTTCCTTGCTAGATCCGCCTAAGAAGATGATATTTTATTTTGAGACTGTTTGGTTTGAGTATCAGGTAAAGTTGGTTGGTTTCTTGGGAAATTTTGGTCATACATACGAAGATGACACCACGTATGTCGAGCAGTGACGTAATGGTTTACTGAGCAGTTTTGCTTTGGCCTGAACTGATTCTTTGAGCATTTCTATCTCTTCATTGTTGATTCTTAATATGGTGTTGAGAGTAGCAGCTTTGGTTTCGGGTTTCTGAAGCTCTTGCCTTTCTTTTATGACTCCAGTGTAAAGGTCATGAAAACTATCCAGTATAGTACAGTTCGGTGATCATGGATGGATGGCTCCATAGTGGAAGGAAAAGGCTCAGTACCCTACATGCAAATGGAGGACCACGATTTGACGAAATGGGAGTAGCTAAAGCCATCGCAGGCCACATGGATAATGTGAAGTCCGATGCAGATTCCCTGGTTTGGAAACACTGTTAACTGAACGGCTAGCAAATCGTCCATGCTGTGATATGGGACTAAAGGTTGGAATTTTTAGGTATCGTGTGGCTTTTTTTTGAAAATTGATAAATGGGCCAAGCCCAGTAAGTTACATAGGAGAATGAGAAAGGGTATACCCAAGAGAGATAACCCGAAATCAAACATTACATACTCAAACCCTAGAATAATGAAGCAAAGTTGCGCCTCCACTAAACTCTCGAAAGAAAGAAAAAATGACGGAGCTTCATGGAAGAAAAATCTCTGCTTTAAACTCAGAAATTACTCGCTTAAGCCTAAATTAGAGGCTTAAGGAGGTCTCCACTCTCTTATTTCTTTAGCTTGTAGTCTGGAGACCTCTGTATCGAAGCTAAAATGGCTTTGACTAACTGTTTTAGTCTTTATGTCCTTAAATTTATCCTCTTTGTTATCATGTTTTCCACCAGACTTTAGATCTGAGGAAGAAGTGAGTATCGAAGCTTGAGCATCCTTTAAATCAGACCTTGAAAGTTTAGAACAAGCGTCCGAGAAGGAGTTGCTATTCTCGCCTTTTTCCCAGACAGATAAGTGATAGATCTGATTGTTTAACTTGCTGATGTAGTAAGAGTTTCCTAATCTTTGCTCACTAATAGCCAGAAGGAAATTATTGTCATCTTCAGCTTTAATGCAGCTCCGCTTACTATAATCAGGTATAATATCGTTTGCGTTAGTGCAAAGTCCTTTATTCATCTTAATATTATTAATATTGAGAGCCTTGTTACTTCCCTGATAGGTTGAGAGCTGATTACTCAAGAGGTTGTCTGCAGTGACCTTGCTAGCGACATTGAATCGAGCCAATAAAGGTAAGTACTTGGCATTTTTGTTGGCTTTATCTCTGGGTACAGCGACATTAGTCCTAACGATGTTGCTTTAAAGTTGACAGTCATTGAGAAGCATATGCTCAGAATTGGATGGACGGCTCTCCCTATACATATTAGGTAAAGAAGAGTGTAAATTTTCATTTGAAAGACTTTTAAAATTAGAATTACCATTGGTAATATATTTACTCCCCTTGTAGGAAATATTTCTGGTATGTATTGTGGAGCAGCAACCTTCAACTGAGGAACTGAGATCAATGAACTCTGTTGACTTCACCATGTATTTTCCATTAGCAGCAAGATATTGAGAATTTTTATTAAAATTCTCCTTTTGTAAGTATTCTTCGATGAAGTTCTCATAGTTGTTAGCTTCTAAGATATTATGAGTTATATTGCTATTTCTGTTGAAATTGTTTAATTTATGGAGAATGATGTTGAATTCAATTTGAATGGTTTTCCACAGTTGAATACTGTCAGTTTCAACTTTATTATGAAGCCTGTTATTTCTCTCTTTCCAAATAAAGTAGATGACTGTAGTAAGAACTACAGTTGCTTTGTTGAAATATGCTTTCTTGCCTTTGAATGCTTTCTGAAAATATTGAATGCTGTCATGAATGTTTTGGAGAGCCAAATGTTGATTTATGTTGAGCTTATTTTTGGCAATGAACCAAACATGTCTAGAGTAAGAGCAGTCAAAAAAGAGATGTTCAGCGTTTTCAATTTCGGTTTTGCAAAGTAAGCAATTGATATTTCCAGAGTTTTTGTTCCATTTTCCACATCTTTCTCTTGTTGGCAGACGATTTAATAATGCAAAGTAAGTACAATAAGCCATTTTTGGATAGTTGGCTGAGTTCCAAACTGATTTATGCCAGTCAACTTCCATTTCCCCTCCTTTTAAATAGTCCCATGTATTTTTAAAAGAAAATTTATCTTTTAAAGATAATTTCCAGCACCAAACATCTTTATCGGTATTTGGGTCAATCTCAATTTTATTAATTGAAGAATTGAAGATGGTAGTTGCAGGATATGCTTGAGTATTCCAAGTAGAATTTTGAATGATACAGTCAACTGTAGCATTGACTTTGCCAAAGTAATATAGATTATTCTAGCATAGTAAATTGATAAGAGAATTTCCATTAATCCAAGGATCAAACTAGAGGCTTGTGCAACTACCATCTTTAAATTTTTGCTCTATAAGTTTGGCTCCAATTTCCCTACAATTTAGAATATTTTTCCAAGCATAAGAATAATGGTTTTTGATGGGCATGGACCAGAAATTTTGGTTTCTGACATATTTGGCCCTCATCCATTCAGCCCACAAGGTTTTGCCTTCTATGAATTTCCAGAAAAGTTTGAATTTGCATGCTTTATGAATGTCTGAAAAGTTTCTGATTCCTAACCCCCCAGCTTCTTTGGTTTTTTTTATGGTATTCCAAGATATTTTTTGAAATTTTCCATCCAAAATGAAGTTGGCATATAGTTTTTCAATTTTCTTTATTGTTTTTGCTGGAATGTTGTGAGATTGCAACCAGCACATGATGACTGCAGTGATGACTGTATGAACTAGCTCTACTCTTTGTGCTGTAGATAACATTTTACTTGACCAATTGTTAATTTTATTTTGAATGGTATGGTATAGTTTGGCACAGTCTCTTTCATTGATCTGATTGTTACTGAGAGTTAGACCAAGATATCTGATAGGGAGGTCACTCTGTTGAAATTTTAGAATATTGAGGATTTCCAACTTGTTCATGCAGTCTTTGCTGGAAAAAAAATTACTTTTATTTTCATTAATTTGAAGGCCAACTTGTTGATTGAGGTTGTCAAATATTTTCCTAATGGTAGCTGTAGAATGTGTATCTGCATTTAAAAATATTAATAAATCATCAGCATATAATAGATGAGAAATACGAGGAATAATCGAGTTAATTGGTTTTAAGTTTTTATTCAACAGTTCCTTCTCCATTTGTAAAGTAAAATATTCCATAGCAATTGTGAATAAATAAGGAGATAGAGGATCTCCTTGCCTAATTCCTCTGTTGCTATGTATGAATCCACAAGGAGATCCATTAATAAGTATAGAATAAGATACATTACAAATACATTCCTTGACTAAGCTGCAGAATTTTCCATTGAAGCCTAGTCGACTCATCATGTGAATAATAAAGTTTCTCTTTATTTTGTCAAATGCTTTGTGTAAGTCAATTTTGAGACACATTTTATTTTTACCAATCTGATTAAAATCCCTTAATAGTTCATGAGATAGAAGAATGTTTTCAATAATAATCCTGTCTGGTATAAATGTGCATTGGTTTTTAGAAATGAGAAATTTTAAAAAACTTTTAATTATGTTACTAAGAATAGAGGCTATAATTTTGTACAGGAAATTGCAACAAGCAATTGGTCTGTACTCCCCCAAACAAGAAGGGTTTTTGGTTTTAGGAACAAGAGTTATAAAAGTATGGTTATGTTTTTTAAAAGCCTGCCAGTTGAGAAAAATTCCTTGACAGCCTCAAGTAACATGTTTTTTATATCATCCCAATGTGTTTTATAAAATTTAGCCCCAAACCCACCAAGGCCAGGGCTTTTATCATCTTTGGCAGAGAAAACAATTTTTTTAATGTCATCTAGAAAAATAGGGGCAAGAAGGATTTCCTCACTATTAGAATGAAGAAGAAATTTAGGAGAAATAGTTGGATAAGTGCATGAATTCTCCTCAGTATAAAACAGATCAGAGAAGAAGAGAATAGCTTCTTTCTCTAATAAAGAGGCATCATTGATAATCTTACCATTACTATTAATTAATTTTCCTATATTGTTTTGATATTTCCTGCCAGCCATTTTAGCATAAAAGAATTTTGTTGGTAAATCCCCTTGAGAAAGCCAGTTAACTTTTGCTTTCTGCCTAATATTAGCAGCTTCAATATGAAGATAATTAGAAAGTTTTTTCTGTAAATGAAAAATTCTTTAATTTTGATTTGCTTTGAGCTGTCTTTATCAATACTGTCTTGCAATTTAACACATTCCTCTCTAATTTGGTTAATTTCATTTTTGTTTTTGTTTTTGTGATGATTCCAAGCTTTAAGGTTTTCTTTAGTAAGTTGTAAAAACTTTCTGAATTTAAATTGAGCAGAACCATTTGAAGAAAATTGTAAACTGTTTTGCATAATGCTTTTATAATCAGGGTCATAAACCCATCCATTCTTGAATCTAAAAGGAAAAATTTTCTTGGTTGAAGATTTTTGAGATAAAATAAGTTGTATGGGAGTATGGTCACTAGTATATTGGGGGTATGGTGTAACAATTAAAACCATAGAAATGATTTATGAAAGCTCGATTGACTAGAATTCTATCAAGTTTACAGTGAATATTTCTATATTCACCTGATTTCCAGGTGAATTTATTACCCTTAATGGTAGGCTCAATCAATCCAGTTTTAATAAGAAAGTTAGGGAAAAATTCCAGTTTTTTGAATGGAATTGGAATTCCTCCTCTTTTTTCATTTACTTACATAATAGTATTAAAATCTCCCATAATCACCCATGGGAGAGAAATATTTGTATTAAGTTGGACAAGAGAATTCCAGAGCTGAATTCTATCTTTTTCAAAATTGGAGGCATAAATAAAGGAGACAAATATTTGTAATCCCCCTTTATTTTTAAAGTTGCAGTGAATATATTGAAGATTAAGAGTGAAATTACAAAGGTCCCAAATGGTAGGATCCCAAAGAACAATGATCCTACCATTTCCCCCCATCGAATTATTATGAATAAGCTGCCAATTATTTAGGTTACTAATCCTAAGCAAATCTATGTTTTTATCAGACAGTTTATGCTCTAAAATGCCTACTAAAGATTGATTTTGGGAAAGCAGTAAATTTGTAAGGTCTAATTTCCTCTCAGGAGAATTAAGACCTCTCACCTTCCACGTAATTAAATTCATAATTATAAAAATATAAAGGATATTAAAAGGATATAACAGCAGCTAGATTATGATTTTGCTGCTTATTCTCAAGCTTTCAGTAGCCTTCTCTCCTTTCCTTTTACAGTCTTTTTTGTCTTGAATTTTGAGAAACTTCTCCCATTTAGGGGTTTTAATTATGTATTTCTTCTCAAAAAGTTTAGAGTTTGGAGCTGAACTATCTCCAGTATTATTATTCAAAATTTCTTGGATGGACTTTTTCCTGTCTTTCTTTCTTTTGTTTTTGACAGGTGAGGAGGAGACAGAGGAGAAAAGCAATCCAGCATTCTCTAACATAGATTCAGGTAAAGTAGTGCTTTCTAAAATACTGTTTTTTGAGACTATTTGAGAATAATTTGTGTCTATGTATGTAACTAAAATTGCTTTTTCCTGATGGGGGGGGAGGAAGCAAGAACTGTTCTTTATAATCCCCTTTGTTTTGAGCATGTTTACTTTTATCTATCTGAGAATTGCCATGATGATCTGAATGGGTAAAATCTATCTCAGTCATTTGCTGATCAGTATCCATGGCTACATTAAGAATTGAGGCTTTTGCCTTATTATTTCTTGAAAATGCTTGCGGGATGGAACTCTCTGATTGCTCAGTCATGTCAATAGGATTCTTTTCAATATTTCCATTAGAATCCATCATGTTTGAATTGTTTTCAGAATTTTGAAAAGAATTTCCAGAGTCTAAGTTGTTTATAGGAATATTAGTATCAGGAGAGGTCTCTTTCAATAGTTGATTTTCTTGATTTTGATCTCTTTCGTTGTCTGAAACTACCAAAGTAAAATTGTTATTAGAAGACTCTTTTTCTTTCCAAACTGTTTTCCAAGAGCAAGAATCTGGGAGGTGTCCAAAGCAAGCGCATTTCTGACATCGAGGAGGAATAAATTCATATTCAATTTTTTGTTTGATGCTTTCTCCATCATGCATGGAAATTAAGGCATAATCTGGTAACTCATCTGAGGCTCTTATTTCAACTAATTTTCTGGCATAGCTAAGGCGAGTCTCCTTAGCTGTAGGCTCGTCTAGTTTTAGCGGTTTACCCACTACGCTAGCTATGGTGGCAAAAGTCTCTTTATCCCATAATCTGAGGTTTAATTCTGGCAACCTAATCCAAATTGGATAGGTAGAGAGAAGATCACGATCAAGAATTAAATTCTTGTCCCATCTTTTCAAGATAATTAACTTGCCATTAATAAAGAAAGGGCCATTTTGAGTTACTTTGATACAGTCTTGTTCCTCAGAGAATCTAATGATAAAGGAACCGTTGTTTCTTGTAAAGATTTCAAAATTACCAATTGGGTTCCAAGTTTTTGAAACGAAATTCCTGAAGTGATGATAATATGGACGAGCGCCATAAACATAAGCTATAATAGAGTTACTCCACTTACTCTCAGTCCTTCTGCTTATTTCCTCCTTAACGACCACTATTTTCTTGTCACCCAATTTAATGGGGGCAGAATAGTTTAGATCAGTATTGGTGCTAAAGCCACCTTTCTTGACTAAATCTGCCCAGGATGAAGTTGACTTTGTAAGATTGTACGAGGCAGATGGTTGAGTTCTTGGTGGCTTTGAAAATTGGCTGGATCTTGATTGCCTATTGCGAGAATTTAGGTTGGATCTCTGGCCTATGGACAAACATCTATCTGATGAATTCACTGATGGCCCTTGCGAAGGGATATGAGTTTTTGCAGAACTATTTCTGCGCCGATTCTTAACAATTTGGAAGCCATCCTCATCTTGATCATAAGGCTTATCTTTCGAATTAGATAATAGTGTGGGAATAAGAGAAGAATTGAGATCATGAGGAGTTTCTCTAGAATTCTGATCAGGATTGCACTCAAAAATTGGGTTATTTTTTATATCCATGGATGCCATGGTGTTTTCAAATGCAAAAAATATCGTGCGGCTTTACTCCTGATACTTCTAAAAAGTTGTCTTTGCTTTTTGCTATTACCAAAGGGACCGAATCCCCATCTTTATAGTATATCTTGTATTGTTTGTCTGAACTGGGTGAGAGACGAAGTTTTTCGGCTAAGGAGTAGAAGGGTTGCAGCGTGAGTGAAAGCGAGTGTTTGATATTGGGAAGGTGGGACTGGAGAAAGTGAGAAGTTGAATGAGGATAACTGAAGAAGTAGCAGCGTTGCATAGGGTTAATATCGATTTGCGCTAAGGTGCACAAATTCTCAACTTTTAAATCAATTTCATTTTTGTTTCTTCGTTGATACGGATAGCTTTTTTGCTTTGTATTTGTGTTTGAAATAAATAGAGGCACAGTCCACTTATTAATCTTACCTAATTGAGTTTTCAAGAACTAACCTAATCTGCATGGTCCTAGTTAATTCATATCTATTAAATAATAGTAAAGCAGAAGATTTTAAAGCTCTCTTGTTAATTCTAGGAATTCCCTCCCCTCTCCTTAATTCTCTCTAGATATTTTATTTTTATCTCCTTACAATTTATTGTTATTATAATTATTATAATGTTTCTATTGGTTCTCTCTTCTATCATTGAAATTTAATGCTAATTTTAACAATTATTTATAGATTTCTTCCAAGTTTTTTATATTATTTTACATTTAAGTCCATATATATTAAATTTAATTAGCAAATCTTAAATTTAAGCTTCTAAAATAAATACAATTAATGACTATTCATTAATTGATCTAATAAATTTTAAAAAATGACAATTCAAGATGCGTACCGCGTTCATATTGAAAAAAATGATAAAACTAAATTTTCATTCAAGTCCAGATAATTTTAAATTTCCATAATTATTTACAAACTATTACAATGTTCTACTAATATTCACTTCTATCATTTTGCATTTATAGGCCAACATTCAATAATTTTAACAATTATTTACATATTTCTTCTAAGTTTTCTTGTATTATTTTACATTCAAGTCCATATATTTGAATTTATTAATTGATCTTGAATTTGATTTTTTTTAACTAAATCCAATTAACAAATATTTATTTATTGATCTAATAAATCATAAAAAATTGATAATTTAATGTGAATGCCGTATTTGTACTGACAAAATGATAAAACTATATTTTCATTCAAGTCCATATAATTTAACATTTTCACAATTATATACAAAATTATCTTTGATGCTTTTACATTTTTCTACATTTAAGTTCATAAAATTTCTTTCTTTCTAAAATTAGTTATTTAATATAAAGAAATATATACATTTTTTTCTTCTTCTAAAGTTGGTATTTCATTACAAACAAATATATATATATATATATATATATATATAAAAATTTCCAAATTGATACATCATTACAAACATATATAACGTTCTTCCTTCATAAAATTGGTACATCAAATGAACTCTTATTGTTATTAAATTATATTTTGTGAAGAATAACATTACAATTAAGTATAAGTGATGAATGTTTGTATTCTGTAGTATTGAAAAAAGAATAAATATTTTCAATTACTACGTTTTTGTACAAAAAGTTACATTTTAATTATTTATATCCGTAATCCGAGTTAATCAGGGACAAAAAGTATACCATATTTTGATTAGAAATATTTTCTTTCATATTTTATTATCATTTTTACATAAATGTTTAAAAAAATTGAAATGTTTTATTATAAAATAAAAATAGTAAGATATGGAACAAAGGATTAAAAATCATTTTTTATATAATAAAAATGACAACGTGATTTATAACGTTTTGGGTCTTATTTTCACTTAATATTCCTTTTAGTAGTTAAATAAATATTTTTTATCACTCTGATAATATCAAATAATTATTTTGATATATAGGTGTTGCAAGAACTATAAATACATATAAATACATTGAGTCCATAGTATTACACTTCTATTTTTATGCATATGTCGTCATTTTCTCAAGTAATATTTGAAATTTAATGTATACATCATTTAACTTTTATTCAAATTATCAAACCAAAATGTCAATTTCATAATATACGTAAATAAATATTCATTTATGAAATTTTATAAAAATATTAATCTCAATATTTATTAAGAACTTATTTTCATTTATTTGATTGAAAAATAATAAATCTTGAAAAATAATAAATCGATATATAACTCATTTTAATCAACAAAAATGATAATTTAATTTTTATTCAAATATAAAAATATACGAATTTCATAACAAAATTACAGTTATAAATATAGTAATTTCAATTTATAATTCATTTATCCTAACAAAATTCATCAAATATTGCATAATAAATTATATTCTTTAAAAATAGTTATAATACTATTTTTCTACAACATACCGTGTGCAACGCACGGGTTACACACTAGTTATATATTGAAGTCAACAGAAAACAAATCTCACAAGTCACACTATAATCACCTATTGCCTCTTTTAATACATGACTAATACTACGATTAAATGTTGAAATTGTCGTTCAAATAAATCATGATACGTAAAATCTCCAATAACTGAATGAAAGAGGGAGATGGACTTAATTTCACATTCACATCACAATAGAGTTATCCAGATGAAAGAACCAAAAAATGCAAATAAAGACATATTTGATAAAAAAAGTTATAAGAAAGTTTTAAATATGAGAATCAAATATGTGCTAAGAATCAATATGATGATTTTCATATGAAAAATAATAATAATGGGACAAAAGGTCCAAGCTTCGCACCTAAAAGATAAAATGTTTCAATTTGAAATTTAAAAGCTCAACTTCAACCATTAATATCATAGCACAAGTTCAATGCATGTAAAAATTATGAATAAGTTTACTACATAACTTAGTTTAATATTTCAATAGATATTAAACATCGCTATAACAATTGTTTTATCTTTTATTCGGGTCTACGTATGAATGTTCTTAGAAAAGTGATTATACACGATGGAATTAAAAACCCTATAATGCTAATCAAGCTATTTGACTTAACAATCATTTTTTATTAGACTTAGCTCATAGGTGATAATTTTTTTAATTATAAAAGCTAAAGCTATTTCGATTGGAAATTTTTTGGAATGAGACCGAAAACAATTATAACGTTTTCTATTAGGCTGTTAGTATTTCACTACTACAATTCTGTGGTTTTCTGAGGGGCTTTTGGCATTTTAGCGACGCTATAGCGACTCAAGAAACTGCGAGAGAAAAATGAACATCACAAAATGGTATGACTTCTAAAGCGTCACAACACAAAAATGCATCGCAACGACATCACTAAATTTTAGCGACGCCATTGTTACATTATTTTTCTAATACAATTTCATGAGTACATTAGGCATGCTACAAAATATTTGCAACCTTCAATTTGCAATCAAAACATTCAGAAAACAAAGGTGATCACATGTGGAGTGCATGTCCATTTCATACCATTCCATAAATGTAAAGTAGTTCCCTGCTATCCTTCAACTATTACAAGTTGCAAACTTGCTTCTTTTGTTGATTTTGGAATGAGCTTCTTTATTTGCGATTTCAAAAATATTTTCAATAGTTAAAATATACAATATATGAGTTAAGAAATGAGTTATCACTGAAGTATTTGTTGTGTATTAGGAAGCGGTGTATGTTATGTATTAGAAAGTGGGTCTGGGCCTTTAGATCTGAAGCCCACTAGTATAATGTTGTATATAAAAGATGCTACAGACTTATGTATCAGTATTCAAGTCATTTTGATCAATACAAAACATCATTTTACTTTCACTCTCTCTGGTCTTAACATCAATTCAAATCTGAGATCAATTATACACCACAATCATCATCAAATTCTAACTTGGTATCAGAGCCTGATCAAGCCTTGCGGCAACAATCTCAAAAGCAATTGATCCTCAGAGCTTCATCAGAAAGAAGATCATCATTTGAAAGCTTTTAACCCATCAGGTGAAATCTCATCATTTGGGTTAGTTATTGAATTTGCTAATTTGTGAAAAACAGGTACCATACCAAGAAATTAGTCAGATTTCTGATTGCAACAAGTTTTTCATCAAGAATCAAGCAAATTCATATAAAAAGGTTCAGAAAATCAAAAAAACCAATTCAAGAAAGCAGTCAAAGACAAAATAAAGTAATTGCCTTGCCAAGACTCATCACAGCAGATTCATCATTTGAATCTTGGCTGCAACTAACTTGTTCTTGCCACAAATAGAGTGATCTTGAATTAGTAAATCTTCTGAACCATCAGATTCTAGCATTCTTTTCATAAGTCTGTAATCATGGCTGAAGAAGATACTGCTTCAGCAACATCAGATAATGCTAACAACCCACAACATCAAACTCTCACTGATGAAACAGAGAGACTAATCAAAACTGTTATCAGCCCTCAAAGCCAGTTAATCACTGTACATCTTGAGGAAGACAACTATTTTTTATGGAAGTTACAAGTAGAAACAACAATGCAAGGATATGGGCTAGAAGGCTTCATTCTTGGTTCAATTCCAATTCCTCTAAGATTCATCACTGATTCACAAAACAAAATGATCAGCAATGAAGAATATACAAAGTTCTACAGGCAAGATAGACTAATAAGTTCTTGGCTTCTATCATCAATTGATTCAAAATTACTCTCACAAGTTATAGGCTGCAAGTCAGCAAATGATATATGGATTACTGTCGAAAGAATATTCAACACTCAGTCTGCTGCTAAGATTATGCATTATAAAAGTCAACTGCAAAACATTACTAAAGGAAATGGATCAATGAGGGATTATCTGTCACAAGTTAATAACATTTGTAATATGTTGGAAGCAGTAGGACATAAAGTATCTGAAACAGAACAAGTACTGAGCATCTTGAATGGACTCAGTGAAGAATATGAAGCAGTTGTTGTAGTTGTGTCATCACAACCAAGTTTGCCACATGTACAGTATGTTCATGCCACGCTTCTTGCACATGAGGTAAGAATAGATCATAAGAAAGCTCAAGATACAGATCTGTCAATCAATTATACTTTCAACTCAAAGAACAAAGGACAAAATCAAAACAAGCAAGGTCAAACATATCAAAGAGGAGGCAGTTCAAACAGATCTAGAGGCAGAGGCAGATGGAATAACAACAATAACAGACCTAAGTGTCAAATTTGTGAGAAAATTGGTCACACTGCTATGAAGTGTTATTTCAGATTCAATGCTAATTATGTACCAAACCAGAACCAAAACAATCAAGGAAATGGAAAAGCCAGTGCTAATATGGCTCAAATGCAGTCAGATACTAACTGTAGTGGTGAAGTCAATCAAAGCACAATCACAACATCAGAACACATACATGATGAAAGCTGGTACCCAGACTCAGGAGCAACCAATCACATAACAGATAATCTTGACAATTTAAATCTTGGCAATAAGGAATATAGAGGTAAACAGTCCATATGCATGGGGAATGGTGAGTCGATTAATATTACTCACACTGGCAAAACCAGTATTAATGGAAAAAGACAATTATATTTGAATAACTTATTAAGAGTACCGAAAATAAAGAAAAATCACATGAGTGTGTCATAGTTTGCAAGAGATAATAATGTGTACTTTGAATTTTATCCTGATTACTGCTTAGTTAAAGACATACTGACTAATGAAAATCTTTTGCAGGGTGAAGCAGTCAATCTTAAAAACAGTAGCAAATTTGAGGGAAATCAAAAGTGTTATAATATAGGCGAAATTGGTCAGTCGAAAGAAAATAGAAGTGTGTTTGATTTGTGGCACTATAAACTTGGTCATCCAAACACAAATGTTGTAAAACAAGTACTTGAGAAAAATAAAATTGTATTTGATGATATTTCTTTACCATATGTATGTACATATTGTCAAATGGGTAAAAGTCACAAATTACCCTTTAATGATTCTTTAACCAAGTATTCAAAACCTTTAGAATTGGTTGCAACTGATTTATGGGGACCTGCCCCAATTTACTAAGACTATGGCTATAGGTATTACATATCTTTCATTGATGCGTATTCTAGATATACATGGATATACTTTCTGAAAGCAAAATTTGAAACTTATAATGCAGTGGTACACTTTATATTATTAGCTGAAAAGCAAACTGGCAAAAGTTAAAATCGTTCGGTCAGATGGTGGCACCGAGTACAAAACCCTCAGTAATTACTTTGCTAAGAAGGGAATTGTACACAGAATTACGTGTCCCTACACATCTGAACAAAATGGTCTAATAGAGAGGAAGCATAGACACATTATTGAGACTGGGCTAACACTACTTGTTCAAGCATTATTACCACTAAAATTCTGGCCTGATGCCTTTAGTACCGTTGTTTACTTAATTAATAGACTCCCCACAAAAGTTCATAAAGGAATCAGTCCAGTAGAGAAACTACTGGGAGATAAACCAGACTATCAAAGTCTAAAAATGTTTGGATGTTTGTGCTTTCCTTACATAAGACCATATAATAACAATAAGTTGTGTTTCAGGGAAAAACCATGCACTTTTATAGGATATGGATCAAATCAAAAAGGATACAAATGTCTTGATGATAGTGGCAAAATTATAATTAGTAGACATGTGTTCAATGAACATATCTTTCCCTTTAGCAATACAGGTATTAAAACAACTCAAAAGATATATAATCCAAAAGGTTATATACCTAGTATACCTGTTTGCAGTGATGACCTTTATCCTGAGGTGATTGAAAGGACTGCTGAGGCCTATGATCCACAACTCACAGTGTCTGATCAACTAGGTCATGAATCACTGAACTCACCCAGCTATCACAGTCAAACTCATGCACATTCAAAGCATTCAACACAGTCAGCTAATGAAAGAGAGTCAGCAAACTCACAAGTACAATCAGAAAATGACAATAGTCAAACAAGCACAGAAATATCACCATAGGCTAGAACAGGTCATCCAATGACTACAAGATCAAAAAGTGGAATCTTTAAACCAAAACTATATGCAGCTGCATCAAATTTAGAGGAACCATAAACCTTTGAGCAAGCTGCAAGGGACAAACATTGGAAGGCACCAATGGATGAAGAATACAATGCTTTAATAAAGAACAATACATGGGACCTTGTATACCCACCAGATAATAAGAATATCATAGGGTGCAGGTGGACATACAGGCTAAAAAAGAATCCTGATGGAACAGTGTCTAGATACAAAGCAAGACTGGTAACAAAAGGCTACACACAGCAATATGGGTTTGATTTCAATGAAACTTTTTCTCCTGTAGTTAAACCAACTACTATAAGAATTATTTTAAGTATTGCTCTACATAATCAGTGGAATATTAGACAATATGATGTCAACAATGCCTTCTTGAATGGGACATTACAAGAAGAAATATACATGGAGCAACCACAAGGGTACAGGCAGAATTCAAGTCATGTGTGCAAACTAAAAAAGGCTATATATAGCCTTAAACAAGCTCCAAGAGTCTGGTTTGATAAACTGAAAGCCACACCGATTCAACTTGGCTATCAGTCTACAAAATCAGACAACTCACTATTCATTAAAATTAACAATAAAACTAGTGTCTATATTCTAATATATGTTGATGAGCTTGTCATTATAGGAAATGATGAGGATGAAATCAAAAGTCTTGCTCAATATCTAGACAAGGAATTCTCTATCAAAGATTTGGGTTCACTGAATTATTTTTTAGGCATAGAAGTCAAAAGAAAATCAAAGTCAGAAATTATTCTCAATCGGAGAAAATACATGCTGGAACTACTGGCCAAAACTAAAATGGACAGTGCCAAGCCTCAACCTACCCCTATGATAAGCCATCAATACTTATCTAAAAACAGGGGAGAATACATAACAAACACTAAATAATACAGAAGTGTTGTTGGTGCTTTACAATATTTAACAATCACAAGGCCAGATATCTCTTTTAGTGTTAACAAAGTTTGTCAATTCATGCAGGAACCAAGAGATGATCACTGGAAAGCAATAAAAAGAATTTTGAGATACATAAAGGGAACAACAAATTATGGATTGTTAATGAAGAAGAGCAATCATCTGAATATAACTGGATACACTGATGCAGATTGGGGAACAGACCCAGATGATCGAAGATCAACTACAGGGTACTGTATATACATATGAGACAATCCAGTGTCATGGTGTTCGAAGAAACAATCTGTCATCTCCAGATCCAGCACAGAGGCTGAATACAAGAGCATCGCAAGTGCAACTACAGAGATTATGTGGAAACAGTCTTTACTACATGAATTAAACATCAAATTACAAGCCAAACCAACGTTATGGTGTGGAAACCAAAGCACGGTGTATATGTTAGCTAACCCAATACTTCATTCAAGAACAAAACATATCGAGATAGATCTCTATTTCGTCAGAGAACAAATACAAAAGGGAAATTTACATGTAAATCACTTACCATCAGCTTACCAGAGAGCCGACACACTTACCAAAGCATTATCAAAGCAAAACTTCACCAGATTCAGAAGTGAATTAAAAGTGGCTGCAATTCTCACCAATTCGAGTGAACCAGAAGAAGCTTCAGAGCCTCGACGGAGAAAAAACTCAAGAACTTTGACACAAAGAACAGCAGAACTGACAGCAAATTTGACATCGAAGCAGACAGTAGTACAGAAAGAGCTTCACATGTCAAAGAGATCGCTCATAAGCCTAGTATGACAAAGAACTTACTCAGATCTCTGAGTAAGTTTGCTCTAAATCTGAGTAAAATACACCAGATTTTTTGAGGCGGCGAAAGAAGAGGGAGTCGCCATGGAAACCCTAACGTTGGTTTGAGGGGGAGAGTTAAGAAATGAGTTATCACTGAAGTATTCGTTGTGTATTAGGAAGTGGTGTATGTTATGTATTAGAAAGCGGGTCTGGGCCTTTAGATCTGAAGCCCACTAGTATAATGTTGTATATAAAAGATGCTATAGACGCATGTATCAGTATTCAAGTCATTTTGATCAATACAAAACATCATTTTACTTTCACTCTCTCTGGTCTTAACATCAATTCAAATCTGAGATCAATTATACACCACAATCATCATCAAATTCTAACTATATGCTTCTTTTCTTGTAATTTTCCATCATTTATAGCCATCATAGTTTTCACCTTAACTCACCCAAGTCATATGAAAATTTACCTTCATAATGCCAAATACAACATAATCCACAATATTTTCAACATGCCAAACTGATCGCTTTCTTCATGATTTTTGTATTCTCACCTTTACAAGAAACCCACTTGATAACTTCATACAACTCAACTCCCAGTTATCATATTAATTCAATTATGTGGGTTGATCTGCTCCGGGCTTTCAGTTCAGAAGAGGTTGGCGAGCTTTTAAACAACTGTCATGTTTGGTCGAAAATCAGCTTCATGTTGTACACAAAGTGTTGCCACTACTGCCATCTGAAAATTTAAAACAAAACAAATATAAATCTAAAAGAATAAAAAGGGTAATCAAACCAAATTAAACAGCTTAATCATTTCTTATAGTTAATCTGTATATGGTGAAAAGTTATAAATATTTCTTTGCATAAAATACCTGTTATGGGTAGTGATTCTTTTTCGTCCAAGAAATATACAGATGACATATATATATATATATAGCACAAAATGTATAAATCTGTAAAGTGCTTTCATGACATACCCAAAGTTGGGTGATTTACATAATTTTATTTTCAAATAAATATATGGACAAGATATGATCGGAATGTACTTCATAATCAAACCTTAAAACGGCTTTTAGTGGATAGTCATCTTTTGAGTTTTGGATAAACACATTGCTTGCCTTCGCTCAACCTTGGTGTTGCCTGAATCCAATGTAAAATAGCATGAATCGATAAGTTAATTTGGTAATCATAACCTCTTCTGTTTCTACATTTCTCTCAAGTGGAATGCGAGATAATTCATGACCCAAGGCCCCGTCATTCACCTAGCTACCAAAATGAACAATCATAATTATATATATTATATAAGCTATGCATTTTTTTGTCTAAAAAAGAAGCAGAAAATAAGATAATATATCGGTTCAACAAGTGGAGCTCTTATGAAACCTGCCTACAAGCTAATGAAATGTTTAAAATGCTGCCAATCCTTGCTTTCTTCATAAGAGGATATGCCAGTTCGCACAGGTGGAAACATGAGTCCATATTAGTTGCTATGGTTAGTGAGTACTCCCCATCACTTAAATCTATTGTTTCTTTCAACACCCATGTCCCTACGTTATCTATCTAAACAACACATATTATTGTCATAAGTACATGTGTCATTTATTATGCCGATAAACAACTTACCAGTAGATTAAGTTTGTGTAACATCTGCCACTTGGAGGCCCAAAACTAACGGTTATGGATGCTGCAGTCATCCATAGTAATAAATCATCGGTGACCAGATACGGTAATGTTAGATGCATTGATATACAGAAACACATGAATATGGAAAAAATTTAAAACATCAAACAAGTTCCATTCAAAACATTTCAATTTCATTACATAATCTTACAATCGTAAACACATTCAGATAAAATAAAATTATTACACATACGCCAAGAACGACATATGAAGATGCCCATTTGGATGATCAGAATATATAATTAGACAAGTAAACAACTTTGCCATTACAACCAATACACAGCGGAATAAAAAGAACTCTTATTAACTAACTTGCCTCCTGCACGTCTCCGGAAGCTTTATTCGTCTAAACATGTACCTGAAAATCTCAACTCTCAAACTACTTAAAATCAATTAAGTACCCGAGAGTTTAAGGGGAAAACATAAACTTCGAGTCGGACATAAAGCCTGATATGAATAATAATCTACTATCTCTAACCAATTAGATATCTAGTGAGACCACATCGCATAGCGGAATGGGTTTTCCCCTCACTAGTATCCTAAAAACTTTATAAAACCATATACTTTGTTCCTGCATCCACAATGGTTAAAACATAGCAATTCAAAATAATATAATGATATGCAAACAAGTGAATCAACTCTGGATTTCCCATCCCATTCACATTTTGACTAACTGTCTCATTTATAGTTTCTAGGGGCACTATTAACCTATTAGTTTTCATAGGCTTACTAATAACCTGTTTAATATTTATGGATTCTCCGTCTTATTTTATAGTTTTCGTGGGATCGCTAAGAACCTGATTTAAGTTTATGAACTCCCTACCTCGTATCATAGTTTTCATGAGATCAGTAAGAACCTATTGGCCCCCTGCCAATAACTTCATTGTTTCATGGATTCTTCCTGAACCTATTGGTATCTCCAATAACTTCACTCATATCCTAGTTTTCATGGGTTGATTAGGAACCTATTGACATCTGTTAATAACTTAATCCGGATATAGTTTTTATGAGTTCACCACAAACCTATTGACCCCTGCCAACAACTCTATCTTTACATATAGTTTTTATTGGTTTACTATGAACCTATTGGCCCCTGCCAATAAATCTATCTATGCATAATTTTCATAGGTTTATATATTGGCCCCTGCCAATAAATTTTTCTAAGCACAGTTTTCATGGGCGCACCATGAATATGTCTATCTGACAACTTTTTAGATCAGTATTTAGGCATCCTATATTCTGGTCTATCTGACCTCCTAGATGCAATTCTACTCATTGAGGAGTTATTCAATTTATATTCATTACTGGGTCAACCTAGCTGGTTATTCTACCTTTTCTCCCCAAAATACATCTATGTGTCCATTTTAAAGTGAATATGTATACGAAGAAGCAAACATAATAACATAATAGTACCAACACCGTGATTTAATATCCTTGAAATCATTTCATATAAAACATGGTTTATCCCTTTAACCTATTATTTTATCAAGGAAAGCTTCTTCAAAAACTTTATACTCCAAACCATTTCAAAACTCCCTTATCTATGCCATGGTTTTCCTTTAAAAATTGAGATTGGGTTCTTTGTTTTGAAAACTAAGTCTTTCGAAACCATTGGATAGCCTCCTTCGAAAGTAATAAAATTCTATTCTCAAAACACCTTAAACATACCTTTCAAAAACATTAGGGTAACTCCCATTCGAAACCTTCATTAAAGACCTTTTGAAAACATTCGGGTATCTCCCATTCGAAACCATTTGAAAGCACCTCTTTTGAAACCATTGGGTTTAATTTAAAACATATCTTATTGGGTCTAAGTGAACACATGCGCACCCCTTTCGAAACCATTTAAACGAGTTTGGGGAAAAACAGATGGCTTCGGCACCATCTATTCGAAAGCTTAAAACATTCAAGTGAAATAGTTGAAGGATAACATCGAAACCCCCTTTTGACACCAATGCCTTCGAAACTCTTGAACCTTTTCGAAAGCATTTAGGAAGTGGCTTAGTATAAGTTTAAAACAAAGGCTACCCTTCGAAAGCATTTTTGACTTCAATACATTCGAAAAGCAAAAGAACGGCAGCAGGATTCCGACTAGCTCAGAACCACTTCTTTCGAAAGCATTGTTTTATAATTAAAGGAACTCATTCGAAAGCCCTTACTTAAACATGAAAGATGGCAACACTCTTCGAAAGCTAGTTAGAAAACCCTTTTCGAAAGCATATGTTTCAACTCCTTCGAAAGCTCTTAGTAAGACAAAGGCGACGCTTAACATTTGAAAACAAAGCAAAGGTTTCGACCCCATCGGAAGCAAGGCTTTCAACACTTTGCCTTCCGCCTTTCTCCAATTCACTTCGTTCCAATCTCATTGATACCATATGTAGTTTCGGCTTTAGTAGGTTTCGGCCAGGTTGGTTTCGACTAAGTCGAAGTAGAATTATATGGTCGAAAGGCACGTTTGAAAGATGCGAAACCCACTTTTCTGGGTAAAAGCTGAATTAATGCTAATTTTAGTAATTGCTTTATAACTAATCTGCCTATTTGTAAACATTTGATTGGTTGCCTTAACTTTTCAAATTCTTTCCTAAATAACAGCCGCATAATTAGAGATCTAAATTAAGGAAAATTTAACCATTAAGTCCTTCTATTAAGCAAAACCAATAATGCAAATAAGTCCTTCTTCTAAAATAATTTAATTTCCTTAGCAAATCACTTAGGAAAAATCCCCAAAAGTTACAGAAATTCACTTTCAACTTGTTATCTAACATATTAAAATTTCTGATCCAAATTCTTTCTGAAGTAATCGAAATAAAATTTCAAACCCAATTATTCATATTTTCCTTTGAAAATTCGTATTAAATTTTCCATGGCTTGGAAAATTACAAAAATTGAAACTCATCTTCAAAATCATATTTTACATAACATATAAATTTTCTATGACATTCGAAATCATTTACAATCTATTTTCCCCTAAAACCGAATAAATTCATATTTAAAAAATTTGATTTAAATCAAACATGTTATAAATCCAAGCATATCATCATCCAAATCATCATTAAAACAAATTTAATCTTAAACCCGAAAACATATAATCATAGAATAAAATAGAAATGATATAGATCATTATTCACCTTGATTATGATAAGGACTTTGAGATTTATTGTAGATTAATTTCCCCTAGCTTTAATCCTTAGCTCGATTTGAATTTCTATTCTTTTTCTTCCTTAGCAATGGCCGGCTTCACTTAGGTTTACGTTTGTTTGATTTTAAGAAATGAAAAGTGAACGTGCATATGAAAAGATATATGAGTTATAAGGTGCGGCTATTCCCTAATAAGGCCTTGTGTAATTTAATTAACTTACAAACCATTCGTAAGCCCATTTAATTTATTAAGCACGGTCTTCTTATAATTTATTAAAATCTCAATCTCCTTATCATTCTAATTCTTACATTATTCTATTTAATTTATCTAGTTAAATCTCCTGAATAATGTTATAAAAAATTAGGGGTGTTATAGGCTGCCCTCCTTAAAGAATTTCGTCCTCGAAATTCAGTAAGGACTAAATACTAAACATAGCAATCATCTGTAACCACTTCTAACAACCATACTAGCCTACCTGACTAGTAACTATCAATATAAATTTTATATAGACATACCCTCAAATTAAAATAGGATAAGTATCTCGAATCCTGTCTTATATCTTCCAAGTACAGCCCTTCTCGTTGTCGCTACACTGAACTTTCACCAACTTGACTATCTTGTTCCTCAATCTTTTCTCATCTCTCGCTACAACCCGAACTAGTTGTCTAACAAAAGTCAAATTCAGCTCTACTAACAAATCTTCCAACTCTGTTGGAGGAATAGTAGTCTCTGGATCATGCACATACTTGCGAAGATGAGACACATGAAATACATTATGGACACCTGCCATACTGCTCGATAACTCTACTATGTATGCGAGCTTCCCAATCCTCTCTATAATTTGGAATGGACCAACATATCTTGGTGTCAGCTTCTCTGACTTTCCAAATCATACCACACCCTTCATCGGTGATACCTTAATGAAAATCCAATCTCCAACTGAGAATTCTAGGTCTTTATGCCTCTTATTTGCGTAACTCTTCTGTTTGGATTGAGCTTCTTTCATCCTTTCTCGGATCAACTCAATCTTCTCTATCGCCTCTCTAACCAGATATGGACCTAAGACTAATCTGTCTCCAGTCTCCAACCAACACGCTGGTGATTTGCATGGCCTTCCATACAAAGCTTCAAAAGGCATCATTCCTATACTAGTTTGATAACTATTATTATAGGAAAACTTAACCAAATGTAAGTAGTCCTCCCAATATCCACCAAAGTCTAATACACAAGCTCTCAACAAATCCTCAAGTACCTTATTGACTCTCTTTGTATGCCCATCCGTCTAAGGGTGATATGCAGTACTCATCTTAAGCTTGGTACCTAATACATCCTGTAGACTCTTCAAGAATTCACTAGTGAACGAAGCATCTCTATCGCTGACTATACTACTAGAAACTCCATGTAGTCTAACTATGTTTTTCATGAACAATTTAGCTAAAATAGGTGTCGTCTTGGTTAACTTAACTGGAATGAAATGGACACTCTTGGTCAACCTATCCACTATGACCCATATACTTTCATTTCATCTATTTGACCTTAGCAACCCATCTATAAAATCCATGGATATCGAATCTCATTTCCAAACTAGAATCTCTAAAGGCTGAAGCAACCCACTCGACTTCTTATGTTCGGTTTTCGCTTGTTGACAGTTTGCACACTGGCTAACCCACACGCCTACATCTCTCTTCATACCTTCCCAGTAGAAGCTCCTCTTCATATCCAGATACATCTTAGTCCCTCCAGGATGAATCGTAAACTTGGATTGATGACATTCTTCAAGAACTTCTTTCCTTAAGTCCTCAACATTCGAAACACACAATCATCCCTTCTTTCTCAACCATCCTCTTTGATCAAGGCTAAAATCCTTTAGATCATCGATCTCCTCAAGCCTTCAAATCTTCTCGGCTAATATTGGATCCTCTTTCTGCTTAGAAGCAATTCTCTTGATCAACACTGTTCTAACTTCCAAACAGGACAACATGGTGGTACTCTGACTAGAACTAGCAGTCGACCTTAACTACACACTACAAGTAGTCAAAGCTTCTAAATCCTTCTACTCTGCCAACATAGCTAACACCATATTCTGACGTCTTCTGCTAAGAGCATCCGCTACCTTATTTCCTTTCCCATATATTTACTCTATACCAAAATCATAAGCAGCCAAAAACTCCAGCCACCTCTGCTGCCTCATATTCAACTCCTTCTGAGAGAATAAATACTTTAATGACTTATGATATGTGTATAGCTCAAATATCTCCCCTAAGAGATAATGCCTCCAAATATTCAATGCAAAGGTCACCGCAGCCAACTTCAAATCATGAGTAGGATATCTCACTTCATGCGGTCTAAGCTGTCGTGAATTGTAGGCAATAACTTTACCATTCTGCATCAATACAACTGCTAAACTAGTTCCACATGCATCGGTGTACACCGCCAATCCTTGGTTTACGTTTGGAACTACTAACACTGGTGCGTTGGTCAACAAATGCTTTAACTTAAGGAATGCTTCCTCACATTTGTCAGACCAAATGAACTTCACATCTTTCCTGGTCAACTTAGTCAAAGGTGCTGCTATCCGCGAGAAATCCTTGATGAATCTTCGGTAATATCCAACAAGTCCAAGAAAACTTCTGATCTCAGTCACTGTCTTTGGTCTCTTCCAATTATAAACAACTTCGATCTTATCTGGATCGATTGACAATCCTTTCTTTGAAACCATGTGACCAAGAAACTTAATCTCTTTCTTCCAAAAATGATACTTGAAAATTTTCGACTTCAGCTGATGTTGGCTCGAGGTCTCAAGCACCACCCTATGATGACCCTCATGCTCTCTTTCATTCTTAGAGTATATTAAAATGTCATCTAAAAATATCAATACGAACCTATCCAAGTACTCTCGTAAAACTCGGTTCATCAAATCCACGAAGAAAGCGGGTGCATTTGTCAACCCGAATGGCATCACTAACCACTTGTACGAACCATACCTAGTTCGAAATGCTGTCAATTGAACACTGTCCTCTACCACTCTTAACTGATGGAAACCTGTCGCCAAATCCAACTGGGAAAACACTCTGGCTTCACACAACTAATCGAAGAGATTATCTATTATCGGCAAAGGATACTTATTCTTAATTGTCCTCTCGTTTAACTTTCGATAGTCGATACACATCCTTAACGACCCATCTGGCTTCTTCACGAATACCACGGTCGCTCCCCAAGGCGAACTAATGGTCTAATAAAGTTCCTTCCTTCTAGATCCACTAGCTACACCTTCAATTCCTTCATCTCGGTCAGTGTCATCCTACTAGGTGGTCTACTAGCAGGTTCATCTCCTGGCACAAGATCTATCCAAAACTCAATAGCTCGTTTCGGTGGTAGACCTGTAACTGGCTTAAAGACATCAGCAAACTCTCTTACTACTTGAACCTGACTTAACTCTTCTTCAATTTCCATGGCACTCAACAATGCACAAACACTTCGGTCAGAATTCTCCACTAAGAAAATGATTCGGTTATGACTATCAGGGTGTCTCAATGATATCTCCCCATCGTGACAAAATATCATAGCCTCATACTTACTCAACCAATTCATACCCAAAATAATTCTGAAATCTATGAAATCAAAAACATAAAGATTGCATGCAAACTTATGACCTAACAAATCAAGTTATAATTGGTCACATCTCATCCCTAGGATTGCATATCCTCCTATTGGATTCGCAACCCTTAAGGAAGTAACAAGGTATGTGGGTTCTAAGCATAACCTATTAACCAAATTCTATGATATAAATGACTGTGACGCACCGGTATTAAATAGTATCCTAACTGGTATACTTTGAATCAAAAACGTACCTTCCATTTTAGTCATCCCTTTATCAGCTGTAGTAGGCCTAGTTGATGCTGGTCCAATAGCAATAAAATTTCCCTTGTCCGCCCTGACTGGCTCTGGACACTGATTCCTATAATGTCTAACTTGGTCACAGTTGAAGCACTTTACATTCTTCTTGTCTGCAGTCTTCTTCCCCTTGCCTGACCGACACTCATGAGCATAATGACCTTTCTTGTCACACCTAAAGCAAACTAAATCAGCCTTTGCCTTCTTTGCAGCCTCCCCTTTCTAGGCTTCCTTCTTCTTAAAGAACTTCCTCTTCTTTCCCTGAGGACCTTGGATTTCAACTGGCTTCTCTCTAGCACAAATAGCAAGCATCTCCTCATGGCGGATTGCCATCTCCACCACTACATTGCTAGGATCACAGAGATGTGGCAGGGTTGCCCTAGCAATCTCGGGCCTCGGTCCCCTAATAAACCTCTCATTACTTCCGATGACAGTATCTATAGTATTATATCCATAACGGGAGAACTCGTCAAACTTAGTGGTATACTCAACAACCGACATCTCTCCCTGCACCAAATCCATAAACTTTCTCATCAACGCTGACTTAGAAACCTCAAATAAAAACCTCTGTTCAAATCTCCTTCGAAAATCAGCCAAAGTCAATACCTCCTCTGGAACTCAAACAGTAACACTGTTCCACTAATGAAGCGCTGACCCTTGCAACTGCCTAGAGGCCAACCTTCTCTTCTGCTCATCATTTAAACCCAAATCAGTGAAAATCCTCTCACAATGCAACAGCCAATTCTCAACTCCTATAGCATCCTCCATTCCTATAAACGGCTTCCCACCAAGACTGGTGTATTCTCTACTCAGCTTCGCATAATTATTCCCAATTGAAGCCATGGGATTAGCTCCTCTTACATTCCCAGCAACTCTAGCAGCAACTCCTGCTTGCATCATATTGGCTAATGACTGATACATCGTCCCCCATATCTACTGAAGGATTTCCAGCACCTACATTGGCATTTGCATTTTGGTTAGCATTAGCCTGTCAACCTTGATTCCTCCTGGAATTAGGTCGAACATTTCCATTGGTTGTGGTGCTTTCTCCACCAAGATTTTCTCTTCCGTTTCCTGCCTCCATATCTTTCTTTCTCGTAAATCTACATACGAGCCTTAGTAAGATACGAAAGAAGGGTCTAAGAGAGAGGGAAATATGTACTTATATATATATATAACAAATACAAGTACGTTACTATAGCGTTATCCCAAGCCCCGATCTTATTTTCTAATTCATTGGATTATGTTCTGAAAAATCTTTTAGGTTTCTTTTAAGTTTTCATAAACCTACGCTCTGATACCAACTTTTAACATCCCTCACTTGGAGGCCCAAAACTAATGGCTACGGATGTTGCAGTCATCCATAGTTATTAATCCTCGGCAACTAAATACGATAATGTCAGATGCATTGACACACAGAAACACATGAATATGGAAAAAAATTAAAACATCAAACAAATTCCACATTACATTTCAAAAAATATCAATTTCATTACATAATCCGACAATCGTAACCACGTTCAGATAAAATATAATTATTACACATACGCCAAGAGCGACATATGAAGATGCCCTCTTGGATGATCAGACTATATAATTAGACAAGTAAACAACTTTTCCATTACAACCAATACACGGAGGAATAAAAAGAACTCTTATTAACTAGCTAGTCTCATGCACGTCTTCGAAAGCTTTATTCGTCTAAAGAGGTACCTAAAAACCTCAACTCTTAAAATACTCAAAATCGATTGATTACCGAAAGTTTAAGGGAAAATCATAAAATTCGAGTCAAACATAAAACCTGGTAAGAATAATAAACTACCATTTCAAACCATTTAGATATCTAGTAAGACCACACCGCTTAGCGAAACGCGTTTTCCCCTCACTAGTATCCTAAAAACTTTATAAAACCATATACTGTGCTCCTACATCCATAATGGTTAAAACATAGCAATTCAAAATGATATAATGATATGCAAACAAGTGAATCAACTCTGGATTTCTCATCCCCATTCATTTTGACTAACTGTCTCATTTATAATTTTTAGGGTCACTATTAACCTATTAGTTTTCATGGGTTTACTAATAACATGTTTAATATTTATGGACTTCCTATCTGATTTCATAGTTTTCATGGGATTACAAAAACTTGATTTAAGTTTATGGACTCCCTGCCCCGTATCATAGTTTTCATGGAATCGTTAAGAACCTATTGGCCCCTACCAATAACTTCATTGTTTCATGGATTCTTCCTGAACCTATTGGTATCTCCAAAAACTTCCCTCATATCCTAGTTTTCATAGGTTGACTAGGAACCTATTGACATCTGTCAATAACTTAATCTAGATATAGTTTTCATGGATTCACTACAAATCTATTGGCCTCTGCCAACAACTCTATCTATACATATTTTTCTTGGGTGCACTATGAATCTGTCTATCTGACAACTTCTTTAATCAGTATTTAGGCATCCTATATTCTGTTCTATCTGACCTCCTATATGCAATTCTACTCATTCAGTAGTTATTCAATTTATATTTACCACTGGATCAACCTAGCTGTTTATTCTACTGTTTTTCCCCAAAATACAGTTATTGGTCCATTTTAAAGTGAATATGTATATGAAAAAGCAAACATAATAACATAATAGTACCAACACCAAAGCTTTAATATCCTTGAAATCATTTCATATAAATCATGGTTAATCCTTTAACCTATTATTTTATCAAGGAAAGCCTCTTCAAAAACTTTATACTCAAAATCATTTCAAAACTCCTTTATCTATACCATGGTTTTGCTTTAAAAATTGAGATTGGGTTCTTTGTTTTGAAAACTAAGTCTTTCGAAACCATTGGATAGCCTCCTTCGAAAGCAATAAAATTATATTTTCAAAACACCTTAAACATACCTTTCGAAAACATTGGGGTAACTCCCCTTCGAAACACTGAAATACTCAGGCTGACCCGAGCATAAAGGAAAATAATACGCTCGATTCAGAACTAAAATTCTTATGCAAATTGAATCAAAATTTGATGAACTAAGGAATGTAGACAACTACATTTTTAAAGTTTCAAATTTGCTAGAAAAGTTATTATTTTCGCATTCAACATACAACAATAGATCCATTCTAAGAACTTACAAATTTATAGAATAATCCCAAATTAAATTTTAGAGTTCAAGAGATTTGATTTATGAAAATTTTCCAAAGTTTCAAAATTCAATTTATGAAAACTTCCTGGGGTTTCAAAATTTAAATTTGAAAACTTTCAAATAAGGTAACAGTATATTATTTCTCAAAAATCATTTTTATGGTTCAAATAGTAAATCTAAACATACTAATTTTTTCACATGTAAATATATGAAATCCAAGGGTTTTGTAACCTTATTCAGTGTTCAAATAATCAATATGAAAATTTATATGATTACAATAAACTATAGGGTTATAACAAGGATATATCAAAATAAATGAACATATACACATTCGATCACAATAGAATCCATCACAACATACAATCAACAATCAAATCAACCAATTCAACAAATCAACCAATTCAATAACATGTCACAATAATTATTAGTTATCACATATTGGAATTTAGGTATTCAAATTAAATGTCGATTGAAATTCCCAACTAATAATCAATAATTTTATCACTATATGACTTGGTTTAACTTACAATAAAATTTTAGTATTTCGTGAGTGAGTTTAAACACTCACCTTTTGGCTTTCCATTATCTAGTCAGATTTGGATCCGCTACTACTTTCTCCTTTTGTTTTGTTTCCTTGCTATCTTAATCTTTTTTTTAGAAAGTTTTGGAAGAGACAGAGAAGTTTGTATACATCTGGATTTGAAGAAAAAGAATTGAAAAGAAGAAGAATGTTTGAAAAAGAAGAAGAAAATTCAAAGAAGAAGAAGAATTGAAAAAGAAAACAAAGCTTTGAAAAAAGAAGAAGAAGATTTGAAGAATAAGAATAAAAAGGAAGCTTTGAAAAAAAGAAGAAGCGAGAGATTTGAAGAAGAAAAATGAAAAAGGAAGGAGGAGGGTAAAGAGAGAGAGAAAATGAGATGGAAGTTTTGTTTGAAAAAATGAAGCTACAGAATATGAGATATAAAAAGTGAAATGAGGCTACAGGAATAAAGATGGAAACAAATGAAAAGCTAATAAAGTAAATATAAACAAACTAGGAATTAAAATAAAGTAAAAATATGAACAGCCTTGAAAACGGTAGTATTGAAAGAGGTGAAATAAAGGAATAAAAATATGGATGAAGATAAAAATAAATCTTCCGTGTTTAAATATGAAGCTTCAAGAGAATGAATTGCCAATGAAAGGAAGCTACAAAAACTAATAATGCATAAACAGAATGAACTTCATAAATGGAGAATAGTAAATGCTAATGAGGTGGCATGAATATTAATTTAGATGTTCACATTAAAAATGAAAAAAAAATTAGGAACTTGGAAAGGAGAAAACGAACAAATGAGAAACAAATGAAAAGAATGTAACAATTATTAATTAGAAATAAATCAAATGAGGCTAGTATTAATTAGTAAGAAACGAACGAGTAGTCTAGCAATGAAATGGATGCTCAAGTGGAACCTACATGGAGAACTTGAAAACGAAAAGAAAGAGAATGTGGATGTGATAATAAATACAAAGCAAATGAAGGGACCACGTATATACTATAAACAAACTTTTGGGATCCAAATTCCAAAACTTACTCCAATTAATTAATTTCAATAAACCCATATATATACATATTTATATCATTTAATTCTTTATTAAAACAATATATGTGCACATTCCATTAACGCAATCAATCAATTAATAATCAATTAATCAATATATTTATTTATTTATTTATGTTACTCAAACCAATTTTATCAATTCATGAATATATATATCTATCTATGCACTATAAAAATAATTTTCTTTACTTTTTAATTACTGTAAAGGTCACATCAATGCAACCAATTTACAAGTTTTAACCATAAATAAAATGGAAAAATAAATATATGTGAACATGTGTAATTAATGTACAACTCTTAATACAACGTAATTTCTAATTGACCCCACAACATTTACACAACCATGAACCCTCTGATATACTTTAAAATTTGAATACTAATAAGTGTGTTTATATATATTATTCTAAAATTCAATTTTTTTTTATAAAATCATATTTATTCAAAATGAAAATTTTAATTTATATGTCTCAAAACATGCATTTATTTAAATTAAAATGTTCATTCCATTTTGACACAAAAATGAAAGTTCCTATATTAACTCATTCATTACAATTTCATTCCCGTTTCCTTTTAATTGAAACATTTCTAATTCCAATTAATTTCATTACTAATTTCAAACGAATTCTAATTATAAAACACTGTTTTCTTTTCATTTATACTAATTCAAACATGTTTTATTAAATTTCGTATACAAAAAAATGTACACACTATTTACAAAGTAAATGTTTTATCTTATCGACAATCAACTTCTCAAAGATACATTTCAACTAACAACTTATGTTATTTTTTCATTAAGACATTCACTCAATTCTTTATTTATATTCAACATTTGTTATTCCAACTTTTGTTATTTAATGGCAAGACAAATTTATTTAAAATTCAATCTTTCCATCTATATAATTTATAACTATTTTCAAAAAAGGATACATTCATTTCATTATTCTCAAAGTATACATTTAATTTCATTTAAATTGTACATTCTACTTTTAACATAAATATATGTTGCTTATATTAAATTAATTACATATAATTTATTTACCTTTCCTATTTTAACTTCAAGATTTCAATATATTTAATTGCAATTAATTTCAATAATATGCTTATTCATTAGTTGTAGTCCATTACTATTAAATTCATTCATATAAAAATTATATTTCCAAAGTGATGTACAATCAAATTGAATCGTCTTTTACATTAATTCATTATAGGTAATTAATTTCGCTTTCCTTCTTCAACTGAAAGATTCCAACCAATTTGATTACAATTAACTTTAATATTAGATTTCAAAACAAATTCTACTAATAACGACTGTTTTCTTGTTATAGTAATTCAACTGTAGTTATAAGATTTATTGTATATAGCAAAATTATACATTACTTACTAATTACATGTTTTTCTTATTATAATCTATTATTTTAGAATTTTATTTAAGATCACAATTTATATTCAAATTAGAATTCACATTAATCCATCATAAATTTTCATTCCTAACCATTGTTATTCTAAAATTTCTTATTCAATTTAATATTTTTAACTGTTAAAAATACGGGTCGTTACGGGACTAAATAAGGTAACAATCCAAACTTGATAGAATGGACTGAATCAACACTTATATGACGTGATGAGGAGTTGGTTCTACTTGTGGCAATTTAAAGCTAAAATAGATTCAGGATTTTCGAATCAAACAAGGAAAGTAAAATTTCCAACAAATGACAAGAAAGGTACTCCACCCTTGAAGTATACCTCTAGTAATATACTTCTGAGAAGCTCATATACTTCATGACACTTCTCGGACAATACCAAGCCGGACCCTGCCAAACCTTATCGGTAATCCGAACATTTCCACATCTAAGTGCACAACCGAATCCAAACTAGATGAGATGTGGAAATGCCCTTTTGATGGGAGAAA
The DNA here is from genome assembly GCA_030737815.1 of Allium fistulosum. Taxonomy (NCBI): domain Eukaryota; kingdom Viridiplantae; phylum Streptophyta; class Magnoliopsida; order Asparagales; family Amaryllidaceae; genus Allium; species Allium fistulosum. The sequence continues at coordinate 1,544,774,869 of CM060901.1, read as the reverse complement.
CCCCACATAACTTGGCTTCCTTTCGCGCTTTGGATTTAGTCATTTCTAAAGAAGGATATCAACGCTCAACGGAGCAATAAATCATCTTAGAATGACGATAATAAAACAGATGAAGTAACCGATAGGTGAGATACCAACTATCGAGGATATAAAACGATCGTATATGGAAATTAAGTCTTGTATACTTATCACCTCTCATTGAATTCAAACTTTTACTTTTTCTTAGTTATCAATAATACTGGACAAGTCAAGGTAGTGTTACCTCAAAGTCATGTCCAACGATTATTCTTGACTTTCGAAATAGCGACAAGTTTACTTCTTCGATGTTTAGTGCTAAATATACAAATAAATTGTTTCCATATAAGTGATTTGCTATACGGAAATTAATTCATTTCCATAAACGAATCAAACTTTTTCTTTTTAAAAACGAACTGAACTTGTGCTTGATTTCCATATTTCCATATTGACAAAACACTTTAGAATTAGTTCCTAATTGTTAAAATGTTAAGAGAATAATTATTCCAAGTGCACGAACTCGAAGGCCTAAACCAACATCAGACCGATTACTCTGAAGATTATCCAACTTAACATCACAATAATCGAGTTCCAATTTCTTTTTATTAACTTTAAATCAGTTGATTAAAGCAATTTTTTTATATTAGTTAATTTACTTAAATCACTTTTATTAAATCAATTAATTAACTTTAAATATCATTAATTAAAAAGATTTATTAAATTCAAATAACCATTAGTTAAAAAAATGAATATGTCATCTCAAACATCATTTATTAAAATGATAAGTAATTTTAAATTCCATTAATTAAACAATTAATTAAGTTCAAAAATATCATAAATTAATTGGATTAATTAAATTCAAACTCCACTAGCTAAAACGCTTAATTAAAAACATCATCTGTAAAAATGATTTATTTAATTATAAAACATTATTAATTTAAAATGATTTAACTAAATTCCAAATATCATTAGTTAAAACAATTAATTAAATTTAAAACAATCATTAATTAAAATGATTAACTAAATTCAAATATCATTATTTAAAGTGATTTATTATTTTTAAATATCATTAACTAAAATGATTATTAATTTCAATTATCATTAATTGAAATAATTAATTAAGTTCAATAAATTAGTTAAACTCCATTATCATTAATTTAAAATAATTAATTAAATTCAAATAACATTAGTTAAAATGATTAATTAAATACAAAACATCATTAGTAAATAATGAATAATTAAATCTAAAGATAAACCAATTTTTAAATGATCGTTTATTAAAATGGTTAATAAATCTCAAAATCATTAATTAAAATGATTAATTAATTTAAATTATCATTAATCAAAATGGTTAATAAATTTTCAATATTCTTTATATTAGAAACACAAGCTCAAGTTCATATGACGGGGTTTAGGGATGGAATTTAATAAATGACGATATAGCGAAATCACTATAACGACAATTTACAAGTTAAATGGAATACCAGGATTTATTTTCAATTAACCATTAATATAATAGCATAAGGATGTAAATAACTAATTATTGGTGAGTATCCTCCTTTGGGTTTCTCTATAGATTTTCCCTGCAAAACAATGGTTATGGATAATATATATATAATCATATGGGTTTATAACGATCAATTTAATATGTCATCCATTTTCCAAACGAAAATTCAACAAAACAAGCAATCAAACAATTTAACTAACATCCAAACAATCAATAAACATTTATAATATCATTGGTATGATATAATAAAATTTAATGTGAGTTAACTCACATTGATTTTCGTTTTCGCCGAAAGGTCCCGATTTAACTTATTAACCCCCTTTGGGTTTCTCTACAGATTTTCGTTTTCGACGACATGAGTCAAACGCAAAAAAGGCATTTGAATCAGACCTCATATGGGTGAGATAATTTTTTCATAAGTTATCGATAAATTAACTAATCAAATAACTTAATGACTATTTAACTTAATTACAAAATTACCCTTCTTCTCCAACACAAAACATGGTCGCCTCCTCCAAATACAAGTGCACAACCAATCCATGCATGCTAACCCAAGATACGGAACTCCTGACCTCCGTTTGCCAAAATCTGTTTCGCCGACAGCCTCCTCTCCACAATCTCCACCTGCTCATACCAAAATCCATGCCCAAAACTATCCAAAAAAAACAACATGCTCCAAATCACCTCGCTGCTGCACTGACGCGAGCCCCTACCTAGCACCGCATGCCCCCAAATACATAGCTCTGATTTCTTCGACGCGAGCAACCCGAAGCAACAATCCAAACATCCAAACTCCCTCACAAAAACAAAAAAAATCGAACCCTAGTTGGCCAAAGGAAAATCAAGCTCCATTAAAACACCTCAGAACCAAAAACGAGATCAGGGACTCGAAGCCCTTGCCTGAATGTACTCATGGAATCAAGAATTGTAATTTTTTATGTAGTGAAGAATTTTAATTTTAATTTTGAATTCCATGTTTTAAAGAGGAGGCACTGTTCTTTTTTTGTTACAAGCAACAGAGATATAAACGAGAAAGGTATGGGCTTGCATACGGAGTATGGGCACGGGTATGGTTGAGTATGGGTAACATGGCTGGACTTATTATATATATATATATATATATGTATATATATTTGTGTGTGTGTTATTTAAATTTAAATTATCAAGCTATAAAACGTCCGAAAATTCCAAACTCCTATCGAGGCGTGCCGCCTGGCGTTCTATATGTTATACCCCTATTCCAAATGCAATGGAACTTGTTTCAAGACCTAATTCGATCGTATGCAGAAGATAGGTTTTTAGACCCAGTTATAATATTAAATTTCTGATATTAATTTCAACGCGTTTCGAACTTGCACGACCAAACGATACATCCGATCGTCATGAAATTCGACGGCGTAATATAATTCACTATTACGGATCCACTAAAAATAGTTTCATCGAAATCCGAGGCTGTGCCCCAAAAGGCTAATTTCACAGATTTAAATATCGCTTTTATATTTAATTTTCGATATTTAGCCTGTCTATTTATATTTGTAAATAAATTTACAAATTGAATTCACAAATATTATTTATTAATTAATGGAAGTTAAATAAAATTATTAAATCCATTTAATTGACATTTAATTCACAATTCAAATATTTAATTATTCCCAATATTTGAATTATAAGTTATTGAATTCCAAAATTTAATTATTTAAATATTTAAAATTAATTAAACATTTAAAATCAAAAAACCAAAATTTTGGGTTGTTACATTCTCCTTCCCTTAAATTAATTTCGTCCCTGAAATTTCTAAGAAAATGTTTCCAAACCCATAAGTTTAAAACTATTAACTAAAATGGGTTACTAAACTTATTTTCAAAACCCATTTAGCTGGAATATATTCTAAAGTTTCCAAGATATAACCCCAAAAATCAAATTTTTAGTTATAGAAATTTTTCCAAAATTCTTAAAAAATTTCTAACTCTTAAATTTTCGAAAAATTTCGCTAACGTCTCCTTTGTTCGGCTCAATCGGTACAACTACAATCGCCTCTACGGGCTCCAAACCAGTCAAAAGAAAACAAAATCCAAGTGGCCTCTCTTATTTGGGGTATAAAATCATCAACCAAATTAAATTTTCTGAATTTATTACATACCTTTTTGCGATTGATTTATAATTTGGCAAGTAATTTATTATCTTCTATGCAAATGCAGGTGCACAACAATCAATAGCAATCTCTTGTATAACTGTACGTACAAAATCTAAAGAAAATTAGGCTGACAAAAGCAATGTGATGTAACTCTACATGCAAAAACTAGTCTGATATAAATCTACATGCAGCCAACAACTATATCTCAATCTATGCAACAAAATACAGAGAATATTTTGTAATAGGTGTTATGCATCCAATTATTTCAAATGATATAGTAAGATCTAAAAACCCGGTTTTTTCAACTCAAAAGTCTATTTTCAAATTTCTCAGACGAGAAAAATCAAAGACCAAAATCAAAATAACAAGGAGGGAATTCCTCTAAATAAATTATGATGAAACTTTAGAACCAAAACAACATAGAGCATCCAGTGGTATTCCGGTTCCTCCAAAAACATCAACTAGAGTGAATAAATATCATTCCTTTTCCAACATCTTTAAAAATTTCCTTTTTCCAAAATCACCGGGATTTAGGACCTAATAACAAGAATTTAAAATCCTTTGTCTACAAATTTAAACTTTATAGACAATGGTATATGAAATCACACAACCAATCAATTCAACTCAATCAATCAAATAAATAAAATTCCGTGAAGGAATAAACTAACACTAACAGTCAATCAAATTCCATAAGGGAAAACTCATCACTTAACATTGTTTCAAAATGTCAAATGACTAACAAACAAATCATAACTTAGGTTCAAAACTTTCTTGATTGTCCAAAAATATAGATAATACCGTTTGCTCATTAGCCTTTGGTCTTTGCTTAGAAGATTATCCAAACTCACCCGGACAAAATGGAAAGTTATACTCCATATTTTACTAGTTTCTTAATTATATTAATTTTTATAATTTACTTATATTTTTCACTTAGTATTTTATTCAATACTAAAATTATTTATGAATTATTTCATAATTTCTCGCCCAAGTTTAACAAAAATTATAAAGTTATTTCTTTATAAAACTTCAAATCATAACTTATTCCACTTTATTTACTTGTACAATACTCTTTTATATCCTAAGAATACAATACAAAATTTATTTTTAACCTTGTCAAAGATCTAGATGGAGATCAAATCAAATTATGGTTTCTTAAAACTGAATCAACCTATTTACTTTTTTTTAACTTAGAGTGTTAAAATGAATAATATTTATGGCTTGACCCAATCAACAAATAGTTTACACAACTTTGATGTTATAATCTAATATATGATTGTAATAAAAAAATGTTTATCAAAATTCTCTTATTTTATTTAACCCAATTTACCCGTGTTAAATTATCCCCTATCTTATCTAAGAGAAAAATCTATTTTTTTATCAAAACAAATCTCTTATTAGAAATACTTTTCATTGTTAAACCGATTCCCTTTTGGGGAACTTAAAAATTAAAAACCCGGTTTTTAATTTCAAAACTCTTTCATTTGAAATCATATTGCATATATTTTGATGTATATTAACTTCAAACAATTTATATATTAAAACTTACATTGGGTTTATTCGGATTTGAAATCATTTCGATTGCACAAGGATAAAAAGAATAATTTACTAAGTACTCGACAACGTTTGCTTAAGAGAACATCCGATCATCACTTAGAAGATTATTCAGGTTACCATAAAACTAATCAAAACGATTTCCTCCTAATTATCCTAAAGAAAATGCATTCCATTTAAAATTCTACTTCCCAAAATATTTGTACTTTTAAACTTTCATAAGTACTACTATTTCATTTCTCAAAAATTCTTTTGTAATTATTTTCAAAAATTCCGGTATTTAGATTCAAAAATCCTTTTTAAATGCATTTTACAAACTAAATTTATATAAATTTCCTTTATATAAAAATCATTTCATATTACAATAATTCTCCTTTATTATAATAGAATTATCTCCAATATTTATTCTCTAAATATCTTATCCCACTATTTAGATTATATTAACAGCTTTTATAAAGTTTAATTCTTAGCCCACCATTATTAAAAGGTGAATTTTCAAGCTAACATTTTCTCCGAACACCTTTACAGTCAGATTGTGAAAATTAATTCACAAAGGGTTCGTTTTAATTCAAAGCGATAAATGCTCCTAATTAAACCGAGCGCAATTTAACAACTAATAGGCAACAGTTAATGCTTCTTGTTTAAATTAAGCATAACCGAACAAACAATAGTGATAATAAATAGATATTATCACATTTAAACCAACACACTTTATAAATTATTCATTTATATATATAATACAATCCTAGGAGAAATATTAAATTTTCCAAAATTTTTAAAATTTTCAATACCATGTCTGTTGGCCTTGGTCCAGTGTTTAGAAACCCCTATCGATACCATGACGACCTACGTCTCGACCAGAATTCATAAAAACTCAATAGACCAACTAACATAATACGTTTTTATAAAATCAACAAATACGCTCTCATACATATAATACTCTCAAACTCATTCTAGGGTGTCGCTTACCCTATCTCTAATGAGCCAAACCCTACCAAAGCCAAGGTTCTCACTTAACCTCGCGCTTTGATACCAAATTGTAACGACCCGCCATTTCGACCATCGAAAGTCGACAATGAACACTACCACCATGTTCCAATGTCGCGCATCCAATCGACAAAATGACAAATTGTTAGGGTAATTAAAAAAAGAACAGAGAACAGAGAAAAATAGAATTTCACAACGGAATCGACCACATATAATATAATAAGGACCGTAGAAACTGTCACTCCAAACATACAGAGTATATCAGAGTTAAAAACAAACCTTATCAACTGGACAGTTATAAAATCCTTGTTGGAACTGGACTAGCCCGCAACAGAAGTTATGGGTGAATTTCAAAAAATTTATCCTATTGGATCTTTTATTGGGCCCATGAAGTCTAACTGAATTAGAACATTTCTAAATTTCATTTAAATAAAATCATTTACTTTATTTAAATTCAAATATATTAAGATAGAAATTAATTTTATTTGATTTAGTTTATACATAAATGTATCGTATACATATATGTGTGAGTGCATGTGTAACATAATAATCCGTGAAAGGTATAATATGCCCATATGTAGATGTTGGGATTTACATCGCAACAGACATATTAGCTCATTTTGTATGTCATGTATGTTGTCCAAATATGCGCATGTATATGTGCACGCGCGCGCATACACATATATGTATGTATAAATATATTATATATAATATATGAACTTAAAACATTTATATATAAATATATATATATATAAAGAGAGAGAACATTTATTAAAAATTATTTATAATTCAAAATTAACTAAGTTTTGCAAACATAATAATTTTAGTATTTTAATTTGTATATATTATGAATAAAATAATGTTTTCATCCATAAATAATTAACATAAAATAATCTATTGATGAAAATTCAAATTTTATAATTTTCGAAAATCTAGGATCATTAAATAGAGTTTAGGAAAAATCTGAAGATTTTGCAAAGTTGAAATATTATTTTTAAAAACAAATACATTGATTTCGGGAATAATTATTTAATATAAAATAATATATTATTAAAAATTTAATATTTCAGAAATTTTAGAATCATGAATGAAAGGTTACAAAAAATTTTGAAGAATTTTTCTACTAAATTATTATTTTTAATAAATCATATACGGTTTTTTCAAAATAATATTAATTATCAAAAATAATAAACTTTGTTGAAAAATTCCTAATTTTTTTTATATGTTTCTGAAATGATATAATATTTTTAAAAATATAAAATTTAATTTTTAATTTAATAATTATTTTATATATAATATACAATTCAAAAATCAATAAATGTTAATTTAAAAATATGAATAAATGTATGATAATTAATTTTAAAAATTTTAAATTCATATTATATATAAATAAGTGTACTAAATTTTCTAAATCATATATATATATATCTTATATATGCATATATGCTATTATGAGAGAGAAATATACACTAATATATATATATATATATATATATATATGAATTTATTAATAAATATATATAAAACAATTATTAATGATAAAAATTGATTTTTTACAGTAAACAACATTTGTCTATATATAAATCAAATAGTATAATAAACAAATTATGCACATAACCAAACTGATTTGTGACAACTACATCTACTTACCAAGTCTCACATAACTAAACATATAGTTGCAACATATTTAAACAGATATGAAATTGCTTATTGGATTATAGAATATAATTTAATTACTGTAATATGAATTAAAATTACCAATTTAATGATGCCTTTGAATCCACATTGAAGCAATGACTTCCCTTCCTTTTACTGTTCTTGATTCGTCAAATTGCAAGTCCGGAACCACCGACCTCTAACTATCGAATAGTATTATTTTAATTTGAAATATATTTGAGAATTTTGGAGTGGATTGAGAGCTATGTTTTAACCAGCAATGTAGAAGGTAATGGCGGCCAAAATGGTTGGTTATTATTTTTAGTGATACATACATACATACATACATATATATATGTAGGGTTGTATTAGAGAGAAACGAGGAAAACCTTTTTTACCCATTCTCACTTGATCTCAACCATTATCTCCAAACCAATTCTCTATGTTTTAGCCACCCCTATAACTTCCCAAAACCGAAATTTTGCAGCCCTAATGATGGGCCTTAAACCCATCTAAGCCTAAGCCAAAATACTATGCAATTAAATCTAATTTAATGCCTTGTCGATATTGTATATCGATCGATATATTTATAACTGTTATTAATATATATAACATTATTTATTTCTCAAATCATATTCAAATTTTATAATTAATATTTCATAAATATAAATTAATTTATAACAATTATAAACTAATTAAATCGTTCGGTCTTAAGGGAATTCCTCATTTCGGCTATGTAACTCTTGGGTGTAAATTTGGTCAGCGGTTAACATAGAACTATTCTAATGTTAACATCCACACGTCACTTAGCAGGTGGTGTGACATTAATTTATGGCCAAATTTATCGCGTACTCATTTTCGGTAAAATCCAATTTTCGTTTAATAAGCGTTACCCGGTTGTGACATTTGTTTACATCAATTCTCTTCGTCAAAACTATATCACTTTGGACTTATGGAATTTGGTAATGGTCAAAATTCTAACCACATCCACATTCAACTTTATAGTCTAAATACAAAGTCCTTGGTTCAATAATAACAATTATTATTAACCGAAATTCTCTGACCAGAGACTTTAACTTTGAGTTGACTTGAGTTGACTATGATATTAACCGCATATAACTGAGGAGATGAATCCTCTCTTGAATAGTGCTTCACTTTCAGTACTTCCACTCGACCCAACTATAGTCACTCGATGGACGCCATGCCATGGTTTGGCTATAATCAAAGCGGAGCTTTCATATTGAAGATCCAAAGTATTCTCAAGTCGAGAGAAAAACTATCTAGTGAGTCGTTCCATGGTTATCCAATAACTATTAGTACGTAACCCTTAGGTGCCTTTAACAATCATGAGTAATACACTGCCCAACATTTTGAGAGCGTTACGTACTCCAGTCTCAACGGATACATCGATATCCAGTCTTGATGCATCTTGACTATGAACATTTAAGATGGTATATTTGTTTCGTTGTGATAAATTACTCACTGTTACAACACTTTGTAACTACTATCACAAAATATACCATTTATGGATTTTTCTATTAAATATAATTTTAATTAAGTTAATTAATTAATATAATCACATTATATCAAGTATATAATAGGAAGAAAATACCTTTTATTTCGAACCAGATTCATCAACGAGTTAGATATATATAAAAAATTACATAATTTCCCCTAGGGCATACTCCTAACTCTATCAATCCTGACCTTACAAATGCCGATATGTATACTATATAATACAGCGAAAAATTAAAATACTACGATAGGTGAATCTTCGGATCCCCTCCATGATTTCCAATGCTTCAAAGACAACCTGGAAAAATACTCGTTCTGACCCGAGCATTATAAATAAATAACACCCGAATCAGTTTGGAAATACTAGCGTGAGACAACTCGAATAATAGGGAACATATATAAAAGTTCTGTGAGACCTCACCACTAACGTTGAATAGGTTTTTACCTCACAGGAATAACATCCATACTGGCAAGAGCATAAATAAATATCAGAAAATAAATCCAAATAAGAATGAGCATAAATAATATTAAACCAGATTTGAAAAAATGAAAATAAACCGAGTAAAATCCGAATTGGACAGAATGGATAAAACAAGGAAAACAGTCCAATTTGATAGAATGGACTAAATAAGATAACAATCCAAACTTGATAGAATGGACTAAATCAACACATAAATGCCATGATGAAGAGTTGGTCTACTCGTGGCAATTTAAAGCTAAAACAGATTCAGGATTTTCGAATCAAACAAGTAAAGGAAATTTTCCAATAAATGATAAGGGAGGTGCTCCACCTTTGAAGTATACCTCTAGTAATATACTTCTGAGAAGCTCATATACTCCGTGACACTTCTTGGACAATACCAAGCAGGATCCCGCCAAACCTTACCGAGAATCTGAATATTTCCACATCTAAGTGCACAACCAAATCCAAAGTAGATGAGATGTGAAAATACCCTTTTAATGGGAGCAACCACATATAACTTGGCTTCCTTTCGCCCTTTGGATCTAGTCATTTCCAACAAAGGATATCGACGCTTAATGTAGCAATAAATCGTCTTAGAATGACAATAATAAAGTAGCTGAAGTAACCGATGGCTGAGATACCAAATATCAAGGTTATAAAACGATCGTATATGGAAATTAAGTCTTGTATACTTATCACCACTAGTTGAATTCAAACTTGTACTTTTTCTTGGTTAACAATAATATCGGACAAGTCAATGTAGTGTTACCTCAAAGTCATGTCCAACAATTCAAACTTGTAAAAGGGTATTTTTGTTGTAGTGTTATTCCTAACTTTAGAAATAGCGACAAGTTTACTTCTTCGATGTTTAGTGCTAAATATACAAATAAATTGTTTCCATATAAGTGGTTTGCTTTACGGAAATTAATTCATTTCCGTAAACGAATCAAACCTTTTCTTTTAAAAACGAACTGAACTTGTGTTTGATTTCCTTTTTGGCAAAACACTTTAGAATTAGTTCTTGATTGTTAAAATGTTAAGAGAATAATTTTTCCAAGTGCGCAATCTCGAATGCCTAACCAACATCAGACCGAACACTCAGAAGATTATCCAACTTAACATCCCAATAACCGAGTTCCAATTCCTTTTTATAACTTTAAAACACTATTAATTATCTTGAAAGATAATTAATCGCATTTAAAATCTCTTTTTAATAAGCAATTCATTATTTATAATAAAATAGATATTAATTTCCAAACACTTATATAACACTGGTAAATTAACTTTAAAATATTTATTAAATCGATTAATTAACTTTACATCAGTTAATTAAAGCAATTTTATTATATTAGTTAATTTACTTAAATCACTTATTAAATCAATTAATTAACTTTAAATATCGTTAATTAAAAGATTTATTTAATTCAAATAACCATTAGTTAAAAATGAATAAGTCATCTCAAACATCATTTATTAAAATGATAAGTAATTTTAGATTCCACCAATTAAAACAATTAACTCAGTTCAAAAATATCATAAATTAATTGGATTAATTAAATTCAAACTCCATTAGCTAAAATGCTTAATTAAAAACATCATTTGTAAAAATGATTTATTTAATTATAAAACATCATTAATTAAAATGATTTACTAAATTCCAAATATCATTAGCTAAAATAATTAATTAAATTTAAAACAATCATTAGTTAAAATGATTAACTAAATTCAAATATCATTATTTAAAATGATTTATTACTATTAAATATCATTAACTAAAATGATTATTAATTTCAATTATCATTAATTGAAATAATTAATTAAGTTCATAAATTAGTTAAACTCCATTATCATTAATATAAAATAATTAAGTAAACTCAAATAATCATTAGTTAAAATGATTAATTAAGTATAAAACATCATTAGCAAAAATGATTAATTAAATCTAAAGATAAACCAATTTTTAAATGATCGTTTATTAAATTGGTTAATAAATCTCAAAATCATTAATTAAAATGATTAATTATTTTAAATTATCATTAATCAAAATGATTAATAAATTTTCAATATTCTTTTTAGTGGAAACATAATCTCAAGTTCATATGACAGGGTTTAGGGATGGAATTTAATAAATGACGATATAGCGAAATCGCTATAACGACAATTAACAAGTTAAATGGAATATCAGGATTTATTTTCAATTAACCATTAATATAATAGCATAAGGATGTAAATAAATAATTGTTGGCAAAAAACTCACTTTGGGTTTCTCTACAGATTTTTCCTGCAAAACAATGGTTATGGATAATATATATAATCATATGGGTTTATAACGATCAATTTAATATGTCATCAATTTTCCAAACGAAAATTCAACCAAACAAGCAATCAAACAATTTTACTTACATCCAAACAATCAATAAACGTTTATAATACCATTATGATATAATAAAATTTAATGTGAGTTAAACTCAAATCGATTTTCGTATCCGCCGAAACGTCCCGATTTTGGACTAAACTGAACGGTCGTCCGATTTTAGCCTAAATTTTCACTTGCTCCAAATCCAACCATACCAACTCCATTGCGAAGATCTCGACGACACAAGTCCAAGGCAAAAAACGGCGTTCGAATCAGACCTCGTATGAGCAAGATAAACATTTTATAAGTTATCGATAAATTAACTAATTAAATAACTATTTAACTTAATTACAAAATTACCCTTCTTTTCTCTAACACAATACAGGGCCGCCTCACCTGATACAAGTGCACAACCAATTCATGCATGCTGACCCAAGATACAGAGCTCCCGACCTCCGTTTTCCAAATCGATTTCGCAGACGGCCTCCTCTCCGCAATCTCCACCTGCTCATACCAAAATCCACGTCCAAAACTACCCCAAAAAAACGGCTTGTTCCAAATCACCTCGCTACCGCACAAACACGACCCCCCCTACCCAGCACCATGCGCTCCCAAATACACAGCTCCGATGCCCTTCAACGCGAGCAACCCGAAGCAGCAATCCAAACTCCCTCACAAAAATAAACAAAATTGAACCCTAGTTGGTAGGAAAATCGAGCTCTATCAAATCACCTATGAACCAAAAACGAGATCAGGGACTCGAAGCCCTTGCCCAAACGTAATCATGGTATCAAGAATTGTAATTTTTTATGGAGTGAATAATTTAATTTAAAATTTGAATTCCATGTTTTAAAGAGAAGGCTTTGTTCTTTTTTTTATTACAAGCAACAAAGATATAAACGAGAAAGGTATGGGCTTGCATATGGGGTATGGGCACGGGTATGGTTGAGTATGGGTAACATGGTTGAACTTATTACATACATACATACATACATACATACATACATATATATGTTATTTAAATTTAAATAATCAAGCTATTAAACGTCCGAAAATTTCGAACTCCTATCGAGGTGTACCACTTGGTGTTTTATATGTTATACCCCTATTCCGAATGCAATGGAACTTGTTTCGAGACATAATTTGATTGTATGCAGAAGTTAGGTTTTTAGACCCAGTTATAATATTAAATTTCCAATATTAATTTCAACGCGTTTCAAACTCGCATGACCAAACAATACATCTGATCGCCACGAAATTCGACAGCGTAATATAATTCACTATTACGGAAACTGGTTTCGTCAAAATCCAAGACTGTGCTCCGGAAGGCTAATTCCACAGATTTAAATATCGTTTTTATATTTAATTTTCGATATTTATCTACTCTATTTATATTTGTAAATAAATTTACAAATTAAATTCACCAATATTATTTATTAATTAAAAGAAGTTAAATAAAATTATTAAATCCATTTAATTGACATTTAAGTGTATAAAATCTTGACTAGAAATAGTTAAAATGATATATTTATTTTCATTGTGATAAATTATCCATGGTTACAACACTTTCTAACTGCAATTACAAAATGTAACATTTATGTTTATATTAAATATACTTTTAATTTAATTAATTAATTAATATAATACATTATATCAAATAAATAATAGAAAGAAAATATCTTTCATTTAGAACAACATTGGTTATCGAGTTAGATATATGTAACAAATTACATAATTGCCCCTAGAACATACCCCTAACTCTATCATATCTTACTCTTAACGGTACAACATCCGTAATTATTATGGAATCGGTTTCTTATATGCATTGATTATGGGTGTTACAAAGGCTGGGCCGTTACATGATTTGCGATACTGTTGTGCTCGATTGATTTTTTTTTCGATTGATGGAGAATGATCTGTTTGATTGTGAGATATATGTGTCTGCATGTATGTATGTATATATCGTTACTATTTTGTGTTTTGCATTTCCAAATTAAGTATATATGGTGGTTGATGTGTGCTTGAAGGATGTAAACGGAGCTAAATGTGGCAAAATTTCTTCGAAAATGGTGTTGGAAAGGCGTTGACACAAGTTAAGATAATTATTTTTTTACTTTGGTATAGGCATTAGTAAGCGATCAGAGATGTTGAAACTCTTTTTACACGTAGATATCAACTTGACGGTGTAGGAAGAATGTAGTATCGATTTAGCGCACTTCAACTGTTGCACTTTTTCAATTTAGCGGTATTAAATAGTAGAATCGCTTAAAACCTCGCTATTTTCTGCAATGCATGCTAAATCGGGGATTTTTAGCATCCGCTTTTACAAATTAAAATAAAAAGGTTAATTTGACAAGTTCTCTTATAGAACAAATAACATATTTAAGGTATGAGTTTAAGTTCTAGTCCTACGCGCTCAACATAAATTAAAACTCTATTTTATTCATCAAGTTTGAACTACATGAGTCTTGATATTCTTGGACTTTACTATAAATGAGTGAACAATGTTTTTTTCTACATAAATGGTGTGGAAATGAGAATAAGTCAACACTGGAGATTCTATTTTATCTTCATGATTTTGAAACATCGGATACTTTCCAATATATCACCACTTTATCCCACTATAACATTTTGCAACTCTATTATTATAAAACTACTAAGCGTTTTAACTTATAGATGTATTAATGACCTCATAGAGGTGGTCACATGTGGCTTTCGAGAGGTTCCAATATCATTTTTCAAATAACCTAATTTTCAACCTCACAAATTGAGTCAGAATGAGAATAACGTTGAAAATAGCAGTTTCAGACCATATTAATTTGACTTCAGAAAATTCTATGTCTATTTTAATAATATCCAACTACATATTTATATCCATATGCTTATGCTAACCAGACCAATTCCTTTGTCCCTAAATTTGATTTGTTGACCCCACTATTTATCTTTTATATAAATAACGAAAGGTTATGGTTTGCTAAACAAACGGGGACACACAACTTAGGGAACATAGGAATTGAATCCTAGAATAAGAGTGTGAGTATATGGATAAACACACTCAATTAACTCTAAAGTATTTGTCAAGATGGAGAGCGATTGTATGTACCTTTTCAAACTTCGGGGCAACCAAAGTACAGTTCACACCAATAAAAAATTCTAAATCGTGTCAAATTAAGATGCCTGAATATTTCAAAAAAATTATGGACAGGATACGAAAAGCATGTTCATTTCCAAACTATAAAGATGTTGAGTAAGCACAAGACCTGTTGGGAAATCTGTGAGTCAAGGAAACTTAGAAACTCAGTTTAAGAAACCTATATAAAGTGGAGGAATGACTTGATATTATTCAGAAACAACTAGGCTACTATATAGCTTTTACAATGCATGAAACAAGGAAATGAACAACAATCCACATAAGACGTGGTAAACAACAAGACTGAATCAAATAAGCACGCATCCCTATTAAGTAGAGAAGTTATTAACAACAGAAAAGTAAACCATGACCAAGTCCTATCAATCCCTCCTGTAAACTAAACAAGGTTTAGTTTGCTTCTGAAACTTCACAAACTCCTAGCATCAAACGTTGCTTCTCAAACATTTCCAGCTTAAGAGGCTTAGTTAGAATATCAGCAATTTGCTCCTGGGTGCCACAGTGAATCAATTCTATAACTCCATCTCTCACCAAATCACGAAGAAAGTGAAACCGGACGTCTATATGTTTGCTCCTAGCATGCAACACTGGATTCTTCGACAACTTAATTGTCGAACTGTTGTCACGGTAAATTGTGGTGCATTCACCTTCACCATGACCAAGGTTCTTTAAAACTCTCTTCATCCATACGGCTTGACATGCACATGCTGCAGCTGCGACAAATTCAGTTTCTGTAGTGGATAAGGTGACGATTGGTTGCTTCCTTGAACTCCATGCTACAGCTCCTGAACTCAAGATGAAAGTATAACCAAATGTGCTCTTCCGATCTTCTAAACAGCCTGCATAATCGCTGTCTGTAAAGCCAACCAACTCCTTGTTGCCTTCATTTTTGTACATTATGCCGAAGTTCACAGTTCCCTTAACATACCTTAAAATCCTCTAGCAGCCATTAGATGCATTTCAGTTGGTTGTGCCATGTATCTACTCACCAAACTCACTGCGTACATCAAATCTGGTCTTGTGTTTGTTAAGAACATCAAACTCTCCACAACTTGTTTTTAAAATGCCGCATCAACTTGAACACCAGACTCACCTTTTGTAATTTTGAAACCTTGAATAATGGGATTCAACACCGCGTTGCTTTCCTCCATCCTGAATCTTCTCAAAATATCCAAAGCATACTTCTTATGTTTGATAAAGATGTCATCACTAGACTGTAGTACTTCTATACCTAAAAAGAATTTCATTCTCCCTAAATTCGACATCTCAAACTCCTTCATCATGGATCGTTTAAACTCCTCAATTATCATCGCATCATTACTTGTATAGATCAAATCATCAACATAGAGACTGACAATTAAAATCTTGCCTTCAGCGTTCTTGGTGAAGAGTGTATACTCATTATGACATCTCTCGAACCCCTCCTTCAAGAAGTAGGCTTCAATACGGCTAAACCATGCTCTAGGTGCTTGTTTTAGATCGTATAAAGGTTTATTCAGTTTATACACCTTGTGAGCCTCTCCTTCCTTCACATATCCCTTCGGTTGTTCTACAAACACATCCTCCATTAGTTCTCCTTGTAAAAAGGCCGATTTTACGTCAAGTTGGTACACAATCCAGCTCCTTTGTGCTGCGAGTGCCAAAATCATTCTTACTGTATCCATTCTTGCTATTGGGGCAAAAACTTCAGAATAATCAACTCCATGCTCTTGAACGTACCCTTTTGCAACTAGTTTGGCTTTCCGTTTCTCAACCTCTCCATGCTCGTTCAATTTTGTTTTATAAACCCACTTGACATCTATCTTCTTGGCTCTGATAGGTAGGTTTGTGAGTTTCCATGTCCCATTCTTTTCAATTGATCTTATTTCAGAATCCATTGCTTCCTTCCATTCATTGTTGCATACAGCTTCCTCAAAATTAGTAGGATCAGCACTTGCAAATAGGGCTAAATTTGCATCAACTTCCTCATCAGATATTCCTTCTCCACTCATGTAATCATACATCCAAATTGGAGTCCTTCTAAGTCTTCTTTGATCTTTAGAATTTGAAATTGACTTCCTTGGAGACTTCTCAAATGCTTCATTTTCATGCACTGACCTCTCAGATGCTTCATTTTCATGCACTGCTTCATTCTCATCAAATTCACCATCTTCTAACTTCTCTGATTCATCTTCCCGATCATCACCTTCCCATGCCAATTCAACCCACACTTGTTCACCAAATGAGCTATCCCAATCCCATTGCTTGTCTTCATCAAAAACAACATCTTTACTCACTATGATCTTCTACGCATTTGGATCATATAGCCTGTATCCTTTTGATTCCTCGCTCATCCCTAAGAAAACACATCTAAAACTCTTGTTTTCAAGCTTGGTTCTTCTAGATTCAGGTACATGAACATGGCAAACACAACCAAAGACCTTAAAATTCTCCACTGAGGGCTTAACACCGCTCCATGCTTCTTGTGGTGTCACTCCTTTTACAGCCACTATAGGACATCGATTTAACACATAAGTTGTCCACCTTGTAGCTTCAGGCCAAAACGTTTTGGGAAGTTGCTTATCAGATAACATCGATCTCACCATGTTCAACATAGTTCGATTTCTTCTCTGCAACTTTGTTTTGATGTGGAGTGTAAGGAGTAGTGAGTTGACACCTTATTCCATTCTTCTTGCAAAAGTCATTAAACTCCCTTGACATGAAATCTCCTCCACGGTCAGTTCGTGGACTTTTGATGGACATATCTGCTTCCTTTTCTACGTAGCTTTTAAAGTGTTTGAAAAACATAAAAGCTTCTGTCTTTTCTTTCAAGAAATAACACCAACTTTTTCAACTAAAATCATCTATAAAACATAACAAGTACGCACCTGCAGCCACTGTTGGAGGTTGGGGTGATTGGGCCGCACACATCAGCGTGAATGAGTTCAAGTTTCTTTGTGGCCCTCCAAGTGCTTCTTTTTGGAGCTGCTTCTCTATGTTGCTTGCCTCTTAAGCAATCAGTGCACACCACGTCAGAAGTAGGAAAATCAGGTAAACCAAGAACCATGTTTTTGTTCTTCATTAAGTGCATAGCTTTGTGACTAATGTGGCCAAGTCTCCCATGCCAGAGATGTGTCACATCTTGTGAAGCTGTATGGAAGCAGGTTTCTTGTTTAGGTACAGAGTTGTTTGGTGAAGATTGACTTATTAATACAAACATTCGATTGACTGTCATGTTTGTTTGAAGAACCAAACCTTTTTGTGGATGATAAATTCTGCATTGATCTGACTGAATAAGAATGGCGAGACCACGCTCCTGCAGCTGTCCAATGCTTAATAAGTTATTTCTCAATTCAGGAATAAAATACACATTTGTGACAACCAATGCAAGTTCATTTATTTGCAACTTTATACTTCCTTTACCCTCCACCTTCAGTCTTGTGTCATTACCCAACTTTACTCTTTGTTTAAAGCTCACATCTAGCTTAGAAAACTTTGACTTGTCCCCGCACATGTGATTACTGCATCCAGAATCTAAGAACCATGTATCTCCTTGCTTTGTTTTATGATTCTCCGCAAACGCCATCAGTAAGATCTCTTCAGGCTCTTCTCCCTCTGTGTAATTAACCTCTTTTCCTAATGTTGGACATTAATATTGATAATGTCCGAGCTGGTGGCATCGATAGCACTTAATGATGGATTTGTTTAACGGTTGACGTCCTCTGCCTCTACCTCTGCCTCTTAATGGTGCTCTTCCACCTTCAAATGATACTTTGAGGACTTGTTCTTCTCTGCTTTGCTTCTGAAATTTTGGTTCATGAACTATGAGTGAGCTTTGTAGCTCATCAATTGATAACTCTTCAGCATTTTTAGACTCTTCAATTGCATAGACTATATAATTGAATTTGTCGGTTAAAGATCTAAGAATTTTCTCAACGATGGTAACATATTTCATAGCTTCACCATATATTCGCATTTTGTTTGCCACCGCCATAACTCTAGCAAAGTATGTTGTTATGCTTTCTCCTGACCTCATCTCAAGAGTTTCAAACTCTTTGCATGATGCTTGAAGGACTGACCTCTTCACTCTGTCATTTCCAGCATACTTCCTTCTCATGGAATCCCAAATGTCTTTTGACGTGTTCTTTAAAATTGTCTCCAGGATAGTCCGATCGATAGCCTGAAACAAGTAATTCTTCACCTTGAGATCCTTGAGCTTCATCTCGTCAAGTCTCTTCTGTTGCGCATCATTCAACACCGCTCTATCTTCTGCTTCTGTAATTCCAGTCTCCACAAGACCCTAGTATTCCTTAGATCAGAGGAAATTCTCCATCAGCAGACTCCAATGATCATAGTGACCATCGAAGCGTGGGATCGCTGGTTGAACAAAGTTCCCTTTCTCTTTGCTCATCTTTCTTCTCACAAGTCACCCAACCTGCACCTCTCTCTTTTATCTCAGATCCGGTGGCTCTGATACCACTTTGTTGGGAAATTTGTGAGTCAAGGAAACTTAGAAACTCAGTTTAAGAAACCTATATAAAGTGGAGGAATGACTTGATATTATTCAGAAACAACTAGGCTACTATATAGCTTTTACAGTGCATGAAACAAGGAAATGAACAACAATCCACATAAGACGTGGTAAACAACAAGATTGAATCAAATAAGCATGCATCCCTATTAAGTAGGGAAGTTATTAACAACAGAAAAGTAAAGCATGACTAAGTCCTATCAAGACCGACACACATGGTCAATAAAAACCGAACAACAAATACGAAGAAACCACAAACATATCACCACAATTCAACTATGACGACACAATCAATGAGGCTTATCTGGAGAAAGAGCCCTAAGACCGGTTCTAAATATGGTTAAAAATTCCTCCATCTTGTTCTTAAGCAGTATAACCTCGATCTCCACACCTTTACAATCATCTCCATTCTCAGCCATTTGAAAACCTTCTTCCTTATCAACAAACGTTCCAACTTTAACCGGCCTTCCCCATCCGAAATCCACACCGTACACTCCCAGCTTGTTGGAATAAGCAATAAGGAATATCGGATCGCCTGCAAGTACACGAGTCGGATGTTTGTAAAGATCCTTTATACAGCTCCCGATACCACCACTTTCCAACTCCTTGACTTTGTTTCCGATACCTTCACATGCTAACACAAGACCATCTTCCTCCTTAACCAGCTCTCCAGCCTGTTAGAATTTTGACATAGAGAGGAGAGATTAAACGGAAAGCACAAACAAACTACATTGTTATTCACTTGATCTACTGTCTTTTAAAATATAGAAAATACAATCACTTAAATAGACTTGGAAACACTTACCCACTAACCTATTGAATAGGTAATTGCATTATTTTAGGACACACTACTATGCTAAGAACTAGGACAACAAAGACTAAATCATAACTTCTAACACCCTCCCTTAAACTAGATGTGCTAACATCCAGTTTACAAAGCACTGAACTGCGCTTCTCAATTTCTTCATCGTTTCGCATAGACGAACTCGGTCATAACTTTCATCTCTACCTGGTTGGGCATGCTCAACTGTTTCACGTTGATTGGTACTTTAACCATCAACAAATACTCTTGGTTTCCTCTTAGGGATCCACTAACCTCTCCATTCGGGTCGTCCCTTGTATCTGTCACCCCCAACAAGTGAGAACCGCAGCTCTTCTTCCTTACTTGTTGGATGACACAAAACCAAGTCTTCCCCACTCACCTATTTCACATGTAGGCATGCCTATCCTCTCTTAGGCATATCATCAAACAGTTCTCGAGCGTTCTCCATAAATGTCCAACCACATAACCGACGTTCTACATGTCACTATCTCCATCTTCAATCTGCAGCTTCAATCTCTCACAAACAACCGATTACACATCTCCATAAACAATCATCTCTGACTCCATCTTCACTACACCAACTCATTTAGCAGTAAATCTTCACTGCCAACATAACTTTGGCATCACGAACCCAAAACACTCATACTCACTGTATTGCCTCTCACACGCAAATCAGTCAAACACCATTTCCCTCGCCCTTACAATCAACTTCAACTCAGCAATACCACACATCATCAATGCCAACATCGTTCCTAAACCTCAACTTCCTCAATCTCTTCTAAACCAATCACTCAACAAACTGTCAATCACCAACCATAAATCGACTGCCTACTTCATTCATCCCGACTGCCCGCATCCGACCATCACAACCAGCCAATTCTTTCTCCTCCTCTCGACCAAACACAACCAAAACAGCAACATTAACATCACTATCAACAACTCCAACCACCCAATCAAACAGCAAATGCCTCGTCAACCACTTCACAAGCACTGCTTCCCTCATCTAAACAACATCAAATACAACAGCAGTTTTCATCCACCCTTCCACTGTGCATGTGCACTGCCACCTTCTTACTGTCATATACAACATTGCCTCTCCACTTCACAACATACAAACATACAACATAAAACATCCCTTACTTCAATTACCTCTGAACCTCTCTGCCACTCACAATACCCCCATACTTCACAGAATTGACACACTGCCATCTACCTGCACAGTGCATCCCCAGTGCACACACTTCATTCACCAACATCTTCTACCAACCCACTACATCACAAGCCTCACAGTTCAACATCACAAGACTTCAACATCCAATACAACTGTGCATTACTGCACATGCATACTTAAGCAAGCATTCAGCCACTGCTATCCCCCCATACAACATTTTGCTGCTGCTCCAAACCCCAGTCAATTTACCACCACGGCATCACTGCTATTCTCCATTTCCATAATTACACATTTGCCATTCTCCATTTGCCTTAACTGTAATCAAAACATTTTTCCATCAATCTTCCTTCCCACTTGCCTGCAACCCAATAACTACCTCTATCTGAACCACCACTTCAACAATCCCTATCAAAAACACCATCAACCCCTGCCATTACTTCATTATCACCTCTACGTCACACTGTAAACCATCAGTAACTAACACTACACACTACAGCCATACAACATCATCTTTAAACCACTGCTTCATTACAGCATAACATCTTCAACCCCTGCTGTTCCATCACCAAACACACATACATACGTCATCCATCAATTGCTTGATACGACAAAATTTCCAGATCAACCTGTTATCCCACTGTCATTCCTCCTTGTTTCAAATCACTGTCCGTTTCCTCCTACTTCGTAGAATTGTCTACTTCCTACTGCACAACAACAACGACAACAAAAATTTGCTGTCACAACAAAATAACTCCACCTTCCCATTGTTCTTCCTTCCCACGTTAGTGTTACTTCACAAAATCTTCCAACTTCACATCAACATCACTGCACACGAGTCATCTCACAACTTCACTTCAACTTCATCTCAGCATACACACACAACAGCATACATACGACCATCTTCATAGCAACTACACTTCCCTACTTCACGTTTCCACCTTCCCCATAGTTTTCTCTGGAAACACATCCCCTATCGAACTACCTGAAATCCATCTCCGACTTCCTATCGAACTACCTCCTGCTCTTCTCATGAAACCACTACCTCCTCAGCAAATCATTGCATGCCTTCCCATTCATAACTACCATATCTCATCAATCTCAAGTTCATCAGCTACAACAAAATTTCTGCCAAACAAACAATCCATCACATAAGTCCATCATCTGCATCAGAACCTCAGCCTATTGGATCTGCACCATCACCAGAACAACACCGCGTCCTCGCAAGACCTCACCTCCACTTCTCAATGCACCTGCCACCGTTGCCTTCTGCAAAATCACTTCAAATCACCGAAACTGCCTGCAACTACACAACATCAAACAGTTCACAAACTCAGTAGCAGTCAATCTCTTTCTTTTCTTTTTTTCTCGCGAGCAACATTTCTCAAAACCAGATCCAGGCACAGTTAGAATCTCAGAGCATCATTTTTTAGATTAAAGGAAAACTCAAGTTTAAGGCAAGCACGTCTTTGCTTCTTCAATTGCCTAAACTACCACCTGCTCCCCAAAATAGAAACCGTACCTCTGTCTTAACTCCTCTCAACAGCCGATCAACTTCATCCACCTTAGGCAGCCTGCAACATCTCAACTTCTCAATAACAAATCAGCAAACTGCATACCATCGGTTCGCACTTCGCAATGGCTTCGTCAATAGCATCACGACTTTCTAAATCGACGGTGATATCAAACTCTAACGGCAACACGAATATTCGATTCAAGCGAAGGTAGCTCCGGCTTTAACGCATCACAATTCGAATCTCAAGGGGCACGAAATTCTTTTTAGCAGTGGAAAATATAGGATAAATTGTCCTGGTGAAAGCATTTTTATTTGAGAAGATGGGAGGAACGAAACTGTGTGCTTGATAAAAGGAAAGTTTCACGTGATTCGGAAAAGTTTTGTTTTTTGTTTTTTGTTTTTTGTCTCTCTCTCCTCTCTGTAACCTCGCTCTGATACCATGTTAGAATTTTGACATAGAGAGGAGAGATTAAATGGAAAGCACAAACAAACTACATTGTTATTCACTTGATCTACTGTCTTTTAAAATATAGAAAATACAATCACTTAAATAGACTTGGAAACACTTACCCACTAACCTATTGAATAGGTAATTGCATTATTTTAGGACACACTACTATGCTAAGAACTAGGACAACAAAGACTAAATCATAACTTCTAACACAGCCTTCATCTCCACAAACGACGGCAAAACGCAGTTTCCAAAGTACATGGCTGGTGCTGGTGGTTTCAGTCGTCGTCTATAGTCGACTAGAAACATAAAGCATATATTCTGATCATCGGAGTGCCTACGCAGCTTCACATGGCATGACCATACATACGAAGATGACACCACGTATGTCGAGTAGTGACGTAATGGTTTACCGAGCAGTTTTGCTTTGGCCTGAACTGATTCTTTGAGCATTTCTATCTCTTCGTTGCTGATTCTTAACGTGGTGATGAGCGTAGAAGCTTTGGTTTCGGGTTTCTGAAGCTCATGCCTTTCTTTTATGAATCCAGTGTAAAGGTCGTGAAAACTATCCAGTAGTACAGTTCGGTGATCATGGATGGATGGCTCCATAGTGGAAGGCAAAGGCTTAGTACCCTGCATGCAAATGGAGGCCCACGATTTGACGAAATGGGAGTAGCTAAAGCCATCGCAGGCCACATGGCTAATGTGAAGTCCGATGCAGATTCCCCGGTTTGGAAACACTGTTAACTGAACGGCTAGCAAATCGTCCACGCTGTGACATGGGACTAAAGGTTGAATTTTCGAGCTATCGTGTGGCTTTACTCCCGATACTTCTGAAAAGTTGTCTTTGCTTTCAGCTATTACCAAAGGGACTGAATCCCCGTCTTTGTAGTATATTTCGTATTGTTTGTCTGAACTGGGTGAGTGGTAGGATCCTTCTCCTTGTTAGTCTGTGCTCGGGTTTGAGTCATGGTGGAATAACAAATAATGGTGTTGGATGGATGGGAAATATAAGAACAGAGCAGATTGAGGAAAAGAATGTGGTGATATAAAGATACTCAAGACTGGAAGAAGCAGATTAAAGAATAAGAAAACAGGGGGAAGAACAATATTAAGCAGAGATGCACACAGGTAAGAAAAGAGAACTGATATATTTTATTAATTTCTCCATATCATTATGTACATCTTTGGATTCATATATATACACTTTCAGGTTGGACTTAATCAAACTAGCCGTTGGAGATAGACAGCTCACTAAATGTTGATCACAGCTGGAATAAATCAACTAGCAGGAATTAGTCCTCAACTGTGCACGTGCACACATGCACACAGTGCAACTCTTCTATTCCTTCCTGTTTACTTGTCATTGTTGGCTTCTTTGTGATTCTGATCATCAATGGAACCTTCAGCGATCTTCAGTTTGACTCTATGCTGACGGGAAGATCGATTTGTCAAAGGTTCTGAACCTGTTCGACGAAATGCATCAATCCATTGGTGAGTAGAAGGTACTTGTTGAAATGTTGGTGTGTAACAACTCCCCTCCCCATAAAGAATAGACCTTGCCTCAAGGTCTAAAGTAGGAAAACGTTTAATGATATCCCAATAATCTTCCCAAGTGGAATCTAAGATGGGTTTATTCTTCCATTTGATAAGTGCTTGGACCACTGGCTTATTATTTCTGGGTATCAATCTTCGTTCAAGTATTTGCTCTGGTTCATCAACTAATTCAGCCGTATATGATGGAAGTCCTTGTTGCAAAATGATATGTGAACTAACCATTTTCTTTAACTGGGATATATGAAAAATAGAATGGATCTGAGAACCAGCAGGAAGGTCTAATTTGTATGCAACTTCTCCGATTCGTTGAATGATCTTGAATGGTCCATAATATTTTGGAGATAATTTAGTTGTTTTGGTAGAACTGACCGAGATTTGTCTATATGGCTGCAGCTTCAGGTAGACCCAGTCACCAACAGAGAATGATCTTTCTGTTCGTTTTTGATCTGCAAATTTTTTCATTCGTTCTTGGGCGAGAGTAAGGCTGTCTTTTAACAACTGCATAATAATGTCTCGAGAAAAAAGATGTTGTTCAACTTGTTCCACTCTGGCAGTATGAGGAATATATGACAAGAGAGTGGGAGGTGGTTTGCCATACAAAATTTCATAAGGGGTTAGATTGGTAGATTGTTTCCAAGAAGTATTAAACCAGAATTCAGCGAGAGTTAACCACTTTGTCCATTCACTAGGTTGATGAGAGACAAAACACCTTAGGTATGTCTCTAGAATTTTATTAGTAGCTTCTGACTGGCCGTCTGTTTGTGGATGATATGCCGAGCTATATTTGAGTGTGCTTCCTTGAAGTTTGAATAATTCAGTCCAAAAATTACTTAAGAATATAGGATCCCTGTCGCTAATGATTGATGTAGGCATACCATATAATTTAAATATCCCATCAAAAAAAACCTTGGATACTTGCTGTGCAGTATATGGATGTGAGAGAGGGAAAAAATGTGCATACTTTGATAGTCGATCAACCACAACATATATAATAGCATAGAGTCAAACTGAAGATCGCTGAAGGTTCCATGGATGATCAGAATCACAAAGAAGCCAACAATGACAAGTAAACAAGAAGGAATAGAAGAGTTGCACTGTGTGCATGTGTGCACGTGCACAGTTGAGGACTAATTCCTGCTAGTTGATTTATTCCAGCTGTGATCAACATTTAATGAGCTGTCTATCTCCAACGGCTAGTTTGATTAAGTCCAACCTGAAAGTGTATATATATGAATCCAAAGATGTACATAATGATATGAAGAAAGATTAATAAAATATATCAGTTCTCTTTTCTTACCTGTGTGCATCTCTGCTTAATATTGTTCTTCCCCCTGTTTTCTTATTCTTTAATCTGCTTCTCCCAGTCTTGAGTATCTTTATATCACCACATTCTTTTCCTCAGTCTGCTCTGTTCTTATATTTCCCATCCATCCAACACCATTATTTGTTATTCCACCATGACTCAAACCCGAGCACAGACTACCATTATTTGTTATTTCCAAGTGAGAGACGAAGTTTTCCGGCTAAGGGGTAGAAATGTTGCAGCGTGAGTGAAAGCGAGCGTTTGATATTGGGAAGGTGGAACTGGAGAAAGTGAGGGGTTGAATGAGGATAACTGAAGAAGTAGCAGCGTTGAATATGGTTAACATCGTTGTTCACTATATCGAAGAATGTGAGAAGTGTAGATGAATCAGGCACTGATTCTTGAGGTGCACAAATTCTCGACTTTTCAATAATTTTCATTTTTGTTTCTTCCTTGATATATGGATAGCTTTTTTGTTTTTTTCATCGTTGGTGGTGTTTGAAATATATAGAGGCACAGTCCACCTATTCATCTTACTTAATTGAGTTTTCAAGAATTAACCTTATCAGCATGATCCGCGTGCTCCTAGTTAATTCATATTATATATGCAAGTCAACGGAAAACAAATCTCGCAAATCACTGTAATCTCAAGCGCACCTATTGCCTCGCGTAATACATGAGTAATATTACGATCTACTGTTTGAAATTGTCGTTCAAATAAATCATGATACCTAAAATCTCCAATAACGGAATGAAAGAGGGAGATCGACTTAATTTCACATCAATATATAGTTAACCAGATGAAAAAACTAAAAAAATGCAAATAAAGACATATTTCATATAAGAAAGTTTTAAATTTTAGAATCGAATATGTGCTAAGAATCAATATGATGCAAATGACATGTGTATGAAAAGATAATAATAATGGAACAGAAGGTTCACACTATGTAGGTGAAAGATAAAATGTTTTCATTCGAAATTTAAAATCTTAACTTCAATAGATATTAAACATCGCTATAACAATTGTTTTATTTTTTTTGGGTCCACGTATCGATGTTATTACCAAAGTGATTGTATATGATAGAGTTTAAAACCCTACAATGCAAATCTGACTATTTGATTTAATAATCATTTTTTATTAGACTTAGCTCATAGTTGATCATTGTTTTAATTATAAAAGCTAAAAACTAATTTGATTGGAAATTTTTTGGAATGAGACCGAATAGAATTTTAACATTTTCTACTAGGACGTGAGTATTTCACTGCTACAATTATGTGGTTTTCTGACGGGATTTTGACGGGCTAAATAGTTTGACGTCTACAGCATCATAAAAATGGTGTCGCAACAGCATCACTAAATTTTAGTGACCATTGTTACGTTAATTTTCTGATATAGTATATGCGTCGTAATGGCGTGACGTTATTTTTTATCGGTTTTCGGGTACAATAACTACGTCAAAACTAGCGACGCCATTTTTACATCATTTTTCTAATACAATTTCATGAGTACATCATGCATGCATACAAAATATCTGGAACCTTAAATTTGCAATCAAAACATTTAGAAAATGACAGTGATCGCATGTGGAGTGCATGTATCCATTTCATACCATTCCATAAATGTAAAGTTGATCCCTGCTATCCTTCAACTGCTACAAGTTGCAAACCTGCTTCTTTTGTTGATTTTGGAATGTGCGTCGTTATTTGCGATTTCAAAAATATTTTCAACAGTTAAAATATACAACATACGCTTCTTTTCTTGTAATTTTCCATCATTTACAGCCATCATAGTTTTCACCATAACTCACTCAAGTCATATGAAAATTTACCTTCATAATGTCAAATACAACATAATCTCCGATATTTTTAACATGCCAAACTGATCACTTTCTTCATGATATTTGTATTTTCACCTCCAAAAGAAGCCCGCTTGATAACTTCATACAACTCAACTCTCAGTTATCGCATTAACTCAATTATGTGGGTAGATCTGCTCCAGGCTTTCAGTTCAGAAGAGGTTGGCAAGCTTTTAAACAACTGTCATGTTTGGTCGAAAATCAACTTCATAATGTACACAAAGTGTTGCCACTGCTGCCATCTGAAAATTTAAAACAAAACAAACATAAATCTAGAAGAATATAAAGGGTAATCAAACCAAATTAAACAGCTTAATCATTTCTTATAGTTATTCTGTATATGGTGAAAAGTTATAGATATTTCTTTGCATAAAACACTTGTTATGGGTAGTGATTCTTTTTCGTCCAAGAAATAAATGCATGCATGCATGCATAGTACGAAATGTATAAATCTGTAAAGTGCACACAGATGTGCACACATGACATACCCAAAGTTGGGTGATTTATATAATTTTATTTTCAAATAAATAGATGAACAAGTTATGATCAGAATGTACTTCATAATCAAACCCTAGCAACGGCTTTTGGTGGATAGTCATCTTTGAGTTTTTGACGCAGCGGATGATTCAAAACGATCTTCAAACGACGTAAATAGCAATCTGTGGATTGATGGATACTGAAATGCTCGAATTCGTTGATCCGAAGATACCGAACTCTAGCTATCTCTGACTCGTTGATCCGAAGATACCGGAAAAGAGATCTACGATTCTTCAACGTTGATCTTGCGCACAAGATACCGTGAATCGGCTTCAACAAACGATGATCCGAGCGCACTCGAATGACGTTAGTGGAGATAGGAGATACACTCGACTACCAATTGAAATTGAAAGCAACAAGCTAACAAAAGAGAATTTTATTCAATATTCAACAACCTTTTACAAATGAAAGTCTCGGCCTATTTATAGGCATTTTACAATTCTCACCAAAAAAAAACAACAAAAAAATTACATCTCCTAGGTCGGTTCCGACTTAACAGTCTCGACCTACCATTCCAGGCAACTTACGACTTAAGCTCAACAGTTACAACTCAACACAAAAACTTCAAAGAAAAACAAGTACTTAGGTCGGCAACGACTTATGGATCTTATCTCGGCAACGATCTCTGAGAGCTTATCTCGGCAACGACCTAGGATTTAGGGCTTCAGCTTATCTCGGCAACGATTTCGCGATCTACAGATAACTCGGCAACGACTTATGAAATGGCCGCGACTTATGGAGCTTCACGAGTTAGGGCAAACTCGGCAATGGGTTATGGGGACGGTATTGGAATAGGTCGCGAGTGGTATTGGGGTGGGGGTTTAAGTCGTAAGTCGGTCGCAGAGTGATGGAGTTAGGTCGGAAGTGATTTAGGTCGGCATAGGGCTTAAGTCGGAGCTGATTTATATTGGCATAGTTGGGTCGGAGGTTGTAGCTGAGGTCGTAGGTCGCGGTTGAGGTGGGAGTTAGGTCGGAGCTTCCGGTCTTCGATCCTAGGTATGCTGCTTCATCATCCTCTCCTTGTTGACAAAAATTCGACCTCGAATTTGTACTTCTCGTATTTTCAACAAGCTCATCTCCATGGTACGGAATCAAATGTTTAACGTTGAAAACGTCAGCAGTGTGAATGTGATCTGGCAACTTTAACTGATAAGCATTGTCATTGATTTTCTTCAAGATTTCTACCGGTCCAATCTTCCGAGCTTTCAACTTGTTGTAAGTCCCAACTGGAAAACGATCTTTCGTCAATACCGCGTAAACAAAATCACCCTCTTTGAAGACTACACTCCTTCGTTTCTTATCCGCCATTTGTTTGTACTTTTCATTTGTCTTTTCCAATCGTTTCTGAACGATTCTATGGCACTCCGTCAACCCTTCAACAAAATCAGCAGCTTTCTTAACTGTCTTCTTTGATTGTGGTATTACCGTTAAATCCAAAGGTCCCTTCGGTAAGCTCGAATAAACAATCTGGAATGGACTGAACCCAGTACTTCGATTCACAGCATGATTATGGGCAAATTCTGCCTGACATAACTTCACATCCCAACTCTTTAGATTATCTTGAACAAGACACCTTAACAAGTTTCCCAACGATCGATTAACCACCTCCGTTTGTCCATCAGTTTGCGGATGATAAGCACTACTAAACTTCAGCTTTGTTCCCACCATTTTCCACAAACTCAACCAAAAATGACTCAGAAATCGAGTATCTCTATCTGACACAATAGATTCTGGCAATCCATGAAGTCGATAGATCTCCTTGAAAAACAACTGAGCAACATGAACAGCATCTGCCGTTTTCTTACAAGCAATAAAATGTGCCATCTTCGAGAACCGGTCCACCACAACAAATATAGAATCATTTCCCCTCTGAGTTCTCGGCAATCCCAACACGAAATCCATGCTGATATCAACCCATGGTTTGGTAGGCACAGGTAACGGCATATATAACCCCGCATTTGTCGCTGTTCCTTTCGAAACCTGACAAATATGACACCTCTCCACCAATCTTTCTACCTCTTTCCTCATTGATGGCCAAAAGTAGGACTGTGTAATCAACTGTAAGGTACGGTCTCTACCCACATGGCCTTCTTCATGTAGTTCTTTAACAATCTTCATTCTCAAGCTACAGTCTGGGATGCACAATCGATTTCCTTTAAACAGAAAACCATCCACCAACACAAATTCATCAGTGCTTCCTTCCTTTACCTTTTCAACAAATTTCACAAAGTAAGGATCTTCTTCAATCAATTCTGGCAATAATTCAAAACCTGTCACTTCCACTTTCATTGTCGTCAACAAATGACTCCTCCTGCTCAAAGCATCAGCCACACGATTGGTTACCCCTGACTTGTGCTTAACGACAAAAGTAAACTGCTGTAAATAAGCAATCCATGATGCATGTCTTGCTGAAATCTTGTCTTGCCCTTGCAAATGCTTCAATGCTTCATGATCAGTGTAAAGAACGAACTCCTTCTGAAATAGATAGTGTCTCCAGTGTTTAATAGATTGTACAACAGCATAAAACTCCACATCATATGTACTGTATCGCATCTTCGCTCCGGACAACTTCTCACTGAAATATGCAATAGGACGCCCCTTCTGACTCAACACCCCTCCAATCCCAACCTTGGATGCATCAGTATGTAGTTCAAACACCAACTGAAAATCAGGTAGCACTAGAATTGGTGCAGAGGTCAAAAGATCTTTGATTCGTTCAAAAGCAACCTCGGCTTCCTCCGTCCATGCAAACTGTTTACCTTTCATGCAATCTGTAACAGGCGCCATCACACTACTAAAGTGTGGGATAAACCTTCGATAAAATGAAGCCAACCCATGAAAACTACAAACTTCCGTTATCGTCTTGGGCTGCGGCCAATTTCTGATCGCCTCAACTTTACTTTGGTCAACCTGTATTCCTTTCTTTGAAACAACATACCCCAGAAATAAAACACTATGCGTCATGAACACGCATTTCTTCGTTGCAGCATAGAATTGTTCTTGTCGCAATACCATCAGCACTTCTCTAAGATGATTCAAATGTTCTTCTGGACTCCCACTGTAAATAAGAATATCATCGAAATACACCACCACGAATTTTCCAATGAACGGTCGAAAAATCTGATTCATCACCCTCATGAAAGTACTTGGTGCATTGGATAAACCAAATGGCATGACCAACCATTCGTATAGACCCTCCCTGGTTTTAAAAGCAGTCTTCCACTCATCTCCTGGTCTGATACGAATTTGATGATATCCGCTCTTCAAATCAATCTTAGAAAAGATAGTAGCTCCGCTTATCTGATCCAACAAGTCATCCAACCTCGGCATTGGAAATCTATATCTCACGGTAATCTTATTCAATGCTCGACTGTCAGTGCACATTCTCCATGTCCCATCCTTCTTGGGTACCAATAAAGCTGGTACAGCACAAGGACTCAGACTCTCCTGCACACGCCCCTGTTCAAGCAATTCCTCTACCTGCCTCCGCAATTCTTCATGTTCCTTCGGACTCATTCGATAATGTGGTCTGTGTGGCAACACAGCACCTGGAACAAGATCTATCTGATGTTGTATATCTCTCAACGGTGGCAACTCCGTTGGTAACTCTTCTGGAAATACATCGTCAAATTCTTCCAAAACTGGTTTAACTTCTTCTGGAATTTCAATCTCTTCACTGCTTTCTCGTCCAATCAACAAGAATACTTCCGGCTCTTCTTCAACTTCTTTAACAAACTCCTTCAAAGTCAATAAAGTTTTCAGCTCTTCGATTTCCTCCACTTTGTTTTCTTCCTGTTGGCGTTTCTTCGGAACCAGAGTAATCTTTGTACCTTCGAACATGAAACTGTAACTGTTGGCCCGTCCGTCATGTTGTACTGCTCTATCAAACTGCCACGGTCTCCCCAGCAACAAATGACAAACGTCCATATCTACGACGTCACACCAGATTTCATCTTTGTATTTCTGCCCAATTGAAAACTTCACACAAGCTCTACGTCCAACTTTCACTTCACCACCCTTCCTCAACCAAGCTAACTTGTACGGTTTAGGATGTTTCTCGGTTTTTAACTCCAACTTCTTCACCGCTTCTGTAGAGATAATATTATCGCAACTCCCAGCATCAATAACAAATTTACAAACTCTTCCCAGAATAGTGCATGTAGATTGAAAGATATTGTTCCTTAACCAACTACTTTCCTCCTCTTGCTTCGGTGTTAAACAACTTCTCCTCATCATCAATGCGTACCCGTCATCTCCCGACAGTAAGTCTTCCTCCTCAACTGGTAAAGAATTAGAACATTCAGCTTCTACATCCTCATCCTCAACCTCAGCAATCATTGCTCTCTTCTTTGGCTTTGGACACTCATTGCTTTTATGACCCAACTCCTGACAGTTGTAACATTTGAAACCGTTGTTAACCCTTGCCTTCTCAACCTCCTTCACCACTGGTTTACTGATAGGTTTAGACACATTAGAACTTCCACCAACACCCTTCACTTGATTATTGGAATTCGTAAACACACCACCTCCTCGTCGTCCCTGCTTCTCCCAAGCCAACGCTTTTTGATGTGCTTCCGCCACAGATCTTGGATCGAACATATTAACCATATCCTGAATCTGCATTCTCAATCCCCCAATGAATCTAGATGTCAGCTGTTCTTCCGTTTCCATAATATCATTCCTTGCGATAAGCTGATAAAACTCATCTGCGTAATCATTAACAGTCTTTGTGCCCTGCCTCAAGTTCTGCAAACGTTGATACATCAGAGATTGATAATTGTAAGGTAAGAACGTTGCTTTCATCAATTTCTTCATCTTCTCCCAAGATTCAACTTTTGACTTCCCCATTCGTTCACGTGTAAGTTTGGTTTGCTGCCACCATGCCAAAGCTCTACCCCTCAACCTTGTAGCAACCAACTTCACTCTACGACGTTCTGGAACTTCTTTGAAATCAAAAATTTCTTCAACATTAGCCATCCAATCCAAAAACTCCTCAGCCTGCATACCACCTTTGAATTTTGGAATTTCTGTCTTCATCCCAGATTCCCACTTGTGATCGTATTCCGACTGATTCCTTCCTCGTCCACGTCCTCGTCCATGAACACTACCACCATCATACTCTTCTTCACCATCCGATGTATATCGATGTCGATCCTGACCACCAACATCTCTACCACCACCATTTCTTCCACCAACATTCCTACGATCTACATTCCTTTGATCACGATCATTCACATTTCTATCATGATCTCGATCCACGCTTCTATGATCACTATCAACACTTCTCTCCCGATTAGAATGTGGTGAAACTCTACTCCTTCCATGGCTCGATTCAGGTGATACTCTTCTCTGATTTTGACTCATCTCCAACATCATCCTCTCTAATCGACCAATCCCTTCCGTAAGCTTCTCATTGAAATTCTCGTTGATTCGTTGCTCCATTTCGTCGGCCTCTTCTCTTCCGTATAAAGCATTAATATTGCGATGACGTTGAACTCGTCTTGGCGGCATAATTGAATACTTCTCAAATACTTCAACAAATTCACACACTTTCCGGATTTTGATCCAAAATGAAACGGATCGAAAACTTCCACTTTGTAGCAAATCGCGATGAACACGATGGACAAAGTTTCGGCCTCCAATGCAAATCTGATCAAAATACTTCGAACAATGTTGACTCTTCTTCCTCTCGGCCACAGCTCAATACTTCAAGCACTCGGCTTCTCTTCAAACTTCAAATTAATAGGCTCCAAGTCTCGATCTAGCTATGATTGGCTAGAACAAGCTCTGATACCAAACTGACGCAGCGGATGATTCAAAACGATCTTCAAACGACGTAAATAGCAATCTGTGGATTGATGGATACTGAAATGCTCGAATTCGTTGATCCGAAGATACCGAACTCTAGCTATCTTTGACTAGTTGATCTGAAGATACCGGAAAAGAGATCTACGATTCTTCAACGTTGATCTTGCGCACAAGATACCGTGAATCGGCTTCAACAAACGATGATCCGAGCGCACTCGAATGACGTTAGTGGAGATAGGAGATACACTCGACTACCAATTGAAATTGAAAGCAACAAGCTAACAAAAGAGAATTTTATTCAATATTCAACAACCTTTTACAAATGAAAGTCTCGGCCTATTTATAGGCATTTTACAATTCTCACCAAAAAAAAACAACAAAAAAATTACATCTCCTAGGTCGGTTCCGACTTAACAGTCTCGACCTACCATTCCAGGCAACTTACGACTTAAGCTCAACAGTTACAACTCAACACAAAAACTTCAAAGAAAAACAAGTACTTAGGTCGGCAACGACTTATGGATCTTATCTCGGCAACGATCTCTGAGAGCTTATCTCGGCAACGACCTAGGATTTAGGGCTTCAGCTTATCTCGGCAACGATTTCGCGATCTACAGATAACTCGGCAACGACTTATGAAATGGCCGCGACTTATGGAGCTTCACGAGTTAGGGCAAACTCGGCAATGGGTTATGGGGACGGTATTGGAATAGGTCGCGAGTGGTATTGGGGTGGGGGTTTAAGTCGTAAGTCGGTCGCAAAGTGATGGAGTTAGGTCGGAAGTGATTTAGGTCGGCATAGGGCTTAAGTCGGAGCTGATTTATATTGGCATAGTTGGGTCGGAGGTTGTAGCTGAGGTCGTAGGTCGCGGTTGAGGTGGGAGTTAGGTCGGAGCTTCCGGTCTTCGATCCTAGGTATGCTGCTTCATCAGTTTTGGATCAACACATTGCTTAACTTTGCCTTCGCTCAACCTTGGTGTTGCCTGAATTCAATGTAAAATAGCATGAATTTATAAGTTAATTCGGTAATCATAACCTCTTCTGTTTCTCCATTTCTCCCAAGTGGAATGCGAGATAATTCATGAGCCAAGGCCCCTTCATTCACCCATAGCTACCAAAATGCACAATCATATTGATATATATTATATAAGCTATGCATTTTTATGTCTAAAAAAAGAAGCAGAAAATAAGATAATATACCGGTTCAACAAGTGAAGCTCTTATGAAACCTGCCCACAAGCTGATGAAATGTTTAAAATGCTGCCAATCCTTGCTTTCTTCATAAGAGGCTATGCCAGTTGGCACGGGTGGAAACATGAGTCCATATGAGTAGCCATGGTTAGTGAGTACTCCTCATCACTTAAATCTATTGTTTCTTTCAACACCCCTGTCCCTGCGCTATTTATCTAAACAGCACATATTATTGTCATAAGTACATTTATCATTGATTATGCCGATTGAAATTATCTATATTATCGAACATGGTGGGTTTGGTTACGTCCTAGAACCAATTCCTCCACCAGACCCAAATCTGCAAATGACAGACCCTCACCGTTCTTCCCACTTCAAATAAACCCGTCTTCTCACTGCAACCAAAAACGCAACCCCCTATTGCCCACCTCTCCATCGCAACCCTGAACTCTCCCTCTACCAAACCACCCAACGCAACAACTCAGCCTCGCTTGCCTCCACCAAAACACCATAAATTATTCTTTTGTCTTCTTCCGTTTCTTCTTATCTTTCTTTGAAAATGAATCATCGTCAAATTGTTCGACATTAACACCAGAAATGTCAACCTTGACTGAAGTTCCAATGAAAAACGACTGAAGTACACGACGAAGGGGAACACCATCAATATTGGATGCGCATATATCATAAACGATCTTATTGCATGATCTATAGCATTAATTAATATAGAAATAAATGGATGAAAAGCTACTAAAGAAAGTGATGGAGAACGTTGTCCTGCGAAGAAAATAAACTATCATGACTTTTATTCACCTTCATCAAGCTATTAAAATTATCTAAAAAAGATTTAGCATTCACAGGATCAGGTATAAAAACCAACTAGCACTTGGAGAATCAAAACATATTTGGAAAATAGAATAATAAAAAAATCATTAATATCCCATAGAATGTACGGGTTGTAAGGAAGATAAGAACATTTCGCCGATATGTTTTATATTGATCAGTGTGTTGAAAGAATGAAAGCAAACATTTGAAATACTTAAAACTTCAAGAACTAAACAATAGTCATAAGCCCAAATATTGAATAAACTTGTAGTAAGCAATTAAGATTGACGTGTTAAGGTAAGTAACTAATTGGAAATACAGAGCAGTCCTAAATTCACCGCAATATAGACTTCATTTTACTCGTCTCTCTTTTACCCAGTAAAATATTTTTACTGACTTAGAATTACCCACGCGTTAACCATACCATCGATTGAACTTTCCTCCTCTCAAACTCTGAAAAACAAATTCGCTCCAAAAACCAAACTTCGCTCCAGTGTATCACATGTAAACCCTAACCGACGTTCTCCAAATCAAACCCACACTGAACGCTCGAGTATCATCACCTGTAAAGCGACGTTCAATCCACTCACGCTATCAATGGCGCCTAAAAAGCAGGTTGTGTCGAAGAAGAAGAAATCACCTCAATCGTCTGAAGGGCCATTGTCTCCTCCGCCGACCACGTCAACCCAAGGTACGGCAGTGTGAAAATCGTAAACCCTAAACCCTTTTTTTTGTTTTGCTTTCAATCGGCAGCGTGTAATTAGTGCGAATCAATTATTAGAAAACCCTTACTGCCAAGTGTTAATTCTGTTAGTGTTGTGTTCAAAGATTCATACGGCAGTATGGAATTTTTCATAAGTTTGATTTGTTCGGCCTTGTATTGCCGTATGTGATTTGTTATGCGTAGTAAATTAGAAATGAATTAAAAAGGTTCAGCATGAAATTAAATTTGGTTATACTAAATTTGGTTATCGACATACATACAGTTATAGTATACAAATTCTACCACATGCTTGTACATGAAGGAAATTGAAACTCATCTTTATTTGTTTGAAAGTTTATATTTTTGTAATAATTATCACTTCACCATATATGCGTTTGAAAGTAAGCGAGCACTAGCAATACACTCCTTAGATTTGTCACAAGTTCAAATCTCAATCTATATTTGCCTGTATGCACTATATTTTTAATAAGTTTTATGAATTCACGTAATAGAAGTATAGACTGCAGTTTGAACATTTGTTATACATTATTTCTGTATTTTGCCATAAGATAGAATTTTATTTACTAACGGTTCTTTCGAAAATGTTATTTAGGTGGGCTTGGAAAAAGAAAGTAGACAGCCTCTGCTAGACGTGAGATGGAGAAGACTAAACAAGGTAAAACGGTTGTTTCTGAACCGTTGAATGTAGAGCAGTCAGCTGAAGATGATGATGAAGATGAAATTGAGCCTTTGAATGTAGAGCAGTCATGTGAAGATCACGTTGAAGAAGAAATTGAGCCTTTGAATGTAGGTAGTGGAGGTCCGGAATCTAAAGAGGTGTTGAAAAGCTTTGATAATCACATTGCAAAAAAAAGCTGGGAAATGAAGTCTCGGGAAGATGAGCATGGGCCATAGAAATGTGTTTCTCATTGGCGCAAAATGTTTGAATGGAATTTGGAAGATGAGCCGGAGCAAGTTATGCAAAGTGTAAAAAATTCAGGTCTGTACAATATTATTAAACATTCATATAAGTGGATGGATGCAGCTACGATTTCTGCATTTGTGGAGCGATGGCATTCAGAAACAAACACATTTCATATGCCTTTCGAGGAAATGACCGTGACATTAGAAGATGTGAACAGAATCCTTGGAGTACCAATAGCGGGTACGTGTATATATAAGGAAGATGGTAGTCGGGAAATTTCGTATGATGATGCTACTCAACTTGCAGTGGACCAACTAGGAATTGAAGGAGACAAAGTTAAAGCGGAGATTGATGGTACATATGGAATACGTATGCATTGGATAATGGAGAGCTGTAAAGGGAAAGCATCTATGGAGGGAGCTACTGATGTAGATTACGACAGAGTTGCACGAGCATATCTGTTGCACACTTTGGGTTGTACCGTGTTTTCTGACAAGTCGGGAACGAAAACATCACTTTACTATCTGAATTGCTTATTAGATTTAAATACCGTGAATGAACAAGCTTGGGGAATGGCCATACTTGCTTATTTATATCGTCAGTTGGGGTATGCTTCTCGTTCTGGTGCGAAACAAATAAGTGGTTGTTTATCTCTTTTGATGGTAGTCCACTTATCCTCAATTATTTTCTTTCGTTATTTCTTTGACATTCATTTTTTCGTAACTTATGTTGTAAATTTCAGGCTTGGATATATGATCATTTTTCAATGCAACAAACATCGGCGCTTAATGAATCTTTTCAACCAAATGTTCCATTATTGGTGAAATGGAAGGTTTTGAAATTTGGTGGTGATCCTGCCCAATCTATGATTCACATTAGAGAGGAGTTGGACGAATTAGAAGCGAATGATGTAAGTTTCCTCATTGACTTGATTTCGTATGTTACATATACGGTAAACTAATATTGTTGAGTTGAAATATTTGTCTATTTCTTGCTTTATCAACATAGGTATGCTGGGATCCTTATAAAGATATTCGGGAGTACAACCAAATTGACGAAGTTGTTTTCTACAATGGTATTATGCTTTGTTTGGACATTGCCGAACCATACTACCTTGATAGGGTTCTACACCAATTTGGTCGGGTGCAATACATACCAAAAGCTCCAATGATGCCAGTATCTTGGATGAGAGGATCACAATCGAACCAATACAAAGTTCGATATGATATGGGTCACTGATACGCACAGAATTGGCGTGATCATGTGCTTCATGTAGATTCTCGTTCAACCGCAGTAACACATCTTCACGACTGCACAAACGATTACTTGCAGTTCATATGGCAGTATGAAATAACAAATATCTTTGAGTCATACAACTTTAAACAGTCGTACGGTTGTATGAAACCGGACAGTAGGTTTAAAATTTTCTTGTAGAATGGGACTGTCCGGATTCATACAGTCGTACGGCGGTTCTAAGCCGTATGGGTAATAGACTTTGACAATTACATACTGTCGATTGACCCAAGGATCATCCAAAAATCCAATAACTCCCACTGTCCGGTTTTATATTGCCGTACGACCGTATAGAGTTGTATGGGTATAAGACTCTGACAATTTCTTACTACCGTACGGACCAAAAGACAAATTCAAATTTTTTTAATCCCACTGTCCGATTCCAAACTGCCGTTCGGCTATACAACGTCGTATGGGTTGGATACTTATACAATCTTATACTGTCGTATGAACCAATTACCCAAACCAAAATTTTGGAACCCCGCTATCCGGTTCCATACTGTCGTACGGCGTTATAATGTCGTATGATTTGAAGACTTTGACAATTTCATATTGCCGTATGAACCAATTACCCAAACAAATTTTTTTGAATCCCACTGTCCGGTTCTATACTGTCGTATAGTAGTATGAAGTCGAATTGTTGAAAGACTTCGAGAATTTTATACTGCCGCTCGAAGCAATCACCCAGCATCAATTTTGTACATCATACTATTCGATTCCATACGGCCGTACGGCTGTTCTAAGTCGTACGTAGTGAAGAGTTTGACAGTTTCATACTGCCGTATGAACTGGTAACTAATTTTTTCTTAAGTAAATACACTTGGAACAGCACTAGAATACCATACAAATTGCACAAACTGGTTTTTCACAAGTAAACAATGCAAATCTAATTAACTAAGAAAATCACTCGGTAAACATTGGAATTAATAGAAATGGAATGTCAATTTAACTCATGGTCAGTACACAAAACAAATGGAAATCCAT
This sequence comes from Allium fistulosum, assembly GCA_030737815.1. Lineage (NCBI taxonomy): Eukaryota > Viridiplantae > Streptophyta > Magnoliopsida > Asparagales > Amaryllidaceae > Allium > Allium fistulosum. Next base: position 1,544,734,091 of record CM060901.1, on the reverse strand, counting down.
AAATGACCGTTGCACAAAATACTTGATCATCACAAAAAAGTACATCAAAAATCAGTTGGATAATCGGTAGTACAAACATCGTTAGTTTTGATACTTAATAAAAGTTCTCATTCAGTGACCATCAATTTAGACCATTCAAGAGCGGATGTGGTTGCAAAGCGAGGCCATAGAGATGCAATAGGTGGTATAGGAGAGTTCTTCTCCAGACGCAAAATCACAAAGTGACAGTCATTCACGTAAGCTATGGAAATTATCTTTGGAGAATGATCAGGAGAACCTTGTTCATGAGGCATGAATGTGAGACACTGGGGTATTGATATATGGACCACAACTGAATCAAACGCATTTGCGATCATATAACCCATAGTTGGCATTTCCATCCAGTGATTACTGTCGCAATTGGCCTCAAAATAGTTTAATCGAACCTTCGTTTCATTCAACATTTCTTCATCTAAGCATGTACGATATACATTCCAATTTTTATCAAGATCTAACAATACTTGCTTTCTAATGTCGGCAAAAGTAGCTTCAGATTCATCAAAATGTCTGGCAATACATCTAACCTCACAATTTCCGTCCATTAATACATCTTCAACCTCCAAAACAAATGGATGAAGGAATTCCGGAATTTCCGTCTAGTACAGAAAACTATTATCTTTCCTCTTTGGAGTTAACTTCTTCATCCCAATACTAGACTATGATTGTTGTTCGTCTATTGATTTTGCATACTAAAAAGCAGATGGATTACGTTTTGTGCTAGTCAAACTTTTGGTTTCATTTGATTTGAATTTTTTGCCTTTTGCACCTTTTGGCCGACCTTTAGGTTTTACGTATTTTGGTTCAACCAAACCTGTTGTAATCGGTTGACCAATTTCTTTCATCTTCATCAAGATAACCTTTTATTCATCCTCCATTGCATTGTCAAACAACTGTTTAAGTACTGCATGTTCTAGAGTACAACAAAATTCATTTGATTTCTCTACATATATAATCGTATCCAACTTCTGCCAATGTTCATCGATCATGCTTAGTGGTATAGGCTGTTGTTCAGTATGTAGTATATGTAATTCGTGTGAGCATGGCAGACCATATCAAATGATCACATCCGAAATTAAACATATTCTCGACCTCTTTTAACATACGATCCATAGAAAATAACGAAACCCGATAACGAAGGTATGTGAATAAAGGAATTTGATAGCTATGTTTTGTAGTCCCTAAATTTTTTCAAATGTTGCTTGTATCTCCAAATGTTGCAGTAACAACAAATTATCCATTTTTTTCAGATTTCTGCAAATGCCGCCATTGACGTCCCCAGATATTTTTTAAGAAGTGCATGAGAAACTTCGGCTCTATTAGACGTTGTATTATTATGATGCTTTACTTTATTCGTCCAAGGAAAACAAAACTTTTCCTTTAGAGGTAACCAATTCTCGATAATATAATTTACTTGATCCGGAAATTCTTTCCAATCCTCTAAAAATATCTTCAAGAACTCATCGAATTCTTCTACTGAAGAAGAGCGAACAACATTCTGAAGCAAAAAAATTCATACATTTAATTTGTTTGAAATTTTTGTTTGCAATATGCTTTAACACTATTCTCCATATGAAAAACACAAAGAAGTTGAGTTGTATTAGGAAAGACAATACTAAGTGCAGTAATCAATGAACTCTCCTTATCCGTAATCACAACATCGGGGAATTTATTTGCATGGTACATTAACTTCAAGTTTTCCAATGCCCATCGATAGCTATCTTCCCGCTCGAGACAAAAAACAGTACGCTATAGTAAAAGTCCTATTCGTAGAAGTCATGCCAACCATCTCTAACAAAGGCATTCTATATCGATTTGTTTTGTACGTACAACCGAGTAGCAAAACCGAAGGAAAACATTTGCACAATGTAGTCGATTCGGGATGAGCCCACATCAAATTAACAATCTTGTCATTCCTTTCATCTTTTCTCACCCAATATGCATAATGGTTTTCTATTAGAAATTTCATTAATTGTTGAATGGTCGATCGACCTTCCATCTCCGCAATAATCATTTTCTCTTTGGCATTATATATGGTCTTCAACGTCGAAACATTTTCAGGAAAAGTCTTCTTGATATTAACAAGAACATCTCTAGCTCTAACGCCCGCAAAACTCTCATCCACCATTACTTTTTTCTCCACTTTTGTCAACTTTCCAACATAAGTATGGCCAACTAACGAGTTAGGCAATAGATGGTTATGAGTACCATTAGCTACTTCCACGTACCATGTATCAAAGCCTTGATATGAACCCTTGATGAGAAATGGACATTCATATTTTTTGTGGTGCTACGTGGACGTTTATTTTGGTTTGTTAGATTTTCATCTTCCTTTGATTTATTCTTTCTATATTTTCCAGCTCTCTCACAAGATAAATGGATTTTTGGTTTTATAGGACCTCCAACTTTATCGGACTTGGTAATGACAAGAACAGTGTTGATAGACCTTGCCTTCAATTGACACCCATGCACGAATGCGTCTCGGGAAGTGAATAACTATAACACAATCAACTTATAATTAATAATGTTCTACAGTGAAATGATGAACACAAAAAATATCTAACAAACCTCATCCGTTACAAATTTATCGGTCACGTCAACAAATATTTTTTCACAGTTATCTTCTTCGTGCACATCATTTTCTACATCTTCTTCACCTCCAACACTTCGGTAGCATAGCGGTTTAATATCGGCAACAAAATCCTATGTTATGCATACCCAAATTAACATATAGCATATAAATCAAGAATTTTAACATAAATTTTTTTACCCCATTATCTTCTTCGTTTATTTCATTTTGTACATATTCTTCACCTCCAATACTTCGATAACATAGCTGTTTAATATCGTCAACAAAAATCATATACATAGTTTTAGAATAAAAAACAAATAGGGTATTCATAACCAAATAATGCAATAATCAAGAATGTAAGAAAACCAATGCAAGAAACAAAATAGACGGTATAAAATAAATAAAAAATCATACCATATTTGAAATATTTTGTTCAGCCATGGAAAAGCAAAACTCTAATGAAGAAGTAAAAGAAATTTGTCCATAAATCGTTCCTGATTCGGATTGGCGGTAGAAGCCCAAGAACGAACGGTCTCTACTGCCGATCATTCGTATTATTTAAAAAAAAAGAAAACGTGTCGAACGGCTTCGTACTACCGATCATTCGTATGATTTTAAAAAAAAAATCTCTCAAACGTCGTCGTACTGCCGATCGAATTGGATAATTTGGGGAAAAAACTTTCTCTTCTTTTTACCACGACGAACGGCGTACTACTGCCAATCGAAAGCACTATTTTAAAAAAAACTATGTTACTTAGAACGGATTAATACTGTCATCCGGTAGAATGATGCCGCCCGCCTTGGGTAAAATGTAGTATCGTTCCTATTTTTTTTATTTTTTTTCTTGAGTAAAATGAAGCCTATATTGCGGTGCATTTAGCACTGCTCAAAATATATTAGCATATTATAAACTTGAGAAGAATGAAATATTTTAGTCGCTTAAACAAAGTAAAAAATCAAACAAAAAGTAGCATTGTTGATGTAACTCGGGCTAAAATATAAAACATCAAATTAGCAAAGAAACATGATGCAGCGCATACCTCAAATAGGCGAAACCCTAGATCGCCGCTCCTCCTAGCTCGCGACGACGAAGCAACTTGCGTACGACCTAATTCCAAGGTCGCTGAACTAGATTGCGAAGACGAGGCAGCTCCAGTATTCCCTAGCCCGCGAACGACCTTCCATAAGTCGCGAGTCTCCAATTCCTTACGTCGCAAGCAATAGGTCGCCTCCAGTAAGTCGTGAACGAGGAAGCTTGGGTCGCGAACTGCTTTAGGGCGCTGATGATTTTAGGTCGCCCTTTCTTCAGTTAAGTCGCGAAGCAGAGCAGAAGATCTCTAGGTCGCGAACGGTTTCTTAAGTCGCTGATGATTTTAGGTCGCTGATGCTTTGTTTGTTAAGTCGCGAAGTCATTGTCTGAAGCTTATACCGAAGTCTGTTAGGTCGTGGATGATATGTCGAGAAGTTAAGTCGTAGACGACCTACTTAAGTCGCGAAGAGTGTTAAGTCGTGTGTTTTTCTTTAAGTCGTTTGTATTTTATGTTGATTTTAGGTCGCGTATTATTGTTGGTTTCTTATGTTGTTAACGACCTATGTTAGGTCGTAGGTCGCAAATACCTATGTTAGCTCGTTGAAGCTGTTGAGTCGTGTATTGTGTTGTGATGTAACCCTATAAATAGGGATGTTGGGTCATCTGTAAAGGTTGTTGATTTTGAAATAAAATTTGGTTTGTGCTTCTTGCCTCCATTAAAATTGGTAGTTGAGTGTTATCTCCTATCTCCACCTTCGGCATTCGAGTGCGCTCGAATCAACGATTGTTGAAGCCAATTCACAGAATCAAGTGCGCTTGATCAACGTTCGAAGAATTGTAGATCTTCTTTCACGGCATCGTGCGCGATCAACGTGTCGAAGATTGCTAGAATCCGGTATCTTCGTGATCAACGGATTTGAGCTTTTGGGTATTCTTAAATTCACCGATTTATCATCAATTCATCGATTATTTCCGCTAATCGTGTGAGATCCTGGACGGATTCGATTTACATCGTCGAATTCGCTTCCTTGGCTGCGTCATTTTTGTATCAGAGCTAGATCGCAAGAAGTTTGCATCAGTTGGAGAATTGGGTTTCGAGAATTTGAAGTTTGGAGATCGGATTTGCATTGCTGAGAAGTTTGGTGTTCATCGTGTTCATCGTGAAGTTGCAACAAGTTGGGAGTTTCGATCCATATCATTTTGGATCAAAGTTCGGAAAGTGTTTGAATTTTGAAGATTTGTTTGAAGTTCAATCATGCCATCGAGACGAGTTCAACGTCATCGCAATGTTGATGCTTTGTATGGAAGAGAAGAGGCCAAACAAATGGAGCAACGAATTAGTGATAAATTCAATGAGAAGTTTGATGAGGGAATTGGTCGATTAGAGAGAATGATGCTTGAAATGAATCAAAGTAGAAGAAGGGTTTCACCTGAATTGAGCCATGGGGGAAATAGAGTTTCACCACATTCAGATCGGGAGAGAAGAGAAGATCATGATCGTAGAAATGTTGACGATCGTGATAGAGATGTGGATGATCGTGATCGGAGGAAGGTAGATCGAAGGGATGTTGGTGGTAGAAATGGTGGTGATAGAGATATTGGTGGTCATGATCGAAATGGATATGCATCAGATTTTGATGAGGAGTTTGATGGTGGTAGTGTTCATGGTCGAAATCGAAACCAAGAAAGAAATCATTCAGAGTATGATCACAAATGGGAGTCCGGAATGAAAATTGAAATTCCAGAGTTTAAGGGTGGTATGCAGGCTGAAGAATTTCTAGATTGGTTATCTAATGTTGAAGAGATCTTTGATTTCAAGGAGGTTCCGGAAGATCGTCGAGTGAAGTTGGTTGCTACTAGGTTAAGAGGGAGAGCTATTGCGTGGTGGCAGCAAACCAAACTTACACGAGAACGGATGGGGAAGTCGAAGATTGTTGCTTGGGAGAAAATGAAGAAGATGATGAAGGCTACATTCTTGCCTTACAATTATCAATCACTCATGTATTAGAGGTTGTAGAATCTGAGGCAAGGGACGAAGACTGTTAATGATTATGCTGATGAGTTTTATCAACTGATTGCTCGAAATGACATTATGGAGACGGAGGAACAATTGACTGCTAGGTTTGTTGGGGGGTTGAGGATCCAGATCCAGGATATGGTAAATATGTTTGACCCTAGATCTGTGGCTGAAGCGCACCAGATGACGTTGGCTTGGGAGAAGTAGGGAAGATGAGGAGGTGGTGTGTTTCCAAGTTCCAATACTCAGAGCAAGGGTGCTAGTGGGAGTTCCAATGTTTCTAAAGCTGTCAGTAAACCAGTTGTAAATGAAGTTGCGAAGGCGAAGGTCAACAACAGTTTCAAGTGTTATAATTGCCAGGAAGTGGGTCACAAGAGTAATGAATGCCCGAAACCGAAGAGGCGAGCTATGATTGCTAAAGTGGAAGGTGAGGATGTTGATGAAGGTTATTCTAGTCCAGTTGAGGAGGATGAACAGGATATCGCGTCGGGAGATGAAGGATGCAATCTAATGTTGAGGAGATCATGTTTGACATCGAAGCAGGAAGAGGAGGCTAGTTGGTTGAGGAGTAATATCTTTCAGTCGACATGCACTATACTGGGGAAGGTGTGTAAATTTGTGATTGACGCGGGAAGTTGTGACAATATCATTTCTACTGAAGCTGTGAGAAAGTTGAAGTTGAAGACGCAGAAGCATCCAAATCCTTACAAGTTAGCGTGGTTAAGGAAAGGAGGAGAGGTGAAGGTGGACAGGCGAGTTCATGTTCCATTTTCTATTGGGAAGAAGTATAAAGATAAGATTTGGTGTGATGTGGTGGAGATGGATGTTTGTCACTTGCTTTTTGGAAGACCATGGTAGTATGACCGAGCAGTGCAGCATGATGGTCGAACCAATAGCTATAGTTTTATGTTTGAGGGTACTAAGATCATTTTAGTTCTGAAGAAGAGACAGCAAGAAGAGAGCAAGTCAGAAGAGATTGAGGAGTTGAAGACTTTGTTGACTTTGAAGGAGTTTGTTGAAGAAGTAGAGGAGAGTCCAGAGGTGTTCTTGTTGATTGGACATGAAGCTACTGAATCTGTTGAAGTTCTAGAGGAAGTAAAGCCAGTGTTGGAAGAATTCAGAGATGTGTTTCCTGAAGAGTTGCCAAAGGAGTTACCACCGTTGAGAGATATTCAGCATCAGATTGATCTTGTGCCAGGGGCGGCATTACCTCACAGGCCACATTACAGGATGAGTCCTAAAAAGCATGAGGAACTGAGAAGGCAGGTGGAGGAGTTGTTGGAACAAGGGCGTGTTCAGGAGAACTTGAGTGCTTGTGCAGTGCCAGCCTTATTAGTACCAAAGAAGGATGGGACTTGGCGGATGTGTATGGACAGTCGGGCTTTAAACAAGATCACTGTGAGATACAGGTTTCATATGCCGAGGTTCGATGATTTGATTGATCAGTTGAGTGGGGCTGTTGTGTTCTCAAAGATTGACTTGAAGAGTGGATACCATCAGATTCGTATTAGACCGGGTGATGAGTGGAAGACTGCTTTTAAAACTAGGGAAGGTCTATACGAATGGCTGGTTATGCCATTTGGCTTGTCAAATGCTCCTAGTACTTTTATGAGAGTGATGAACCAGATTTTCAGACCATTTATTGGGAAATTCATAGTAGTTTACTTTGACGATATTTTGATCTATAGTGGGAGTATGGAAGAGCATATCCATCATTTGCGAGAAGTGCTGTTGATTCTACGACTGGAGCAATTCTATGCAGCAACGAAGAAGTGTGAGTTCATGAAGCACAGTGTTTTTTTTCTGGAATATGTTCTGTCGAAGGAGGGTATTCAAGTGGATGAAAGCAAAGTGGAAGCTGTCAGGAGTTGGCCACAACCCAAGACAATTACTGAAGTGAGGAGTTTTCATGGCTTGGTATCTTTTTATCGAAGATTCATTCCATATTTTAGCAGTGTGATGGCACCTGTAACCGATTGCATGAAAGGAAAGAAGTTCGTGTAGACAGAGGAAGCAGAGTTAGGTTTTGAGAAGATCAAGACACTTTTGACGACAGCACCCATTCTGGTACTGCCGAATTTTCAGATATTGTTCGAGTTACACACTGATGCTTCGAAGGTTGGGATTGGTGGAGTATTGAGTCAGAATGGAAGACCAGTTGCTTATTTCAGTGAGAAGTTGTCTGGAGCCAAATTGAGATATAACACTTATGACGTGGAGTTTTATGCAATTGTTCAAGATGTGAAGCACTGGAGACATTATCTGTTTCAGAAGGAGTTTGTTCTTTATACGGATCATGAAGCTTTGAAACATTTGCAAGGGCAGGACAAAATTTCAGCTAGACACGCTTCGTGGGTCGCGTATCTGCAGCAGTTTACTTTTGTTGTAAAGCACAAATTAGGGGTGACGAATCGTGTAGCTGATGCCTTGAGCAGGAGGAATCATTTGTTGACAACGATGAAGGTTGAAGTGACAGGATTTGAACTATTGCCAGAGTTGTTTGAGGAAGATCCTTACTTTGCGAAGATTGTTGAGAAAGTCAAGGATGGGAGTACTGATGAGTTTGTGTTGGTAGATGGATTCTTATTCAAGGGGAATCGATTGTGCGTACCAGATTGCAGCTTGAGAATGAAAATTGTAAAAGAGTTGCATGAAGAAGGACATGTTGGTCGGGATCGCACATTGCAGTTGATTTCTCAGTCTTATTATTGGCCCCCGATGAGGCGGGAAGTTGAAAAGTTTGTTCGAAGATGTCATGTTTGTCAAGTTTCGAAAGGGACAACTACAAATGCGGGTTTGTATATGCCTTTACCTGTTCCTACAAAACCGTGGGTTGATGTAAGCATGGATTTTGTGTTGGGCTTGCCGAGGACTCAACGGGGAAATGACTCTATATATGTTGTGGTGGACCGTTTCTCGAAGATGGTACATTTTGTTGCTTGTAAGAAGACGGCAGATGCAGTCCATGTGGCACAGTTGTTCTTTAGAGAGATCTATCGCTTGCATGGTTTACCAGAATCTATAGTTTCGGACAGGGATACCAGATTTCTGAGTCATTTTTGGCTGAGTTTGTGGAAGATGGTGGAACGAAGCTGAAATTCAGTAGTGCTTATCATCCACAGACAGATGGACAGACTGAAGTTGTGAACAGATCCTTGGGAAATTTATTGCGGTGTCTTGTGAAGGATAATCTGAAGAGTTGGGATGTGAAGTTATGTCAAGCGGAGTTTGCTTATAATCATGCTATCAACCGTAGTACCGGTTTCAGTCCATTTCAGATTGTATATTCAAGCTTGCCAAAGGGGTCGTTGGATTTAACGATAGTGCCACAAACGAAGGGAATAGTTAAGCGGGTTGCTGATTTTGTTGATGGGTTGATAGAATGCCATAGAATCGTTCAGGAACGATTGGAGAAGACGAATGAGAAGTATAAACGACCTGCGGATCTGAAGGGAAGAAGTGCTGAATTTAACGAAGGAGATTTAGTATATGCAGTATTGACCAAGGATCGATTTCCTGTTGGTACTTACAACAAACTAGCTGCTAGGAAGATTGGTCCTTTAGAAATCATAAAGAAGATCAATGATAATGCGTATCAGTTAAGGTTGCCGGAAAATATTCATACTTCTGATATTTTCAATGTCAAACACTTAATTCTGTATTATGGGGAGATGCTTGTCGAAGAAGAGGAGAGCGTGAATTCGAGGTCGAATTCTTTCCAACAAGGGGAGGATGATGCAGCGCATACCTCAAATAGGCGAAACCCTAGATCGTCGCTCATCCTAGCTCGCGATGACGAAGCAACTCGCGTACGACCTAATTCCAAGGTCACTGAACTAGATTGCGAAGACGAGGCAGCTCCAGTATTCCCTAGCCCGCGAACGACCTTCCATAGGTCGCGAGTCTCCAATTCCTTACGTCGCAAGCAATAGGTCGCCTCCAGTAAGTCGCGAACGAGGAAGCTTGGGTCGCGAACTAATTTAGGGCGCTGATGATTTTAGGTCGCCCTTTCTTCAGTTAAGTCGCGAAGCAGAGCAGAAGATCTCTAGGTCGCAAACGGTTTCTTAAGTCGCTGATGATTTTAGGTCGCTGATGCTTTGTTTGTTAAGTCGCGAAGTCATTGTCTGAAGCTTATACCGAAGTCTGTTAGGTCGTGGATGATATGTCGAGAAGTTAAGTCGTAGACGACCTACTTAAGTCGCGAAGAGTGTTAAGTCGTGTGTTTTTCAATAAGTCGTTTGTATTTTATGTTGTTTTTAGGTCGCGTATTATTGTTGGTTTCTTATGTTGTTAACGACCTATGTTAGGTCGTAGATCGCAAATACCTATGTTAGCTCGTTGAAGCTGTTGGGTCGTGTACTGTGTTGTGATGTAACCCTATAAATAGGGATGTTGGGTCATCTGTAAAGGTTGTTGATTTTGAAATAAAATTTGGTTTGTGCTTCTTGCCTCCATTAAAATTGGTAGTTGAGTGTTATCTCCTATCTCCACCTTCGGCATTCGAGTGCGCTCGAATCAAAGATTGTTGAAGCCAATTCACGGAATCAAGTGCGCTTGATTAACGTTCGAAGAATTGTAGATCTTCTTTCACGGCATCGTACCCGATCAACGTGTCGAAGATTGCTAGAATCTGGTATCTTCGTGATCAACGGATTTGGGCTTTTGGGTATTCTTAGTTCACCGATTTATCATCGATTCACCGATTATTTCCGCTAATCGTGTGAGATCCTGGACGGATTCGATTTACATCATCGAATTCGCTTCCTTGGCTGCGTCAAAACATAATGAAGCGCATTAATTCGATAACAAAGAACATTTATTTTAGTAAAAACAATCAAATGAAATATACCAACCCAGATCCGTTGCCTACTCCAGATCCGCACGACCACACACTTACATCCACCTCACCTGCTTCCAACAGCGCAACCCAAACTCACCACTTTGCAACTTCCAATCTCCACCTCGCCTCAGTGAATCCACAACCCATCCAGATCTGTAATTATAAAATCGTGAACATTGGTGATTTTCTCATGGAGGCAGCTCTGACGTGGTCAAAGATTTCCAGGCTCCGCGTTTTTGATGCCACTGAAAGAGAAGAAGAAATTAGGATATTGTCATTTTTAGTAGCCCTTGAATAAATAAAATTTTAAAAACTAAAGTAACATTGAGAGCTGCATAATTTCTTTCTTTTCAATCCCATTATTTTTTAGGTCCATAATTCAATTTTTCAATACTAAGTTATTTTTTGGATTTACACACTTTTTTAATTGTAATTCTGAAGAAAATATGAATTGGGTTTTCTAAATCAGTGAAAAAAAATTCGATTTTTCACTACTAAGTTATTTTTTGGATTTACAAACTTTACTAAGAAAAAATTCAATTTTTCACTACTAAGTTTCTAAATCAACGAAGAAAAAATTCTAACCATAGTTTCTAAATCAGTGAAGAAAAATTCAATTTTTCAAGTTTTGCGTGATGGGAAGGGTAGTTCTGAATATGGTAAGGGGCTATTATGTTATTTTTTGCGTTTACAGACTTTTTTTATTTTTTGGGGCTAGTAAGTAAATATTCGGGTTGAAATAGAATTTGTCTTTTCCTAGTTCATTAATCGTTGAGGAGCTAGTAGGTATGCAGTTATGTGGTATTCGTGAATTGTTGGATTTAGAATTTCCGCAGTTCGATGGTTTTTTGATCATTATAGTAAGATGTACGCGGATGCCCGGCAGTAAGCGTTCGATTTTGCGATCTAAACCGTTCAGATGGGAAATAAAGTATAAGTGTAGACTGCTAAATTTCAACGACGTCATAGGGGCACAGATATATCCCTAAATCATTGCAACGTCAAAATTATTTTTAAAAATAATTAAACATGTTGTCACAATGGCGTCACTAAATTTCATTGGCGTCGCAAAAGCGTAAACAATTTCTAATGCATTTGAGACGTCGAATTGCAAACGGCGTAATATTCGTGGCATCTGTGAGGCATAGCTAATTAGTGACGTCCATGTGACGCCTTAATGACGGAATTAAATTTAGCGATACCGCGCCGACGCTGGGTCACTACGTCGTCGTTAATTTAGGTTAGAAATAAGTTGTTTCTCTTGTAGTGTTTCGACACGTGTATAACTGTAATAATATTCCAAAATTTAAAAACAATAATATAGATAATTTTTGTAATGATTGAGATTCGAACCTATGACCTAATAGTCCGTCTGTATATATAAAGCGTATTTTTGAAACTTCTTGATCAGACAAAAAATTGTGTTTCAATTCCCACTATTAATAAAATTATTCTCGTTACATCAAATATAATATAACAACGAGAACAACATTATGATTATTTATATTATTATTGATTGAAAAGGTAATCAAACCAACATTACATATATTATTATATCTACAAACGTATCCAAAAAATCCAAAATCCGTCCACATCCGCATCTAAAAATTAGATAAATATCTGATATCTGCAAAGGTACGAATGCAGATACAAAGGAATTCGCATTAGAAAATTATCCATATAGTTTTTCCTAAGATTATAATTTATATTATGTACAAAGATATGTATTTATCGTTTTACCAAGTTAGCAATTTAAATTATATGCATTTAATGCATATTAACAAGTGTTTTCATAATTGGACCCTACTGTGGTCCAACCTCTAATAATCGTGGGTCATTTACCAATTAGGCCAAACTCAATCAGATCTCAGTCGTACTTAAACCACATGTCGAACCTTTGAATTAGTCACTATAAGGAACAAAAGAAATTCCGACGGAAGTTTTCGATGATCGCCGACGGTCCCGTCATATAGTTATCGACGGCTTCTGATGCCTTCCTGTTTTAATTAATTTAATTTATCGCATTGTTTTAACTTATTATTTATAGAAGTTTGAAATTTGCTTTAAAATACTAATTTAATTTTTAAAAATTAAAGAATGTATTTTTATTCAATTCTGCAATTTTATGACAGTTTTTGTTTAATTAAATTAGTGTTTTCGATAATCTTTGGTTGTGTAATTCGATATTTAACTTTACTAAAAATCAAACTCAAACGATCAATCTCTGCAACTTTTAGTTCATCCATTATACAACTTCGATGGAATTTATGATGCGTAATTGTTTTATGAATTTAAATATATTTTTCAACCATTGTATAAGTAATTATGAATTTTTAAATATATTTAACATTATAAATTCAAATGAAAGAAAATATTCGAAAGAAAATATTATTTTTGAATCTTATATCGATGTAAAGTATTTTGGACCTACTTCCAAAATATGATAAAAAGGTAAATAAATTTAGGGTGCCGATCTTGATTCTTAAATTTATAGTAGTTTGTCTACATTCGGTCTAATAACCTTTCGTTTGAAGGCTAAATGATCTTCAAACGAGACGAAATTCGGAACACGCATACTTTGTATTTATCCAATCTGTACGGCTAGATCAAGAAAAAACGAAAGAAAAATGATTAGACTCAAAATATGTCATTTTCTAAGGAGTTGTATAATACTTGATATGTAGTTTTATAACAACTTCTTTGAAAATGACACGTTTGAAGTCTAAATCTTTTCTATATTTTTTTAAATCCAACCGTACAGATTGGATAAATACATAATATAGTATATATGGTTTGAATTTCATCTCGTTTGAAGAGCGTTTGACCATCGAACTGAAGGTTTAAGTCTGAATGTCGACGAACGACTATAAATTTGAAAAATCAAGTTTGATACCATAAACCTGTTTATTTTCCTTTCATATTTCGAAAGTATGCCCAAATAGCTTGGATGGACATAAGGTTCAAAAAATTTAATTTTTTACTAAATATTTTATTTTACGTGAATTTATTATGTTAAATACATTTAAAATTCATAATTAATTATCAAATCATTAAAAAATTATTGTATAACGATTGAAAATAACATTTTTAATAGTTAGAAATAAAACTACGTTATTGTAAAATATTTTATTTTTTTGTAGCAAATTAAATTTTGATAATAAATTAAATTAAACTTAATTTATTTTAAATAGGAAAAAAGGATAAATTATTTTATTCACTGGCCGTCGAAAGCTATCAAAAATAGCCGTCGATGGCCGTCGGAAGCCGTCAGCATGTCCCGTATACAGCGACAACTTAGTATGTTTTCTTCCTCATTTCACAATCCCAAATCAAAAGGTAAAAACCCTATGCCCTCAAATCCACTCAAATCAGTCCCTACCCGTCGTGATTCGCCACAATCCGTTAAGTTCTTCGTCAATATGTAATCTCTAACCGTACATGCCTTCAATACAACAAAATCAGGTATATTCTTCCCCTAAACTAATCGATCCGAATTATGATGAAATTAGTGTAAATTTATGCATATATTTGTTGGTAATAGCCCATTTATTGGTTATAATTGCGAATATAGGTTGATTGAGAAATGTTAACTAGAGTTATTAGTGTTTAAATCCGATAATTAATGTATAATTGAAGCTAATTTGGGTTGATTAGTGTATGTGTGTATTAGTGTAACATAATTTAGTGTTAATTAGTTTGTGTTATCTAAAATGTCAAAAAACATTTATTTATATAATTCCTTTATTAGTTTATATATCCTTAATTGTATATAAATTTAGTTTACGTGTATGTGGTAATATATATAAACAAATTAGTGTAAAAATTTAATTTTTTATTACCGTGCAATAAATTAAAATTAGTGTTAGCTAAAATATGTTGAAAAAATAAGTTTTTATTAGTTTTTAATCATTAAGAAATTTAAATCATAAATTAGTGTTAATGCTAATATAAACAAATTAGTGCTTTACTTTTTAAATCCCTTAGAGAGTTTTTGGCTCCGTCTGACAAGTATTGTATATAATCGTTATATAGATATTCATTTTTATTACAAAACGAACATCAATATTCATCCGATACAATATTTTTCGGACTAGTCAATGCATTGGACAAGTTATAAATACAATAAAGTAATTACATTTCATAAATAGAAATTTTGTTGAATCGTTTAAATGAACCGATTTACGAAATGTAATTATTATTGTTTCTGTAACGGGAAGAAAGATGACCAACCATCAAAGTAGAAGATAATAAAGTGAAAATATAATATTATATTCATAATTTGTTAAAATTGAAAAATAAAAAAAATTAAAGAATCAAATATTATATATTTAATAAAGCATTAAAATAAACAAATTAGTGTATAACAATAATATATTATATACTTAATAAACATTGAAATATAAACAAATTAGTGTATAATATTAAAATATTAAGATGTATAAATGAATCAACAAATTAAATGTGACCATTCAGTAAAATTATCAATAATTTTTTAAATCTCTATCATGTTTTTTGAAATAGGAAAAAATGGTCAATTATTTTGTTGATCGGCGAAGCTGAATGTATTAATGAAAGGGAATGAGAGACTCAATAAAGTAACATTTTTATAATGTTGTATACGTATTTATTGAATTCACTGTAAGCAATAATGGAAACGATGAAGAAATTCGTTGCCTATGTAGTAACTGTAAACATTTGAAGCATTTGAAACCGGATATGGTTAAAGTCAATTTGTGTTAAAACGGTTTCATGTTGGAGTATTTTGTATGAGATCGTCATGGAAAACTTGTTGCATCTATTTCTATAGTGTTAGAGGAGGAGGTGGATAATGACAACATTACGGTGAATCCCACAGAAGATATGGTTGAAGATGCAGCACGATCAATATTCCCTACGGTTGAAGTTGATGTCGGCAATGTATATGTCGAAGAAGAAAAAAAATTGGAGTACAGAAAATTTATGATTTATTGGATGTTGCTAAGAAACCCCTTTGGGATGGATGTAAAAGCAGTACCCAATTATCAGTAACTGCAGAATATATTGCTGTGAAATCTAAATTCAACTTCACAGAAAACGGATTTACAACTGTTGTACAAGTTGCAAAAAGATATATGCCACCCGATAATTTAGTATGCAAAAATAATTATGAAGTGAAAAAACTTATGTCTACTTTCGGTTTGCCGTACCAAAAGATAGATACATGTTTAAATGGTTGAATGTTGTTTTGGTAATAGGACATCAATCTTAAGAAGTGTAGAATATATAACGAGGAAAGATACAAACCAAGAAAAAATAAGGGAAAGGAATTTTCATACAAGAGAATGCATTACTTATCCATCACTCCTAGACTTCAAAAGTTATATGTATATTCTGTAACTGCACCTACGAGATGACATAGTGTGAGAACATAGAAAGAATGTACCCTAACACACCCAGCTAATGGAGGAGCATGGAAACATTCTGATAAGACTTATCCTGCTTTTGTAGAAGAGAGACGTAATATTAGACTTGGTTAGTGTATAGGTGGATTTTCACCATTCTCTCAATTTGGTTCTAAATATTCATCTTGACATGTTATCGTTACACCTTACAATTTACCTCTGTAGATATGCATGAAAACTCCATATATGTTTCTCACTATTGTCCTCCCTGACTCTGATCATCCAACGTAAAAAATCGATGTTTATTTAAAACTATTAATTGAAGAGTTGAAAACATTGTGGAATGAAGGAGTTGAAACATACGACAGTTTTAAAAAAAAGAATTTTCGTATGTTCACTTCTTTGTTATGGACTATTAGTGATTTTCCTGCGTATGCAACACTTTCAAGTTGGAGTACGGTCGGTCATTTAGCTTGTCCATATTTCATGGAAGAAACATGAGCATTTTCTTTACCACATAGGAAGAAGATTTCATTATTTGATTGTCATAAGTGTTTTCTCCATATTAATCATCCTTTTGAGATAGAAAAGACTTTACTGCTAATAGAGCAGAGAACATGCAACCACCAACAATTTGGACAAGCGAAGGAATATATGGACCTTTAAAGGAATATCCAAAGATGCATGAAACTGGAGTACATATTAAAAATCCAGGTAAATCAACGATTTATAATTGGTGCAAACAAAGTATATTTTAGAAGTTGCCTTATTGGAAAGATCTCTTACTTCGTCATAACATTGATGTGATGCACAATGAGAAAAACATGTTTGATAATATGTTTAATACAATTTTGAACGTGAAGGGAAAGACTAAGAATGATTTGCAATCAAGACGTGATATAGAACAATTATGTAAACGTCTCGAGCTTCATATCAAGCCAAACAACAGTAAAAAAACCCAACATGCCATGAGTTAAACAATAACCGAGTAGAACTTGTGTTAAAATGGGTGGAAGGATTAAGGTTTCCCGATGGAATTTCTTCTAATCCTTGTAGGTGTGTCGAGTTTAAAAACAATAAACTGAGTAGGATGAAAAGTCATGATCGCCATGTAATGATGGAAAATTTGTTACCCTTGTTTTCAGAGAACTGTTACCAGCAAAAGTTTTGACTGTTATAACATAACTTAGTTTGTTTTATGAAGAGCATTGTTCGACAACGTTAAAAGTTGAACGTCTGCATAAACTTGAAGTAGATATCCCTATACTACTCTATAAATCGAAGAAAATATTTCCTCTAGGTTTCTTTAATGTAATGGATAATTTACATATTCATCTTCCATCTGAAGCACATCTTCGAGGTCCCGTGCAATATGGATGGATGTATCCATTTGAGAGGTAATAATACTAATTTAATTACGAAGGATCAGAACAACTTGTGATGGGACCAAAAAGAAATGTCAAGACATATCCAATATTCTTAATTAATATTTTAAATTTAACACCAAAAAATATGGTGCTGAAAAATTAACTAACAATATCATTTATTTGTTAGAGGTGGTGATGATTCAAATAATCATATAAATGATTTTTACGGCGTGTTAACCCAGGTTTTGGGATTGACCTATTTTACATGACCCGTAGAGAATTTTTTTGTTTAACTGTAATGGTCCAGTAATGTTCCAGGTTCTGAAATCAAAGTGCACAAAGATTGTAATCTTAGTAAAATAAAACATACCCGCATTATCATAAGTATGATCCTTTTGTAGTAGACAAATAAGCACTACAAATTTATTATGCTCCGTATCCATCCTTAAAAAGATAAAACAGATTGTCGATAGTTTTTAAAACAAAGTCAAGATTTATGTTTGATGGAAAGAATATTTCAGAAGAACAATCTTATTAGGTAGATCTCAAGGAATATAATGAAATAATAATAACCGACGATCATATTGATTTTGGGCCTCTAATCGATGAATCAAATGTTTTAGTATAAGCATTTTGAGACTACGGAGGAAAATGATATAGAGTACGAGATCGAGTTTGAATCGGAAAAACATGAAGACTGATTATTAATGTACATTTTGATAGAAGGTAATTTATATGATTATTAATTTTATGTTTTTCTAAAAAAAATGATATATTTTCCCATAATTTAATGATATGTTCACACTTGCTAAAATGAAATGTCTATGACAGATTTTATGTGGCGCCGTTGTATATCTTCACAGTCATCAGGTTCCCCTCTTCAAGTCAAAGAGGAACTGACGAGGAAGGCGATGGCAACGGCCCATCACAGCAGGCGAAGCGTCTCGTAATGACACTGACACTTAAAGCAAGTAGGTAAGTATCAAATTTATTGCAGCATCGTAAATATTTGTGTATGATATATTATTCATGATTTATTAAATGTCTATATCATATTTTGTAACGGCCCACCCTGAGACCCACACTAACAAAGGGTGTTACTAGGTAATACCGTCTGTTAGTGTAGAGAATATGGCTGGTTAGGAGCGACCATTTGGAAAATTGATTTGGATGAGTATCGAACACGTCGAATAATGTGACTCTATTTTTTTCGTTTCTTTTCTTACAATTGGTTATTCGACATCTCCGATCTAGACGTAAAATTATAATACAATGGTTTGATCTGATTCAGAACAGTACATAACATAATATGCAACACAAAATTAAACATCGTAATAGTAATGATGTACATCAATATCTTCTCAAAAGTATGAGTCTGCAAAAGAAAACACAAGACTCATAATTATATAGATATACATCTATAACACTGACAAGTCTCAAATATATACTTAACCATAAAAGTCTACAACGTAAACAAGCATCTATACAAGACTCAAATGGTACATTAAAAATAATAACAACATCAAAATAGACTTCTTAAGCTAACTCACATACAAAGTCGCTGAGTCCCTGTACCTGTCAAGTCTTGGTCTGACCCAAACATTAAAATAACATCCGGGTCAGACTATCTCTAATTATCATAAAAGCTGAGATACTGATAATAATAAACTCGCATAACTGTTGAGGATAATATCCCTAAATGTACTTTAGTAACACAAAATACTTCATTTAATAATTCACGGTTTTATAGTTAAGTTTTATGTTCATTTATAACATTCATCAAAGTCAAAGCAATTGCTACAATAAGAGCATAGATAATACCATCCATATATGCAAGCAATATCCTTGTACTTCGCAAGTCGTCACAATATACACGCACTTCACGCACCAACAAAAGAGGTTGCACTTCACAAATTATAACTCACTGAAAAACGAGTATCACAAGACAAGCCTGCAAACCCATTTAGTCCGCCTAAATGGCTCACCCAAGAATGAGCCTAAAAACCCATCAATAAGTGTTATCCACTTTCGATCAGTAATCATAAGAGTGTAGAGTAATTTCCAATAACCATTGATGATGCTCAAATGATTACTAAAATCTAGTAAACACCCCTCGTGCAAATAAATATTCATTTGAACAAATCCAAGAATTAACCGGTGAAATAAACACAAGCGTTTCGTATCACTTGTTTTATTAGACCATTTAATTTAATTTCTCATCCAAGTGAGATAGTGTGTTTTTATAATAAAATAGTTTTGCTTTGAAAGCTACTTCGAAATATTGATTTGAAAAGATTTATAGTATACGTACAGTAGAAACTACGATTTAATTCATATCTATACTTATAGAAAACTTACTTCGAAATCACTTTAAAATTTAAGGTATTTATTATATATATATTCTCTAATATATATATATGTATGTAATAGAAATCAATTTACTTTCAAAAAGAATTCCTTTATAAATAACTTTACAAACTTGTGCAATTAAATTGTGTGTTTGGCAATAAAACATAGAGCAAGAATTCCTTGCGAACAAGATTATAAAAGTTGAATTCAAGCACCCACGAATGCCAAAGCAATTCATAACAACCAAGCTTCAAACGATGCTAAAAATCATAGCAAAACATCAAAGAAAACAAGCAATTAAAATCTAAAAGTCAAACGGGCAACCGAACGGGTGAACAAGAGCATTCGGGGGCTAAAAGGGTGTGACCTAGGGCTCAGCCCAGGTCACGACCGGTGCACCAATTGTATGCATCAGTAACACCCCTAATTTTAATAACATTATTCAAGATATTTAATTAGATAAATTGAATAGAATAATGAAAATATTAAGTGATAAGGAGATTGCGATTTGAATAAATGTAAGTGGTCGTGCTTATTAATAAGAATGAGATTAAAAGAATGGTTTATATACTAATTAAATTATGTAAGGGTATAATGGGATTTAACTACACCTAACCTTACCTTTATATATATGTTGTTTACCCTTAAAGCCATTCCCAATCAAATTCATTTTCTCACAAAAGAAAAACGTAAGTAAAGAAAATCAGGCCGGCTATTAAAAAGAAAAGAAAATGTGGAAATTCAAAGAAAAAGAAGAGAAAGTAAAATGGGAAATCAAACTCATCTCAATCCATTTTCCTTATCAAAGATTAAGGTGAATGATAATTTCCATCTCTATTTGTTAAATATATGTTTCGGATTTAAGTTTAAATTCGTATATATGATGTTTGATGATGATATGCTTGGATTATGTTTTGTTTAAATTTAAACAAGACTGTTTAAATAATGGTTCATACAGTTTTAGATCAAAACTGTGTTATATTGATGTTTAAATGCTATGGAAAAATTATATGTCACGCAAAACATGATTTTAGAGTTGGGTTTTAAGTTTGATAATTTTCAAAGCTTTGGAAAGGTTATTATGAATTTTTGAATGAAAATATAGCATGTTGGGTTTCATAATTTATTTTAGAAAATATATTGAGAATTTGGATTTTAAATTTTGATATGTTAGATAACATGATCAAAGTAAATTTCTGTGAATTTTGGGGATTTTTCTTAAGTGATTTGATATACAAAATAAATTATTTTGAGAAGAGAATCAAAATGATTTACGTATAAATAAAAAGGAAGGTTTTATTTGCAAAAGTTTAAGTTTGATACTTATCAAAAATAAAAAGGCAGTTAGTTTTGAAAAGTATGGGAAAATTTAAGACAACCAATAAGAAATTTACACGTAGCCAGCTTAGTTTATATAAGTTGCTTAATTTAGTATTTAACCCAGAAAAACAGGGTTCGCTCTATTTAGAGTACCTTTCGCCCTTTCCTTTCGCCTTCAACTATGTCGAAACCCCATTAAGTTAAATTCAATACACATGGTAAGATCTAGGTGATACGTGGTGGATTGGAGAAAGGCGAAAGGTATGGTGTCGAAAGCATAGATTTCGATGGGGTCGTTACCTCAGTTTGTTTTAAAAGATAAGTGCCTGCCTTTGTCTTACTAAGCTTTCGACTTAGTCGATGCGTATGTTTTCGAAAGGAGTTTTATAATGGCTTTCGAAGGGGTTGCATGTTTGTTTAAAAAGAAAAAAGGGTTTCGAAGGAGTTCCTTTAATTATAAATCAATGCTTTCGAAAGAAGGGGTTCCGTCCTAGTTGAAGCCCTATCGTTGAGTCTTTTGCCTTTCGAGTGTATTGAAGTCATCAATACTGTCGAAAGGTATTATTTGTTTTAAGGTCATATTAAGCCACTTTCTAAATGCTTTCGAAAGGATTATGGATTTCGAAGGGAATGGTTTCGAAAGGGGTTTCGAAGTTATCCTTCAATATTTTAAAGGTAAGCTTTTGACTCTGTCAAAAGAAATGATTTCAACACCATCATTAATTATGCAATATTTTTATATGATAAAGATGGTTTCTAAAGAGATACTTTCATTTATATAAATTTCTTGGACCCAAATTATAATCTAATAAGGTAAACCCAATGATGTCGAAAGGGGAACTTTCAATGCTTTAGGAAGAGATACATCCAATGGTTTTGAAGCTGTGCTTCTAATAATTAATAAGTAACACTCTATTATATTCAAAAGGTGTCGAAAGGAAGATTTTAAAGTGTTTTTAAAGGCAGATGTTTAATGTTTTGAAAAGAGATATATGCTTTCGAAGGAGCTTATCCAAAAAGGTCGAAAGCAAGGTTTTGAAGATTTCGAAAGTATAGTTTTCAAAACAAATAATCCAATCTCATTTAAAAGCAAAACAATAGAATATTAACAAACAAAGTAATTTGAAATGGAATTTATGAAGAAGTTTTAATGGGCTAAAAGAATTAACCAAGTTATGTTGTTTTATTTTTCATATATGTATATATATTCACTTTATAATGAATGCAAAAAACTGTATTTTGGAAAAAAGGTAAAATAACCAGTTAGGTTGACCTAGTAGTGAATATAAATAAAAGATATTGGCAGGGACCAATAGGTTAACAGTAAGCCCATGAAAACTGTGTTAGGAAAATGATATTGACAGATAGTTAATAGGTTCTTAGTTAGCCATGAAAACTAGGAAAAAAGTAAGATATTGACAGTTAGTCAATAGGTTCCTAGTAAATTGATATTGATAGTTAGTCAATAGGTTCCTAGTCAGCCAATGAAAACTAGGATAAAAGAAACGATATTGGAATTACCAATAGGTTCATAGTAATCCCGTGAAAACTATATAATTGGACAGGGAGTCCTTAAAAGTTTAATCGGTTATTAGTCAGCCCATGAAAACCATTAGGTTAATAATAATCCTAGATACTATAATTATGACAGATAGTCAAAATGAATTAGGGATGGGTAATCCAAAATTGATTCAATTGTTTTTCATATCATCACATAATAATGTTATGGATTGAATTAACCATTGTGGATGCAGGGGCACAAAAATTGGTTTTAAAGGTTTCTAAGATACTAGTGAGGGGAAACCCATTCTGCTAAGCGGCGTGGTCTCATTATATATCTAAATGATTTGAGATGGTATATTATTATTCATACCAGGCTTTATGTCTGACTCGAAGTTTATGTTTTCCCCTTAAACTCTTGGGTACTTGATTGATTTGAGTAGTTTGAGATTTGAGGTTTTCAGGTACCTCTTAAGACGAAAAGGCTTCTAAAGTCATGCAGGAGGCATGTTGTTATTTAAGTTCCTTCTAATGTGATTCTGCTGTGTTGTTGTGTTAAGGCAAAGTTGTTTATTGCCTATTATAGACTCTGATCACCAAGAGGGCATCTTCATATGTCGCTCTTGGGGTATATTGTAATAATTATATTTTTCTAAGCGTGGTTAACATTATGGGATTATGTAAAGAATGTTGAAATGATTTTGGAATGAAATGTGAAAGTTGTTTTGAAATTTTAAACTATTTCCATATCTATGTGTTTCTGGTATATCAATTTATCTAACATTATTGTATTTGGTCGCCGAGGATTAATAACTATGGATGACCGTAGCATCCGTAGCCATTAGTTTTGGGCCTTCAAGTGGGGGATGTTACAAGTTGGTATCAGAGCATAGGTTTATAAAAATTTAAGTAATTAAAACCTAAAAGATTTTCAAAACATAATCCAATGAATCAAAAATTTTATCGAGGTTTGGGTTAACACGATTGTAACGTACTTGTATCTGATATGTATATAAGTGTGTGTATATATAAGTACATAATTCCTCTTTCTCTTAGACCGTTCTTCTGTATCTTACTAAGGCTCGTATGCAGATTTATGAGAAAGAAGATATGGAAGCAGGAAACAGAATAGGAAATCCAGGTAGAGGAAGCACCACAACTGATGGAAATGCTCGATCCAACACCCGGAGGAACCAAGGTCGACAGGCTAACGCTAATCAAAATGTGGAAGCTAATGTGAGTGCAGGGAATCCACTAGTAGATGCGGTGATGATGTATCAGTTCCTTGCTAATTTCATGTAAGCAGGAACTACTGGAGTGGTCGGAAATATTGGAGGAGCAAATCTTGTGATTCTCATTGGGAATAATTATGCCAAGCTAAACCGAGACTACATCAGTTTGGGTGGAAAACTATTTATGGGAACGGGAGATGCTATAGAAGTGGAGAATTGGCTGTTACACTATGAAAGGATTTACTCTGAATTTGGGTTTAGAAGATGAGCAGAAGAGAAGGTTGGCTTCTAGGCAGTTGCAAGGGTCAGCACTTCATTGTTGGAATGGTGTGACTGCCGGAGTTCCAGAAGAAGAATTGACTTAGGCTGATTTTCGAACGAGATTTGAACAGATATTTATTTCTGAAGTTGCCAATTCAGCATTAATGAGAAAATTTATGGATTAATTCAGGGAGATATGTCAGTTATGGGGTATGCAAATAGATTTGATGAGCTATCTCGATATGGATACGCTTTTATAGACATTGACATCAGAAGGAATGAAAAGTTCATTCGGGGACTGAGGCCGGAGCTTGCTAGGGCGACCCTGACTCATATCCTTGATCCTTGTAATGTGGTGGTGGAGATGGCCATTTGCCATGAAGAGATGCTTGATATTTGTGCTAGAGAGAAGCCAGTTGAATCCTAGGGTCCTCAGGGTAAGAAGAGGAAGTTCTTCAAAAAGAAAGGAGCCCAACAGGGAGATTCAACCAAGAAGTCAAAAGCTGATTTAGTCTGCTACAAATATGATAAAAAGGGTCATTTTACAAACGAGTGCCGGTCAGGCAGGGGGCAGAAGAAGGCTGCGGATAAGAAGCATATTAAGTGCTACAATTGCGATCAAGTTGGGCATTACAAGAACCAGTGTCCAGAGCCAGTTTGGGCAGAAAAAGGAAAGGTTTTTGCATTGGACCACCGTCTTCTTCCAAATCAACCGCAGCAAATAAGGGAAATACTGTGATGGAAGGTACATTTTTGATTCAAAGTATTCAGTTATGATACTATTTGATACCGGTACATCACATTCATTTATATCCCAGAATTTGGTTAATAAGTTATGTTTAGAACCCACTTACCATGTTTCTTCCTTAAGGGTTACGAATCCAATAGGAGAGTATGCAACTCTAGGAATGAGTGTGACCAATTAGAAATTGATTTGTTAGGTCATATGATTGCATGTGGTTTGTATGTTTATAATTTCATAGAATTCGGGATCATTTTGGGTATGGATTGGTTGGGTAGATACGAGGCCAGGATATTTTGCTAGGATGGGGAAATATCATCAAGACATTTAAATAGTCAAAACTGAATCATCTTCTCAGTAAGGACATATGACCAAAGTGTTTGTGTTGTGCTAAGTTCCTTCGAAGTAGTGGAGGACCTAAGTCAAATTCGAGTTGCAAGAGAGTTTGTAGAGGTATTTGAGCCAATCACAGAACTACCACCGAAACAAGCTATTGAGTTTCGAATAGATCTTGTGCCAGGAGTTGAACCTGTCAGTAGACCACCTAGCAGAATGACACCGATTGAGATGAAAGAATTAAAGGTGCAGCTAGTGGATCTAGAAGGAAGGAATTTTATTAGACCAAGCAGATCGCCTTGGGGAGCGGTCGCGGTTTTCATGAAGAAGTTAGATGGGTCATTGCAGATGTGCATTGACTACCGTAAGCTGAACGAAAGGACGATCAAGAATAGGTATCTTGCCACAGATTGACGATCTGTTTGATCAGTTAAGTGGAGACAAAGTGTTTTCCCAATTGGATTTGGTGACGGGGTTCCATTAGTTGAGAGTAGCAGAGGGCAGTATTCCTTTGACAACATTTCAAACTAGCTATGGTTCGTATGAGTGGTTAGTGATGCCATTCGGATTGACGAATGCACTTGCTTTCTTCGTGGACTTGATGAACTGGGTTTTCTAGGAACAATTGGATAGGTTTGTGTTAGTATTCATAGATGACATTTTGGTGTACTCGAAAGATGTGAGAGAGCATGAGGATCATTTGAGAGTAGTGCTTGAGATGCTAAGGCAGCATCAGCTAAAGGCGAAGTTTTCTAAATATCATTTTTAGAAGAAGGCGGTCAAGTTTCTTGGTCATGTAGTTTTGAAGGAAGGTTTAGCAGTAGATCCAGTTAAGATCGGAGCTGTCAATAATTGGAAGAGACCAGAGACGGTAACCGAGATTAGAAGTTTTCTCGGACTTGCTGGCCATTATCAGCGATTCATTAGAGATTTTTCGCGAATAGCAGCACCTTAACTAAGTTGACCAGGAAGGATGTGAAGTTCATTTGGTCCAACAAATGTGAGGAAGGGTTCCTTAAGTTAAAACATTTCTTGACCAACGCGCCAGTGTTAATTGTTCCAGATGGAAACCAAGGATTGTGGGTGTACACTGATGCATATGGAACGAGATTGGGAGCTGTTTTGATGCAGAATGGCAAAGTCATTGCCTACACTTCACGACATCTTAGACCGCACGAGGTAAGATATCATACTCATGATTTGGAGTTGGCTGTGGTGATCTTCGCATTGAAAATTTAGAGACATTATCTCTTAAGAGAGAGATTTGAGCTATACACTGATCATAAGTCCTTAAGATATTTATTCTCTCAGAAAGAGTTGAATATGCGATAACAGAGGTGGTTGGAATTTTTGGCTGCTTATGATTTTGGTATAGAATATACTCCTCGGAAAGGAAATAAGGTTGCGAATGCCCTTAGCAGGAAACATCAGAATGTGGTATTAGCTATGTTGGCAGAATGGAAGGATTTAGAAGTTTTGGCTACGTGTAGTATAAAGTTGAGATCCACTGCTGATTCTAGTCAGAGTACTACTATGTTGGCCTGTTTAGAGGTTCGACTAGTGCTGATCAAGGGAATATCTTCTAAACAGAAAGAGGATCCAGAGTTAGCCGAGAAAATTAGAAGACTCGAGGTGGAATCCGAGACCGATGATCTTAAAGATTTTGGCATCGACCAGAGAGGATGGTTGAGGAAGAAGGAACGATTATATGTTCCAAATATAGAGAACTTGAGAAGAGAAGTTCTAGATGAGTGCCATCGATCCAAGTTTACGATTCATCCTGGGGAACCAAGATGTATCAAGATATGAAGAGAAGCTTCTATTAGGAAAGCATGAAGAGGGATGTTGGCTTGTGGGTTAAACAACGTGCTAACTGTTAATAAGTGAAAGCCGAACACCAGAAGTCGAGCGGGTTGCTTCAGCCTTAAGTGATTCCAGTTTGGAAGAGGGATTCTATATCCATGATTTTTTTATAGACGGGTTGACAAGGTCGAACAGGGGAAACGAAAGCATATGGGTCATAGTGGACAGATTGACCAAGAGCGCCCATTTCATTCGAATCAAGTCAACCATGACAACACATGTTTTAGCAAAGTTGTTCGTGAAGAACATAGTTAGACTTCATGAAATTCCTAGTAGCATAGTCAGCGATAGAGATGCACTATTCACTAGCGTGTTTTGAAGAAGTCTACAGAGAGTATTAGGTACCAAGCTCAAGATGAGTACAGCATATCACTCACAGACAGATGGCAGTCTGAGAGAGTCAATAAGGTACTCGAAGATTTATTGA
Organism: Allium fistulosum; assembly: GCA_030737815.1. Taxonomy (NCBI): domain Eukaryota; kingdom Viridiplantae; phylum Streptophyta; class Magnoliopsida; order Asparagales; family Amaryllidaceae; genus Allium; species Allium fistulosum. The sequence continues at coordinate 1,544,706,818 of CM060901.1, read as the reverse complement.
AGGCTTGTGTACTAAACTTTGGTGGATCTTGGGAAGATCGCCTGCAATTGATTGAGTTTTCCTATAATAATACTTTTCAGACTAGTATAGGAATGGCGCCTTTTGAAGCTTTAAATGAAAAGCCATGCAAATTTCCAACATGTTGGTTAAAGACTGGAGACAGATTAGTCTTAGGTCTAAATATGGTTAGAGAGGCATTAGAGAAGATTGAGTTAACCAGAGATCGGATGAAGGAAGCTCAGTCCAGACAGAAATGTTAGGCAGATAAAAGGCGTAAAGACCTAGAGTTCTCAGTTGGAGGCAGAGTTTTTATTAAGGTGTCACCAATGAAGGGAGTGATACGATTTGAAAAGTCAGGGAAGATGGCACCGAAATTTGTTGGTCCATTCTAGATTATAGAAAGGATTGGAAAGCTCGCATACAGAGTAGAATTGCCGAGTAATATGGCAGGCATCCATAATGTATTTCATGTGTCTCATCTTCGCAAGTATGTGCATGATCCAGAGACTACTATTCCTCTAACTGGGTTAGATGAGTTAGTAGTAGAGCCTAATTTGACAGTTGTTAGACAACCAGTTCGAGTTATGGTAAGAGATGAGAAAAGATTAAGGTCCAAGACAGTCAAGTTGGTGAAAGTTCAATGGAGCGACAACGAGAAAGACTATACTTGGGAGACAGAAGATAGGATTAAAGATACCCATCCTGATCTGCTTTAAATGGTATGCCTATATTAGATTTATATAGATGGTCGCTAGTCAGATAAACTAGTATAGTTGTTGGGAGTGGTTACAGATGATTGCTATAATTAGTATTTAGTCCTTGTTGAATTTCAAGGATGAAATTCTTTAAGGAAGGGAGTCTGTAACACCCCTAATTTTAATAACATTATTCAACATATTTAATTAGATAAATTAAATAGAATAATGAAAATATTAAGTGATAAAGGGATTGAGATTTGAATAAATGTAAGTGGCCATGCTTGTTAATAAGAATGAGATTAAAAGAATGGTTTATATACTAATGAAATTATGTAAGGGTATAATGGGATTTAACTACACCTAAACTTAACTTTATATATACGAGTATATATGCACGCCTAGGTGGGCCTGCATTTAATCACAATATGCATGCATTATAGTTGCACATTTGGAAGTAGATTTGACAATGCCATTATCAATATAAACTGAACCTGAAGCAACGACGGAGAAGACCGAGACAATTGAAGAACATTTGTAGAACTAACTTGTAAGCATTCAAGTTTTATCATTTGTTTCTTTTGTTTTGGTTTATTTATACGACTGGATATGGAAATAATACTTGTACTTTTACATGCATGCGCTCTTTTAGCTAACGTGGGCTATGAGCAAAAATATTCTTGGTTGTCTTATGACAGGGTTGGCCGGTTGAAACAAATTCGTGCATTAACACCCAAATGCGGAGACATAAAAACAGGCATATTTGTTCTGGCATGGAGAAAGCCGGTGCCCATGTAGTGAAGCTCAAGGCCGAAGTTCCAGCCTGGAGGAGATGAAGAAGGGTGGTGAGAAGAAGGATGGAAAGGTTGAAGGTGTCGTTGGAGGTGTAAATTTTTTTTTTTTTTGCTAGATTGACCACGTGAACTTTGAGAATTTACATGTGATCCCACTTTAACCGTGTGTTTGATGAATTTCTACATGGGTTTGCATGTCCACATGTGTACCATGTACGCGATGATTATGTATCTATGTTATTGATGTGAAATTTAATTCCATACGTTCATTTTTCACTCTATCTTCTAATGGAATAAACCACTACATCTCAAAACATAATAAAAATCTTCTTAAACCAAATATTGAGTATATAATCAACTTGCTACCTAAAACAAAAGGTGAATTGCATTAATTTGTGACAGATGCGTAATACGAACTTGAGCCAAGTTGGTCAGACCGATTACTCCACTTTACCAATTCAAGAATCATCCACCATCTTGTTAATACAAAATCAACTTATTACACATTGCATCCTTCATTCAAATATGATACATCTATTCATGCATTAAAAAAAGAAAAAAAGATAGAGTGAAAAAACCTGATATGCATTAAAAAAGAAAAAAAAGAGGAAACAGTGGATATAATAGTTTTCTGAAGCACTTGTTTTTTCTAGAACAGTTAGTGTAAAAATTGTGCAATGAAAGCCTGATTAATGAAAATAATGCACATCTGATGAAAATTATGCTCAATCGATGAAGTTTGAAAAATTGTTCTCCAACTTAAAACTCATTTTCAGTAACACATGCATAATGTTAATGTGTTTTTCACCTCACGCCAATGTTCTTCACCTGATTACAACTTTAACCAAACTCTAGAATAATGTATGTGAAACAAATGGGCCCAAAATATTACAATGGGTTTCAACAAACAATTAATGATTATAGATGAATTGATTACCACAATAGTCTTACCTACTCCAACCTTATTATTGCAGCCTTATGGCATTACTTATTTTATATAGTTAATGTTCATGCCAAAATAAATCAAAACACAAACAAACATCTAAAATAAAAATGCAACCTTCTAGCATTGTAATGGTAATTGTTCATTTTATACGGACAATGTAAGATTAATATTTTTCCAAACATACACTTAAAATAAAATGCAAAAATAAATCACAGAATAGATGAATCATTTACTTTAAATCTAAACTTGTACAATACTAAATCAATATATATAATATATAAATATAAATCAATCTATATAATATACAGTCATAATTTATAGTAATATGATGGTATATTATCTTCACACAGTATATGTGATATATGAATTTCAATTTATTTTAAGAGCAATGGTGCAGTAACCATATCAATACTAAGAACACGATACATATTAAGATTTCACTCATAGGCGTGATCAATAGGTACGCAATTTCCATATAGAAGTCAAATGCAACTGAGAATCAATCAGTAGCAATGCCCGTTCAAAATATTAAGATAAACTCTTTCCAAGAATCTTACAGATAATTATAACCAAACTTTGAGGTCTGATACATATAAAATTAAACAAATAAGGCTAATTCCTGAACCAACAACATTTAGTGGTCATACTCTTTTTAACTTAATCTACAGTGCCTTTAGTTTCGACGGGATTGATATAACCAAGCTTTTAGATGCAATCTCATACACATTTTCAGACAGTCCATTTGCTGACATTATTTTCTCCAATTATGCCAGTCGTAAGAGTATTATAAGAATTGATGTAATGTAAAGTAAGCCTCCCCATAAATGTCTGAACTTCATATTTAGATCTTGAATCTCATTAAAAGGAAAAAAATATATATACTAACTTATTAGTTCAAGTGAATAGTAATAGGTAAAGTGTTTGGATAGATAAATCAGAAATTCTCATTTTGTTAATATTATTTTTATTGGCATGCTCCAATACACTAAATTAGATGTACAGCTATTAATAGTTTAATGGTAATGTAAATAGCTTTCATATAAGTATTGCTGAAGCAATGAGGTAAATAAAGCAACAAATTACCTTGTTGCTTGTTAACTTTTGGACCTCATCAATAGCCCACATCGAGCTTGCTCCTTTCTCTATAGAATTTGAAATATCCAACTTCAGCTTCAACAATAGCACTCGGGTATTGTGAACTGTCTTGTGCATGAATAATGTGGTTACTCATTTGCCTCACTGAAATAAATAAAAATAAAAGGTGAAACTCTTATCATCATGAATAGCACTGCGTTAGAGCATAGTAATCATCTAAAATTGCTTCATAATAGGATTTTGAACTACTGCAAAAAAACAATCGTTTAACTTAAAAAACAATAGAAAACCGAATCAAAAATGAATTCAAACAGCATCAGTACAATATGAAAACAGTTATAAAAAGAAATATATTATAGTTTTCTTTTCATCCTTACTTTCAATCGCTTTCGATTAGTAATACGTTGCCCTTTGCAGTGTTTTTTTACTGAACAAAGCAATGCAAAGCCAGCGTGTCTATTTTAACTCAATGATTTTTTTTTCACGTGCGCAGATACTTAAACATGCAAAACCACTGAATCAAATCCCTCTTGTGGGCCCTCTTCTTACACCTCCAGTCAGTCAGCGCATCTACAGTTTCAAAAGTAGTTGTGAGAGCTGCAACCGATCCTATATTTCCTTCTGTGATAGTCAATGTCTATGGCATGTTGCGTTTCAGTGAGTAGTAGAAATAAAATCGCACTATTTAATCTCTATCTTATTGTAGTATTTTTATAAAAAAAAACCTACTCCAAACAGTAGAGCTAAGTAATTAGGCTAGATCGTCAAATCCGACCTCCCGCTTGTTGTAGTATTTTGTTTACCAATAATATTCCCAAAATTTTGGATACTCCACTCTTTAATTTTGTTCAGTATGATCATGATAATTGTAAAGTTTGCTAAATGTTCTCTTCATAAGTTGAATGTCACATAATCATACAAACATTCAGGAAAAATCATTCTACAGGCATGCTAATGTCACAACTTATATTATTTTCTATAGATCCAACATATATACAGGTTATCAATAGATCTAACACAAAAAAAAACATTCATAAAAACAACAGTTGTGTCCAACAACAAAACATCATGAAACCAACTACAAAACTGAATATGAACAACAACAGACGCAAAATATCAAACCTCAAACATGATACATGAATAACAACATGATAAGTTGCCCTTTTAAAAATTAAAATTAAAATAGGCAGTACTTAGACTCTTTTGCTGAACCAGTAATGCATCCAAGAGGAACATTCTTTTGGTTAACATATCCAATCGAACCAGTAGAATAAATCCAAGGACAAATCGATATCGATAAGTTGCCCATCCGCAGTGGAAAGTCATATGAAACAATGCACGTGACAATCAACCATGTATGTTACAATCATGTATGTGGTAGTCAAAAAAGATAATTATATGGTATTAACTATAATTAGGCAAATTCTATTTGAAGAACTGACTTGTCGAGTAGCCCCCAAATTTTGAAAGAAATAAAAAACCCCATTTTGCTGAGTTGTCCCCACTTTAAAAAAAAAGTAGGTGGAGTGTGTTTCATATCAAATCACTTATCGTGTATATGATACCTACTGCTATTTCATATTAGTACATCAAATTTATTCCCTTGGCTTACTCCCTATCTCACCTTGGATAATAAAAACATATACGGGAAGGGATCTATCTCATCTCTCTTTCATGGTAACTTAGTTCAAGATCATATTTCCACTATTGTTTGTAGTTTTATTGCACCCTATTTTTAAAGCTCATCATAATCTTTTCTCCACTTTACCATCTCCCTTCCAAACAAAAGACTTATCAAGGAAACCTTCTTGTTTGTACTCTACCACTGCCCACTTTCCATGAGTTTCTCCAACATTTTGTGCAAGTGCTCCACTGAGAACCACTGTTGAAATCTAGCATTGATAATTGTGGCTCTTCCATCACGCCGTTGTTAACCCCCTTTCAAGGAATACCACTCAAATCACCAGCAGTAGTCATATCTGATTAGCTTATCTCAAAGCATGAGCATCACCCATCACCCATTATACTATAGTGCTAAGAATCTGCAAGCAGTTGGATAATTTGGTTGGTTCATGAAATTGTGCAAGCAGTAGAAAGCATGATGGTGTGTACCATGATGTGCATGAGGAAACCACAAATGTATACAAATGATAAGTCAGTTAGATCTACACACTTAGTGTGAGAGATGCAAACATTTTTTGTTGAGAATTAACATAACAAATTTTTAATCTCACTGAAACGATCAGTAGTGATTACCTATTCTTTGAGAAATATCTTTTTTAAATATATCAGTGTTACCAAATTTTTAGATAGTCCTACTGTCTACGATGATGCTTTTTCCATGCAAATAATCATAAAAAATAAAAGCTTTATTTTTGCTCAAAATGGTTGTCTCATGACTTACATACATATATGTTATAATGAGTTTAATGAAGCTAAGGATTGTTATATTTTTATACTCAGTAATGGATGTCAAGATAACTTTGAAGGACATTAATCACAATTAAAAATCTTTAGTAGCTTTTCCAAAAAATTATATAGAAAGTTGTTGAGTAAGCCAATTGCTAATATTAGACACATGCGTAACAACTTTAATAGTATTGTGTACAAAAAGATATAAAAATGAAAATTATCCATCGTCTTTTCGAAAGTGCACAAACCTAAATATATATATATAAACACATCTGGAATAAAAAAATTCAATGGTAACTTAAGTGAAAAGATGTTTCCACATTATATTAGTGCAAACATTCATATAGTTGAAAAAGGCGAACTGGTCATGTTAATCATTTAGATTTGCCAGGACCATTTAAATATTAAGAACTGTCTCCAACTGAAATGGAACATTACTTATGAATGCATATAGTTTTGACTAATGACCAATGAATTCACAAATTATGTCGAAAAAGGCGAACTGGTCCTGTTAATCATTTAGATTTGCCAGGACCATTTAAATATTAAGAACTGTCTCCAACTGAAATGGAACATTACTTATGAATGCATATAGTTCTGACTAATGACCAATGAATTCACAAATTATACCTTTAAAGGATCAAAAGGACTGCCTGAATCACAGTTGAAAGGATAAGTTCCATTTTTAAAGTTTGGCCACGTTCCATGAATCCCAAAATCAGCAGCAGGCTTCCCACTCCCAGGATAACAGCATTTTTCCTCTGTATTGCAATAAGACCCTCTCAATAATCCAAACGCTGACTTAATTGATATTTGTAAGAATTTTGAAATGAAAGAAGTGTTGTTAAAACCACTTCTTTTTTCGTTCAAGTATTCGATCTTCCCAAAGACAAATGACTTTAAAAAAAAGTACTACTAAAATGATTGATGTTTTTTCGAAATGTAATGACCACTCATAGGGTGTATCCTAAATAAGATTTTAAGCCAGACTGCTTCATTCAAGTCTAGAACTTAGGCAAGTCAACTAAATCAAGAAACAGTGGCTATGGAGGAAGATCGAAAGCCCATCGCCCTCACTTGAAGATGAAAGATCAAATTCGATTCAAAGATCAGAATTTTATTTATAGCAAAGTTGTAACCATTTTCTATATTGACATTTATGTTGTATTCATCTTAATTTCTATACGTTATTATCATTCATACATCTAAGAGCTGTGTTATATGTTGCAAGTAGAATTATAACTTGCATCCACCTATTGATTTTGTTAAATCTGATGTAAATGATACTTGCTTTCTTTCACAGTTTACAAACTCAGTAGTTTTATAAATTCCTATGGTTAGACATGATGATTGTTGTTAATATTAAAAATTAAATTAGGAATTTACTATTGCCAATTTTAATTTGGATGAAAACAACATTAGTTCCTTTATGAAACAATCATATTTATTGTAGATTTTTAAATGGGATTTCAATGAAAAATACCAAAATTCCTAGTGTTTACCTTCATGGAAAATCAGTTAATGAAAAAATATAGGAAAAACAGTATAACCAATAATTTTGATGAAGTAGATTTTGTACGGTGTCTCCTTTATAGTGTATACTTGTCAAACTGGAAACTTGACAGTGAGTATATCTTTACATAGAAATGTGTAAGCCGAACAAATAACGGTATTAAGCAATTAAAAGAGTAAGAATATGACATCTTGATCATAAACCATAGTTAGATTATTTACCAAACCAACAGAGCTTAATGAGAACTAAAAGCTTCCACTTTGATTTTGATTCCATGATGAAATTAGGTTGGCCGATGATTCAAGATTAAATTTAAAAAGCGATTGATTTGGATCGATCCAAAAAAATAAGTTATTAAATTGAGGAAAAGGAGAAATTGGGGATAAGGAAGGAGGGAACGATTAAAACTTGAGAAATGGTGGACCACAATCGAAACTGCTAAATCCAGTGGAGTAGCTGGATTCACTGTTTAGGAATGACGTGTAGAATGGTAAACCTTCAGATATATGTTAAGCGAGTTAAATTAATTAGTCCTTACGTTGTCCAAAATATATTAATTGTTGTTATATATAAGCTAAGAGACCAAAAAGGAGGTTGTTCTAATAATAAATAATCAAGTTGAAATGTTGTTGTTAGTATAGCAGTGGAGCTTATGAACAGATGGCATGCGAACTGAGAATACAATTTAGTTTAAATAGTTTTAGCTCCTACACTATTAATAGTACTTTAAAGGGTATTTTGGGAAATTCAAAAAGACGCGGTTGAATTCAATTCATTGAATTCTCATTATTAATAGTAGATATATATATATATGTTGTTTACCCTTAAATCCATTCCCAATCATGTTCATTTTCTCACAAAATAAAATCGTAAGTAAAGAAAATCAGGCTAGCCATTAAAAAGAAAAGAAGAGAAAATTCAAAGAAAAAGAAGAGAAAGTAAAAAAGGGAAATCAAACACATCTCAATCCATTTTCCTTATCAAAGATTAAGGTGAATGATAATTTCCATCTCTATTTGTTAAATATATGTTTCGGATTTAAGTTTAAATTCGTATATATGATGTTTGATGATGATATGCCTGAATTATGGTTTGTTTAAATATAAACAAGATTGTTTAAATAATGGTTCATATGGTTTTAGATCAAAACCATGTGATATTGATGTTTAATTGCTATGGAAAAATTATATGTCATGCAAAACATGATTTTAGAGTTGGGTTTTAAGTTTTATAATTTTCCAAGCTTTGGAAAGGTTATTATGAATTTTTGAATGAAAATATAGCACATTGGGTTTAATAATTTATTTCAGAAAATATATTAAGAATTTGGATTCGAAATTTTAATATGTTAGATAATAAGATCAAAGTAAATTTCTGTGAATTTTGGGGATTTTTCTTAAGTGATTTGATATACAAAATAAATTATTTTGAGAAGAAGATCAAAATGATTTACGTATAAATAAAAAGGAAGGTTTTATTTGCAAAAGTTTAAGTTTGATACATATCCGAAATAAAAAGGCGGTTAATTTTGAAAAGCATGGGAAAAGTTAAGGCAACTAATAAGAAATTTACACGTAGCCAGCTTAGTTTATATAAGCTGCTTAATTTAGCATTTAACCTAGAAAAACAGGTTTCACCTCTATTCAAAGTACCTTTCGCCCTTTCCTTTCACCTTCGACTATGTCGAAACCCCATTAAGTTAAATTCAATACACATGGTATCATCTAGGTGATACGTAGTGGATTGGAGAAAGGTGAAAGGTATGGTGTCGAAAGCATAGCTTCCAATGGGGTCGTTACCTCAGTTTGTTTTAAAAAGATAAGTGCCTGCCTTTGTTTAACTAAGCTTTGGACTTAGTCGATACGTATGTTTTCAAAAGAAGTTTTATAATGGCTTTCGTAGGGGTTGCATGTTTGTTTTAAAAGAAAAAAAAGGGTTTCGAAGGAGTTCCTTTAATTATAAATGAATGCTTCTGAAAGAAGGGGTTCCGACCTAGTTGAAACCTTGCCGCTGATTCTTTTGCCTTAGTAACATCGCCCTACTTGGAGGCCCAAAACTAAGGGCTACGGATGCTGCAGTCATCCATAGTTCTTAATCCTCGGTGTCCAAACGCGGCGATATTAGATACATCACAGAAATACAAGAATATGGAAAAAAATTAAACAACAAAACAAATTCCACATTCCATTTCAAAATATTCCAAATTGATTACATAATCCCAATTCGAAGACCACATTCAGATAACATATAATTATTACAAAAGACGCCAAGAGCGACGTATGAAGATGCCCCCTTGGTAGATCAGAATATATAGATAGGCAAGAAAACAATTTTCCTTTTCAAACAAACACATAGCAGAAATAAAAGAATTCTAATAACGAGTTTGCCTCCTGCACGTCCTCGGAAGCTTTATTCGGCTAAAGAAACACCTGAAAACCTTAACTCTCAATCTACTCAAAATCAATTGAGTACCTGAGAGTTTAAGGGGAAAACAAAAACTTCGAGTCAGACATAAAGCCTGGTATGAATAATAATTCATCTCAAACCATTTGGATATCTAGTGAGACCATGCCGCTTAGCGGAATGGGTTTTCGCCTCACTAGTATCCTAAAACATTTATAAAACCATATACCATGCTCCTGCATCCACAATGGTTAAAACATAGTATTTTATAACATTATGATGATGTGCAAAACAATTAAATCAATTGTGGATTGCTCATCCCCATCATTCTGACTATCTCTCTCAATTATAGTTTCTAGGGTTACTATTAACCTGTTAAATGTTAAGAACTATCTGTCCAATTACTTAGTTTTCATGGATCACTAAGAACCTATTGGTAACTCCAATATCTTATTTCTTATCCTAGTTTTCATAGGCTAACTAGCAACCTGTTGGCTGACTGCTAATATCTTAATCCGGATATAGTTTTCATGGGCTAACTATAAACCAACTGGCCCCTGCCAGTATCAAACCATAGTTTTCATGGGCTGACTATGAACCTATTGGCCTCTACCAATATCATACAGTTTTCATGGGCTTACTGCAAACCTATTGGCCCATTCTGATATCTTTAATTTAAATTTTAACATCTGTTAAGTTATATTCACTATTGGGTCAACCTAACTGGTTATTCTGTCCTTTCCCCAAAATACAGTTATGGGTTAATAACATAGTGAATGCCATTTCAAAATCTTTATTTATGCCATGGTTATTACTTTAAATTGAGATTGGGTTTATGTTTTGAAACCAAAAACATCTCTTTCGAATTTTCTGGATAGCCTCCTTTCAGAAGCAAAGATCTCTTTCAAAACATTGAATACATACCTTTCGAAGCCCTTAATAAACATTCTCTTTCGAAACCTATTATACCTTTCAATGGTATCAAATCATCTTTTAAAAATATATAGCTTCGAAACAAATGAAAGTACTCCTTTCAAAAGCATTGGGTTTACTCTTAAAAATCATTAGGGTCAAAATGGTTATATACGAAAGTATCTCTTTCGAAACCAACAAAAATTTGTTTTGGGGAAAAATTGATGGTTATGGAACTATCTTAGTCAAAAACAAAACCTTTAAAACAAAAACTTTGAAGGACAGAGTCGAAACCCTCTTTCGACTCCATCTCCTTCGAAACCATCAACCCCTTCGAAAGCATTCAGGAAAAAGGCTTACAGGTTAAAACAGAAGTAACCCCTTCGACAACATAGATAACTTCAATGTAGTCGAAAGGGGGATTAGCGGCTTGGCTTCGACTGGGACGAAACCTCTCCTTTCGAAAGCAATTTATAAAGAAAAATGTACTCTTTCGAAAGAAAATACTTTAACATGACATGGCAACCTTCTTCGAAAGCATAGCTTTCAACAGTGTCAAAAGCTTTAGGTAAAACTAGGAAAGGGGTTTAACTTATGAAAACATAGCAAGGTTTCGACCCCATCGGAAGTTACCCCTTTCGACGCCATGGCTTCTGCCTTCCTTCCAATCCACTGCATACCACATAAGTGATATCATGTGTATTGGTTTCGACTGTAGTGGTTTCGACTGTGTTTGTTTCGACTGAGATGAGGCGGAGTCTTTGGAGTCGGAAGGTACTTACTAACAGAGGCGAAACACCCTTTTCTGATTTAAAGGCTGAATTATAGCAACTTTTAGCAATTTCTTTTTAACAACTTGCCTATTTGTAAAACATTGATTGGCCACCATAAATCTTTTCAAATACTTTACCTTTTTAAAACTGCCACAGTTATTCAGATCCAAATTAAAGGATTTAAATGTTAAAACCTTTCCATATTACCAAAAACCGACATTTGCTAAAAAACCCTTCTTTTAAAATAATTTATTTCACCTAAATAATTGGGAAAAATCCCCAAAAATCACAGAAATTAAATTTCATCATGTAATCAAACATATTAAAATTTTAGACCCAATTTCTTTCTGAAATTCATGAAATAAATATTAAACCCAATTATATCATATTTTTCAATAAAAATTCATAATAAACTTTCCATAGCTTGGAAAATTATGATAATTAAAACTCATCTCCAAAATCATGTTTTACTTACATAAAAATTTTCCATGGCAATCTGAAATCATATATTCTCGGTTTTATACTAAAACCATACAAATTCATATTCTTATGAATTAAAACAAATCATCATATTATAACTCAAGCATATCATCATCCATATTATCACAAAAATGAATTTAAATCATAAATTCGAAACCATATAATCATAGAATAATTTAGAGATGGTAGAAGATTATTATTCACCTTAAACTTGATAAGAAATTTGAGATTTGTTGTTGATTAATTCTCTCTAGCTTTTCCTTAGCTTTAGATTATAATTCCTCTTTTCCTTCCTTGTTAATGGCCGGCTTTTGATTAGGGTTTAGAATTTTCGTTTGTGAAAGTGGAAATGAAACGTGAGACATGAATGGATAATCATAAAAGGATATAGCCATGTAAAATAAATGGCTATTTACTAATATTCCCATGTGTAGTTTAATTAACAAATAAACCATTTTAAAGCCCATTTACTTTGTTAATAAGCACGGCCCTATTATGTAATTTAATAAAATCTCAATCTCCTTATCATCATTGTCCTATTTAATTTATCAAATTAAATTTTCTGAATAATGCTATCAAAACTTAGGGATGTTATAGGCTCCCCTCTTAAAGAATTTCGTCCTTTAAATTCAGTAAGGACTAAATACTAAACATAACAATCATCTTTGACAACTCCTAACAACCATACTAGTCTAACTGACTAGCTACTATCTATATAAATCTAATATATACATACCCTTAAAGCAGATCAGGATAAGTATCTCTAATCTTATCCTCTGTCTTCCAAGTACAGTCCTTCTCGTTGTTGCTCCACTGGACTTTCACCAACCTAACTGTCTTGTTCCTTAATCTTTTCTCATCTCTAGCTACAACCAGAACTGTTTGTCTAACAAAAGTCAAATTAGGCTCTACCACTATGTCATCCAACCCTGTCGGAGGAATAGTAGTCTCTGGATCATGCACATAATTGCAAAGATGAGACACATGAAATACATTATGGACACCTGCCAAACTACTTGGCAACTCTATTATGTATGCGAGCTTTCCAATCCTCTCTATAATTTGGAATGGACCTACATATCTTGGGGCTAACTTCCCCGACCTTCCAAATCATACCACACCCTTCATAGGTGATACCTTAATGAAAATCTTATCTCTAACTGAGAATTCTAAGTCCTTACGCCTCTTATTTGCGTAACTATTCTGTCTTGACTGAGCTTCCTTCATCCTACCTCGGATTAATTCAATCTTTTCTAACGCCTCTCTAACCAAATCAGGACCTAAAACTAATCTGTCTACGGTCTCTAACCAACATGATGGTGATTTGCATGGCCTTCCATACAAAGCTTCAAAAGGCGCCATTCCTATACTAGTCTGATAACTATTATTATAGAAAAACTCAACTAAATGTAGGTGATCTTCCCAAGATCCACCAAAGTCCAATACACAAGCTCTCAATAATTCCTCGAGTACCTTATTAACTCTCTTTGTCTGCCCATCTGTCTGAGTGTGATACGCAGTACTCATGTTAAGCTTGGTACCCATCACTTCCTGTAGACTCTTCTAGAATTCACTAGTGAACAATGCATCTTTGTCACTGACTATACTACTAGGAACTCCATGCAGTCTAACTATGTGCTTTAGGAACAACTTTGCTAAAACAGGTGCCGTTCTGGTTGACTTAACTTGAATGAAATGGGCACTCTTGGCCAATCTGTCCACTATAACGCATATACTTTCATTACCTCTATTTGACCTTAGCAACCCATTTATGAAGTCCATGGATATCGAATCCCATTTCCAAATTGGAATCTCTAAAGGCTGTAGTAACTCACTTGGTTTCTGATGTTCAACTTTCACTTGTTGACAGTTTGCACACTGTCTAACCCACAAGCTAACATCCCTCTTCATGCCTTCCCAATAGAAGCTCCTCTTCATATCCTAATATATCTTGGTTCCTCCAGGATGAATTGTAAACTTAGATCAATGACATTCGCCAAGAACTTCTTTCCTTAAGTCCTCCACATTCGGAACACATAACCGTCCCTTCTTTCTTAGCCACCCTCTCTGGTCAAGGCTAAAATCCTTTAAATCATCGATCACTATTCCAACCTCAAGTCTTCTGATCTTCTCAGCTACTACTGGATCCTCCTTCTGCTTAGAAGAAATTTTCTCAATCATTATAGGTCAAACTTCTAAACAAGACAACTTGGCGGTACTCTGACTAGAACCAGCAGTCGATCTTAACTGCCCATCACAACTAACTAAAGCTTCTAAATCTCTCCATTCTATCAGCATAGCTAACACCATATTCTGATGTTTCCTACCAAGGGCATCTGCCACCTTATTACCTTTCCCTGGTGTATATTCCACACCAAAATCATAAGTAGCCAAAAACTCCAATCACCTCTGCTGTCTCATATTCAACTCCTTCTGAGAGAGTAAATACCGTAAAGACTTATGATCGATATACAACTCAAATCTCTCCCCTAGGAGATAATGTCTCTAGATCTTCAATGCGAAGATTATAGTTGCCAACTCCAAATGATGAGTAGGATATCTAACTTCATGCAGTTTAAGCTGCCTAGATGCTTAGGCAATGACTTTACCACTCTGCATCAACACTGTCCATAATCCAGTTCCAAATGCATCAGTATACGCCACCAATCCTTGGTTTCCGTCTGGAACTACTAACACTGGTACATTGGTCACATTTGTCGGACCAAACAAATCTTGCATCCTTTCTGGTTAGCTTAGTTAAGGGTGTTGCTATCTACGAGAAGTCTTTAATGAATCTCCGGTAGTAGCCAGCAAGTCCAAGAAAACTCCTGATCTCAGTCACTATCTATGGCCTCTTCCAATTATTCACACTTCGATCTTATCTAGATCGATTGACAATCCTTTCTCTGAAACCATGTGACCAGAAAACTTTACCTCTTTCTTTCAGAAATGACACTTGGTAAACTTGGCCTTTAGCTGATTATGTCTCAGCGTCTCGAGTACTACTCTAAGATGAACTTCATGCTCCCTCTCATCCTTAGAGTACACTAGAATGTCATATATAAACGCTAGTACAAACCCATCCAAGTACTCTTGGAAAACTCGGTTCATTAAATCTACGAAGAAAGCAGGTGCATTTTTCAATCCAAATGGCATCACCAACCACTCATATGAACCATATCTAGTTCGAAATGTTGTCAAAGGAATATTGTTCTCCGCCACTCTTAATTGATGGAAACCTATCGCCAAATCCAACTGGGAAAACACTCTGGCTGTACTCAACTGATCAAACAGATCATCAATTCTTGGCAAAGGATACTTATTTTCAATTGTCCTTTTGTTTAACTTACAATAGTCAATACACATCCTCAAAGATCCATCTAGTTTCTTCACGAACACCGCGGCCACTCCCCAAGGCAAACTGCTTGGTCTAATAAAACTCCTTCCTTATAGTTCCACTAGCTACACCTTCAATTCCTTCATCTCAGTTGGCGTCATCCTGCTAGGTGGTCTACTTACAGGTTCAGCTCATGGCACAAGATCTATTCTAAACTCAACAACTCTTTTCAGGGGTAGTCTAGTGACTGGCTCAAAAACATCTGCAAATTCTCTTGCTACCAGAACCTGACTTAGCTCATTTCCTACCTCCATAGCATTAAGCATAGCACTAACACTCCGGTCAGTATTCTGTACTGAGAATATTACTCGATTATGACTATTAGAGTGCTAAGTAATATTTCTCTATCTTGGAAAAATATTCTAGCCTCATACCTACCCAACCAATCCATACCCAAAATGATCTCGAAATCTACGAAATCAATAACATACAAACTGCATGCAAACTTATGACCTAACAAGTCAAGTTCTAATTGGTCACATCTTAACCCTAGAGTTGCATACCCTCCTATTGGATTCGCAACCCTTAAGGAAGTAACAAGGTAGGTGGGTTCTAAGCATAATCTATCAACCAAACACTGAGATATAAATGAATGTGATGCACCGGTATCAAAAAGTACTCTAACTGAAATACTCTAAATCAAAAGCGTACCTTCCATCACAGTCTTTCCCTTATCTGCTGCAGTAGGCCTAGCTGGTCCTATAGCAAAACCTTTTCCGTTGTCCTCCCTAGCTGGCTGTGGACACTGATTCTTGTAATGCCCAACTTGATCACAGTTGAAGCATTTCACATTCTTCTTAACTACAGCCTTCCTCTTATTTCTTGATCGGCATTCATTAGCAAAGTAACCCTTCTTGTCATACTTATAGCAAACAACCTCAGCCTTTGACTTCTTGGCCGTATCTCCCTTCTGGGTCCCCTTCCTTTTAAAGAATTTCATGTTAACTCTGGGTTTCCACTGACTTCTCCTTAGCTAAATCAGCAAGCAACTCCTCATGGCGAATAGCCATCTCCACCACTATATTGCAAGGATCATGAACATGTGTCATGGTTATCCTAGCAATCTCGGGCCTTAGTCCCCGAATAAACTTCTCATTCCTTTTAATGTCAGTATCTATAATAGCATATCCATATCTAGACAGTTCTTCAAACTTAGTAGCATACTCCACTACTGACATCTCTCCTTATACTAAATCCATAAATTTCCTCATCAGCTCAGACTTAGCAAACTTAGATACAAACTTTTGCTCAAATCTCGCCTTAAAATATTCCAAGTTAATTGTTCTTCCAGAACTCCAGCAGTGACACTATTCCACCAATGCAGTGTTGACCCCTGCAACTGCCTAAAGGCCAACCTCCTTCTTTGTCCATTATTCAGACCCAAATCTGTAAATATACGCTCATAATGCAATAGCCAATTCTGAACTTCTACGACACTCTCCGTTCCTAAAAATGGCTTCCCACCCAAACTGGTGTAATCTCTACTCAGTAAACCAATATTCCCAACTGGAGCTTCAAGATTTGCTCCTCCTTCATTTCCAGCAGTAGCTCCAACTTGCATCAAACCAGCTAAGAACTGATACATCACCCCCATATCTACTAGTGAATTTCCAACACCCACATTATCTTTAGCATTTTCGTTACTGGCATTAGCCGATCGACCTGGGTTTCTCCTAGTAGTGGGTCACGCATTCCCATTAGTTGTGGTGCTTCCTCCATCGAGATTTCCTCTTCCGTTTCCTGCTTCCATATCTCCTTTCTCGTAAATCTGTATACGAGCCTTAGTAAGATACAGAAGAATGGTCTAAGAGAACGGGGGATACCTAGTTTATATAACTATATATAAAATATAAGTACGTTACTATAGCGTTAATCCAAACCCCAATCTTATTATCTGATTCATTGGATTATGTTTGAAAAATCTTCTTTGTTTAAGTTTCTTTTAAAGTTTCATAAACCTATGTTATGATACCACTTGTAACATCCCCCTGCTTGGAGACACAAAACTAACGCTACAAATGCTGTAGTCATCCGTAGTTATTAATCCTTGACGACCAAACATGGCGATATTAGATACATTGATACACAGAAACACAAGAATATGGAAAAATTTAAACAACAAAACAAATTCCATATTCCATTTCAAAATATTCCAAATTGATTACATAATCCCAATTCGCAGACCACGTTCAAATAACATATAATTATTACAAAGTACGCCAAGAGCAACATATGAAGATGCCCCCTTGGTAGATCGGAGTACATAAATAGGCAAGAAAACAATTTGCCTTTACAAACAAACACACAGCGGAAATAAAAGAACACTAATAACAAGTTTGCCTCCTGCACATTCTTGGAAGCTTTATTCGGCTAAAGGAACACCTGGAAACCTTAACTCTCAATCTACTCAAAATCAATTGAGTATCCGAGAGTTTAAGGGGAAAACAAAAACTTTGAGTCAGACATAAAGCCTGGTATGAATAATAATTTACCATCTCTAACCATTTGGATATCTAGTGAGACTACGTCGCTTAGTGGAACGGGTATTCCCCTCATTAGTATCCTAAAACATTTATAAAATCATATATTATGCTCCTACATCTACAATGGTTAAAACGTAGTATTTAAAAAATTATGATGATATGCAAAACAATAAAATTAATTCTGGATTACCCATCCACATTCATTCTGACTATCTTTGTCAATTATAGTTTCTAGGGTTACTATTAATCCGTTAAATGTTAAGGACTATCTGTCCAATTACTTATTTTTCATGGAATCACTAAGAACCTATTGGTAACTCCAATATCTTATTTCTTATCCTAGTTTTCATAGGCTAACTAGGAACCTATTGGTTGACTGCCAATATCTTAATCCAGATATAGTTTTCATCGGCTAACTACAAACCTACTAGCCCTTGCCAGTATCAAACCATAGTTTTCATGGGCTGACTATGAACTTATTGGCCCCTGCCAATATCATACAGTTTTCATGGGCTTACTGCAAACCTATTGGCCCCTGCCAATATCTTTAATTTAAATTTTAACATTTGTTAATTTATATTCACTACTGGATTAACCTAACTGGTTATTCAGCCCTTTCCTTAAAATACAGTTATGGGTTAATAAAAAAGTGAATAACATTTCAAAATCTTTATTTATGCCATGGTTATTACTTTAAATTGAGATTAGGTTTATGTTTTGAAATCAAAAACATCTCTTTCGAAACCTCTGGATAGCCTCCTTTCGAAAGCAAAGATCTCTTTTCAAAACATAGAATACATACCTTTCGAAGCCCTTAATAAACATTTTCTTTCAAAACCTATTATACCTTTCGATGATATCAAATCATCTTTTAAAAATATAGAGCTTCAAAACAAATGAAAGTACCACTTTTGAAAGCATTGGGTTTACTCTTAAAAATCATTTGGGTCAAAATGGTTATATACGAAAGTATCTCTTTGGAAACCAACAAAAATTTGTTTTGGGGAAAAATTGATGGTGTCGGAACCATCTTAGTCGAAAGCAAAAACTTTCAAACAAAAACTTTGAAGGATAGAGTCAAAACCCCCCTTTCGACTCCATCTCCTTCAAAACCTTCAACCCCTTCGAAAGCATTCATGAAAAAGGCTTATATGTTAAAACAGAAGTAACCCCTTCGACAACATAGATGACTTCAATGTAGTCGAAAGGGGGATTAGCGGCTTGGCTTCGACTGGGATGAAATCTTTCCTTTCGAAAGCAATTATTTAAAGAAAAAGGTACTCTTTCGAAAGCAAATACTTTAATACGACATGGCAACATTCTTCGAAAGCTAGTTATAAATCCTTTTCAAAAGCATAGCTTTCGACTATGTCAAAGCTTTAGGTAAAACTAGGCAGATGGTTTAACTTATGAAAACATAGCAGGGTTTCGACCCTATCAGAAGCTGCCCCTTTCGACACCATGGCTTCCGCCTTCCTTCCAATGCACTACATACCACCAAAGTGATATCATGTGTATTGGTTTCAACTATTTTGGTTTCGACTGAGACGAGGCGGAGTCTATGGAGTCGGAAGGTACTTACTAACAGAGGCGAAACGCCCTTTTTGATTTAAAGGCTGAATTATAACTTTTAGTAATTTCTTTTTAACAACTTGCCTATTTGTAAAACATTGATTGGCCACCATAAATCTTTTCAAATACTTTACCTTTTTAAAATTGCCACATTTATTCAGATCCAAATTAAAGGATTTAAATGTTAAAACCTTTCCATATTACCAAAAACCGACATTTGCTAAAAAACCCTTCTTTTAATATAATTTATTTCCCCTAATAAATTAATTACGAAAAATCCCCAAAAATCACAGAAATTAAATTTCATCATGCAATCAAACATATTAAAATTTTAGATCCAATTTCTTCCTAAAATTATCGAAATAAATATTAAACCCAATTATATCATATTTTTCAATAAAAATTCATAATAAAATTTCCATAGCTTGAAAAATTATGAAAATTAAAAATCATCTCCAAAATCATGTTTTACTTAACATAAAATTTTCCATGGCAATCTAAAATCATATATTCTCGGTTTTATACTAAAACCGTACAAATTCATATTCTTATGAATTAAAACAAATCATCATAATATAACTCAAGCATATCATCATCCATATTATCACAACAACGAATTTAAATCATAAATTCGAAACCATATAATCATAGAATAAAATAGAGATGGCATAAGATTATTATTCACCTTAAACTTAATAAAGAATTTGAGGTTTGTTGTTGATTAGTTCTCTCTAGCTTTTCCTTAGCTTTAGATTAAAATTCCTCTTTTCCTTCCTTGGTAATGGCCGGCTTTTGCTTAGGGTTTAGAATTTTCGTTTGTGAAAGTGGAAATGAAACGTGAAATGTGAATGGACAATCACAAAAGGATATAGCCATGTAAAATAAATGGCTATTTACTAATATGCCCATGTATAGGTTAATTAACAAATAAACCATTTTAAAGCCCATTTACTTTGTTAATAAGCATGACCCTATTATGTAATTTAATCAAATCTCAATCTCCTTATCATCATTATCCTATTTAATTTATCTAATTTAATTTTCTAAATAATGTTATAAAAAATTAGGGATGTTACACCTTTCGAGTGTATTGAAGTCATCAATACTGTTGAAAAGTATTGTTTGTTTTAAAATCATATTAAGCCACTTTCTAAATGCTTTCGAAAGGGTTATGGGTTTTGAAGGCAATGGTTTTGAAAGGGTTATGGTTTTCGATGGCAATGGTTTTGAAAGGGGTTTCAAAGCTATCCTTTAATATTTTATAGGTAAGGTTTTGACTAAGTCAAAAAGGATGATTTCGACGTCATCATAAATTCCCAATATTTTTATATGATAAAGAATAGTTTCAAAAGATGTACTTTCATTTATATACATTTCATGGACCCAACTGATAATTTAATAAGGTAAACCCAATGATGTCGAAAGGGGAACTTTCAATTCTTTAGGAAGAGATACTTCCAATGGTTTTGATGTTATGCTTCTAATAATTAATAAGTAACACTTTATTATATTCGAAAGGTGTCGAAAGAAAGATTTTAAAGTGTTTTAAAGGCAGAAGGTTAATGTTTTGAAAAGAGATATATGCTTTCGAAGGAGGTTATCCAGTAAGGTCGAAAGCAAGGTTTCGAAGATTTTGGAAGTATAGTTTTCAAAAAAAAAATCTAGGCTCATATAAAAGCAAAACCATGGCATATTAATAAACAAAGTAATTTGAAATGGAATTTATGATGAAGTCTTAATGGGTTAAAAGAATTAAGCAAGTTATATTATTTCTTCATATATGTATATATATTTACTTTATAATGAATCCAAAAAACCGTACTTTGGAAAAAGGGTAGAATAACCAGTTAGGTTGACCTAGTAGTGAATATAAATAAAAGATATTGGCAGGGGCCAATAGATTAACAGTAAGCCCATGAAAACTGTGTAAAGAAAATGATATTGGCAGATAGTCAATAGGTTCCTAGTTAGCCCATGAAAACTAGGGAAAAAGAAAGATATTGACAATTAGTCAATAGGTTCCTAATCAGCCCATGAAAACTAGGATAACAGAGATTGATATTGGCAGTTAGTTAATAGGTTCCTAGTCAGCCCATGAAAACTAGGATAAAAGAAATGATTTTGGAATTACCAATAGATTCATAGTAATCCCATGAAAATTATATAATTGGACAGGGAGTCCTTAAAAGTTTAACCAGTTATTAGTTATCCCATGAAACTATTAGGTTAATTGTAATCCTAGAAACTATAATTATGACAGATAGTCAAAATGAATTAGGGATGGGTAATCCAGAATTGATTCAATTGTTTTGCATATCATCACATAATAATGTTATGAATTGAATTAACCATTGCGGATGCAGGGGCACAGAAATTGGTTTATAATGGTTTTTAAGACACTAGTGAAGGGAAACCCATTTCGTTAAGCGGCGTAGTCTCACTAAATATCTAAATGATTTGAGATGATATATTATTATTCATACCAAGCTTTATGTTTGACTCGAAGTTTATGTTCTCCCCTTAAACTCTCGGGTACTCAATTGATTTTGAGTAGTTTGAGATTTGAAGTTTTCAGGTACCTCTTAAGACGAAAAAGCTTTCGAAGTCGTGTAGGTGGCATGTAGTTATTTAAGTTCTTTCTCATGTGATTCCACTATGTTGTTGTGTTAAGGCAAAGTTGTTTATTGCCTATTATACACCCTGATCACCAAGGGGGCATCTTCATATGTCACTCTTGGGATATGTTGTAATAATTATATTTTTCTGAATGTGATTAACGTTGTGGGATTATGTAAAGAATGTTGAAATGGTTTGGGAATGGAATGTGAAAGTTGTTTTGAAATTTTAAACTTTTTCCATATCCATGTGTTTCTAGTATATCAATTTATCTAACATTACCATATTTGGTCGTCGAGGATTAATAACTATGGATGACTGTAGCATCCGTAGCCGTTAGTTTTAGGCCTCCAAGTGTAGGATGTTACAACATCGGTCCACCGGTCCCAACACTTGGGTTGATCCTAGGCGATGCCGATGGCCTATGATTGCTCCGTTCATCCCCTTTTTTCCCTTGTTGATCATCTTGAGTCTTAGGTTTCTGATTTATCATCTATGCAAGCATACAAATATCAACAATTTATTGCAAATCATGATCATATGAAGTGTGTTTTAGTAAACTGAAGATAGGGTTTCAACTATTAGAGGCTATGGCAACAAAATATGCAAATATCACAACCACATCGAGATTAATTCAACAACAATTCATCCAACACCCATTTAGTAAATAAATTTGAAATAGAGATAGTTTTGAGTTCTAAACTCGCCTTTCTCAACGGCATTATGATTGCTTCACTAGAAAATCCTAAAGTTAATTTAATTCAAAATAGCAAAGAAATCAAATTAAATTACTAAAATCTGAAACAAGTCTCTGATAAGAAGAGATAGGTTTTAGATTTCATTACCTGAAATTATTAACTTCAAAAGTACTCTAATTTACCAAGGAGTTGAATTGGTTTTAGAGAAATTGCTTAGGTTTTGAGAACAAGAAAGAGGGAGTTTTGTGTTTAATTTAAATGAGAAAATGAACGCACTTGTTCACTTTTTCATGTACATAAGAGATAAAACATATCTCTAATACACAAATGGGCTGAAAAATGTAATTTATGCCCAAACCCAATCAAATAAAAGAATTAAAGCATATTACACTCATTCTCATACTTATAACCATATTTTTACCCATTGATTTTATTTCTAAAATTTATACAAAACACTAAAATTTATTTCTACATCTCAACATCCCATATACAAGAAAGAAAAATATATACTAAATAACTATTATAATCTCTTTCTGATATTTAAAATATAACAATACATCATTTTAACAAAAGGCCAAATTTAACACTTCTTATTGTTTGAAAACAACTAACTTATTTTTATTTAAAATAAAATTAAGAAAAATTCTAACTCATTACTTAACAAGTTTTAAAACGTGAATTTAGTATCAATAAATTTCACATATTTCTTTCCAATATTATACAGACTTTAAATCATTATCCCAACTTCTAATTTAAATTATCCTTCCAATAAAACACTTTAAATTCTAATTTCAACTATTTTTCAAACAAAAATACTTTAATTCTAATTTCTTAAATTTAAATTTTTATTTATTCTATTTAAACAACAGCGAAAAATCAAGGTTGTTATAGACTTCTCCCCTTAAAGAAATTGTGTCCTTGCAATTTCTAATTTGGAGAAAAGTCCATAAATTATAGAAATATATTACTACAATAGTATTTCTATTTTCAAAATGCATACTAACATTAAAACAATCAAACAAGTAAGCAACCAAATAAACAGGCCACATACAAGAAGATTCTTGCATTTGCACTCAAATAGAATCTTTCTTCTTTCTTTTCAAAAGATTAAGACATCCAATTCATTTATTCATCCAAGTTATTTCTATGAGTTAGATTTCTTCAATCAATTACCAAATTTAATTTCTTCTTTTTATAAAAATTCACTTCTTTTAAAACAATAACACAAATTGTATTTCTTAATTAATTCCTAAAAAAATATTTCTCCAAATATTTGTGCTTCACAAATTGTACCATTTTTAAAACAATGATCAATTTGTCTAAAAATTTGTACTTCACAATTTGTACTTCCATTTAATATATTCTTATGGATTTATCTTAAGTTAAAGCCACATCATGATCACAATCAACACCCATCATATTCAAGCTAACAATCAACTCATATCATCACAAATAAATGGCATGAAAGTAAGTTATAAATCCAACATATCAATAATGGCATGCATTTCACAAGCCAACACAAAAGACAACACTTCGCTTGTCGAATATTCAAAGGCAAGCACTTCACTTGTCTACAAAAATGACTGCATCTCGCAAGTCTAGGGCCAAGGTCTATCACAAATGACTGCTCTTCGCAAGTCTACCAGCACTTCGCAAGTCTAACATAGATGGTTGCACTTTGCAAGTCTACCCACACATCGCAAGTCTAACACAAATGACTATACTTGGCTAGTCTACCTACACATGCACTTCGCAAGTCTACATGCACATTGCAAGTCTAACATAGATGACTGCACTTCGCAACTCTACTTGCGACATTGCAAGTCTAACATAGATGACTGCACTTTGTAAGTCTAGAACCAAGGCCTATCATAATTAACTGCTCTTCGTAAGTCTAGGCTTCCCACATCGTTAAAAAGTGTCATATACCTTGTAACAGTAGTCATTCGAGTAACGCCCGTGCATCCCATAACCACTCGGGTTTACTTGAGCATTTGCTAAATTCAGTAAGCTCCACTTACTCAAATATTCTATATAACAAGTCATATAATTAACCGACAAGGCGATCTCGAATGTCCCATAACCACTTAGGATCGTCAAATCGTTTAATCATAGATCTAATTTGATAAAAGTAATTATTTGCAACCAAACATCATCACAAGGAATTATTTTGCACAACATGAAAATCACAAGTATTCAAACATTACACATTTTTAATTCCATCCAATTCAAATTTCTTCATTTAAGGTTTATAAACTAGAAGACTAACTTCTAATAAGAAGTTGCATATAGTAATCAAACCAAAAGATCTTTTTTACCTTCCTTCACCAAAATATTAAATTTATCAAATTTTATTTTATTTTACACTTTGAAGCCTTCCTTTCATAACTGTAAAATTTCTAGTTTAGTATCAGTTATATCCTTATAGTGAAAAACTTTAACTATATTTCATTAAGGATCTATCGGTCCAACCGAACACCTAAGGAGAATACAACTCAAAAGTGTTAAATACTTCATAATAGCAATCACAAGAATTTAACAAAGGCATCCCATACTGCCTGATGGAATTCGAGTATTCGCGAATGGCCTAGTAAGTACCACTCAAACATTCTATTCAATGAGTTGTACAATATTCAACGAAGCATTACTTGAGAGCATTTAAACCAATCGGTAACACTAAGTCGATCATTGGTACTCTCCATATTGTAGAACTAAGGCTCTCAAGATATTTATATTATAAAAGTCTATAGTTTAAAACTCCAAACTTCCTTTCAAAATTTAAATAATTTGGTTTCGGATAAATCTTTTCTCCCAAAATAATTTTCTAACTCTATGTACTTACAACAATATATTAACTTCTTATGATATTTATATACCAATTCAAATAAGAGATTTATTCATTTAAATTCCAAATCATCAATTATAAAATTCAAACTTTCTCTTTTTGTTTATTCTTTACTTCGAAATTCCAAGATTTAATAAACCCATATACATACATAAACATAAATTTTCCATTCTTAATTTGTTTTCCAAAAATGACCTTCCACAAAATATTCTAATGTTATTAATTCCTGAATCGTACAAATAATATTATTAAAACTCCATGTAGTATCTTCCTTTGAAAATATTATTTATCTTCAAGATACCTTCTTTTAAAACCTTCTTATTTGCGCGCGCGTGTGTGCGTGCACACACACATACTTTTTCCAAAATAGCTTTTCATTTCCAAAAAATCACTACATATTAAAACTCAAAGTACTGTATCTGACTGTCTCATCGAAGTGTTTAGGAATTCCTATCGATAACGTTGATCAGACACATCGATCAGAATCCTTAGCGCACTCAACGGGCAAGTTAACACGAACTAATTTCCAAATATTTCTTTATCAATATATATATATATATATTCACATAATTGAAAATCTATTAATCAAAATTTAAGAATACTTCCATTCATCCATGCATACATCGTGCAATCAAACATAAATAAACATCTAACTACTGAACTCAGCGGAAATAGTTTATCAGCTTCCATTGAGCAACTCTGATCACTAACGGATCATGACACTACTGCACAACACTTAACTTTTGAAATCATTTTATAAAAATAATTTATAAAGTAATTCAAAATTTTCACAAATACGTCCCAATGATTATTCCAATAATCATTTATACTTCTATTTTAAATAGGATATAAATCCTAAACTCTGCCCGACACATCCAAGGGATGAGACTTTAAGTCAATCTAGGGCAAGATTCATGTTTCTTATTTTCTATATTGTTTTGAACCTATTCTCCGGTACCAATTGTAACGGCCCACCCTGAGATCCACACTAATAAAGAGTGTTATTGGATAATACTGTCTATTAGTGCAGAGAATATGGCTTGTTAGGACCGACCATCTGTAAAATTGCTTTGGACAAGTATCGAATATGTCGAATAATGTAACTATATTTTTTCTTTCCTGTTCTTACAAGTGGTAATTCGACACATCCGATCCAGGTGCAAAACAGTAATATAATGTTTTAATCTAATTCAGAATAATAGATAACATAATATGCAACACAAAATCAAACGTCGCAACGGAAATGATATACATCAAGATCTTCTCAAAAGTATGAGTCTACAAAAGAAAACACTAGACTCATAATTATATAGATATACATCTATAACACTGACAGATCTCAAATACATACATAACCACAAAAGTATACAACGTAAACAAGCATCTATACAAGGCTCAAATGGTACATCAAAAATAAAAACAACATCAAAATAGACTTCTTAAGCTAGCTCACATCCAAAGTCGCCGAGTCCCTATACCTGTCAAATCTCGGTCTGACCCGAGCAATAAAATAACATTCAGGTCGGACTATCTCTAATTAGCATAAGAGACGAGATACTGATAATAATAAACTTGCATAAATGTTATGGATAATATCCCCAAAATGTACTTCACTAACATAAAATACTTCATTTAATGATTCACGGTTTTATAGTTAAGTTTTATACTCATTTATAACATTCATCAAAGTCAAAACAACCAGGACAATAAGTGCATAGATAATATCATCCATATATGTGAGCAGTAGACTTGTACTTCATAAGTCGTCACAATATACACGCACTTTGTGCGCCAACACAAGAGGTTGCACTTTGCAAATTATAATACGTTGGAAAACGAGTGTCACAAGATGGGGCTGAAAACTCATTTAATCCGCCTAAACGGATCACCCAAGAGCTTAAAAACCCTAGAATAAGTGTTATTCACTTTCAATCAATAGTCATAAGTGTTAACCCTCTTTCGATTCGCGACCTAACGAGTTGGAAAATGGACGACTTAAGACAAGGACCGACTTAAAGAGGCCTACGACTCAACAGGCTTCGATCTAAGGAATGGTCCGACTTAATAGTCTACGAGTTAAGGAAGGCTACGACTTAAAAGTATGAGCCGACTTAATAGGCTACGAGTTAAGGAAGGCTCCGACTTAAGGAATAGTCCGACTTAACCAGTTACGAGTTACGAAGGCATCCGACTCAGCAGATTTCGACTTAAGGGAGTCTTCGACTTAACAGTTTGCGAGTTAAGAAAATCTACGACCTAAGAAAGCTCCGACTTAACTACAGGACCGACCTAAAATACATTACCAACTTGAGGGATGCTCCGAGTTAAGATAGGCACCGACTTAAAAGAAGTCTCCAACTTACGACCTACCAAGTTAAGGAAGTTCCGATCTAAGAGCTTAGCGATCTACGACCTATGAGATAGCATGACCTAACAGCTTATAAAGGTTAGCGACCTAAAGCCATACCAACCTAACTGTTAAAAAGAGCTCCGACTTAGCTATAGCTCCGACTTAAAGCGCTTACCGACTTAGATGGTCTTATGACTTACCGATCTATGGAGTTAACAACTTATACTAAGTCGCTGCTGACCTATGACTTATAGACATGTTCAGAAGTAACCAGTGCAAGTGTTCCTATCTCGTCACCGACTTAGGACCTACGACTTACTATAAGTCGGCTACGACTTAGGACTTGGAAAAATTTTCCTATTCAGATTCTACCCTATAAATACCCCCCAAACTCCAACGAGTAAGGGACTTTTGGCCATTCATTTTCTGAAGCATCGTTACTCTACCGCACTCTCAACTCATTCGACTAGTGAAGATCTTCCAACACTCAAGGCACTACAACAAGCTTCATGAAGGATTTCATTCATCCGACACGGATTTAGCAAGATTCGTCACCGAAGTTTGAGCTAGTAGTCGAGATTGTTGTGTGATCAAATTGTACTGTATTTGACAAGTGTTTTGTATCGTTTTGTAACCCGATTCAGTAATAAAGACTATAAAGTGGACGTAGGCTCAATTACGGGCCGAACCACTATAAATCTGCTGTTCCTTTACTGTTTTACTGCTATTTTTAGCCTGTATTCTGTTCCCGTACCAACGGGTGATGCTTTCACGAATCTATTACACACACCGGGTGTTAGCGTTCACTTTTTAGCGTTAACATTTTGGTGCTTTCACTGAGAATTGAACTCAAGAAGATTTTCACCGTTGCTTCGCAAAAACTTGTGAAAAGAACCTCTCTTAAAACTAGAAGTTTATCTGAGATAATGGCTCTTGGAAGAAGAGGTAGACCTACCAGATCCGGAACTGCCCATGAAGGAACCTCCGCTTCCCCAACAGCAGACCAAGCAACTCCTACCGTTGGAGTCACCAGGGCTGAATTAGATGAAGCAGTTTCTGGATTATATCAACGAATTGAAACTCAAAACGCTTTGGTAATGGATAGATTAACTGCTCTGCTTGGGGCAAATCGTCAACCAGAAAATCACCAAACAACTTTTCCTGAAATGCCACCTTTCCAAGCTGAAGGTTTTATGTCGCAGCCAACTTGTCACGAACATATGCCCTGGCAAGCTTCCGAGAGAAGGGCTGATACCTGTCCGGAGATGTCTCTGAACGATAAGGAGTACCTGTCCGAAATGGTGGGCCGCATCATGAAAGAGAGCATGCAGAGGGAAGAGAATGAGAGTGACTGGGGATTTGCACCAAGCAGAACTCCATTTACTGAAAGGATCTTAAAAGCTGAATTTCCAAGGAAATTTTCACCTCCAACTATCCAAGCCTATAGGGGAACAAGTGACCCTAATCATTTCCTATATAAGTATGACTGGCATATGACCGACGCGAGAGCATCAGACGAGATCAAGTGTCGATACTTTCCAGTGTACTTGGAAGGTGTGGCTTTACTTTGGTTCACAAAGCTTCCTATTCGGTCTGTAGATCAATTCTCCGACCTAACGCAAAAGTTCAAAGAACAGTTCAGATTGTACGCTTCCAAAGCTAAGGATATAATGTCACTGTCTAACCTTGAACAAGCGCCCGGAGAATCAATCAAATCTTTCTTGAACCGTTTTAATATAGCTTTAGCCGAAGTGAATAATGCGGAACTGCGTATGATCCTGACCTATTTGATGCGAGCCATCGATAAATCGAGTAAGTTTGGAAAATGGCTAAAGATGAAGGAACCAAACTCGCTTGAAATTTTTTATAAAAAGGCCGACGAGTTCATACGCCTAGAAACCCTTTTTAGGTCATCGGAAGTAGTTGTTGCCCAAACTAATGATAACAATGTTGCATCTAATATAAAAGAATCTGGAAATCAGAAAAGGGAAAATAACGGAGGAAAGAGCCAGGGAAATGGGAAGAAACTCCGTCGCTTTAATCCTTCGGACTTTACTCCTTTAACTAACACCCCAGAAAATATCTTTTTTGCAACAAAAGATGTTGTCATGTATCCTAAGCCACCGGAGATGAAAAGAGGTGCTGTGCGTAATGGGAAATTCTACCAATTTCACAATCAACTAGGCCATGACACTGATCAATGTCGCCAGTTAAAAAGTGTGATTGAAGAATTGCTGAAAGAAGGTAAACTTCAACGGTATGTGAAGAAAGGCGGAGTTGATCCAACCTCATCTACTCGGGGGCAACAACATCCTATCCATCAATCCGGCTCTCGCAACAACACAGCAGTGCAAGAGTCTGAGCAGCTTATCATTAATGCTGTCACAGGAGGTCCATACCCAGCAAGCAGAAGTTGGGACGACTGCTAATTACCCACAAAACTGCGGCTGGGGCATCCTTCACTTTCTCTGGCATAAAAATCCAAAAGCTATGAATCAAGCGCAAATGGAAATCCAGCCTGGAGATTCTGAAAATACAATCACTTGCATCTATTTTTTACTTAACAGCATTGCTTAAATTTGCAAAATCATGATGAATGTATAACTTTTGCATTGTAAACCGCTGAGAAATCAGTGTGATTCAATAATGAAAAACTATAAATTCTGTGTTCTTTATTACAAAATGCCTGTTATATTTCGATGTGTAAATACTCTAAATGTATTGCTAAAATAACGATCTAATATTGCAGGTCATTAAATCAAAGCTCACCCATCACAAAGCCAAGCGAGCCCTATAAGTCGCTCAATAAACGAATTTCAAGCAACAAAAATTCCAAATTCAAATCCCATACAAGAGGAATTTCACATAAAAAGTTGACGACGCCACTGTGTCAAGCACTTTTTAACTGGTTGTGATCGTCAATATTAAAAGACATCCAACCAAGTAACTTGCGTTTACCCTGTGGGGTCACTCAACAGTGAAGTCTACTTCTTCGGATAAAGCAATTTACTTGCAAGAGAAAGGAAGATGCGCTTGGAAACGATAATAAAGGATCGCAGATGAGCAGATGATGAGAAAACATGGGTCGGCAAACATAGAAGCATCCAAAAGGAGGTATGCCTCTCAATAAGAAGGCCGGTAGATCCACTAAAGGGACGCCTTCCCAAGCAGAAGGAACAGGACCCTCGCTAACTGGTCGTGATGCATCCGATCAGACAGCTTGCGTCCGTCCCATGGATCCACTCGCCCCTGAGACGCAACCTTCCTGACACACCAATCAACTAAAGACCTCTTCGGAGGCACGCCAATAAATGGAAAAGCTCTTCTCAACAAAAAGGTTGGCGGAACCACTGAGGTAAGGTCTTTGTTAACTAATTGCGATCGTTTGCGCAAGCAAACATCCGATTAAATAACTTGCGTCTGCCCTGTGGATCCATTCAACTGTGAGAAAGTAACTTCCAGGCAACCAAATCAAGACCTCTTCGGAGGCACAAGCCCTCTTACGAGGCACAAGCCTTCCCCAAAGGCACACACTGCCCTCTTCGGAGGCAGAAGACCTTCCCCAAGGCACACAAGACCTCTTCGGAGGCACAAGACCTCTTCGGAGGCACAAGACTTCTTCGGGAGCACAAAAACAAGACCTCTTCGGAGGCACAAGCCCTCTTCGGAGGCACAAGCCCTCTTTGGAGGCATGTCCCAAAATCGAATGACCAAACAAAAAGCCTTCTCCGGAAGCACATTTCAATTCTCAAAGGAAAAGTTAACTTATTCATCTCAAAAAGTTCTTCCTAAAAAGTTGAAATGCTACAAAAAAGACCTCTTCGGAGGCACATTTCACCATGCTTGAAATACCAAAAATAAGCTCTTTAACGGGGCACAAAATCAAAATCTTCTTCAGAAGCTCATTTCACCGCATAGGAAAATCCACTTTTTAACAAAAAGAAGTGATCATCTCCGAAAGTTGAAGTGTTCTTCAAGAAAGAAAAAGAAAGAAAATTTCTCCGAAAAACAAAATACACTCTATTAAAAGAAGAATGATTCGTCCCTCAAAAGAGTGGAATAATTATTCTCTAAAATAAGAGTATCAGTCTTATAAAAACAGGAAATATTGCAATGCACTTGTGGTATGGGGGCAACATTATACAATTCAGTTACATTAATAGAAGTAATATACAAGCAACATACCACAAGTTCATTACAATATCGCATAAAAAGATGTAGAATAAATGCATTCTCAAACACAGACAGAAAGTTTGTACAAGTAGAAAGAATCATTTACTCTGCACTTAAGATAAGAAACAGATGTATTCTTACATACACAAAGATTTGTACAAGTAAAATAGCTATTTTATTCAATACTATGGAAACTTGTTACATTGTGCAGGTCACAAAAATAAGCGGGGACCGGTACCCGCACAATATCCGGTCGGTACAAGCAAAAAGTAAGACAAAAAGCCCAGTTTATTACTCCTTCTTCCCACCTTTAGTACCCTTGCCCGGTTTGATGACCAGTTTCGGAATCTGGCATGGACGGGATGGAGAAGGAGGAGTAGTCGGGTCTTCTTCAACATTTTCTTCATCAACTGAAGCACTCTTCTTCTTCTTCTTTATGGCACGCTTCCCTTTCCTTTTCGAGGAAGACTCGCTTCCAGGAGTAGTAAGAAGTGTGGAAAGTTTCGTGTCATCATTAAAAGACTGCTCCGGAGTCTTTTCGCCTTCTTCAAGCTCCACAGCCTTTTGCTCCTGCGAAACAACTGGATCGTCCAAGTCTTTGAGGGCTTCTATTTTCTCTTCTTGCGATCCCGGTTGAGAAGCTGGAAGAGGAGTAACTTGAGAAGAAGAGGGAGCGGCAGCCAGAGAAGGATAAGTTGGTGCAGCTTTCGGAACTTCCACTACAGAAGAAAAGAAGTTAAAATCGGTATTCTCCGAAAAAAGTGAAGTTATTAGTTCGTCAAACTCGGTTAAATTGAATAGGTGATTGACTGGATCCGAGTTGACGCCAAAATTACCTGGGGAAGTCGGTTTCGTAAAATTAATCTCGAATTTCTCAGCCTCAATATCTTCTAGGGCCTCGTCCTCAGTAGGAGTAGTCACAATTTCTGTGTCAACATTAGCAGGAAGCGAAGAATGGACACTGGAATCTATAATGTTGGCATCAGCTGAACTTGAAGTATGAGCAGGGGCAGTTGAAGGAGCTCCCTCTTTCGGGCGTTCATCTCCTGTAGACTCAGCTCATGCTCTGGCAAGTTGCTCTTTTCCTCTAGCAAGAGCGACACGAGCTTCATCGTCGAGATAGCGCGCCTCAAGTCCTGCTTCATCATAGCCGGCACCGCCAAGCATATCAACTGCGGCTTCCCACACCTCAGCCAGAGTAATCTCATATTCAGGACCCAGAAAAGAAAGACTCCCACGACCCAGAACGCTGTGCAAATAAAAGTCAAATAAGGTAGAGCTGACATTAGCTTTTGTTGCCTCGTGCGATTGCTCGGCCGCTTCTTTTTCGGCAACGGCTGCAACTCGACCAGCAACAGCCTTATCACGCTCCTTTTCAGCTTTGGCAAGTCGAGACTTTAGCAATTCAATCTCCACGTTCTGGGAGTTAACTGTTTCCCGCAACTGAGTGTTATTTTTGCGGTATTCTTCAACAACGAACTGCTCAGCCGCAAATTTCATTTCAGCATCCCTCTGAGTGGCGTGCGCATCCCGCACTTGTTTTTGAAACACTTCTTCCTTTTGAGATTGTGAAGCGGAAGAAGCGGCGAGATCTTCCTTGAGTTTTTTGACCTCGGACTCAGTCTCGCATTATCATCAGCAATACTCGTCATTTCCGCGTCATGCTGCTTGCACCATTTATCCCATTCAGCCTTATCATTCTCCAGAGTTAGCATGTTTTCGAGATTCATGTGGTTGACTCTCTAGAGTTCATCAACAAGCTTTTGCCATTGCGACATCCGCTCAATGTCAAGCTTGACAGCATCTAAATTTCTGAGCATGGCTTGCTTATCGATCAGGACCAAATCTAGGTCAAAGCGCACTCCTTTTAAGCACCAATTCGGAAATTGGCTTTGAAGCGTTGGAGGACCATCTTTAACCTGATATTGGGGTCTGCTGATGATTGCTTGGATATCGGTTTTCTTCAAAGGAGGAGAGCCAGCCGGAATATTAGGAAAAATGGGAGCATTAGTCTTCTCAGAAATTGCAGATGCGTCACTATGCTTGGACCGCTTGCTTAATTCGTCAGCAATATGAGTCTTCCCCTTATCATCATAAGACTTTCGCTTATAAGAACTATCGCTTCTGTGGGAAGAGTCGTATCGTTCGTCTCTCCTCCCGTATTGATTCTCGTAATCCCGCTTCTCTTGCTTATAATCCCGTCTTTCCTGAGCTTTCCTAATAGCTCTTTCTTCATCCGTCTCCCTCGGGGCATCGAGGTATCGCCTAAAGTCATAAGTTCCGCGGCCCCCATAGCGCTGAAATCTGTCGTAATGTGAGCTAGAGCGCCCCATCGGAGAATCTGAAAATAAAAAAGAAGTGAATTTTAGAAATCTCCAGGAAAAAAGGATAAGTGCGTATGAGTACCGAAAAATCCTAAGTGTGTGCGGCGTGCAAACTACGCGCGTCAAACTACAAACCACGCTTTAATGTGGAAACGGAGACGACTGGTGTAGAAGGTGTCAAGGCTTGTTTCAAAGAGGAAGTCGCTTCAACGACGGGGGAGATCGCTTTTGAAATATTATCTTTAAAAAGCTCTTGAGAAGTTATCATTATGTCACTCAGATCATCAAAGGTATCATCGCCATGATGCCCAGCAGAACTCTCTTTCTCGGCTTCCACGTCAGCCGTCTTTTCAGAAATATGAGAATTTTCCTCCTCTTCAATAACTGGAGAGAGCATTAACTTGCTGGATGACCCCGCAACATCGATAGAAGAAGAACACTTTACTAATGCAGTGTCTGCAGTTGGCTCCTTTGGAGCAATCTCTTCCGTTGAAGCTGGAGCATCTGATGTCTGTGCTGGAAAATTAGAAACTTCACGAGGCCGAGTAAAGCGGGAAGAGTGTAAAAGTCCGAATCGATGTAAGAATTCGTCTGTCAACAGAAATTGGATACTCCTTTCCTCGACTGGCACTGCCATAAGCCTCTCAAAAGTCGCTTTGTGACCGGGATCTCTAGAAGGAGGAGGAAGTGCTGAAAAGAAAAGGGCAAAGTTAACACTTGACAACTCGGACTTCGGCAAGTTCGAAAAAACATAAGAAACAGAGACAAGTGATCTTACTTCCTACTCTCCAGATAGCGTAAAATCCCGGAGGACAGCGAACGTAGAAAAACTGGCTTAGGAAACTGTGAACACTGTCAGGGAGACCGATGATCAACTTACGGTTCCTAACACTTCTCACAACTGTGATGGAAGGATGGTCTTTGTTCTTTGCAAATGTACACAGAAAGCTAATTTCTGCAAAACTGGGAAAATGGTCCAGCGTTCTCCTAAAAAGCACACACAGTCCCAGCAGGATGGAGTAGCCATTAGGGTGTAGTTGAAAAGGGGAAATAGATAGTCGGAGGAGAAGTTCTCGAAGACAATCGTTAAATGGGGGGATAGCTCCACTCAAACACATTTGGCGGTTAACTGCGACAAAGCCGTGGGGCGGCCTATCAGCAGTATCATTTACTCTAGGGAACAAAGCATCAGCTTCGGCAATGCCAAACTGGATGCACAATTGACGAAAAACTTTATGGCTCAGAGTGGTAGGAGTCCTTTCCGGAGGATCGTTCAATGGAGTAGCAATTGGAAAAACTCCTCCAGCTGGTTCCAAGTCTTCTTGTTGAGATGTCATTCTACACAAGGAACTGGATGATCAAATATTAAGGTGCACGTTTCCTAAAAGTGTGAAGTGTTATGTGAAACTAGTGAAATAACAGGTAAATATAACTGGAATCAAACTGGTTGATATTTGTCAATTATAGAATTCCGGGACTTGTTATTATAAGTGCAAGTACAATGTTGATACATACAAGTCAGCTTTAATTGATTATTTAGGCTTTGCTTTAATGCTTCACTTGAACTTGTCAATTCACAACATTTCATACACATGCGTTCATTTAAGTTGCTTGTTTTTTATCGACTAATCTGTCGTTCGATGTGGGCAGTCAATGGCAGTATATTCGCCCCGCTTTTCTGCAAATGTTATATTTAACAGGTTGATAGTTTTAAGAATTAAAGTAATCTGCAAGGAAGTTCAAACAGTTCGAAGTTCAAGCGATTCATTTTGGCAGTTTAAAACTAAAGTTCAGTCAAGTTCCGTCAAGGCTTTGCAAATGTCCAAGACATGTTCTCTAAAGACAGATTGTTCAAGTCCAAGAATTCAAAGTAATAGAATTTGGTTAAGTACTTAGGTCGTTCAGATGCGCTCACGAGTTAAGAGTTTTAAGTGCTAACTCGGCCACGACCTGGAACCTATGCTACTGAAATTAGGTCGGTTAAATTACTCAAAGTCCTAGGTCGGAAATTCCTCAGGACGCAGTATGCAAGTTAAGTGATCCACGACTTAAAGGGGGTAGGCTATGATTTAAGTTAAGTCATCTGTTCCTTAAGTCGCACTGCAAAGAAAAGTCTCAAGTCAGAATGAAGAAAAAACCGCAAAGTCCTAGGTCGTTGCTGACTTACGATCTACTTTAGGTCGTACACAATTCAACACTTAGGTCGTCAAAAGTTAAGTCGTGATTTCTAAGGCTTTAAGTCGTCCGTCTTTTTCAATACATCAGAATTGCCCAACTCTTAACCCATTAGCCTCTCCATCAACCAAAATCTTCATCTTCCCATGCCTTTGAATCACTCCGAAATCACCACAAATCGTTTCGTTATCCAAAGTCAAGACAAATCATCTCGAATCCATCAGCAGTCGATTGAGACGAGAGTTGCAGTGGAGCATGGCATAAAGAAAAGTGGGATTCATAATTCAATGGCAGTCGAGGATTGATGAGAAAAACGAATTCACTTACGCGATATAATGATAAGGATAACTGGTGATCGAGTAATTGATTTCGTCTTCGAAGATTTTGAATGCTTGTTAGTGGCGGAATGAAATGATAAGAGCAGGTGAAGGAAAAGAAGGGACGGCTTAAGCTATTTATACAATGAGGTAGTGAAATGTGAATCGCCACAAACAGCCAACGACTTATCTTAAGTCGTCTGCAACCTAAGAAGCTCATTAGAGAGTAAGTTAAGGAGATCGAAGCATACGACCTACGACTTAGGCGCATACTTCGAGGGGAAAATGTTAACCCTCTTTCGATTCGCGACCTAACGAGTCGGAAAATGGACGACTTAAGACAAGGACCGACTTAAAGAGGCCTACGACTCAACAGGCTCCGATCTAAGGAATGGTCCGACTTAATAGTCTACGAGTTAAGGAAGGCTACGACTTAAAAGTATGAGCCGACTTAATAGGCTACGAGTTAAGGAAGGCTCCGACTTAAGGAATAGTCCGACTTAACCAGTTACGAGTTACGAAGGCATCCGACTCAGCAGATTCCGACTTAAGGGAGTCTTCGACTTAACAGTTTGCGAGTTAAGAAAATCTACGACCTAAGAAAGCTCCGACTTAACTACAGGACCGACCTAAAACACATTACCAACTTGAGGGATGCTCCGAGTTAAGATAGGCACCGACTTAAAAGAAGTCTCCAACTTACGACCTACCGAGTTAAGGAAGTTCCGATCTAAGAGCTTAGCGATCTACGACCTATGAGATAGCATGACCTAACAGCTTATAAAGGTTAGCGACCTAAAGCCATACCGACCTAACTGTTAAAAAGAGCTCTGACTTAGCTACAGCTCCGACTTAAAGCGCTTACCGACTTAGATGGCCTTACGACTTACCGATCTATGGAGTTAACAACTTATACTAAGTCGCTGCTGACCTATGACTTATAGACAGGTTCATAAGTAACCAGTGCAAGTGTTCCTATCTCGTCACCGACTTAGGACCTACGACTTACTATAAGTCGGCTACGACTTAGGACTTGGAAAATTTTTCCTATTCAGATTCTACCCTATAAATACCCCCCAAACTCCAACGAGTAAGGGACTTTTGGCCATTCATTTTCTGAAGCATCGTTACTCTGCCGCACTCTCAACTCATTCGACAAGTGAAGATCTTCCAACACTTAAGGCACTACAACAAGCTTCGTGAAGGATTTCATTCATCCGACACGGATTTAGCAAGATTCGTCACCGAAGTTTGAGCTAGTAGTCGAGATTGTTGTGTGATCAAATTGTACTGTATTTGACAAGTGTTTTGTATCGTTTTGTAACCCGATTCAGTAATAAAGACTATAAAGTGGACGTAGGCTCAATTACAGGCCGAACCACTATAAATCTGTTGTTCCTTTACTGTTTTACTGCTATTTTCAGCCTGTATTCTATTCCCGTACCAACGGGTGGTGCTTTCACGAATCTATTACACACACCGGGTGTTAGCGTTCACTTTTTAGCGTTAACAATAAGAGTGAAGACTAATGTCCCATAACTACTTAATGATGACCAAATGATGGCTAAAAGGTAGTAAACACCGCTTGTGCAAATAAATATTCATTTGAACAAGTCCAAGAATTAACCGGGGAAATAAACACAAGCTTTTTATACCACTTGTTTTATTAGACTGTTTAATTCAATTTCTCATCAAAGTGAGATAGTGTGTTTTTATAATAAAATAGTTTTGCTTTGAAAGCTACTTTGAAATATTGATTTAAAAAGATTTATAGTATATGCATAGTAGAAACTACGATTTAATTCATAATTATACTTGTAGAAAAATTGCTTCGAAATCACTATAAAATTTAAAGTATTTACAAAAAAAATATTCTCTAAAATCCTTCTTATTCAAATTACATATATTTTCCCTATACACACACACACATGATAGAAATCAATTTTTTTCAAAAAAAGAATTCCTTTATAAATAACTTCACAAATGGGTGCAATTAAATTGTATGTTTGGCAACAAAACATAGAGCAAGAATTCCTTGCAGATAAATCATCAAAGTTGAATTTAAGAACCCACAAATGCATTTGCAATTGATCACAACCAAGCTTCAAACAACGCTAAAATCATAGCAAACATCAAGCCAAACAAGCAATTAACATCTAAAAGTCAAACGGGCAACCAAACAGGCGAACCGGATCATTCAGGGGCTAAAAGGGTGTGACTTGGGGCTTAGCCTAGGTCACGACCAGTGCACCGGTCGTGTGGACTGGTCCACCGGTCGTAGCGCCTGGGTTGATCCCCAGGCTACGTCGGTGGCCTCCGATTGCTCCGTCCGTCCCTAATTGTCCCCCGTTGATTATGCTGAGTCTTGGGGATTTGATTTATCATCCACGCATGCATAAAAACATCAACAATCTAATGCAAATCATGATCATAAGAGGTGAGTTTTAGTAAACAGAAAATAGGGTATCAACTATTAGAAGTTATGGCAACAAAATATGAAAATATCACAACCACATTGAGATAATTCAACAACAATTCATCCAACACTCAATTTAGTAAACGAATTCAAAATAGAGGTAGTTGTGAGTTCTAAACTCACCTTTATCCTTGCATTAACAGTAAATTACAACAACAACTTGTGATTGCTTCACTAGAAAACCCTGGGTTTGATTTAATTCAAAATAGCAAAGAAATCAAATTAAATTACTGAAATCTTAAAAAAATCTCCAATAAGAAGAAAATAGTTTAGATTCCATTACCTGAAATTATTAACTTCAAAAGTGATCTAATTTACCAAAGAGTTGAATTGGTTTTTGAGAAATTGCTTCTAGGTTTTAAGAACAAGAAAAGGAGAGTTTTATGTTCACCGTAAATGATAAATGAACGTACTTGTTCATTTTGTCAAGTACAAAAGAGATAAAACATACCTTTAATACACAAATGGGCTGAAAATGTAATTTATGCCCAAAACCAATAAAATAAAAGAATAAAAGCATACTGCACCCATGCTCTCACATATAACCATATTTTTACCCATTGATTTTACTTCTAAAATTTATACAAAACACTAAATTTTATTTCTACATCTCAACATCCCGTATACAAGAAAGAAAATATATTTTAAGTAATTATTTTAATCTCCTTTTATTATTTAAAATATTATAACACATCATTTTAATAAAAGGCCAAATTTAACACTTTTTATTGTTTGAACACAACTAACTTAATTTTATTTAAAATAAATTGATACAATATTTAGAAAATTCTAACTCGTTATTTAACAAGTTTTAAAATAAGAATTTTGTATCAATAAATTTCATATATTGCTTTCCAATATTATACAGACTTTAGATCATTATCCCAAACTTCTAATTTATATTATCCTTCCAATAAAAAACACTTTGAATTCTAGTTTCAATTATTATTCATATAAAAATACTTAAATTCTAACTTGTCCAATTTAAATCTTTATTTTTTCTATTCAACCAACACTGAAAAATCGGGGCTATTACATATTTAATACATGGGCTTTGAGCTGGAGCCCTCAAAGGTTGTTTTGGATATTTCAAAGGCTACTTATAAGAGCGTAATGACCGGTTTTTGGCCTAGGTGGGACCAGATTCCACTT
The DNA here is from genome assembly GCA_030737815.1 of Allium fistulosum. Taxonomy (NCBI): domain Eukaryota; kingdom Viridiplantae; phylum Streptophyta; class Magnoliopsida; order Asparagales; family Amaryllidaceae; genus Allium; species Allium fistulosum. The sequence continues at coordinate 1,544,666,217 of CM060901.1, read as the reverse complement.
CACATCTTAGAGTGTATATGGCAGGATTTCATCGTAAGTGTAAATTTGTATTTCATTTTATAAATAACCACTTAAAATTTGTTGGCTATGTATAAATGTATAACTTTTTTTTTCAATGTGTAGGGAGCGGTAGAGCTATACGAACTGACCATCTCCTGTGTAGAAATTATTGGATGAAGAAGATGCAAAAAAAAACTAGCACGATACGATGCCGGGCATCAAAAAAGATGGAAAATACCTGACTGGATGAGTGCAAGCATATGGCAAGCTTGGGTTACTTTCTGGGATAGTGACGAAGCGAAGATAAGTTTACTAGTTTCGTATATTTATTACAAAATTAGTAGAATTAGCATAATAATTACATTAATATACAAATGTCAAATATAATGTTAATTTTAAATTTCTAGGTAGAGTCATAGAGGAATGCTACGAATAGAAATAAAAATCCAGCCATACACCACAGGGGTTCAAAATCATTTCAGCATTACCATCAAGAGTTGGTAGATTTGTTAATTGTGATTATAAATAGTTATTACATTGTATAATTATATATATATATATATATAATACTAATACACAATAATTATTTCAGGAAAGAGAGCGTGGGGGGCTCGTTTTGTACATGGACGTGTTTGCTCATACTCATGCCATCAAGCATGAAAATGAAGATGGCATAGCAACGTACACATGGCACAACTCGAAATCACAACAAGCCATAGTAAGCATATTTTAAATTATAAGTTATTAATAATCACATTAAATAATAAGTAATAAATAATTTAAAGTATGAATTTTAATTGTAATTTTATTTGGAATCATAGACAAATTCATGTGAGAACGGGATAGAATGCTTGAGGGTTGGGATGAGAAGAGCTGACTGTTGAAGAGAAGGACGCAATCCTTAGCATAGTAATGGAGCTGGCATGATGGAATATGCATTATGGTTTTGGAAATCCAGAGGTAATGTTTATGTAAATTATATTTATGAATAACGTATAACATATTAATTTTACTATTCACAATATATTAAACTCATACACTTTGTTAAATAATGTTATAGGCTAGATGTAAGCAAAGCGGCTACAAAAAAGCCTAAGACAACGTGGAGATTCAAGAGTTGAGAGCTAAGATTGCGGAGCTGGAGGGACAAGACAGGCATCAGGCTGCAGAACTGACCAAGTTGGACGAGCGCCTTGCTGCATATATGCAGGAGCATGGATAATTTCACTCGTGAGGTTGATCCGAAGGTGATGAGCTGTGATAGGTATGATTTTTTATGTTTGTGTTGGAAAATTGTACATAGATACACTTTGAGATGGGTGAGGTAGTTTGCTTTGTTGGTATGGTGTATGAGAGTTGGATATGTTTGAGATTGGCGAGGTTGATTTGATTTGTTAAATATAATTTGCGATGTTGGAAGTGTTTGAGGTTGATTTGAGTGTTTTGAGATGTTATTGGACTTGTTTGATACATTTTGGGATGTATTTTAAGATGTTGTCGGATGTTTGAGTATTTTATGGGTTGTTTGAGTTTGATTTGTTGTTAATATTGATGTTTTGTTATTTCTGATGTTATATATTTAATTTGGACTTTAAATATATGATATATATATATATTAATATGTATGTGTTGGTTGGGGGTGAAAGACTACCAGTATAAAAAAACTCCAAAATTTCCGATGGCTCGTTGGTAACAACTTTCCAACGGCTTTCGGCAGCCGCCAACAACACTTTGGTCAAGCCATAATCTTACATGTGTACAAACAGGGTGTCGGTAGCCGTTAGAATAGTCGGCGTCAGCCGTCGAAAACAGATCGATGGAGCCGTCGAAATGTCGTCGGAAAGACCATTCTTAGACGGCCTTGTTCTCAACGGTAATTTTCGACGGCCGTCGACGGCTTCTAATAGCCCCCGGCAGTTTTAAGACATCAGAAACACTGTTGTTTCTTATAGTGAGTGGTCCAATCGTCTCTTACTTTCTCACCATGCCATTCTCTCATTCTCACCATCTGCATTGTTTTGAAGAAAATAGATAATTCTACATTCCAAAAATTATCACCGCCCCAAAATATAAATAGCAAGCTCTACCTTTTCGTTCTTCGCTATTGTAAGTTCCTACAAGACCACTTTAAGCTTCGTCAAGTTCATCTTCGCTAAATTTATACCGTTGTACACTGCTACTGTGTACGTAACTACCATTTTGCACTACAGCAGTACACGACTTTGGATGATAAACTTGAAGACCCTCTATAGCTCATCTTCCTAGTAAAATTTATTTTAATACTTCTGCGCATAGCTTATATTTAAATCTGTAAATTTTCAAGAAAATCCATAGTTTCGATGATTGATCGGTTGAACCACCTATATCTTAAACCTTGAGTCATTATAGTTCAACTCAGCTCCGATTGTGAAAACTATGAATAACTAACTCTCAAAACTATTTATTATCATTATATAGATTTATTTTTGGTATTTTTACAATCAATTAGATTGAAAAAAAATATTAGACCAAAATTTTATATTATCTTTCTTGACTTAAGATCGTCGATGGATAAGATAATTGTTTTATATCTGTCCTTATCTGCGAATGCGGATGTCCGATATCCCAAAATGATTTCGGATGTGGATGCGGACATGACACTATCCGCATCCTAAGTTATCCATTGACATGCCTTGATATATATGATTAAATTAAACTAATTTTTGAACATTAGTAAAGGGCATTGCAAGAACATGTCATGTGTGTCCGTCTCGAACTCATGGTCGTCCATATAGTTGGTACAACCTCCTTGAATACGTGGTTTGTTTCCTTAGCAAACACCTCTTGCCAATTGTTTTATAGTTTGGAGATGTGTGTTTCATAGTCCTTATACTGTATATACTTCATATATATATACATATATATATATATTGAGGCATATTCATTTCATATTCAAACGTTTAACGTGTATTTTCTGTATGATTGTTAGCATTTTTTTTAGTTTAGAGAACTACTTAGTCATTCATAAGACCAGTTGGTTTTATGAATAATTAAGTAGTACTAAAAATAATAACAATAGTAGTATCAGAGCTATGACTTCAACTAATACGTATGTGCTTAACCGTCATGCATGGTCATGATACTGAAAATACTACGATCATGTAGTTGGCTCAAATACACCACACGTAAAAAGGGCATGTTAAATTATAAGTCACACATTAGAAAATATATAAACAAGATCTTGGATAAATACCTAGAGACAAATATTCACATTGACCAATTGGTTTTGGGAATAACTAAGTAGTTCTCTAAACTAAAAAACTGCTAACGTCTTTTTTTATTTTTTTCAAGGATTGTTATTATATTATTTTTAGTTTAGAGAACTACTTAGTCATTCACGAACCAATCGGTCAATGTAAATAGTATTCTCTTAGTATTTATCTAGGATCTTATTTTTATATATCCTGATGTGGGACTTATAGTTTTAGCATGCCTCCTTCACGTGTGGCGTATTTGAGTCAACTACATAATCATAGTATTTTAGATAGTGCAGCATACGCATGGTGGTTATGCACATATATGTTAGTTGAAGTCCTAGCTTTGATACCACTATTAGTATATTTTTTTAGTTTAGAGAACTACTTAGTCATTCACAAAATCAATTGGTCAATGTGAATAGTAGCCCCTTAGTATTTATCTAGGATCTTGTTTATACATTTTTCAGACTTATAGTTTTAGCAATGATGATTAAAGGTTAGGAAACTATATTGTGTCATGTATGTTGTGTCTATACCACGTTGCATTTTTTGTTACTTTACTTGATTATAATTAGTTGATTTTTGAAATATAAATACATATAGATTTAGTATATTTTCATTAGTAAGCTTAGTTTGGAATATTCATGATTCCTATTTATATCATGCTTACATCAGGCGTTATTCAAATGGTCTCATTCCGTTTATATTCCTTCTTATAATGATTTTCCAAATTTACTTATACCAATACTTGAGTTATGAGTACACCTCCATGCCCTTAAGATTTCAAATAAAATGATAAGGTTTTTAAGTAATAACCTTGCATTGGTGAAGCTTTTTTCAAAAATGTTTGCAAAAATACAATAAAAGACATTTAAAATGGACTATGTAGTGTTATCATAATTGGACCCAACCGCGGTTCAACCACGAATAACGCTAAACCGTGGACCACTTTTGTTTGGAACTCAATCAGACCATAGCTATGTATGAATCGAAGATCGGACCTTCAAACCAGTTGTTCAACGGTCCATTTTACCTGGTTAAATCATGGTTTTTGATTCCCCCTTGTTTTCTCACTACGTCAATCCCTCTCCCTCTCATTCTCTATAGTTTTTAAGGAAATAAATAAACCAACATTGTAAGAATCATCATTGCCCCAAAACCTAAACAACAAGTTCCACCACTTCATTTTTCGCCGTTGCAAGCTCTTCGAAGACCATTGCAAGATTCATCAAGTTCATTGCCATGAAGCTTGTAACACCCCATGTTTTTAAATCAAAATAAATAATAAATTAGAAAAGTCGTGTATGTCATTTTACATAAAGTTGAAAATCTGAAATTGTACAAATGAAGGAATTCGAAAATTTTGACTTTTCCATTGCATCAACTAGATTTTTCTACCCAAATTCATATATAAAATGTTAGAAGTGGATATCGAATGAAGGAGATACGGATTATTTAATGTAGCATGCGTTTCAAGGCAAAACAGGCCGAGGTCTAAGTGGGCTAAGAAGGAAGTTTGGGCTTTTGGCTATAAAAGGGAAGGATGTGTAACCCTAGGTCACTCTACGTTCATTTCTCTTCATCCTATAGCCCTCGCTTCTTCTAGCCTTTATTTTTCATTTACTTCTTCCTCAAATCCTTAAACAAATCTATGAACAATATTTTTTTATCAAATTCCTCCAAAAAAAGAGAATCAAATAAGAGGAATAAAATCAACAATTGCAAGCTAATAGATGAGAAGGAACACCAAATCAATTCAAATCCCATGGTAGACTTCTTCCAAAAAACGTTCAAAGGTGAATGGATTTATCTATGACATGAGTATTATACAGATAAGTATTAATTTCAATTATATATATAGTTAATAGTATAAATTTAATCTGAATTAGTGATTTTTAACCGAAAATATTTGTGAATTGAATAACTAGAAAGCCCTAGGTAATAATTTGATAAGATAATCATTGAAACTTTAGGGAGGGTATATTGGATTAAAATCACCTCTATAAGTATGTAGATTTGATACTATATGATAGATTTGAATTGATTTAGGTGGATAAAAAGTTAATCTATGTATACACCCTTTAGAAGTCACTTAGACCTGATCCAGTCGACTTTGAAACAAAATATAGGAATGAATCATTGGATGATTACTGTAACGACCCCGGATTTTAATTAAATTTAAACTGATAATTAATTTAATTTTTGAATTAAAATTGTGAAATTAATCGATTAAGGTGATGCGAGTTTCCCCAAATTAAAATGAATTTTGTATAAATCATTTAAATTTAAAAATATTGAAAATATTGTATATATGTGAACATATATATATTTTAGCATATATGAGTAAATTTGAAATAATATATATATGTATATATATTTGATTTGGATTTAAATTGTAAATAAATGGTTTAATAATAAATGATAATAATAAATATTAGAATTGATGACTAATGATGGTTTAAAAAAATATTTGAGGTTATAATAAAATATACTTACAAAATAATACAAATATATATATATATATATATCTCAACACTAGAAACTATGAAATTTACATAAGAATAATAAATATATAAAGTTAGAAATAAAAAAATGAAGTAACACTTAAATAAAAATTTTGATAACAAATTTAAAATAGAAATTTATTTATAAAGTAATATTATAAAGACAATTAGTATTAAAGTTAGAAATGAATGTTTGAGTTAAAATAGAGATATAAATAAATATAAGATAAATTTTATAGATTTGTAAAAGAGAAGTAAACATATGAATTAAATTCTAACAAACATAAATATATTCAAGTAATGAAACAAACAAATAAAAGACAAGAAAAGAAGACATCAAATTTTATTAAAGTATTCAAACAAACAAAAGGAAATATAAATATCATAAGGGGACATAAAGTACCCAGGGCAATTAATGCCACATCTATCAGCCGAGTTAAAGAAAAGCAAAAAAAAAGATGAAATATGCAGGCAAGTGTAAAAACATAGTCAAAGTAAAGAAGAAGAAAGTAACCAGGCAAGAACAAGTAAAAGGAAAATAAGATAAGGACAATGCTATATATTCAAGTACAATTTAAAATTTGAATAAGTATAGATTTGTACAAAGCAATAAATGCAAATCTCCTTAGCCACCGAAAACAACATACCAGCCAACAAAGAAGAAAAATATCACGGTAAATTGTACAAAAATATTACCCTATTGTACAAATAAAATAATACATCAACCTGTAACCTTCTTTTCTATATATCATACTTCATTTCAGTTCATCCATAAAACTGAGAAATAAAAATCTGAAGTAAACAATCTCTAAAACTTAAACAAACTTCGACATAAACTACAATACAAATCACTACAAACCAGGGATCAAAGAGGCAAGTTTCAACTGGGATCAATTCAAAGCCTGTTTTCAACATAAAGAAAACTCTGGCATTTTTCTGAAACAGGTGAGTAAACTTGTTTTCCTTAAATTGGAATCTAAATATTTATTTCATGAATCTTGTATTCTTAATTATATATTGGAAAGAAAATATTGTTTGTATGTTTGTGCATCACTGGAAATATATATACGGTTGTTCTTAATATTGAGTTCCAGGACAGAGCATATTGAAGAAGGAATTTAAATAAACATCACACAATCCTTTTTAGCTTAGGATTTGAAAACAAACAAGTTTGTTTCAACTTGAATCACAATTAAAAATTTGTTTTAAAGCTTTGTCATGAGGGGTTTATCTGTGCAACCTCAAACTTTAGAGTAAAGCAAAATTTATGATAAATTCAAGCATGTTATATCGTTGATTTGATTATATAATTCAAATAAGTATACGAAAATAGGATTTTTAAACTAAATTTGATGATTTTTAATTTAGTATTTTAGGCGCAGTTCATACTTGAACAAATTTTGTTTTTTATCGATTCCTAATAATCGAAGGATCTTTGAACCTTGAAATTGTGCTTGAAGCTTATTTGATCCTCAGGGATCCCAGGAAAAATGTTAAAAAAATTAATTATGGCAAGAATTTTGGGGACGAGAGCGAATTAGGGTTTAAGGTCTAAATTGAGTCGAGGGTAGAAACGAGATCGCCGCGCCATCTATAGGCCACCGGAGATCATTGGACCGGGACCATCAGAAGCGTGGGATGCTAGGGGAGCTTTGGACGCGGCAGCGAGTTCACCAGTGGTCGGAGGCGATGATACGCGGTGGGTTTTTGGATAAGGTTTGGTTTAGGTGGTCGTTCGTATTGCTCGAATTATCAAATTCGATTTTCAGGTGAGATTCGTCGAACTGGGTGGTTGAGCTTGTCGATGAGGTCGAGAGTGACTGGTGGGTGGTCGCGAGGTTGGTCGGAGACGACCTGAGTGCTTGTGCATGTGCACGTGTGTTAGTGTTGGTCTGGGTTTTGGATTTGGAGAAGAGAGGAAGGGCTCGAAGTCGTACTTGGTGAAAAGCAGTTTTGGTTCGAGTTCAAGCTCGTGTAGTTTTTGGGTTTACCGGGTTTACACTTGAAAAATTTTGAAGTTAAGAAAAAAAAACATACGGGTTTATTTTTGGGAAAACTCGAAGAGGGTCTCGGGTATAACTGCATCTAGCTCGGGTTTCACTCGAGTTGCCTGGGGTTCATGATTTTTTTACAACTTTTAAAGAGGTTAATTAATTTAAAGGTTTAAGTTGAATAAACTTGTTTTGAAAGTTTATTTTAAATAAACTTAATATTGTAATTAAGTAATTAAATTAAGAATGAAGTGTTTTAATCCTTAAATTAATTTAAAGGTTAAAGTGATTAAATGGTTAATTACTTAATTACTTAAAAGGATTTAATTTATGTGATTAAAGGTTAATTACTTAAAAATTTAAGGTTAATTAAATTATGATTAAAGGTGAATTAATTGATGATTAAAAGTTAATTAATTCGTAATTACTTAATGTAATTAAGGGATAACTAATTATGTAATTAACTTGAAGGTTAATTTAATAAATGTGATTAGTTAAGGAATAATTAATTAATTAAGGTAATTAATTAAGAAATAATTAATCTATGAAGGTGATTAAGATTTAATTAATTAATTAATAATTAAGGATGAATTAATTTAAATTAAGGATAATTAATCATTAATTAAAGGAAAATATATAATTATATAATTATGTGATAGATTGATTATAATCACATTATTAATTCATCTAATCATTAGATGATTGATTATTATTGAAATGCTTTGAACAGTCTGATATCCCTGTTTGTGATTGTGATGCTTTGTGATATGAATTACGTTGTGCTGAGCTTTGATTTCTGTTTCTGTGATATATTACTATGTGAATATGAAACCCTTGGCCGTAAAACGGCACTTGAATTTCGATGCGACAGGGAGTCAGATTCCAGTTGGTTATCCGAAACCCACATCGAATTGTAATAGTGAATTTTTGTGACTGATAAATTTATTTTATCCATGAATCTGTGAATGAAGATAAGCGTTATCGATTATACCGCTTATCGATATATGATGTGATGATTTGTGATGTTGCACTATTGGGTAAAACCCCTGGACTACACCATACACACACAAATATGGATTTCGCGAGGAAATCAGTTAAGTCATAGATAATTTAAATTTATTATTTTTGAAATTGAAATTTTAATATCAATTGATTTTGGAAATGGATTTGGGTTAAATATTAAAGCTTTTGAAATGGAGTTTTTAAGATAAAAGTTATTTTGAATAACTTGGGTAAAATTTCCAATTTAAATAATTTAATTTGAATTTGAATTTGAATTCAAAATTTGAAATTTAATTCCATAATTAGAAATTATGGTTAAAGATGATATAAATGTGTTTGTATGAATTTAAACCATTTTAAAAGTATAATTTTAAGGATTGGGATTTAACCCAAGAACCTTAACTTGTATAAAAGAATCAGATTTCCAAAATGAAAACTATTTGTTTTAAAAGAATAAAAGCTTTCAGATAAGAAAATAAATTCCAGTTTAATTAAAGGAATTTCAAGATTGAATTGAAAAATGGTTTTCTAAGTTATAAATGAATTCTTTTAGAAAGCTATGAATTAAATCTGTTTATTTTTAACAGATTTAAAATGATGATTTGTTTAAACCATTTGAAATGGAATTGTTTTGAAAGCTATAAGTTAAATCTTTGTTTCAAAGATTTAATGAGTTAATGCAATTGAAATGGAGATTAATTTGGAAAATCTGTGAATGAATCTTTTGTTAAAAGATTAAAGTATGGAAGTTGTTTAAACCGTTGAAGGTTGTTAAAATGAATCTTTTTGTTTAAAGATTTGAAAATGGTAATTTGTCTAAACCATTTGAAAGAGAAGTTTTGGGTAATAAGTTGTGACTTAATTGAAATCCCAATATCCATATATTTTTAAATATTGCGCTCATTATTCGGTTTAGCCGGGAAAGGACCTTTGTGTCACATATCCCATTCCGAATAAGTGATACATCGTATATGGATAACATTTGAAGACCGGTGTTGAAGACCGGGTATTTGCGAGAACGATAGGATAACCTATCGATTGTCTCTGCACTGAGTTGCTCCGGTATAGAGATTCCCTAAGTGATGGGAAGTCCGATCGGGATTGTGAATACCCGGATTGCAAGGGCTTCTTCGGAAGTGCCTTCGGTTCTGTTCGAACCCGGAACAGACTTGTATGGTTACATGTCTGACATTACACTTTGAGATATAAAGCAGATTTCTTTCAAATACATCTCTGTTGGTGGCGGAGAATTTATTCTCTTAGCTTAACACCCTTCTCTAAGACGTACGAGCTCAGAGGTTATGTAGTTGAAATTTATCAGCGATATACTCCCAATTTGGTAATGTGGCATGCTGAGTGTTGCTGTGTGTTGATCATTTATTTGATCATTTGTGATCAAAGCACGGCTTTGTGAAAAAGCGTAGCTTTGTGGACGAGACCTCATCGAACCTCACAGACCGGAAATGGTCGAAACAGGAATGATGCGGCAAGGTTATGAGGGTCGCTCCCTTTAGGGTATGTCATTTCCTTCTGGAAATGGGTAGTATCATGGTATGGAGCCCAGATACTTACTCATGTGGACACACCTTATTTATTATGTGTGATGTTGGTTACCGAGCGCTCGGATAAAGGTCCCAAAGGACCGGGAGGTGGCATACTCGAGTAGTAGTTACCTAGTGACAGAGGTAACCCGGCCTTGTGTTGGCAGAGAGCCGGGTAGGTTCTCAGGACGTCCCGCCAGAGGCGATCCCATGTGGCAGTAGGCAGTTCCTTAGCCTGACCATTTGTTGGAGATCCAAAGAAACAATACGAGCCCTTTACGATTGCAATTGTATAACCTGTCTCCTCAGGCGGCAGCTATAGCAGGCATAATATAATGGTACCTATGCTGGCTAAGATTAATATTGTATTTTCGAAATGTTCTCCACTATGCACTATTAATAATATCAAAAGAGTTTCTTTTGCGTAGTAAGCATATTTGACTAACATAAGAAGAAATCTCCTCTAATTCTGCGTTTGCATTGTGTGTGTGGCGGGAGGTCTTATGGTAGTTTCATTTTCCAAAATCACTGCAGGTTTCAATGTTTAAGATTCTTTTGTTGTTTGTTTAAAGATAAACTGTTTTTGTTACTCACACTAGTCCCATGACTGATCCAGAGTTTATTGTTCCCTTCCTAAACTCTGGGTGCCCACCATTTTCCACACGGGCAGCCTAGAGTTGGGTTTCTCAGATATTCAGGTTGAGTAGATTATCTGGAGCTAGTCAATCCTTGGACGACTGACCTTGCTTTCCGCTAGCTATGGATTGGAGCATTCTATTGGAGATATTCTATCTGCTGCTGGTGTTGTCTATTTTCTTTCCGCTGCTATTTCTTGTATCATATCTCTGATGTATATTAATATTTGTTATATCATTCTGTTGTATCATATTGTATCAGATTTTTGTATCTGTCATTGTATCAATGTTATATATATTGATATCATCTATTTCTTTCTTCCGCTGTGTTGTTATACTTAATGTTGTTATAAGCTCCAGGAAGCCCGATTCGGTGTTTGGATCTACGGCATTTTGAGTACAAGTAAAGTACGGGTGCCGATTTTCGAAGGCCGAGTTTTTGGACTCTCACAATTACACACAATCAATGGAATGAAGATACATAAGGTTGGAATGGTATATAGATACTTATCTAAAAGTTGAATAATACGAATTCAAAAATTGTAATGAGATATGGAAAGAAGTTAAACTTTTGAATTCCTAGAGTCAGATGTTTGAATTGCTGTAGGTAGCTAGGTTGAACCTAGAGTTGGAACAGGCCAAGTAGGATGGTTTGAAGATTGTTCCCACTTTCTTGACTTTTTAAGAGTATGTGTAGCTGCTGCGAACTATGTAATATACTGGACTAGTTTCACACTTGGTGATATACATAGGTTCACACTTCTTGAAGTTGTATAACGTGATACTCAACGCGGTGTGGGATCCTATCGTATTTAGATGCTTTGGAGCGTATAGGCACTAACGAGGAGGTTACTCAATGCTTTAGGGGAGATGTAGGCTCAGGCATTGTTAGATATACTCGGTGTTATGCAATGAAACAGGATACAGGCACTAACGGGGAGGTTACTCAATGCTTTAGTTGCAATGTAGGATAAAGCATTGTTAGTTATATTCAGTGTTGTGCATAAATAAAAAGACACTTTGACCATCGGAATTTTATACTCGATGTTTTAATAGACAGTCTACCATCGTGATTTTTTACTCGATGTGTGCCATAAACGGTTTGTCATTTGAGAATGTTTATTCAATGTATTGTTAGTTGTATTAAGGGCTGTTACACCATAACGTGTAGATTGACCTTTTCTTTATACAAAGTGCATATACAAAAATGAACACCCTTAGGTTGTTTAGATTATAAGTGACAATTTAATTACTTATTAACACCATACCATTAGTGTTATAATTCACTCACTAAACCTTGTCTGATACCCTCTATTTTTCATTTTTTATACATATTACAAGAGGATATGATAGTAAATAAGTTAACAAGGACAAGGTGCATGGAGGAATTGATAGTGTGCCTTGGAGATTTTATTCAAATTCATTTTCCTATACATTTTATTGTGCTTGTCTACAGAATTATGTATATTTTGTTATTTGGAAACTCCATGTAGACACCTTTGTATAGATTATGACCATTTGAGATGGTTGTTATTTGGAATATTTTAGTATTATATTTTAATTCCTTCTACTACGAGTTCTGAAAGTTTAGAAATGTTTTCAAATTTTATTTATCTCTGTAACTTATAGATCATCAAACATAACTATTCATACTTCTTGGCATGACACGAGTACAAATGCCGCTTGTGGGCTTTGGATTGATGTGCCTAAAGATGTGAGTCGTTACATCTGGTATTAAAGCCTAGGTTCAAGATTCCTTAGTGATTAGGCGCGTATTGGGAGGATGTACTTGTATATTTTAAAAGTCTTTATATATATAGTATAGCATAAACACAACTATGTACTCTAGTAATGCTTCATGCACTCTGGTAAGTTGCATATAAATATTGTTACAGATAAGTGAAATGAGTAGTCAAACTAGAAATGGATCTACTGACGCAGCTAAGGTTCCAAGAAAATGTTCATGTATGTTTCCATAGATATCTTCAAACAAGAGGCCAGAGTGAACTTAATCCTATTGGAGTACCCACAACATAAGCCTAAAGTGCAGCCCTAGCTCTTTGCCTGCTTTAGACTTTCCCAAGTTATGTCAGATTTTAGGATATTGGGTTGAATGAATTACTTTGGGATGGGATCATTTACGAAGACATGCGCATGACTAAGGAATTGTGATTGGATATTTTCTATGATGGGTATGGAGGGTGTGATGAAGATGCAATTGGCTTCATGGCACTTGCAAGGGGAGGTCTTGTATTGGTGTGATAATTTTATTGCAACGACTGAAGGAACTGAGACCACTTGGACTAATTTTAAGAGACTCTTTGCAACTAAGTTTATCTATATGGCAGAATATGGAGTGGAGCTAGAAAGCTTATTCATTTTGAGTAGGGAGAATGAAGTGTCAAGGAATATGTTAATGAGTTCAATCAGCTAGAGAATTATGGCCTAGACCTCATTAATACACCCATGAAGAAGGCAACAAAATTTGCTAAGGGGTTAAGTCCATCTTTGAGGTATATTTCTATAAGCTATGTACCCGATAGAGCTACTGTTGAAAGCTTGGTTAACATGGCACTATTGAATTCAATTACCAAAGAATGGCCTAAGAAGGTAGAAGGGAAGTCAATTTAGCAAAACACAAACAAGGTTTGAATGGGAGCTCAAGGAAAAATAAAGAAGTAAGGAATTAGGTGTGAGCGGTGCAATAATAAGGGGTTATGGCAAAGGATTGTAGAGTGAATCTTTTAATGATCAAATGCTACAACTGCAACCAGCTTGGACATATGAAGAGGAAGTATCTGATCTTGCTTAAAACTTCCACCCAGGTGATTGCAGGTTATGGACTTTATGCTATTCCTAGCTCGAGTGCAGCTCCAACTATGTAATAATAGAAGAAAGTTACCATGGATGGTGTGTTAAATCTTTTTAATCTATCTATCTGCACTTTATTTGACAACGGGGTATCTCACTCATTTATTTCGAGTAAGTGAGTTAATGAGTTACACTTAAAGACTAGTATAGTCATGGGCCCTACTATAGTACGAAGCCCATTAGGAGATTAATCCATTTATCCATGATTTGTAAGGGTTTGAAGTTATATATTTTAGTTGTATATTTGATTACGACACTTTTGTATTGCGATTTTCTGGGTTTGGTTTAATTTTGGAGATTGGCTGAATGGCTATATATGGAGCTATGTTAGATTGTGATAGGAAGGTGGTTCGTTTAGGAACTTGTTGCAAGTGCAGCTTAGAGGTTTACTGTAATTCCAAAAGTTTTATTATATTGAGTTACCTATATTCTCTTGACCTGTCACATGATGAGTTGTAACGACCCGAGATTTTCGACGTCTCGAGTTTTGAATATTAATTTTTAATATTCAATAATACGGTATTTTAATCAACAAAAATCCCTGTTTAATAACAATTGATAATAATATACAGTTTTTCAAACCAATATAATATTTTGAATTTCCATATTTTTATTTATAAAATAGAAAATTGATTTAATTGGAATTTCTTATATTTATTTTTTTATATTCAGAATAATAGAATTTATATACATATATATAAATTGAAAACAAATTCAATTCAAATAAATACAGATGAAATAAGAAGAATACATTATATATGGAAATGATATGACTTATGGAAAATACAATGTGTTATAAATAAAAAAGAGTTTAAAATTGGATTTTCTTATATATATGTATGTATACATATCAGTTAAGAAGAGTGTAATATTTATAAACTAAATAAGCTAGTGGGTTAAAAACAATATATGTAATATACATATGTGTGGATTAATAAATATAGTTATTAAGAATTTTATACAATTTATATATATATATATGTATATATCGAAAATGAAAGAAGGATGTATACATATATATAAGTTCAAAAAGGAAAATTATAGTATTTATAAACAAATACATATTGTATGCTATAAACTAAATAAAAATAGTATGTTGAAAACAATATATGTAATGATAGGTAATATATATATATATATATGAACCAAATAAATATATTTATTAAAAAGGAATATATATTTTTATATATTGAAAAATAAAAGAAGAAATAATTATGATAATATTATATTGTAGGAATGAGAAAATTTATAAAGACATTTAAAAACATTTTTATAAGAAATCTTTTACAAGAAGTGTTTTAACAAAATGTTATTTCTTTGAATTTTACATCGCTAAATATAAGATAAATAAAAGTATAATTGGAATATGAAGTCTTGAAGCTACAATAATTAATACTACCTTAATCTTCAAAATATAGTGAAAACATGAATCAGAAGAAAGTTAACTAAGTAAAAATGGAAGTAAAAGTAAAAAAAATTACCAAGCAACAATGAAAACATTTGCATGGTAAGAAAATAGCATACATCCAAAAGTAAAATAAGTAAAATTGGCTAAAACATATATATGTACATACAAGCATGTCTGGTCTAAAAGGAGAAAGGGCAAAGACATTCACCCTAACTTCTTTTCAATTCAAACAAAAGAATGTGAAAGCTAAAATTATATTTCATCTCAAATCATTTAAATCTATCAAGAACAATTGTACAGCAGGTCTGCATTTTTCTTGAGCCCAAAACATAGAACCAATACATCATTTCATTCGGTGGACATATATATATATATATATATATATATATGAGCTTGTATGTGTGTTTATGCTCAGTTTTGAAAAAGCCTGTAAACCAAAAACCATTGTATAGTTAAAAGAAAAGAGAAAAAAAATAACACCACGTTCTTCAAAATTCAAAAGCAAAACCCTGTTATGCTACTATATTTGTACGGACACCTATTTATTTTCCCGATAAATTAGATTGGCAATATGATGTTGAATTGATTGATGTGTATATATGTGTCTATTATTCTGGGTGTTTTGAAATTGAATGGTAACTTGATTAAGTACCATTGGAATTATTAAGCCTTCTTTTCCGAGTTGGGGTTGACTTTGGACCAAAAATTGTTTAAAAATGATTATTATTTATTAATGATATTTTTAAAGTTAATTGGTAAATATTTCAAGAATGATTTAAAGTAATTATTTTATTACTCTTAAAAAGTTTTTAAAAAGGTATTAATTATTGTTTCAAAGCTATTTAATTATTTGGATTGTTTAAAATACATTAATTATTAATTAAAGTTAATTTATAGTGATTGTTTTAAAGTTAATTATTACTAAGGATAAATTAATATTAAGAAATTATTGTTATTCCAAAGATAATTTGTTTAATATTAATAATGTTCTAAAAGTATTATATTATATAGTTGGAAATCATTATAGAAACCTTATAAGTATTATTTTGAGATATTTATTAAAATTGTTATTTCGAAAAGTAATGGTATACTTTCATGGCGTAATCGGAGGCAGTGAGTGCCTGTAGTTAAGTTTTGGATTTCTCTGTGATAGAGACGTGACCATTGAGCTATGAATCCATGGTTGATGCCGCAGTGGTGCTTTCCCAAATTTATTTTAAAGGGGTTTCAAATATTTTAAAATGAATGGTTTCGTGAATATACTTATTCGGTGAGATAACCATATGCTGTTTCTTTAAGAAATTTTAATTTATTGAAATTTAAATAAAATAATGCTTAATGTTTTCAAACGGAAAATGAAACCTTTGTTTAGATGATTGTATATTTGATAGTTAAATAACTGACTATCAAATTCTGGACCCAAAAGCATAACTTTGGGAATATCTAGAAGAAAACATGAGGATTTTATGGTACAGTTACCGTTCGAGGTGTTATAATGTACGTATAAACTCGTTTCGTTCTTCTAGGACGATAATAAGGAAATCCGTCCACTAACGGTTAGGAGATGATCTCCAATCTTATTTTCGTCGGTGAATTTCTGTAACAACCCGCATATTTATCGGTTGTATATTTAAATATTTTATTTAAATATAATGTCGTTTGTCGGATTATAGTCCGAAAAGCTACTTTTTGCAAACAGTCGAATTGAGACTCGAAACCACTTCCATTGAGTTCAAAATGTCATTTGCGATCTTTTTGAGTATAAGCTTCGATATGTTTGGAGTATGTCGAAATCTGCTACTTTTTATAGTTGGGTTTTGGGTTGGGTTCAGCCCACTAGCTAACTAAACCCACTTAACCCCCCCTAACTCAACTCCTTCTCTTCATTCCATTTTCATTTCATTTCATTCCTCAAGCTAAAACTGAAATGGGGAAAGGGAAGAGGAAATAGAAATTAGCAAGCCCTAGTTCTTCTTGCATCTTGAATCCTTGCTCCAAAATCAAATAGAAGCCATTGGTAAGCCTCCTCTTCATCTTCTCCAACTCTTTCTCCTTCAATTTCAGAAAGTTTCCTAACCCTAACTTAGGAAATACTTGTTTTGATCTTAGATTGAAGCTTGTTGAGTTGAAGTAGTGAGTGGTTGATCTTCTCTTTGCAATTGAGCTTCTTCTTCTTTGTTTTGGGTAAAAAGGTGAGATTTTTATCTCACATCTATGAGTATATCTATCATTGATGTTGGGTATGAATTCCTAACAAATATTCATGTGCTATTGCTTTTGGTTTGGAAAGAATTGGAATTCACTTGATAGGGCAAGAAGTGCTGGAAAACAGGCTCCGGCCGACCGAATGCAGGGTCCGGTCGACCGACCTGCTACCTGAGCACTTCCCTGCCTCTGTTTTGGGAGTGCAGGAATCTGGGCTCCGGCTGACCGACCCAGGAAGTCCGGTCAACCGACTTGCTTCCCGAGAATTTTTCAGAACAGTGTCCGGTCGACCGAGCCCTGTAGCCGGCCGACCGACCTGCTCCTGTTTTCCCTGTTTTGCCTATTTTTGTTCGTTTTGATCGGTTTTCCAAATCTTATCGATGCAAGTTGGTTTTTAATGTTTGTTATTGCATCTTTGGCTTTGATAACATACTTTTGACTTCATTCACGAGTTTTATAAATAATCCCTCTAAATCGTATTAAAAGCTCCCTTCTCCGCTTTATAAATTTCTATTTAAACACACACGATTTTGCACTTCGAACGAAGTGGAAAGGAGATTAAATGGTTAGGTAAAACACGGACCATGAATCCGCACGTTCACCTTTCCGATTAGTCCCCGACCTATTCGATTGATCGTTTTGACCTTTGTGTCTGGTTTACCGATGACATGAGGTAAACTTTGTAATGCTTTGAGTGTGAAATTGGCTAATGGATAGTAAACCGTTTAGTGCGAACGAGTGGTTATGGGACATACGTTAACACTTTTCGGGTTCCTTTTCGAGAGTTATGACACATTCCGCCAGTTAGTGGTGTCCAGTACTGGGCCTCCGGACCTTCACCACTACGGTTTGTTGCCTTTAGGATAGTGTCTTCGGACAGTCTCCCTAGGTTTGTTGCCTTCGGGTATGTGCCTTCGGGTTTGTGCCTTCGGGTTTGTTGCCCTATAGTATCGCTTCCGATGTTGGTCTTTTTGAGCCGCATGGGTGATATTGGGTTTGGAGCCTTCGGGCTTATGGATCCTTGTTTATACAGTACTGAGCTCGAGCAATCTTTTGTTGTTTTGATTGATATTTATATTCCCTAGTGCATCGCCTTTCGGTGTTGGTCTTTTTGAGCCGCATGATATGTAGCGATCATCTAGTGGAACTTGTGTACCTTCATTGGTATTTGTTATTTGCCTTTTGGCTTGATTTGGGATATGATATCCTTTGTTTATTTGAGATGCCGATGACATGAGGCATGTTTTGTTATGTTCATCTTTTGTTAGATAATTGTGTTATCTCCTTTTAGAGATATTTGTTATACTTTGTAGCCTTGCAGGTTTATTGTTGTTCAGTTTATCTAACTGATTTGTTTAGCTAGACTGACCCATGTATTTTATACTCGGGTCAGACCGAGATGTTTCAGGTTAGGTGCTTTTGGACTTAGCCTCTTTTGCTTCCGCATGGACTATTCCGCTAGCTTCTTTTTGTCTTAGCTTTTTGTGTAGTCCTTATCTATTGTAACTCTGATATGTATTCTTGTGAACTCGTCTGTATATTGTGGTTTGCTATACCACTTGACATGTATCATTTTGTATACTCTGTTATGTATCAGTATATGTGTATATGATGATCCGCTGTTCTGTGATGTATATTACATTGAGTTGTTACATTTTGTTCTGATAGATCCTCCAGCCACCTATGGTTTTGAATTAAGTATTTATTGGATATGTCGATTCGTTTGATATGGTAATTGTCGATGTATTCAGTAGATAGTTAAGGAAAAACTATAGATGGTCGTGAAAGTGTACGTGTAGTACTAAGGATCGTGTAATATGGTAAATTAATGCGGAAACTGGTAATAACAGTAAAGTAAAAATTAAAGTAAGCACACCAGGAATTTTTATACTGGTTCGAACTTCCCGTTCTACGTCCAGTCCCAGAATACCCTCTGGATTTAAACTAAACCCCTCACTTAACCCGGAGGAATAGGTATACGACACCTGAGCAGCCGAACAGGAATTTTTTCCGCCTCAACAACCGAAGAGGACTTCAACTTAATACAAAATGTTTGTTGACGAATGTGTTCTAAATAACACTGATTGTCTTTTGATAGTACAACTTTCCTATAATCAAATCCTCAAGAATATGTATGTGTGTGAAGATTTAGAAGGAAGATAATCACGTAGAATCGAAGTATATGAATAAATTCAAGGATTCTAGTGATATTGAATAAGAGTGAATGCTTTTATTTGCAGAAATGAGAAGAGATTAGATTTCAGAAATATAAACAAGAATCGGTGATTGTAGAAGTGAATTGAATATGTTTATATAGTTGTAGAAGAGTTGTAATCTTTCATGAATAGTTTTAGTCAACAGTAGTGTCCATACCTCTTGAAATAGAGGACATTACTCTTCATGAAAAGATCGCGTCTCTTCAGAAAACTAGCCGTTTTTCTCTGGTCGGTCGACCGGAAAAACTGGCCGGTCAGCTGAGTTGAAAAACGTATACAAAATAGAAAGTCACTGTGCATATGATACAGGGTCGGTCGACCGAGGATCCTGGTCGGTCGGCCGACCTGGTGTTATATGCACAGTGAACATATTTTTTGATATAAAATGTTTTGTGTGCGTGTGTGATTATTTGAGGAATGATTTTAACATTGTTCTAAGACTCAAATAAAATAAAATATCCATACTAATCTCTGAATTGTAAGATTATCTTCTTTGTAGTGCACGGTATGCATTTATTCTCTTTTTGTCGCTTTCATATAGCATTCTCGTCGTATGATCTCTGAAGCTTGTGTCATGAATCAAAACTCATAAATCAACATTCTCCCCCTTTTTGATTGATGACAATACTTATGTGACGAAGTAATATTGACATATATATTATAGTTCTCCCCCTGAATGTATGGCGACTTTTCTGCAAAAATTCGTTAATTTGCATACATTTCTCCCCCTTTGTCATCGACAAAAAGGAATACTTATAACCGACTGAAGTAATGCAAAAAACATTTAAATTTACATGGTACATTCTTTGAGCTTAATTAAAAATAATTTAAAGATGTTTGCTTAGAACATAACATAACAATTAATTAAGAAACAAAATAAACTACAAGAGATTCTTGAAAGTTAAAATAAATTTAAAAAATTACTACAATTACTCCTCATCATCGTCGGTATCCCACTGTTCTGGATGAAGATTTTCATCGAGAGGAGCCGGTTCCTTACCCCGTCTGTGAGTGGTAGGTGCGGGAGTTGCCGATGTGCTGGAACTTGTGTTCTCGGATGTAGACCAAGAGAAATTTGGTGCGGGTCTTTTTCCAGGAGCAACAAATGAAGCACCGGCTTCAGAAGAGCATGATAAGGCATCCCATAAATTTACGAAGAATCCTTTGATCTTTTTGAAACGCCCATCAATTTTTCGAAGGCGAGAATCCAAAGCTAGTTGATTTTGGGCTAAAATATCTATGGCAGCCGCTGTGCTAGTACCGGGAGGTGGTCTTTGGATAGAGGTTTGACGAGTTAAACGTTCTGTGGAATGAGTGGAGGGTTGAGGAGTAGAATAGCTACGACGTAGTTGTTCTCGTGGAATGGTACGCCATTGCTGAAAGGTTATGATTTGGGATGGTGCATCGGGTAACTTCATCAATTTTATTGTTCGTGAGTCAAAGGTACGAACTTTGGATGTTTCGGATTCCGGTGCATGAGTGACAAAGTTGTTAATCAACCGCATTATGTATTCTCCATAGTAAATATGGAGCATTTTTCCTTGGTTGAAAGTAAGGAATTCATCCATAAGAAGTTGTGTCCAATTTACCCGAATGTTTCCACACATAGCATATAACGCCTTGAAGTTTTCGGGATATACTAAGTGGTACGACCCTCCTCTTGGAACAATAGACTTCATCATGAATCGATGAAAAAGTCGTGCTTTAGGTCGGAGAGATGAAGTTTGCCTTAAGTCGGTAGCATCATCTTCAAAGAATAAGTGACTTAGGCGGTCACGAGTTGATGGATTACAATCTACATCATGTAATGAGATTCCACCCGGTCGAGCATTTAAAATATGATTCATTCGATCAATGGAGAGAAACATCGATGTGCCACATACCGAAGTCCAAACACAATTTTCAGTGTTTCTAGGTGGATTGACAAGATTGAGATTTGCTAAGAATAACTTGACCATTATATGATTAATCTTCAAGTTGTTTTTCCTATGGTCAAGAAAAGCATCAAGACCACTTTCAAGAGCGGCGTTTTCAACACCGTAGGCGGTAAAATCAGGATAACTTACAAACGACTCCTCAAAGATTTTTGCATCTTGAAGCTTTATCCATCTTTCTAAAGCTTTTTCACTTACTAACCAAGAAGCAATTTGAGAATCTACAGGAGTTGAGGAAGATTGGCCAGCGGTAGTCTTAGATTTCTTTTTGGGAGCCATTTTTCTTGAAGAATTTGAAGAAGTTTTAGAAAGGTTGTAATGGGGGCTAGGGTTCAAATCTATTGTGGAAGAGTAAAGTGAAGAGGTGAGATAAAAAGGTGAAGGGTTGGGTTAAAATATGAAGACTATTTTAGCAGAATAACACGTTCGGTCGACTGAAGGACCTGGGTCGGTCGACCGAGTTTAGGTTCAGAACAGTGCTGAAACTTTCGGGAAAAGCTTCGGTCGACTGGTGTAGGGAATTCGGTTGACCGAGTTTAAAAAATATTCTACTGTTATTCGGGAAATACGTTCGGCTGACCGAGTCAGGTATTTCGGTCGACCGACTTGGAAGAAATCTGTTTTTAAAAACTTCTCGGGACAGCTTCAGTTGACCGGTTCAGGCATTTCGGTCGACCGAAAGCATGTCATGTTGTTGTTTTTTTTTAAATAAGAATTATAGAAATATAATCATATTATTACATCATATTTATTTATACAGCTTATATATAAAAAATAACATATATATACTAAAATATAGCCATGATGAATTAGCATCGACGTTCCCATGAATTTGGAGATGGAACGTTTTCTACCGGTGACCATATTGGAGCTATTGGAGATTGAACATGGTTAGAGGGAGATGGAGTTCTATAAGAAGGTTCAGCAACATCATCCTTCTTAGATGAACAAAATTTCATGGCAATCTTTTCAAGGAAGCTTAAACGTCTTTCTGTTCGTAATAAAGTTCCCTTTGCATATTCATCTGTTGTTGTTGGTAGTGATGAATTTCATCAATCTTTTGTTTGGTTGATGGAGTTACTACCATTTCCTTTTTCCCTTTCTTTTTATCAGGTGTATAACCTGTATGGGAGTCTTCCCATGGTTTCCACATGTGTCGGGGATCATTATCTGGAGAGGGAAATTCTAAAACACGATTTGGCATTGGAAATGTAGGATAAGGACCACCTTCGGGGATACGATCAGAATAGTCGTCGTCCGGGGAAGTATAAGAGAGATGAGAATTTTCAGAATTGTAGACATCATTATTAGAAGACATTTTTGTTTTAAGTTTTTGTTTTGTATTTGATGCTCTATTCAATAAGCATATGTATGTATATATATAACCATATGTTCTAAAAAAAATAGTGGTCTAAAATCAAATTTTAGTTTTAATCACATAATTCTTTAAACCAAAACTGTTTACAAATGAATGACATACAATGCTTTAGAGTTAAAAAATAGTATATTCTGAAATCAAGTTTCAATGATGTAAATTAGAAACAGAGCTGGAACAAGAAACACCCATAGCCCAAGTGGCTATACTACAACATCTTACATAAAAGTCAGAAGTCATGAGTTCGAGTACCGCTCTGGTCAGAAAAAAAATAATTTTATATTTTTCATCATTTTATATATATATATATATATATATTTTTATAATAATTCTATTTTATTCATAAGTCTTTAAACGACATTATACCTAAATCTCGTCTTAGTTTTATAAAAGAAATTTCATTTAGTGGTTTAGTAAAAATGTCAGCTATTTGATTTTCAGTATTGATAAATTCTAGATTTATTAATCCTTTTTCCAAACAATCACGAAGAAAATGATGACGAATATCTATGTGTTTTGTTCGGGAATGATTGACCGGATTTTTTGAAAGGTTTATTGCACTGGTATTATCACAATAAATTATTGATTTTTCAAGATGACAATTAAAATCTTGTAATGTCTGTTGCATATATACGACTTATGCACATGCCAAAGCAGCAGATATATATTCTGCTTCACATGTTGATAAAGAAACATAATTTTGTTTCTTACTAAACCAAGAGACTAAAGAACGTCCAATGAAGTGACACGTTCCGCTCGTACTTTTTCGATCCGTCCGACTTCCTCCAAAATCAGCATCACTGTAGGAAACTAATTCAAAAGGACATTCTTTCGGATAAAATAGTCCGAAATCTTTGGTTTTAGTTAGATAACGAATAATGCGTTTAACTGCTCTCATATGTGATTCTTTGGGATTTGCTTGAAATCGAGCACATAAACAGACACTCATCATAATATCGGGGCGACTCGCTGTTAAATAAAGTAAAGAACCTATCATACTACGATATAACTTTTGATCAACACTTTTGCCATCTTCATCTCTATCGAGATGAACCGTTGTACTCATAGGAGTTGGTTTGGCAGCAGTATTTTCAAGACCAAAACGTTTGATTAAATTATAACAATATTTTTCTTGATTAATAAAAATTCCATTTTCAATTTGTTTAATTTGTAATCCAAGAAAATATGACAATTCTCCCATATGAGACATTTCAAATTCATTTGTCATTATGGTTGAAAATTCTTGACATAATTTTTCATT
The DNA here is from genome assembly GCA_030737815.1 of Allium fistulosum. Taxonomy (NCBI): domain Eukaryota; kingdom Viridiplantae; phylum Streptophyta; class Magnoliopsida; order Asparagales; family Amaryllidaceae; genus Allium; species Allium fistulosum. Next base: position 1,544,642,038 of record CM060901.1, on the reverse strand, counting down.
TGTCGAGCCGAAAATAATATCGTCAACATATATTTGAATTATTAAAATATCTTTATTAGTTTTCTTAATAAAAAGTGTTTGATCTTCTTTACCGATTTCAAAACCAGATTCTAATAAATAACTTTTAAGACGATCATACCAAGCACGTGGTGCTTGTTTTAAACCGTATAACGCCTTTTTAAGTTTATATACATGATCCGGAAATTTTTCATGATTAAACAAAGGTGGTTGTTCAACAAAAACATTTTCTTTTATGAATCCATTTAAAAATGCACTTTTAACATCCATTTGATATAGTTTAAAATTATGAAAACATGCATAAGCTAATAATATTCGTATTGCTTCAAGTCGGGCGACTGGAGCAAACGTCTCTTCGTAATCAATACCTTCTTCTTGATTATATCCTTGTGCAACTAATCTAGCTTTATTTCTTGTTATATTTCCTAGTTCATCTGCTTTATTTTTGAAAACCCATTTAGTACCGATGACTGATTGATCACTAGGTCTAGGAACGAGTTCCCAAACTTCGTTTCGTTCGAATTGATTTAATTCTTCTTGCATGGCAAGTATCCAGTAGTCATCAGTTGAAGCTTCTTTTATATTCTTAGGTTCTATGTTAGAAAGAAAAGCAACATGACCAGCTTGATTTAATTGATGTCTGGTTTTAACATTCGTATTAACTTCTCCAATTATATTTTTCACAGGATGATCTTTTAAAATTCTAGGTGGAGATTTTATTAAATTGGAAGTTATATTTGTATTGGTTTCATGAATATCAAGATTTTCATTTGTACTAATATTCTCATTCTGAGTAGATTCATCATCAGAATCAATAGTAACACTCGGATTTATATTTTTAAAATTTTCGTTGAAAGAAACATGTAAACTTTCTTCAATAATTTGAGTTCGTTTATTATAAATTCGATAGGCCTTGCTTCGTTCCGAATATCCAACAAATATACCTTCATCGGATTTTGGATCGAATTTGCCTAGTTGATCTTTAGTATTTAAAATAAAACATTTGGAACCAAAAACTTTTAGATATGAAATATTTGGTTTTCTTCCATTTAGAAGTTCATATGGTGTATTTTTAGTTAATGGTCGAATAGAAACACGATTCAGTACGTAACAAGCAGTAGCTACAGCTTCTGCCCAAAATTGTTTCGATAAAGTTGTTCCATTTAGTAAAGTTCTTGCACATTCTTGTAACGTTCTATTTTTCCTTTCTACAACTCCATTTTGTTGTGGTGTTCTAGGAAAAGAGAAATTATGGTTAATACCCTTTTTGTTACAAAATTGTTCAAAAACTTCATTTTCAAATTCGCGTCCATGATCACTTCTTATATTTTTAATTTCAAAGTTTTAATATTTTGAATTCTTTTAACAAAAACTTTAAAATTATCGAAAGTATCACTTTTATTTTTCAAAAAGAAAATCCAAGTATATCTAGAGAAATCATCTACAATAACAAAAACATATCTATTATGATTAATAGATTGCACTTGAGTTGGACCAAAAAGATCCATGTGTAAAAGTTCAAGTGGTTGTTCTGTAGATATTACTTTCTTTGATTTAAAAGAAGATTTTGTTAATTTTCCTAATTTACATGCATCACAAAATATGTTAGTTTTGAATTTTATATCGGGTAACCCTTTAACTAATTTATTTTTAGCAAGTTTGTTGATGGTATTAAAATTTATGTGACAAAATCTTTTGTGCCAAAGGCAAGAATCATTCTCTTTAGCTACTAGACACAAATTTGAATCATTATTAACATTCATATTTAGGATATAAATATTTTTATCTCTATTTCCTTCGAAAATAATGTTGTGATTTTTATCAAAAATGTTACATTTATTTTCTGAAAAGGTTATATTAAAACCTTTGTCGCATAGTTGACTAATACTTAATAAATTATGTTTTAAATTTTTAACTAATAAAACATCAGTAATGGGAGGTAAATTAGATGTACCATTGCTATTGACATTGCCTTTGCCGATGATATACCCTTTTGAGTTATCTCCAAAGGTGACTGCTCCTCCATTTGAGTATATAATGTTTGATAACATTTCTTTGTTTCCAGTCATGTGTTTTGAGCAACCGCTATCTAAAATCCATTTTCCTCTCTTTTTATGTGGTACCTGCAAAAATTATAAAAAGTTGGTACCCAATCTTTTTAGGGTCCTAAGATTTAGATCTTAGGAAGCCAAACCCATACGGGTTCAGAATTCCCTTTATAAACATAATTCTTGTTATTATGAACAGTTTCCATAAAACTTTTGATATGTTTATTCCTTATCAATGTATTATTGGTTTTTGGAATCCATATCTTAATAGTTTTAGTATTTGAATAAACTGTTTTCCTAATATCTTTCTTAATTTTATTATTAATTTTACTTTTAGCATAATTATTTTGTTTCTTAAATCCTAGTCCAGATTTATTGTTGGAAGTTTGAGAGTTTTCTAGTATACTAGAAAGATTTTCTCTTCCTTTATTGAAATTAGAAACATTTTTAGAAATATCATCAAATTTTATTTTAAGACTAGATTTTTCTAACTCTAAATCCTTAATTTTAGATATTAAATCATTATTTTCAAAAAGTAAAACATCATTTTTATTTTTCTGAATTTCTAGTTCCTCAGATATTGACATAATTTGAGAAGATAAGTTAGAATTCGATTGTTGAGAGATTTCAAGTTCTTCTTCCAATATTACCTTCTCATCTTTTAACATATCTACTTCTAAAACTGTTCTATCTAATTTCTTTGCAACTCCTTATTTTTCTTTTTAAGTTGTTTTGTTAAATTTACTAATTCAGAATTTATTTCAATTAAATCTTCAAAAGTAAAATCACTTACATCGTCTGACGAAGCCATGAAACATACATTTGCTTGTTCATTATCACTTTCACTCTCTGATGAGGATGATGAGTCAGTGTCGTCCCAAGTGACTGAAAAAGCTTTTCGTTTGTTTTTGTCCTTCTTGAAATTGTTCTTTTTACGATCTGGACAATCTTTCTTCATGTGTCCTTTCTTGTGACATTCATAACATTCCATTGTTGAAGATGATGGTTTGCTGCTATTAGAATTGTTGTTGGAATTATTTTTGTTTCCCTTGAATTTGTTTATGTTGAATTTCAAAAACTTTTTGAATTTTTTTGCGATCATTGCCATATCTTCATTATCTGAGTCGGAATCATCTTTTTCTGCTTGGAATGCTACATTTTTCTTTTCTTGTGCTCCATTTCGTTTTGCCTGCAAATTTACTTCGTAGGACATTAAATTACCTATCAATTCTTCTGGTTTTAATGTTGACAAATCAGTTGCTTCTTCAATAGCTAGGACTTTTCGTTCCCATTCGTCCGTTAAAGAATTCAAGATTTTTGTAACAACATCAAAATCAGTAAACTTTTGTTCTAGAGACAATAGAGCATGATAAATATCCTGAAATCTAGAGTACATGTCATTTATAGATTCATTTGGCCTCATTTTAAAGTTTTCAAATTGATGTTTCAGCATAGAAATTTTGCTCAATTTAACTTTGTTCGTTCCTTCATGTGAAACTTTAAGAGTTCTCCAAATTTCATAGCCGGAAGTACACATACTAACTCTATTGAATTCATTTCTATCTAATGCACAAAATAAAATATTCATAGCCTTAGCATTTGATGTAGCATCTAGTTTTTGTGTGTTACTCCAAGTCGAGTATTCTCCAGTAGGAATTGTGTATTCCCTTTGTATAATATTCCAGATATCAAACCCACTTGATTGCATATAGATTCTCATTCTAGTTGACCAATAATTATAATTTATACCATTGAAAAGTGGAGGTCGTGAAGTCGATTGACCTTCTGTGAAACTAGAATTAGTGTGAGTGTTAACATCGTTAATTTGTGTGGTTGCCATATTACTAAAAATAAGTAAATATCAAATAACTTTGTGATGGTTATAAGATAACTTTGCTCTGATACCAAATGAAAGTGTACGTGTAGTACTAAGGATCGTGTAATATGGTAAATTAATGCGGAAACTGGTAATAACAGTAAAGTAAAAATTAAAGTAAGCACACCAGGAATTTTTATACTGGTTCGAACTTCCCGTTCTACGTCCAGTCCCAGAATACCCTCTGGATTTAAACTAAACCCCTCACTTAACCCGGAGGAATAGGTATACGACACCTGAGCAACCGAACAGGAATTTTTTCCGCCTCAACAACCGAAGAGGACTTCAACTTAATACAAAATGTTTGTTGACGAATGTGTTCTAAATAACACTGATTGTCTTTTGATAGTACAACTTTCCTATAATCAAATCCTCAAGAATATGTATGTGTGTGAAGATTTAGAAGGAAGATAATCACGTAGAATCGAAGTATATGAATAAATTCAAGGATTCTAGTGATATTGAATAAGAGTGAATGCTTTTATTTGCAGAAATGAGAAGAGATTAGATTTCAGAAATATAAACAAGAATCGGTGATTGTAGAAGTGAATTGAATATGTTTATATAGTTGTAGAAGAGTTGTAATCTTTCATGAATAGTTTTAGTCAACAGTAGTGTCCATACCTCTTGAAATAGAGGACATTACTCTTCATGAAAAGATCGCGTCTCTTCAGAAAACTAGCCGTTTTTCTCTGGTCGGTCGACCGGAAAAACTGGCCGGTCAGCTGAGTTGAAAAACGTATACAAAACAGAAAGTCACTGTGCATATGATACAGGGTCGGTCGACCGAGGATCCTGGTCGGTCGGCCGACCTGGTGTTATATGCACAGTGAACATATTTTTTGATATAAAATGTTTTGTGTGCGTGTGTGATTATTTGAGGAATGATTTTAACATTGTTCTAAGACTCAAATAAAATAAAATATCCATACTAATCTCTGAATTGTAAGATTATCTTATTTGTAGTGCACGGTATGCATTTATTCTCTTTTTGTCGCTTTCATATAGCATTCTCGTCGTATGATCTCTGAAGCTTGTGTCATGAATCAAAACTCATAAATCAACAGGTCGCTCCTATCCAGCCTTATTCTCCGTATTAGTAGACGGTATTATCTAATAATACTCTTTGCTAATGTGGGTATAGAGGTGGGGCGTCACAATTTCCTAAAGAACCGGGGTTGAGTTTACCAAAAATATCGAACGATGTTTCGAAGAAACCGGGGTCGGATAAGTTATCCGAAAACACTTCGAACCAAGGAGTACGTTTTCGAATAAAGACAAGAGCATGGAGTCGAAGATGGAGCATTGAAGTGGAAGGGCTAATCGCTACTAATCCCGAGGATGATTCTGAAATGGATGTAGTAGGAATAGTGCCTTCGGTTCCATTCGAACCCAGAACGGACTTGTATGGATGAATGCTATCAGTACATTATCATCGGAGGACAATGAGCATTCTAAGTGAAAATTCCTTAAAAAGGTAATCGTAGCCTCAAAGCCTCATTAATCGGGAAAGACTAAAAATCAGGGGAGATGCAGCAAGGCTAAGTGGGTCGCACCCAAGTAGGGTATGTTTATCACCTTTCTAGATAACCTTAGATATCCTTTTATCACTACGATACATGGAAGGAGCTCAGAGAGGGTGGGAACACCCGGGGTGATAGCATATTCGGTCTATCCAGGTTAGGGATAGTCCGATCTTGTGTTGCAGGGGATCCCGGCGTGGTCCTCGGTACGTTGTTTCTAGACGTGTACTGTGATAGGTGGTACGCCAGTGACTAGTCATTCGTATGGAATCCTTTCTCCAATACGTGCCTTTACGGTTTTGGTTGTAGAGCCTAGTATGCTAGAATTTAATTAATATAACAATTTCAACTATTTGAATAAGTATTTGTACTTAGACACTATTATAATATCATTGGATTTTCTATAAAAGTGTTTTGGTTACCGTAAGGGAAAAACCCGTCGTGTTTATGTGTGGCGCGGTCTTATGGGATACCTTTGATTTTAAAAGGATTTTGAAAGTTATAACGAATAGTAGCATCACAACTTATATATAACAACATATATACATATATGTGTGCGCGCGCGCGTATATGTATAATTCAACAGTGGTGAGGAATCCTTTTGGATCCCTCCAACCTGTTTTCCTGCAGTTGGTTTCATATATTAACCACTTCCAAATGCAACAATTCATCAAAACCAAACAATCAACATATAAACATCCAAACATCCAACTAAAATTTTTTATCGACTATATTACATTACTGGTTAAACAAAAAGGTGAGTTTAACTCAACATTATTCTGTTGCCTTCGAGGCGTTCTGCTTCTAGCTGAATAAGAACGACGTTCAAATTTAGCATAAAATTCAACTAGCTCCAATCTCTACCAAACCAATTACGTCATGTAGTATTTGCTGATACGAGTACAATGCAACTCGTCGCCCTCGATTCCAACTCGTATGAATTAATTATAGAAGTTATAAGATATCAATTTTAAATAATATTATTTAAATATCAATTGCATCATTACTAGATTAATTAACCTCGTTTATCATTAAGCTCTCTCTCTCTCTCTCTCATTCCCAAATCACCCTCGTTTATTTGAACCAGCTTTGTTCCTCTCCCCTAAAGCACCGCCTTAGGCCACGTCAGTTCACCACTTGACCCCCGGAGCTCCGTCTCCCTCCGACGAACCCAACCTCACCGGCCTCATCCACGTTATCGCCAAAATCTCCGTGGAGAACCCAAGAACGCTGCCACATTCATATCAAAACTACCACCTCCACAGTCTACCATTAGCCACCAAACTTCGCCAATGCCACGCCCTCACCTTCCTCTCCGACTTCCCTTCAAACTCCATCGCCAATCGTCGACCCAAATCGCCGCAATTTGCCAACAACCACAGCGCCTTCGAACTCCTCTAGCTATCACCATGAGCCACCATCAACGACCTCCACCATTGTACATGTTCAAATTGTAACGATCCCAAATTTTTAAACTATTTTAAATTGAAATTTGAATTAAATTTGGATTTAAATTGTGAAATTGTTCGAATTGATCTAGTTTAAAATATGAGGAATGTATTTATATTTTAAAAAATTAGATATGATATATCCAAATGGAAATGATATAAATGATGATGTTTAAAAGGAAATGAATTATAAAAACAAAATAAATAACACACTTTATTTATAAATGAAAACAACATAAAAAGAAAAAAATACCATACCTTATACCATACTTCAGCCCATACCCCCCACGATCTCCTCTGCACAAATACGAACCCGACCCCCTCTCCTCATTCATTCGTAAACCTAATAAAAAAAACAGACGAAGAAAAAAAAAATGGCGACTCAAAATCTAGGGCTTCGGCGATTTCGATTTCTTTCTTCCTCCGATCGACTGAATTAGGGCTTTGCGAGGACGCCAGCTACTTCGATCGCGTTCGTCTTCCTCTCGCTCGCGACCTCTTCGAAAAAGGTGAGTGGTTTCTCCCCCCGCTCACATCTAATTCCTACCTCAAGTGTATTAGTGTTCGAATTCTACAATTTTCATTCGTATTTGATTGTTGAATTCGTCCCTTGTTGTCGGTCATTCGATTATGTATTTTCTTTGAGTATTGACTTCATTGCTTGGACTATTTCTGATTTCGTGAATTCCTCTGGTTGGTTTCGACCTATTGTTGTTGATGATTTTAAGATGTTGATGTCGTTCTTCTTGACTTCGGCCGTTAACTGTTGTTTTGGACCCTCTGTTGGTTAGTTGTAATTAAGTCGATTTTGTGAAAACTGCTCTTTCGATTTCTTTAAAATGTGATAAGGTTGGCCTCGGTTTCGAAATGATTTTTCTTCGATGTTGATTTCTTTGGCACTGTTTTCATTTGGATGCTCGTTCGTAAGTATATGTTGGTGTTCAAATTGTCATTGGTCATTTTTGGTATCGAGAATTTCTCGTTGACCTCGATATGCTTCCATGACTTCGGTCTTGATTCTTTTTACTTGAAATTGATTTGTGAATCCATGTGCTTGCTCAATAGCCATGGTTTTGCACTGCAGTTGTCTTCGACTGTAAAAACTTGATTCTGTTGATGTTGATTTCGATTAGGGCTCGACTTGTTCGAGCTTGTGATTTTCGTGGTTGATTTATACGTGCTCACGATTTTGATTTTCTGGAAAGTTTGGTTCCATGAATTTCTGATGACTTTGGCTTTTTCTTCGACATTGAATTGTTGATCGCGTTCCTTGCTAGCCTGGTCATCACGATATTGTTTTTCTGGTATTTAACCTGATTTTTGTTGACTTCGGTGTGACTTCATGTTTGTGCATATATACCATAATATGTGTGTATGCATATATTATTGAATCTACACTGGAAATTGTTGATGATTTTGCACTGCATCATTTGGTCTTTGTACCTGTGCACGTATGTACATGTCTCACTAGTATACATGTATATTTTCAACTGTACAATGGTTTGATTTTTTTCATATGCACTGCTTGGTTTTGAGTTTTGGGTGACACTTGAGTCCTTCTTGATTTATTGTTGCTACCTGGTCGTCATTATGTACATGTTGCAGTTTGATTATATTGTCACTACATGCATACATGTACCGGTTATAGTTTGAGACAGATCATAATTTCATGTGGTTCCTCCCAGACACTGTACTAGTGTATTGCCTTCTTATGGTTTGAAATTGAAGTGCACTGTTTTGAGTTTGAATTGAATAAGTGGCTCCATTTTGAAGTATTGTATGCTGTTGATCATTTTTGAAACTACTGCTCCTCCATCTTTGATTTTGTGAGCTGATGCTTGACTTCGTGATTTCGAACCCGCTGTTGTTTTAAGTTGAGTTGTTTGTTAAGTTTCTTTTTTGTTAACTGTTTTTAGTGAATATGCATATATACGATTGTATGTGTGTATGCATGTCGTTGAGTCTACATTTGAAATTACAGTCCTTATACATCACTGTTCAGTTGCAGTTTCATTTTGCTGTTTCATCGATTTGGACATGTATGTGTACTCGAGTATGTGCATACATGTACTTTCGAAGACTTTGATTTTCCTATGGGGTTTTAGACTCGAGCTTGCCTTAGTTTGAGTTTTGCTTCTTGAGTGCAAACACTTAACTGGGTTGCTTCAACATGTATATTGAGAACTGACACTCGACTGTTATACTTGATCATATTTCTCTTTTGTTTCACTTGATTAGTAGAATTTCTTTGTATTGGTGCATTCATCCCAGTAGTTTTAGATGCACTGTTGCATTTGATTCATCTGGACATGTATTTGCTGTTTTCGCCTATGTGTTTCGACTTTGGTATTAAGTCTTATTCTAGACTATGAAGTTAATACTGTCCAGTTACAGTATTATATAAGTTTACAATTCGTACATTCATGATTTTGGAGACTGTTTGCACCCCGTTGCATTTTAGTCTTCATACATATGTATACAGTCATGTATGTATATACATCATTGATATGTATATATGTATGTTCGAATTCATTTATTTTCTCTGGAAATGATTGACTTGGTTTTGGGTTATGATTGTTTATCAATTCATTGGTCTACACTATGCACCTTGCTTGGACACCTGTTATCCAAATCTGCATATATGTACATACATACATAGGTATGTGTGTGTACATATATGGTTGGAATTGTACCAAGTTTGTGTTATTTTAAAAAAAATGAAAATTGCAGTTACCTTGGTTCAAAACTGATAATTGTTTCTGGGCATTTCATTTTAGCAAATTATTAAGTTGTCTTGGTTTGGTTTCTTCCTCACTTCGGCCTTGGCTACTATGTTGTACTGTAACATATGCCTATATGTTGAGTGTCACTGCATTTTGAACTTCACTTGAATTTGTGCCTTAATGCTATTCATTTTTATATATGTTGACTTGGGCTCTTTGTTATTCCACTGCAACATATGTTTGCATAATTAATATGTAGATATACTTTGCTGTGTCGCTGCTGCGTTGCCATATTTTTGAGCAGTTGTGAGCGTTTGGTCATTGTTGCCTCGGGTTTGAGTTTTGCTGGCCTTGAAGTTTTCAGACCTGTAGCATTATGATGGACCTTGTTTTGATTGTTAGTTGTGCTTTTGGTTGGTGCACACGAGTTGGCGAGGCAGTGCACGCGTGCGTGCACTACAGCCACCCAGAATTGACAATTTTGAACTGATATTTTCTTTGTGTCGTGATGCATTGATCTTTTATGCCTTTGATACTGGTGGCGAGGCCGTACACGCGTGCGTGTACGGCAGCCAATCAAAGCTTTGATGGTTTGAAAGTGACAATTTCGATTGTTTTAAATTGATTTAGTCGGTTTGATAAATTGTTTATTTATCTCTGTTGATGATTTAAAATCTACTGATTTATTGTTTAACACTGTTAAGTGTTATATTTACTGTTATCCGATTTCTTTGTTTAAAGAATCGGATAGACGGGAATTATTGTGACTGTCGTCTATTTAAATTATTATTACTTATATGCACTAATAACTGAGTTTGAATTAGACTGACCTGTGTATTATTTTCTTTTGAATGTAATACTCGGGTCAGACCGAGTATTTTACAGCTTGAAGATTTTCGAGCAGCGAAGTTAGAGAGAGAGAGAGAGAGTAAAGAATCATTTTTAGCTTCAGGAAATTTTGTATTTTAAAAAGATATTCCGCTGTATCAGTTAATAAATTGTATAAACTCTGATGTATGTAAAAGAAAATTTATAGTAATGAAATATTATTATTCTGTGTTTCTGTGGCTGATTCTGTTTAAAATTTATAAACTAAATAATAATTCGTCTTTTTGAATGTTTCAAGTTGGTTTAATTACCGACTGGAGGCGGTCAGAAGGGGGAATGTTACACAAATCGTCGATGATGACATTTCTCTAGTTGGTGACGAGGCCTAAAAACGGTCGGATTGGTCCCGATGAACACAAACTGTTGGACGAAGAGATGATTTTAATTCAAAATTTTAAACTCTTTTATTTATTACGGTAAATGATTTATATAGGGGAAGAAGTATGGTCTAGGCATGGGAAAGGTATGGTTGAAGTGATGGAGTGGGTATGGGTGTGGACTAGGGTATACTTAAATTAATAAAATATCTGGCACCATGTACCCAAAAATCTCGAACTCGAATGGAGGCGTGCCGCCTGGCGTTTTATACTAAGTACCTTTATTTCAAACTCAATGGAACTAGTTTCAAGCCCTAATTCGATCATATGTAGAAGTTAACTTTTCAAACCCAATCATATTATATTACTTTTTGTAATTAATTTATATGCATTTCGAACTCATACGACCACACGATACGTCTGATCGTCATGAAATTCATCGGCATACAACAATTTATTATTCCATATCTAATGGCATTGGTATAGTCAAAATCTGAGACAGTGCCCCGGGATGCTATTTTCACACATTGATTAAAACAATTTATTATTAAAACCATTTTAAATCACTTTTAATTCCTAAATTTAAAAGTTTATTATTCCATTCCTAATTATACTGAATTTAAATAAGACTTCGAGCCTATTTGTATTCATATTAAATCCAAAATTCAATTATTCAAACAAATCCTAATATTAACTTAAAAATTCACATTTTCAAATAAATCCCTATATTTGAAATTCAAGCTGTTTGGTTTATAAAACTAATATTTCAATATTTAAAATAAATTAAATATTTCAGAATCAGTTGACTAAAATTCTAGGTCGTTACATTCTTTCCCTTTAAAAGAATTTCATCCCCTAAATTACCAAGGTAAGAAAAGTGCTCCTAACCCATTAAGTTTTCAAAACCAATTAATTTAAACTTGTTATAAAATTTCTAACTCTTTATATTTACGGAAAATTTCGACAGCGTCTCTTTTGCGCGGTTATATCGAAACAACTACAAATCGTCACCACATGTCCAAATCGATCAAAAGGAAACAAAATCCAAGTGGCTAGTCAAAAAATCATCAATCAATCAAAAATAAGAACATGTACCTTTTAGTCGGCCAACTAAATTTTACTTATGAAATCAAAGGCATCAAACTAGCTCTTGCTTTTATATACTTGCATCTTACTTACATATAAAATCCAACCATACAATCTCTAAACATATTATGCATTATCCAATGACAAATATGTAATTATGATAAGCCCATAAGAGGTACATATACCATCCATACACTATCAAATCTGATTGCTCGCTCAATCAGACAATTTCACTTTTGAACTACTATCGTCCAATTGACTTCTCTAGTGTGGACTCCACTGGTTCCTTGATTAGAAACCACTGTTCTCCTTGCATAGCCATATACTATGATAGAGAACTCCAGAATTAATCAAAAATCCATATCAAGTGTTCACCGTCAAGAGTCAAGTGGAAAATCCTTCCTTGGACCAGTGTAAGTCACCTCGAAATCATGTACCTGAACCTGGATCAAACAGCTATGCGAATAAAACGATCTACGTACAACCTACATATTCATTTTAATTGGTTTTCTTAACTATACCAAATTATTTTTATTCACGTTCATTTTTACTTAGTATATTTCCTTAAATACTAATGTCTCCTATGAATCATTTCATAAATCCTCACTTAAGTTCATACATAACCCATATTACAACTTAAGTTTATATTTGTATAACACTCTTTTACATCCCAAGAGTATATATGCACTATTCAAATTTGTTTTATCAAATGTCTAAAAATTAAAAAAATTCCTTTTACTAACTATTTTTTCCAAATTTATAAGTTAGCAAAACTTATTTTCTTAAGTTTCCTCAAACACTTAGCTTAATTTTTATATCTAATTTAGAAGTTCCGACCGTCTAAAATCATCGAAAATTCCATTTCATTCAATAAATGAAAAATAACAAACATATCAAAGTGAGGTCCAAACCAATCTACTCTAATGCATAGGCTACCTACATCCATATAATACTCAGTTGAAAAGTTCAGAATTAACCACCCGGATTTATCTAAACTCTATTTTTAAATAATATATATAATATATCTATTTTTGTAAAACAAATCATATTTTGAAATTTAAATTAAAACTTGTTTTACTAAAACAAATATTCTGTGGTAGGAATCCATCACTTAAAAACTCAAAAATGAATGTTGATAATGCTGTAGTCGTCACCAAAATTATTTCCCTGTGACCGTAGTGAGTTTAGTGCTTTTTATCTTCTTTAACACTTATTTTAAATATTTCTATTCAAAAATACTTTGAAATAAACTATTATTATTTTTCCCAAAACCTTTGGAAAAACAAATTCCAATTTTGAAAATCCATTTCCAAAAACATCGGGGTTTTAGTTCTCAAATCCTCACTTAAATCCTTTTATTTAAAACCAAATTGCAATCCAACATTAGCCTCAAATGCCTTATAGTCAAATTGTGAAACTGAATTCACAAGGTGTTTATTTTTAATGTTCCCACAATCACTAATCTACCCAACCCATGTAGTAAAAAGATGAAACTTCTCTTAACCTACCACAATAGTAAATGCCCATAAACTGGTGAGGCATGACTACCAATCAATAAACAATAGTCAATGCTCCTAACTGGATGAGCATGACTAATCAAATAATAAGTGATAATAATAGAATATTATCATTTTCCTACCAACCCATGCATGAAATATATAACTATATTAATTTTAGAAAAATCATCCTTTTATGTATAAAATATAATTTAGGTAAAATTATTTCATTTACCCAATTTCAAAACAATATTGTGTTGATTGGTCTTGTTCAAGTGTTTAGGGATCCCTATCAATAACATTAGCTACTCATACTGACCAGAATCCATAAGCCACTCAACATATCGATTAACACAATATAAAACATTTTTGTATCACTAATAAATATGTGCTTATATGTATACACTCAAACTCATTCTAGGGTGCTACTGACCCTATCTCTAATGAGTAATTCCCACCAAAGCTAGGTGTTTGCTCAAACTAAGATCTGATACCGACTGCAATGAAGGAGATTTTTCGAAACTCGAAAATCGACACTAATATGTCCAATGTATTATGTGTCAAGCAATCGAATGCTGAAAAATCCGATCGTTAGGGTTGAAATAAATAAAGAGAAGGAAGATAACTAAACAAACAAAATCTCACAGTAGAACGAATAATCTATAATATACAAACAAATCTCTACACAAAGAAAATCTGTAATATACACACATCAATCAGAGTACACTAACCTAACTCAGTCTGTACAGTTATAACAGCATGTCCTTACAATTGCTTATAAATACAACCAACAGACAACGTAGCAAAACATGAAAAAAAATATGTTGATACGTCTTGGGCCTCCAGCTCATCTCGTAGGCTCCAACGCACCCCAAGTAATCTGTATATATGCTCGATCTGACCCGAGCGTTGAAAGGGAAGAACACCCGGATCTGTCTAGTAAACCACCATGAGAAAAACACACCTCAAATGGAATTTAATGTTTATAAAAAATCTTTCAAATAAAGATATCTCGTAAGACCACGCCGTACATAAACATAGATGGGTTTTTAACTTACGATAACCAAAACATTTACGATAGAAAATCAATTTATATTATAATAATGTCTAGGGGTCAAAGTAAAACATTAATATAGATGAAATGCTTGCATCTCACGTTTCAGCGTAGTTGGGCACAACTAATTCCGTAAAGCTCGTATTGGAGAATGGATTCCATACTATGACAAGGTAAGGAACTACCTTTCGATGGTACATCTCTAGAAAAAATGCACCAGGGTCTGACAAGAACATATTGTACCCCTGCCACATAGGACCGGCTTAACACTTGACAAGTAATACTGAATATGATCACCCCACTTTGGTATCGAAGCATACATGAGTAGATAGTAATCGATCTATATTTCGGATGACCATACCCTGATGGGAGCGATTATAGGAGCGACCCACATGACCTTGCTGCATGCCCGATTTTTGTCATTTCACGGTTGATGAGGCTTGAGGCTATATTTACCTTCTATATAGCATTTCCCACCTAGAATGCTAACACTGCCCTCCACACAGTAATGTAATGACAACATTCATCCATGCAAGTTGTTTAGGACATGAACAAAATGAAGGCACTACTTCTACTACATCCATTTTGGAATCACCCTCGGGATTAGTAGCAAGTAGCCCTTGCACTTCAAAGAGCTCCATCTTCAATTCCATCACTTCAAGATATCTTTACTTTGAAACACTTGAGTTGGATCGAAGTGGCTTTCGGATAACATATCCAATCCCAGACTCTTTGAAACAACATTCGATAGTTTCCAGTAAACTCAACTCTGGTTCTTTAGGACATAACAGCCAAAGATAAGAGCGAAGATCACCTCCTAACCGTTAGTGGACGGATTTCCTTATCATTTGTCCTAGGAGAACGAAGAAAAATTTATACGCAAAGTACAACATCAATGAAGATGATTACGCCATATAACTCACATGGTTTTCCCAGATATTTCCAAAGTTACGTTTTGTTTCCAAATTCGATAGTCGGTTATTTAACTATTGAATAAACAAATATTCAAATCAGGGATTTGATTACATAGGGAAAACCAACATTGGTTAAGCACATCAGCAACTACTGACCTCTTTGATTAATTCTTTTATTAATTAAAATCACTTTGTAAATACTTATATCAAAATACTTTTACAAAGATATATCTATAAATCCTTATATTTTCAATACTTGGAAAAATTTCCAAATGCTTATCTCAACGATATAAGTATATTCACAAAACAAAGGAAGATTTCCATTTTACGAAATTCTAAAACCATTTATAAACTTATTTTTATACATTGTAAATATGCTTCCTTTAAGCCTCCAAACCATTTTATAAATCTCTTCTTATAAACCCAAGTCTGTAAATAAAACTTTAATTATAAATCTCGAAACATTTATAAATAAATAACAATCATTTACTTCAAAACACTATTATATAACAGTATTTATAAATAATAAACATTTTAAATAAATAATAATTATTAGAATACGATGGTTTTAGTTAACTGGATGGATAGACGGTCAATCATGGATGATAATCATGATTATGAAGGCAGGGTTCGGCATAGTCGATGGATAAAAGTCATAGGATACTCGAAATATGGGTTTCGAAAAAAGTGTAGTTGTCGCGAGTCACCCGAGGTTTACTTCGAGTCGTTCCCAGGTTTGCTTCGAGTTTTCATGGAGTTTGCTTCGGGTCACATTGGGTCATGCTTTGAGTTGCTTTGGGTCGGTAGGAGTTCACGAGTGGGTCGGTGTTGTGAAGGTTTCGGGTCGGCAGGAAGGTGGTTCGGCATGTTGGAGTGGATTGGCAGTAGAGTGGATCGATCATGTAGGATCGATCAGGATAGATAAGTCAAAGTAGATTGGTTAAGGAGGATCGATCGGACAAAGGAAGAAAGGACATGTCATTCGGTCATGGTGGGAAAGCTAAGGTGGGTCGGTCATGCATGGTTCGGCATGTGTCGCTCGGTCCCATAAGGTTGGTCAGGGAGGATAAGGCAAAGTGGTTCGGTATGAATGGTTCTGGCTTCAAGAGGATTGGAGCATATGGATCGGCCATACGTAGTTCGGCCGCAGTGGGTCGGTCGGCATAGCAGGAGGTTGTGAGTAGGAAATGGGGTTGGCACAAGAGAATAGGTTGGCATATCCTAATACCTCAATGGGATCGGCAGACATGCCAGCTCTGGGTCGGTGAAGGATGAAACTCGGGTCGGCCATGGTAGGTTCAACATGGGGTCGGTATTGGAAGAAGTGAAGTTTACTTCGGCCCAACCACTGTTCTACTTCGAGTCAGGGATGGATTTTCTTCGAGTCACTCCCAGGAAAATATTGGATCGGCACGCTCGGAGTTTAGGGTCGGCCGTAATGATGGTTTTGGATCGGTTATGGTGTTGATGGGCCCGGACCACTCAGGAAGCCCAGCAACTCGGGTTTTGCCTATAAATACAGCATGTGGGGGTTCAAAAAAGGGAGCTGGATTATGTTCCCCTTCCTCTTCTCCACTAAGGCTACTCTGCCATTATTGTTTTGAAAGCTCCGGATTATAATTTTACTTGATTCTGATATCAATAAAAAGGAAATTTCTAGAGTGGACGTAGGCCGGAGTCAACCGAACTACTATAAATCCTCTGTTATTACTGCTTTCTTTTTAATTTTAACCGTTCTTCATATTTATACTCTCTACATACATTCTATCTGTGATCTGTGACTGTGATTTGGTGCTTTCATCTGGATTTGGATGTTAGTGACCAATTTTGGCGCTAACATTTTGGTGCTTTCACTGAGAACACTGGCACTCAGGGATTCTGAAGCTTGGATTTTGGATTTAAAAGGCTTAGGAACTTGGATTCTGGAGACTATGGCAAAGCAATCAACCAGGAGACAAAGAACGGAAAGGAGTCAGCAAGAGGGAAGTCAAGAGGCTTCCTCTGGAGCTAATCAAGCCTTAATCTACATCACTAGGGACGAGATGCAGGTCATGATGAATTCCATGCAGGAGTAGCTGATGAAAAGGCAAGAGGAAATGATGCAGACCATTCTTAGGCAATTTGGAAAGGCAGAAACACCAGGAGCTGTAGGAGTTCAGATTCATGGAGTTGGATCAGAAGGACTCAACAGGCAAGCAAATGGAGCGGTTCAGCAGGGGGCAGCCCCCAACCAGCAAACAACTGTCAATCTAGATGGACCTAGACTTGAAGGCACACTACCAGGTAATGCTGGACCAATCCATAGAGGGATACCAGATGACGCTGCGCAGCCCGGCGCCAACAGGAATACAGGAGTACGTGACGAGGAGTATGTGCCATAATTCCCTCGTGGACTTGAAGGGCGGTTAAGAAATGTAGATGGGGGGAAACCCTTGGTAGGTAATACTGGATTAGCCGACATTATCAGGCGAACTATTCGCGGAGGCCTGACAAATAGAGATTTGGAGGGAGTCAACAAAAGTCAATTTACCTGAAACATCAGGATGGCTAGGAATCCACTCGATTTCAAGCTGCCCACTCTGGAAGTATACAACGGTAAGATGGGTCCCACTGACCACTTGATGAGATACACAAGGCATTTGGAAGTGCTGGGGGCATTAAAGGAGGTTATGGCCCGGTGTTTCCCCTGTACTTGACTGATATAGCTGCTATGTGGTTCAGACAGTTGGAGGATGGATCTATTAGAACATGGAAGGAACTGGTAGATAGGTTCTAGAAACAGTTTCGAGTTCATATAAAAAGGCCGAAGAATGTGATGACACTGACGTCGGTTAAGCAGAGAGCGGACGAATTGCTCAGGGCTTTCTTAACTCGGTTTAATGCAGTAGTTGCTTCGGTGGATCTGCCAGACCCATCAATGGTTTTAATGGAGGCGGTATCAGGAGTCAGGGATAATTCGGATTTCAAAGTGTCATTGATACGGGATCCACCAATGGATCTTGGGGAATTCTTTCACGAAGCTGAGAGGTTTCTTCGATAAGAAGATGCATGTTTGGATATGAGGTCAAAGGAAGTAAACATGGTTAAGAATGGAGAACCATCCGATGAAAGCTCGGGTAAAGATAAGGATAAAGGGAAGAGGAAGCGCTGAGGAGAACCAAAATTCTCCACTTACACAGGATTGAATGAGACGTTGGAACAGATATACTTGGACACTCGGGATCGCCTTCCTTATCGAAGGCCGACAAGGAGGGAACCTTCAGAACACGAAAGAGCATCGGAAAGGCACTGTCTCTTTCATGACCTGGACGGGCATGATACTAATAGCTACCGGCATCTAAAGGATATAATTGAGGAAAATGTAAGGAATGGTCAGTTGCGACAATATGTCGAAACTCGGAATGCGGTGGTGGAACAGGAGCAGCCACCGTCTACCTCAATCAACGACAGTGCAAGGCCCAGGAGTGATGGTCGATTGGTCATCAACTGGTCATGGTGGTATGGAATAAGTAGCAAACCTTGGGCAGACGGCTAAGTCACTTACTCATGTACGGGGATGGAGACAATCCCTAGGCATGCTCTGAGATGATGATAAACCATGACGCTCTGGTTTGTGAAATATGTTTTTTCTTTATGGCTTAGACACTTACTTTTTCTGCTTTAGTTTTGGAGTTCGGTTTGAACTCTCGGTTTTGTTGGTTTATGCTTTGGATTTTGGTTTGGATGCTTGATTTTTGATTTGGACTTTTGATATGGATTTCTGGTATTTTGGTTTGAATCTGGATTTTGGATTAGATTTTGATTGGCTTTATATCTGGTTTTTGGCTAAAAGGTCGTCAGGTATGGATTATGCTCGGCAAGGGTCTGGAGAGACCAGGATTCGGCCTAGGACTTAGGCCCCGTATTATATATCGGTTACTAAAACAGGTCGTCGGGTATGGACTATGCTCGGCAAGGGTCCGGAGCGACTATGATTCGGCTTAGGACTTAAGCTATGGCATTACTCAGCATTCAAGGACACTGAACCAGGAACACCAGGGCGTTATTTAACACAGGTCGCCGAGTATGGATTACGCTTGGCAAGAACCTGGAGAGGTTACAGATTTGGATATTGGCTGTGAACAGCTAAGGATTTGGGCATGGATCCGGACTGATCCCGGATTTGGATATCGACCCGGAGAGGTCATGGATTCGGTTATTGGTTTATTGTATATGGATGGATTAGAGCTCAACTATCGAATTCGGATTTCGGTTTGGGATTTGGACTCGGCAAGGTCCTCGATTTGGACTACAGGGCCCGGAGAGGTCCTAGACTCGGATAAAATGATTCGGAGAGATTGTGGATTCGGTTAATGGATTTGGGATGGATTCGGAATTGGATAACGACTTGGAACGGTCGTGGAGTAGACTATAGGATTTGGATGGGATTGCTTGGTAATAAATGTAACATGGACTTCGGGTATCGGATTTGAGGTTGTTCAAAACACACCTTCCAATAGCAAGGCATGTTTTGGAGGGCAAATGTTAACCCGCCTTTTGGCAAGGCCGTAGATAGACGAATTTAACTAAATCGACTGCTTGTTTGTCGAGACTAGAATACGATGGTTTTAGTCAAATGGATGGATAGACGGTCAATCACAGATGATAATCATGATTATGAAGCCGGGGTTCGGCATAGTCGATGGACAAAAGTCACAGGATACTCGAAATATGGGTTTTGACAAAAGTCTAGTTGTCACGAGTCACCCGGGATTTACTTCAAGTCGTTCCCAGGTTTGCTTTGAGTTTTCATGGAGTTTGCTTCGGATCACATTGGGTCATGCTTCGAGTTGCTTTGGGTCGGTAGGAGTTCATGAGTGGGTCGGTGTTGTGAAGGTTTTGGGTCAGCAAGAAGGTGGTTCGGCATGTTGGAGTGGATCGGCAGTAGAGTGGATCGGTCATGTAGGATCGATCAGGGTAGATAAGTCAAAGTGGATTGGTTAAGGAGGATCTGTCGGACAAAGGAAGGAAGGCTATGTCGTTCGGTCATGGTGTGAAAGCAAAGGTGGGTCGGTCATGCATGGTTCGATATGTGTCGCTCGGTCACATAAGGTTGGTCAGGGAGGATAAGGCAAAGTGGTTCGGTATGAATGGTTCTGGCTTCAAGAGGATTGGAGCATATGGATCGGCCATACGTGGTTCGGCCATAGTGGGTCGGTCGGCATAACAGGAGGTTGTGAGTAGGAAAAGGGGTTGGCATAAGAGAATAGGTCGGCATATCCTAATACCTCAATGGGATCGGCAGACATGCCAGCTCCGAGTCGGTGAAGGATGAAGCTTGGGTCGGCCATGGTAGGTTCAACATAGGGTCGGCATTGGAAGAAGTGAAGTTTACTTCGAGCTAGCCACTGTTCTACTTCGAGTCAGGGATGGATTTTCTTCGAGTCACTCCCGTGGAAATATTGGATCGGCACGCTCGAAGTTTAGGGTCAGTCGTGATGATGGTTTTGGATCGGCTATGGTGTTGATGAGCCCGGACCACTCAGGAAGCCCAGCAACTCGGGTTTTGCCTATAAATACAGCATGTGGGGGTACAGAAAAGGGAGCTGGATTCTGTTCGCCTTCCTCTTCTCCACTAAGGCTACTCTGCCATTATTTTTTTGAAAACTCCAGATTGTAATTTTACTTGATTTTGATATCAATAAAAAGGAAATTTCTGGAGTGGACGTAGGCCAGAGTTAACCGAACCACTATAAATCCTCTGTTATTACTGCTTTCTTTTTAATTTTAACTGTTCATCATTTTTATACTCTCTACATACATTCTATCTGTGATCTGTGACTGTGATTTGGTGCTTTCATCTAGATTTGGGTGTTAGTGACCAATTTTGGCGCTAACATGACCCGAGTATTAAAAATACCCAGATTTGGCTTGATAAACTAGCGTGAGATACTCGAAATTTAAAATGACGATGTTGTCAAAACCTTTGAAAAGAAGGGTATCTCATAAGACCATGCCCATGCATAAATATGGATGGGTTTTTACCTTATGATAACCAACACACTATTATTACCAAAATAATTTGATATTTTCTTTAATGACATTCTTTTGGAAAACATCTTTCAAATAAACTTATTCAAATAAGGTATCAATACCCGGACTAAGTCTAAGGGAATATATCTGAACTAGGTTAACGGAATATATGATACCAAAAGGGGTAGTTGAAATGTTTGCAAGTCATTACAGCTATTTTGGGACTACAATCAAAACCGTTAACCTCGTATTGGAATTGGATTTTCCAATATGATAGGGAACCTCGATAACCACGCATAGCAACCGGAACCCGGTGGTTTTTCATGCAAGGACTCACACAGCACTATTCCTCATATTTCCACACTTCTTGATATCCAGTGGCTTCTCATGCAAGGACTCACACACCATTATTTCATACAATAAGGGTCCCGTTTGGACACCTTGGTGACCTAGATCATACGCCGCCAGTCACCTTGAGGGATCATACGCCACCCTCGTCATACTAAGCCTGAAATATGTAACATAGTTCCCGTATCATTTCCGAGATGTGAGGCTTGGGAGTGAGATTACGCTCAACTTAGACAAAGCCACGCTTTTCATACAAAACCATGTTTTGATCATAACAGGTTCCACTCCGAATGCCATATTGTCATTCCTTATTCACACAACTGATTTCTACCAACGTATAACTCTTGAGCACGTATGTCTCAAAAAAGGGTGTTAAGCTAAGAGAAGTTGCCTCCTCCGCCACCAAGTGGATAATACGTTGATAGAGATCAATTTATGTGATCAGAAATGCACTTTCACACACTCATCCTTACAAGTTCGTTATGGGACTGAACAAAACCGAAGACACTCCTCCTACGACAATTAGTAGCAAGTAGTCCTTGCAATCCAAAGATTTCAAAACACGATAGAACAACTTCTATAAATGTCTCTATATTGGGAGCTACCCAAAGAATGTCAACAAGCAGTCCTTCCGCTATGAAGATCTCCGGTCATCAATAATCATCATCTACAACATGCCTTTACTTCCAAACGTATACATTGGTTAGAAGTGGTTTTCAGATAAGAATCGCACAAATCCAACCCCGGTTCCTTCGAAACCAATTATCGATAAAAAGATGTTTAGTTCATATGTGGATATCAACCATCAATCAATTACTTCATCCTTTATTTAAATCAAATATCTTTCTTAGATATACTATTTACAATTTATTCCATTTTCTTTTCAAGGGTATATGGAATCATTAAGCCTCATTTATCAAATCATCTGGTTAATAAAAACCTTTTTAATCTTGGAATAATTTCAAATCAATTCACCTTTTACTTAGGAAAATATTTTCAAATCATTTACTTAATTCTTTAACAAAGATTTTCCATTTCAAATCATAACTTTTAAAAGGGTCAAAACTATGTTATTTAAGACATAGTTTACTACAAACCCAATTTATTTTAAGTATAGGAATTTAAAATAATTCCAAATCATTTATTTAAATCTCATATTGGAAAATATTATTTTAGAGCATCCGGGCTTTCCCTTCGATCTGTTCCACCCCTCGTCTAAAAGAGAAAACAAAGGTCAGGTAAGATCATGGCATTTGTCGCTCCATTTCTAACCTTAGTTACCCACCTTGTTTTACCGTTTAGATCTCACAAGTGGGACAAATGTACTAGTCATTTATGTATACTCGGTTTGTTATTACATTAAAGGAAATGAATTCTATTATATTGTTTAAGCGTTATAATAACCATTTATTTAAACTCTTTCTAAATGAATTAAAAAATTCTAATTTACCTTTAAAACACGTAATTATTTATTTAAAAACATTTATAAGCGATTTTAAAAAGAATCGTTAAGTTTAAATCTTTATTTCAAATGTTATAGAAACTGCAGCAGAAAAGTGCTGCGAAAAGTGCTTAAAACAGTTTATTTGATTAAAATAACTTTTTTTATGTTTGAAAATTCTTATTTTCCAATTCAAATCTCTTTCAAACCATTTTAATAGATTTATCGAATTTATTTCATATTTTTAATCATTTAAAAATATCATTTATAAAGAAATTCATTCTTGGATTCCGAACTGCAAAACCGCGATGTTTTTAGAAAATTGTTTTGGACATATATTAAAATCTACTTAATGAAATCTTGATTTCTTTATTGGAAAACTATGGATATAATAGTTCGAAAATTTCTCATCTTGAAGGATTCCAAGCAATATTCCACTTTGTACACTTATTTAACTTTTATGGCGCGAAATCGCGAACTACCATTACGCAACGCGCCTACTTTTGACTTGCTTTTCAATTTCTTTTCAAACTTCATGGAAACACTTTTAAATGTTTATGAAACATTTCTAAATCATTTTAAACTCATTTAAAACGATAATTTTCATATTTCAAATCCATTTTCCATTTCATTTCACACTATAATGTTATATTATTATAATATTATTTCCAACCTTATTATATATTTTAAAATCATTAAGAGGCAAAATAAATTCCATACACATATTTATATGTATTTGCATTCTCATTTAATTAATTATGGTTAATTTCTAACCATTTCTCTTATCATTTATCAAACCAAGTAATCATCCGTGTTAACAATCATATAAACAACCAACTTTGCATCCAAGTTATCAAACATATTAATCATCTAAGATATTTAACTTTCATATTATTAAACTTGGAATTATTAGTTAATTCAAAAATGAGTACTCGCCTTTAACTTAATCGATTAACTTCCTACCAACATTCTCATCCAATCATACATCGCTAAACTAACATATGCCTCACTAATACATCCATAAACAACTCCACCACCTTGCCCATGCTCACGACCATCTTTCCTCCTCCACTTTGCTCTCGGCCCATACCTTCCTCCCACCTCCATAGCTCACGGCCATAGCCTCCCAATCCCAATACTCATGGCCTAAGGCCATTTAAAGAAGAGAAGAAGTAGATGTGAATTTAGAAGAGGTTAGAGAGTAATTATTGGATTTGTGCTTAAGCACTCCACTATTTTTAACCCTCTTGCCTCTCATAAAGAAAAGAAGCCGTTAATGAGCAAAAAAAAGCTCAAAAATAAAGAAGAAGAAGAATGAGAAGTGTGAAGAAAATGAAAAGAATGGGTGGGTATTTATAGGAAAAGTAAGGAGTCGTGAATTACAAAATTAACCATTTACAAAATTATCAAAATATCCTTACTTTATCTTACTTTTTCAACACTTACCATCACTTTGTCACATCACTACTTTATGTCTTAATCGTTTAATGCATAAGGAAAATAAAGTAAAGATTTTATTTGATTTGATTTGACATGATTTTGTCCTTTTATATTTACTTTTTCTTCATGATTTTCTAGAAATTTCTAATTTTAATTAGCAAAAGTAAACTTGATTAGTTAATTGTTAATACTTAACATATTTAAACATGTGTACATGTATATGTACATAAAGGTGCAACAATGCTGCGACAATTTTTATTCGACAAAACGTTGATTTTCGACAAAATGTTTACGGTCACATTTTGACGTTTTTGTTAAACTATTTATTCATGTAAACCAAACTTGAAAATAAATTTATTATCAATTTTAAATAATTAAAACAAATATATTTGGCTTATAAAATAATACAAACAATATCGAAATTCATTTGCAAAATATGACATTGATCTTATTAATGCGCGATGAAATTTGTCAATCACTATATATAGTTATCAAACTTTTATCAACTAATTATTATCTTTATATAATAATTTTAAAAGGAGTTATTCATCTTTTAAAATAATTATTTGATCGTATATCCAATTTTATCCAAAGCCGGCTTTTGTCAACTTTGTCAATGTACAGTAAAAGTTCAAAATCTTTATTCAATTCTAAAAATAAGTTTACCATTCTTATTTATTATATAAAACATGATTATTTAAGTTTGAAAATTCTATATTTAAATACATTAAATATTTCATTTTCAAAGTGGTAAAATTACGGGTCGTTACAAAAGTTATATGTCAAATGTCTTGTTTCAAATGCAGATTTTTTTAAGATTCGTTTTTATCTCTTATCTTGTAACTACTATTTTAAAAAAAACAAAGCTGACAGTTATTGACATAAATGAAGATAAAGCAGGAACCATAACGAATATGTCATGCATATTCTAAATTATATATAGAAATACATCCAAGTTGTGCACAAATTAGGAATATTACCTGATTTTTCATTAGCATTTGAATCGTTACCATTAATTCTGAAATTTGGCTTTGCATTTGGATCGTTAGTTTATCCCTAAAATGTGACCAAACTGTATAAGATATAACTAATGAAAATCGTTTTCATTAAAAAACATGAACCTAAGCATCACATTGAAAATATTATTTAGAAAACTAATAATATCTCATATGAAATATGGTGCAACATGAGTCAATTATAGCTAAGGATAGATATACATGTTGCCATTACCATCAATATTTACATTTATAAGTAAGGCCAAAGGAAATAAACCCAGACAATGTGGTTAACATAATGTAACGCCATGCCTCTATACCCATACTACTAAAAGACGTTATAAAGTAGAGTTGTCTAGTAATACGGAGAATAAGGTTTATTAGGAGCAGCCTTACGTAAATCTTCCCTCGAGCTAACATCGATATGTCATTCTTACCATGATCTGAATTAACCCAAATTGACATATGCGATATTTGGACGAAGCAACACTTACGTAGGTTTAAATAACATAATAATATATAATAAATATTCACTAACATAGAATCACATTGTAGCGGAACAAAATACGATACATATCCCATAATAGAAAATGAGTCCTAGGATAGAGTACAAAGCTCACTATCCAAAAATATACACCATAATAACATCAATACCAAACTCCAAAATATCATATTTATACATACATATACAAAGAACACACACTAACTGAAGAGATAACAAACGAAAATCTCATTAAGCCTAATGATGAGATAACAAAAGGATGCATGCTGCAAATTCTCTTTAAACTCCAAACACGCACATGAATCCATGGTCACTGCCCCTAGATTTGAAATATCTCTGTCTTACGCGAACATTATAGCAAAATAACACCCGAATCAGACTATCTCTAAATATCAAAGGGTAAGATCTCAATAATATAGATACCAATCGAATATCAGAGCAACGGAGTATAACTAACAATAATTAACAAACAAGTGATCATGACAATACCCAAGTCTATTGAAGACTATCATATAAAAATATGGAAATTCATATATAGTCGTTTCAAATCAATAAACCAAATAAATCCATATAAGTCTATTGCTTATCAAAGGTATTATCCCCTTTGTGGACTAAACATAGAGGTACAGTCCCCTCCTGGACAATCATAAAACATAAACGGATCACGCCATGTTAGAAAATCATATCAAGTCCCTTATGGACTATCATCTTAAATATGGTGCTAATATATCAAAATCTTCTAAAAAATGGAATTCATACCCGAATATAAATGCTACAAAGGATGCACGGGAATGGATACCCGAATATATATATTATTTTATTAAAATGGTACTTTATTAACAAACAGAGAAAGTAGCACATACTTTCATAATATGCCTCGTTAAAACCTCGCAACCCCTATCCTAAATGGGTACCTTGTCAAGAAAAAGAGTACATATTATGTCTGTATATTAACAGTACAACATAGCTTAGTGCCAGAGAAACCCGTTGTCAAATAGATGGAGGAGTAATAACAAATATAAACTACTCAAAACCATCCGTACGAGCAACAAGGAGCGACAAACAGTACAACACCAGAAAGAAACACAATAAAAAAAGAGAAAACTTAATAAGTCATCAACAATCGGCACATGAATCAGCACCAAAACCATATAGAGAACAGCAACTCTCGAAATCTCTTTTGAGCAGCACTATCGAAGACTCTGGAGAGATAAAGTCGAAGTAACTTTACCAAATTTTCTCAGATCTATTTTCTCCAAACAAACGAAGAAAAAATGGCTAGGCTATCCAAATTCAAGAATCAAGTTAATTGGAAAGGAGCTAAGTTTCGAACAATGCAGAGAGTCCTTGCAGAGGTCATGGCGGGCGAAAATTCATGTAGGAAGAAGCATCAATAACAAATTTTTGCAAGATAAGTTCAGCTTCTTTAGTAATCTTTGTAGGCTCCAATTTTTGCTTAATAAGATAGTTGCGGTCTTGTAGAATAAGGATGCTTCTTAGTTGAACTGGCATTTGTATACCCTTGAAGACTTGAATATATTCACAAATCAAAACTAGCAGTTTGGTTGGTCACTAACACCATACTAGCAGTTTAGTTGATCGCTAACACCACACTAGCAGGTTTAATCGGCTGCTAACACCACACAAATAGTTCGGTCGATCGCTAATACTACACTAGCAGTTTGGTCAGTCGCTAACACCGTTATAGCAGTTTAATCGGTCGCTAACACCACACTAGCAGCTTAATTGGTCGCTAACATCATACTACATAATTCGACCAATAGGATACTCTTAGAGCGAATTACTCTCTTCTAAGGGGAGACTGATAAGAAAAGCTCTAGGAATCTAGTCTGCTAAACTCCTATAGTTCAATGGTATCGGATATCCATAACACATGTTCAACCTATTATTGCATTACTAAGGTGCCACGCCTACTAACGGATGGCAATTGTTATGATATAAAATATAGCCCATGGTACAGACTGTTGGCTTAGTGGTATATGGCTTGAAACTAAAACGAATACCACGATTCAGGGTATGACCTCCATCGTCAAGCCAACTAGGTCGAACAACTAGCCTACAAGGTCAAGCTAACGAATGCACTAACGAACGTAACAAGTTATATAATAATTTGCATTCCCAAGATACTATTTAATTATATAGTGTAACATACTCTTTTAATAGTAATTATTAAAGTAAAACTCATGTCCTATAACCAATGTGCGTTGCTAAAGTATTTACTATTAGGTAGTAAATTCCACTATCAAATACTCTACACAAACAAGTCGTATAATTAAAGAATAAAGTGATTACTAATGTCCCATGACCACTTTTTACTACTATATTGTTTAAGCATATTTCTCATTTCATAGAAAATAAAATAATTAGCTTGAAAGCTAATTTACACAAAATTCATAAAAAGTCACAAAAGGAATCCCGAATTGGCATATATAGACAAAGACAAAAAAAATACTAAGAAGATATCATAGTTTTGAAAGCAGTTACTTCAAATTCATCACATATAAATGATTTTTAAATACAATATGTAAAATTCTGTTTTCACACTTCTCCTTTAAAAACCATACTTTTAAATCATCCACTATATATACCAAATCTATATAATATAATATAATTATTTATTTTATATACTTCCAAATATTTTTATAAAGAAAATATAATTATACTTGAAAAATTATACGAAAATGGTTTGATTTGGAAATTGTTCTTTTGAAAACTCAAGTTGATATTGTGTAATAAAACTTATATGTAATATCATATATCCATAGAGCATTTTAATTGAATATAAGCTCCAAAATGAATTCACAAATTCATAAACCAAAACCCATGATTGGCATCAAAATCATCACAGAATAAGGCAACAAAACAATGCAATAACAATACGAAACAAACGGGCAGATAAACGAAAACGGGAAAACCAGGCTTCACTGGGAGCTGAAATAGCTCCAAGAGTTCACGTCACTGACACACCGGTGGTGCCCCATTGGTCCACCAGTAGTTCGAAACCTGGAGCTATTTCAGCTTTAGGTCGCCCTCCGGCGGTCCGTCAATGGTGGTTTTCGAACTGCATATGATCTGGTCTCTAGAGCAATGAATTATGAAGCATGCAAGCACTTAAATATCATGGAATTTATGCTATAAGATATTTCTAGTTTAGGGTTTCAACTACCAAAGATCAAAGAGCAATTAAATGTGTGGATATCACCATCAATTTGAGATCAATACAACATCACTTCATTTAACAACACAATAGAAACTTGCATCTAACTTTAGAAATAGATGGCGTGAGTGTTAACTCACCTATTGGCCTTTTAGCAACTTGCCTTGGCCTCTTATGCTTGCTACTCCTCTTTTTCTACTCCAAATTTCCTTAAAACTCAAATACACACAAAACAAAGAACTAAAAACTAGGCAAACATACTACAAACGAATTAGAGATAAAGTGTAGTTTAGATTGAGAGATTACTTTGATTTTTTCTAGATTTTATCTTAATTTATTGGAATTTAAATTTGATGATTTACTTTGCTACCTAGGGTTGAGATTTAGAAAGATAGCTTGAGAAACTTATTGTATGTTAAGAAATGAATGTACAGGCAATTTTTCTCAACTTAGAGAAACTCAAATTCACTTAAGTCCATAAAAGGACTGATATACATGCTAAGCCCAAACCCTCTTTTAATTAAATTGAATGAGGAATTAAACCATCATCTCATTTTCAACAACTTAAAACAATATTTTATCAATGATTTAAACATAAAAAAGTTTATATGAACACTCTAAAATTAAATTCATCACTTAATCTTACAAATAATGAAACAAAAATTAATAATCATTTAACCCTTTATTTTTATTATTGAAAATGAGATATTTTGCAATTTCTAAAACAAGAAAACATACCTATAAATCATTTTAGTAACAAAATTTATCACTTTCTCTCTAAATAAGATGACTTATTAGTAAGGAAGCACTAACACAATTTATAACATAATTTACCAAGAATTTACACACTCAATCCCTATTTCACAATATTTTCTCTAAATTCCTTTATTTAAAGAAAATACATAATTTTTTATTGATTTAACTCCTTCTCAAAACTTATTTATTTTTTAAATAAGTTCTAACACTTTATAAATAACCATTCTAATTAACCTTTAAAAAGATATAACACTCTAATTTACACGAATACACAATTCAAACTCAATTTCTCAAATACAGTTTATCCCAAAAATCCAATTACGCAATTCCTCACTTATTAGATTTTCAATCTTACATAATTAAATCGTGTTTGTTTAATTAAATAAACCATACTCAAGGTGAACACAATCGGGTTGTTACAGAACCCCCCACCTAAATAAAATTGCGTCCTTGCAATTTCAGTCTAAGGAAATCCATAAAAAGTTACTACTTAGCTTCATGTCCAAAAAAATTCAGAAACAACCATGCATGCAGCAACAACAACAAACAAACACAAAAGAATGATTCATCTAACTCATGTGCTTCTAGAAATTATACCCTGATTTTATTTCTTTTAAAAAAATTATTTCAAATCAAGGATTGTGCCAAATGTCAAATTGCATTTCCTACAAATTATCTAATCAATACCTCCACTTTATTATCATTTATTATATAAATTCATAAACTTAAGTAGAACCTTTTAATTTAACTTCCAAATTCACTCAAAATTGATTATTTTACAATATAATCATTTTTAAACTACTTTTATAACTAACAGAATAGTTTAACAAATAAGGTCTTGATGTAACTTTTAAAAATTAGTTACACACATTTTAGCATTTCTTAACTCCTCAACAAGTGATATGATACTGGCAAGCCTTTATAAAACACAAGAACTCCCAAAAAGAGACTATCATGTCCAAAATAATTTTCACAACCATTACACAAATTTTCACAACCTCTGTACAAAAGTCAGATTTTCATCCAGTAATACCCAAAATTTCTCAAAACTCAAAAATTAAACTTGTTCTACTCATTTTAAGCTTTTCGATAAGATAAAGATCATCAAAAGTGGATTTACGGTTTGAATGTTATGTCCAAAATACTTTCAACTTTTTAACTCAGAAATTAATTAACTGGACAGAGATGACGATTCATTTTCAAACTCATTTTAGACCAAACAAACTGCAGAAATTTTAAAAGTGATCAAAAGAAGTTTTGTAGCTTACTAAAAATACTTTCTTTCACATGAAGATTGACCGCATTTGGAGTCATAAATCTCAAGATATCACTGTTTTGCAACATTACTTTTCGAATTAAATTTTAAGCATTAAAACCATTTTAAAGCTACCACTCTCAAACCATTTCTAAAAGCCAAAACCATGGAATAATTAGGAAAGTCTTAATACAAATCTATTTTATACATGATCTACTTTTCGGAAAGATAAAGACTTCAAACATTAAAAATTTCCCTATGCAATCAACTTTTAAAATCCATTCACTCAAATACACAATTTCAAAATATCATATATGCACATTTTTCTCCTTTTTGAAAAATCATATTAAATGAGATAATTAATCCTTACTAAGAAGAACTAATTATCTACCCAAATCAAATTCCCAATTATACGTACATTCACATATTTTTCTTTCAAAAGAAATCTTCTCAAAATACACCATCCATTCTAAATCATACCCAAAATAAGTTTTGGAAATATACATTGATTTACATATCACACCCACAATTCAGATAATCAAACTTTGTTATCTTATTCACTTATTATCTCTAAAATCTCTCAATATCAAATATCTTATAATAAATGAACTACTCCTACTAACTAATTTTCTGTTAACAATAAAATTGAACCTATATTCAATCTTAAATTTCAAATGAAGTTTTTTTTCACAAATTCACACTAAAACAATTAAAACACTATCCAAGTTTAAGAATCATGTTTACACAAATGGTTTCATTCTATACCAAACCTATTTTTAGAATCTAAATTATCAATTTAGATTCTAAGATAGCAAAATCCTCATTATTAGTCATTTATTACTCTAAGAACATATCTAAACAAAGCAATAATTTTGGTATATCCTAAACCCTTTTTAATTCATGCTAATGTAAAAGTCCAAAATTGGCATTATTTAATTTACTCAACGATATAAATTAACATTTTAATACTTATTACCAAATAAATGACTAGACATCCAAACTAAGTTTTCATAACCCCTTGAATTCTCTTTAATCCCAAAATTTTAAAAGCATTAAATATAACTTTTATTAAAATATCATTTCAATCAATATTTTAGTTTTCTAAACAATGCATTTTCTAAACAATATTAAAGTATTATTTGAGTATGTTGAGTGTTAATATCATGCTGTTCTAATAAAATAACACAAATACGACCCAACAATTACCCCAATAATCATTTTATTCCTACCCCTAACTAGAAATAAAATTCTACCTACCACACATAAACACCCAGAGTAGGGACACTTAGTTTGTCAAGGTCGAGATTAGTGTTAGATAATTATTTTATATTGTTCTGACCTGCTTGATATCAAGTTGTAACACCCCGCCTCTATACCCATACTACTAAAGGACATTACGAAGTAATGTTGTCCAATAATATGGAGAATAGGGTTTAGTAGGGGCGGCCTTAAATAAATCTTCCCTCGAGCTAATACTGATATGTCATTCTTACCATGGTCTGAATTAACCTAAATTGACATATGCGATATTTGCGCAAAGCATCACTTATGTATGTTTATAATAACAGAACAATATATGATAAATATTCATAGACACAGAATCATATTGTAGCATAAAAAAATGATACACATCCCACTATAGAAAGTGAGTCTAAAGATAGAGTACAAAGATCACTACCTAAAAATATACATAATAGTATCATCACCACCCAAATCCAAAATATCATACTAATACATATAAAAAGAACACACACTAACTGAAGAGATAACATATGAAAATCTCGCTAAGTTTAATGACGGGATAACAAAAGGCTGCACAGTGCAAAATCCGTTCAAACTCCAAACGTGCACATAAATCCATGGTCACTGTCCCTGAATCTGAAATGTCTCGGTCTGACCCAAGCATTATAATAAAATAACACCCGGATCATACTATCTCTAAATATCAAAGGGTAAGATCTCAATAATATAGATATCAGTCAGATATCTGAGCAACTGAGTATAACTAACAATAATTAACATACAAATAATCTTGATAATACTCAATCTATTGAAGACTATCATATAAAAATATGGCAATTCATTCATAGCCGTTTCAAATCAATAAACTAAATATGTAATGACCTAGAATTTTTGTCGATTGATTTTGAAATATTTAATTTATTTTAAATATTGAAATGTTAATTTACAAGCCAAACAGCTTAAGTTTCAAATA
Source organism: Allium fistulosum (assembly GCA_030737815.1). Taxonomy (NCBI): domain Eukaryota; kingdom Viridiplantae; phylum Streptophyta; class Magnoliopsida; order Asparagales; family Amaryllidaceae; genus Allium; species Allium fistulosum. Next base: position 1,544,608,505 of record CM060901.1, on the reverse strand, counting down.
TAGGGATTTATTTGAATATGTGAATTATGAATGTAATGATTAAATCTTGAATTTATTATGGATAAAAATGATCTTGGAAACTTATTTAAATTCTATTTACATAAAAATGATAATAGTGAACTTGTAAATTGGAATTAAAAGTGATTTAATTGGGTTTAATAATAACTCGTTTTAATTAACGTGTGAAAATATCATCCCAGGACACTGTCTTAGATCTTGAAAAAACCAATGTCATTGGATCTGTAATAGCGAATCATTGTATGTTTTAACGAATTTCATGGCGATCGGATGTATTGTTTGGTCGTGTGAGCTCGAAATGAACCACATAAATTAAAGAGATTTAAATTAATATAATTTGATTTCGAATGCTAACTTCTGCGTACTATGAAATTGGATCTTGATAATAGTTCCATTGAGTTTGAAATAGGGATATTTAGTATCGAACACTAATGAGCATGCCTCGTTTGGAGTTCGAGATTTTTGAGTGCATCAAGCAGGATATTTTTGAATACCCACACACACTCTCACTCTTCAAATACCCACACCCATACATATGCCATGCCTCGGCCATACTTGCCCACATTCTCACCCTTACTTCCTTCCCTCTATAAAATCGTGTTTATATTAGAGAAAATGGTTCGAAAATTTTAAATCAAACTCCTACTCAAACTAATAGCTCTAGATCATCGGAGCCATTAATGGCTCAAGCAAAGTTTTCTATTGGAGATATGTCAGCGACGTCGAGTTGAGCATAGTGGACGGTGCAAATCGTCGATGGTGGCTCAGGGTGGTGGTAGTTCTCAAATGAGCATCGTAGGGTATTTTGGCAATTTCTAGCGATTTGGGTGATCGATTGACGATGGAATCTAAAGGAAAAGTGTAAGAGAGGTGGAGGGCTAGGCTCGACCGAAGTTTGATGGCATCTGATCACCTGAGGCGACGGAATTTTCGAGTTGAATGGCACAACTTCGTCGGGGTTTTTGGAGGCGACGGTGGCATTTGGGAAGGCGGTTTTAGAGCATAGGCTTGTTGAGGTGGGGACAACTCGTAGGTGAAGAGTAGTGGTGCATGGTGGAGCAAGGCGGCGGCGGAAAAGTCGAGTTTGAAACGCGTGTGGCCTGGAAATAATTTGAACGAAGAGGGCATTAAGGTTAATTATGGGATGAATTTTGCAATTAAGGTTTATAATTATAGTTAATTAATTCGTAATCTTATAATTGCAACAGCCTGATGATACTAGGTCGGAATCGAATGCGGTCAGTCGCATTAGAATTATATTGACTAAATCTAGAATACGGAATTGGATTGATTAAGATTTGAGCCTATAGAATTTTAAGCTAAATTCGAACGTTGTTCGAATTCAGTCAGAACTGAAATGCTTTGGTGATATTGGAATTTTGGTGAGTTAAATTCACTTTTCTGATAAATCAGTATTTTATATAGTAGACAAAAAAAATTTAGATTGCTTGTTTGGATGATTTTTTGCTTTGGATTTATTTCCGCCCCTAGAGTAGATGACCTTTTGTATATACCAGTCTAGTAGTGGCTGACCAATATAATATGATTATATATTGTTTGTGATTCAAGGGAACAGGTTGGAGGAATCCAACAGGATTCCTCACCACTGTTGATTTTACATATATATGTGCTGATATATATAAGCTGTGATATAGGGGGACAGGTTGGAGGGATCCAACGAGATTCCTCGCCATTGTTGAATTGTTTTCAACAATATTCCTGTTATATGAATTATTAAATATCAAACCTGATTGTTTGACACTATTGGTTATGACATTGTTATATGTTCAAAACTTAAACCCAGTAGCGATAGAAAATCAATATCGATGTGGGTTAAACATTGGGTAGCTATTGGCCTCAAATTAGTATTTTTAAAATACTATAAATTGTCATTTGAGTTGGAATTGGTTTTGAAACAGGAAATGATTTTAAATTTGAAACTGGGTTTCGAAAATATTTTGTTTTAAAGGAGTTAATTTCTATTTTACTCCAACCTTATTATGTGTCTTTTCTAAGTCATTTAGAAATGGTTTAAAGGATTATTATTTATATTTAATATTGTTTTAAAGATATTTATCAATATTTTAACATTTTAAAAAGCTAATTATTTAAATAATTAATATGGTATGAAATTAATAAAAATGATTTCTTAATAATGTTTTGGAAATTAATTATTATTATTTGCAATAATGTTGAAGATTTATTTATTATTATTTTATTAATAATGTTTTGAAATTATTAATTATTATTTTTAATATGTTTGAAAGTTAATAATTATTATTTATTTATAATTTTTATTATTAATAACTATTATTATATAATAGTGTTTTGAACTAAATGATTATTATTTATTAATAAATATTTTCAAGATTTATAAATGGAGTTTTATAAATGGTTTCAAAGATTTACGAAATAGTTTTATAAATGGATTTTATAGTTTTGTAAAAGAGTTAATAATTGTTTTTACATATTTATAAAGGAATGTTATAAATGGGTTATAGATTTATAAAAGAAGTTTTATAAATAGTTTTATCGATTTACAATGAGTTTGTAAAGGATTTTTAGAAATGTATAAAAAGAATTTATAAGTGATTGGAATTTATAAAGGAGATTATAAATGATTTTTAGAGATTTATAAAATGGTTTATAAATGGTTTTAGAGATTTATAAGGAGTTTATAAATAATCTTACAATTAAATAAAAAGAAAACATTTCTCAGTTTTGTAATATACTTATACCATTGAGATAAGTATATGAGTACATTTTCTAAGTTGTGCAGTGTAATATTTGTGGATATACTTATACCGCTGAGATAAGTATGTAGATACTTTTCCAAGTATTGAAAATATATGGATTTGTGGATAAATCTCTATAAAGGTATTTTTATACAAGTAATATTACAAAGTGATTCTAATTAATGAAAAGATTAATTAAGGAGGATAGTGGTTGCGTATGCGCTTAACCATTGTTGGTTTTACCTTTGGAAATAAATCCCTGATATAAATGTGTTATTAATAGTTAAATAACCGACTATCAAATATGGACCTAAAACATAACTTTGGAAATATCTAAGAGAAACACATGAGTTATATGGCACAATCATCTCTGATGATGTTGTACTGTGAGTATAAATCACGTTTCGCTCTCGTAGGACAAATGATAAGAAATCCGTCCACTAACGATTAGGACAATGATCTCCGCTCTTATCTTTTACTATTTATTTTCTAAAGGACCAGGGTTGAGTTTACCAAAAACTATCGAATGTGGTTTCAAAGAGATCGGGATCAGATATGTTATCCTAAAACCAATTCTATCCAACTCAAGCATTTCAAAGTGAAGACATCTTGAAGATGATGGAATTTGAAGACGGAGCTCTTGAAGTGCAACGACTACTTGCTACTAATCCTGAATTTGATTCCAAAATAGATGTAGCATAAGTAGTGCCTTCGGGTTATCCATCTCCTGGCCAACTTGTATGGATGAATTGTGGCATTGCATTGTTGCCTGGAAAGCAGCGTTAGCATTCCAGGTGGGAAGTGCTATATAAAAGGTAAAACGTAGCATCAAGCCTCATCAACCGGGAATGACTAAAACATGGGAGAAGTAGAGCTAGGTAGGTCGCTTCCATTAGGGTATGATCATATCATCTAAAGTCGATATTATCTCTCAGTTCTATGCTTGGGGCCCATTAACAAAAGGGGTGATCATATTTTGTGAGGACTCATTTCTTCGACTCTCGAAAATCGACACTAATACATCCTCGGTATTCACGTGTCGTAAACACAAGTGCCGAAGAAGCGGATTCTCAAGGGTAAGAAAGGAAATAAAGACATAACAAAATCTCACATGTATTATTTTAACATAAACTTTACAGCAAAAATTTTAAATACATATATTAAAGTTTAAAATGGACAATTATAAATTTTTGTCCTTACAAATGCGGAATACTATAGCACAAGAGTGTGGTGGAAATAGATAAAAATCTTCAGAAAAATCTTCTAACTCTATGCTTTGAGTTCCATCTAGATTTCTTCTAAACTAAACCTGACTATTAGACTGCCTGGGAAAATAAGGGCACCCGGAGTTTAAGGAAAAGGAAAACAAACTCCGGATCAGTCATAAGACTGGTGTGAGAACTCAAAATACACGTTTTGAAAACAAAATGGCATCTCATAAAACCACGTCGCATATAAAAACAGAACGTGTTTTTACCTTATGATAACCAAATCTTTATTACGCAGAAAGAAGGGATCACTACAACAAAACAGCCATTTTACAACGGGCAATGCCCGTTGTAATATGGATTTCGCAACGGGCATGCGTCCGTTGTATTAGGTCTCGTTGTAATAGGTCGACCATATTTTACAACGGGCAATGAACGTTGTAATACACCTTTTTACAATGGTCATCAGCCCTTGCAATAGGCTCTATGACAATAATTAAAGCCCGTTGTCATATATGATATTGCAACGGTTTCTGACCGTTGCAAAATAAATGCAAATTTAAAAAAAAAATTACAGCAGCATCCATACAGTACATCCATACCAATAATGAATAATTTAACGAGTAATAAATATTATCATAAAACAACCAAAATCACATACGAAAAGACTAAAAGCTAGAGTCATAAAATTCCAACACATTCCAAAAAGTTAGATAAGTTTACATCGACATAGTTCTAATATACACATGACAACTAGTTTCATAACAACCAAATACATAAAGCATTAACACATAAGCATAAAGATTTTGTCAACGAACTCATCTTTCTTTGATTGTCGCTTTCTCTTTTCACGCTCTCTTTTCCTTTTGTTTTTCTTCTTGCTTTTATCCATATAATCTTCCTCTCTTTCTTCTTTCGTCTATATGGATAGGTGAAAAACACCAGTAGCAATTGCATATGTAAGCAGGTTTAAGTGATAGAAAACGGACACATATACCAATTATATAATAGGGTAGTCGAAGCAGTGATTCATCTATATGTCCTTGAATCATAATAACTAAGTAATGTATGCTACTGGAAAGACAATAACCATTTATAATATGAACTTGGCATCCGAAGAAGGTAACACTTGTTCTTTGAATGTATGTAGTCTGTTAATCAAAAATAACCTGAAGTTAAAAGTGTACTGTTAGATGATTTATTCTTTAAAACTTATTTTAAAAAAGGCAAACTAACTTCACGGGCAGAGTCTTGTATATTTCGAGACTATTGCTTTAACCACTAGAACATATCCACAATCACCAACTGCATCTAGAAAATAAGTTAAATATGTACCTGTGGAACTCCCAGATTTTCACTACGTAACCCATTATCCCTGATTCTTAAACAGTTTATATGTCAGTGATGCATTCATTGACTAATCAACCAAAAAATATATGAGGAGGAATAGCTTGCTCAACTATATAGTCTTATAGATATACGATATCAAATATAATTTTGTTTATTTGCCTCATAAATACAACGAAAACACTGTCCCGGAAAAAATTGATGAAATACTGGGAAAAAATTTGACTCATCCCCCTAAAGAATCATTCTATGTTATAGGTTGAAAATTGACGCATCAAACTTCAATTGGCTTTACGACTATGTATAAAGGGATGTTAATATAACAGATTAACACAAACATACACATACATTGATATGTATACATACACTGACACTACCATGTCCTGGGAAAAAAGTCAAACAAGCCTTACCAACCATGTCATCTTGCATATGTATGATATTAGCTGAAATTAATTTGATCACGAAATATAACAAAAACAGGCCCCTAAGAGTTAAATGTTTTAATGTTAGGATCAAAACTATACGAGATAAATTGGCAGACAAATATACAAAAATAGGCCATTAGATCTATATTCTATTATTTGTGCTTCTGAGATGATTTTTTTCTTCAGCAAAACAAGTTTTTGCTCGAACAGATTAAAGAGCTACATGAAGCCGAGGGAAAATTTCCCCACTTATTTCTTTCCTTTGATGTTGTACTTGAAATGGAAAAAAGTACAAAATTTCACTATTATTTACACTTCTAATTAAGCTTGGATTACATATTTATCAAGACTTGTTTGCCTTCTAATGTTTTGCTCATTTACCAAGATCTAACTGCTTATATAATACTTGAACAATTGAAAATATGTCTGTTGAGATAACTAAAAAACCAGTTGATGTTAGTATGTCACATGTGCTCATTAATCACACATATTTTCAACAAACAAAAATGAAGCAGCTTAAGTTCAAAATTGAACTTGCCTTGATTAAATTAATTAGTTAAACTTAGTATGTTAATATTTCTTCTATAGTCTTTCATGTGTAGATTATTTTATTTCTGCCCCAACACTTAATTTTCTTGAAAGCCTCATCATTACAATTCAAATAAGATTTATGAATTTCCTGTTCTTTTTTTTTGCCCCCAACTTTCATTATATATTTCGTACTTTTCACTGGAAAACAAAATAATAAGAAAGAAAGGACTTTGCCGTTTTGGCTTCATGATAAAATGAACTATTGTGTTTCATAATTTCCAACTTGTATCAAAAGGCAAACAAGTCCTGAAACCGGTTCTAGCACAACTCAAACTCAAAGTAGTCTTTTAGTAAGACAACTTTTAATATGATGCACCCACGTGTTCTAATCCATTTTAGACTGTTTAGAGAACTTTGAAGTTTGATTGGTAAATTTTGAAAGTGCAACATGGATTTAAAACCGTAAAAAAAAGAACAAATGACATTTCAGGTTGAGGTAGAAGCACTTGTGATACAGGGACCTAAACTAGCCACAGTCTTAAACCAGGTCAAAAAATTAGAGGCCTCTGTTTTGGTGCTCAGTCAAAGCAAGCCCTCTGCTTTCTCTTGGTAAGTCGCTATATTAAAATTTGAAATCACAGCAAACATAAATTTAAACTTTGTTATGTAAATTCAATTAAAAATAAATGATACTGTTATTATTTCAGCTGTTGGAAACTGTTCAAGAGCAGAGATGAAGAATTCAGTTATATGTGGTCTACGGTTTTTTTCCTTAAAAAATTGATGGGGTCAAAAGTCTGAACCTAAAGGAATCAACAAGACATAGGGTACTTCACTTCATCTTTAATGTGTGAACCATGACACAATCTTTGTAACAATAAGTGTCATGATGGATTATATAAGTAGACTGACTTGGAAGTAATTTCACTAAACAAAGGGGGTGTAAAAAAATACCCATACTAGCATACACTTAAAGGTTGGTGGGTGAAATACCTGTTTTAGCCAACACTCCTGATGTTTATGTTCATAAATATCTGGTGAATAACAGCCATATTCTGAGGGACAATAAACCCAAATGTTGCATCTCTTTTCTCCTGGTTTTGCACGTTGTGCTTGATCTAAACAAGCTTGACAACAATCAGCAGCGCTTTCTTTATGAAAAGTGAGACCCCATTTAACAGCAGTACCATCGTAATCAGTATGCAGCTCTGCATTGCATTGTGATGGCATGGATTGATACCAAGTTCCATGTATCTGCATTGCATACAAGATTCACATCCAACGTAACTGCAGGTAATGAATACAAGCTAGCAAGCTCGAACATGACTCGTATATGCAGTTAACACTAAAAAGAATAATCAACTAAACAGCGATGTTTAATCTGCAAACATGGAAAACAAACACAAGCCAAGCCAAAATCAGAATTTGCCTATAATGCCAAGGTACATTTTGCTTGAGTAAGAGGTAACACTGAAATGAAAGAAAAAAGAAAAAGAAAAAATTGAAAATAACATAAAGCAGGCATGTTTGAACTTCGGATGTATGGTGCATTTGTGAATAATTCTGTTAAGAGCGGAGCACGCACATGCTGATGATATATAATTCAACATGCAGCAGCAAATAGGATCAACTTTCTTGTCACAGTAAACCTACTAGATGTAGAAATCAAATTTTAATAATAAGAACTATTGACACAAGCTGCTTTTAAGTAAATATGGAAATGGGAAAAAAATACTGTAACAAACTATTGGACATTGTGATGGCATCGTAATTAGTATCCCATTGCATTGCATCCTGATCAGAATACCAAAAAGTTAATAACAAAATGTACACAAGTGATAGCATACCAAGTTCTTGTGCATTCTCAGGTTTGTCATCAACTTCTGTGTTATTGACATTAGATGGCATCCAAAATCCAATGTTTTCCAACAATCTGAGCCAATCAGACCAAAAAGTTAATAACAAATCATGCTCCACAATCGCTGCCCCTTCCTCATCACCCAACCTCCTCATCCCCCTCGCAAAAAACCCAAACAGATACTCTCCAACTCACATCCCCTCATCTTCATCATCCCATACACTCTCTTCACCCCATCTGCGCTCTCTGCCATTTACCAAGCTATTCATCAACCTCGCCGGCCCTCTCAGCCCACCCTCCTTCCCAATCCAACCCCTTTCCTCCAACTCCTGCGTCAATCGGTCGGTCAAATCGGCCAACTCGTTGAGATGATTGTTTTTATGGAGCGATTTGATTAGCTGGGAGTGGAGGACGAGATTGGGTTTGTAGTTGGGTTCGGAGCGAAGGAGGGTGAGGATGTCCCTGAAATGATGAGTATGTCATAGTAACATATTACATCGGTGTTGGATTGCCATGGAGAAGAGGTCGACGAATCTAGGGATTCCACATCTTGGGAAGGAACGTTTGATTTGGGATTTAGGGTTAGCGAAAAATAAAGTTTTAGCAGCGAGGGAAAGAAAGCAAACAGATGGCGGGCTTTAAAATTTTAGTTTTACCGCCATACATTTTGTTTTTTTTATCAATTATCATTTGTAAATTAGTATTGAAAAATTATTAATAGTAATTTAATAATTATAAAACATAAATTATTAAATATAATTTTTTATTTATAAATTATTAATTATAAACCATTAATTATAATAAACAAGAAATCATAAATTATTAATATTTATTATTAATTATAAATTATTATATATTTAATATTAATTACTTGATATTACTTACTAATAACTGAAAAGTAAAATTAAGCCTGTTGGAATACTGATTATATATAATAATTAGTAATTAGTGATTATTTATTAATAATCATTAATTATTATAAGTTATAAGTTATTAATATAATTATTATTATTTATTTAATTACCATTTATTAAAAAAGTTTTATTATTGATTATTACCTACTGCTATTAATAGTGAATATCATTTATAAATTAATATTTGATAATTAAATATTTATTATTATTCATTTATTGTTGATTAATTATTATTATTTAATGGTGGTCATTGATTATTACATATTAATCTTTAATTATTATTTTTAAGTATTATTTATTTAATTATTATTTATTTTTAAATATTTTATTAATTATTATGTAATTTTAATTATTATTATTATTTAACTTTAATTTTTAATTATTAATTAAATATTTATAAATTTAAAAGTCATTGCCTGTTGTAAAAAGGGTGTTGTATAGGGCATCTATTACAACGGTCCTCAATGGACCGTTGTAATAGCCTTCTATTACAACGGGCAGCAAATGTCCGTTGTAAAAAGGGCGTTGTATAGGGCATCTATTACAACGGTCATGAATGGACCGTTGTAATAGCCTTCTACTATAACGGGCAGCAAATGCCCATTGTAAAAAGGGCGTTGTATAGGGCATCTATTACAACGGTCATGAATGGACCGTTGTAATAGCCTTCTACTATAACGGGCAGCAAATGCCCGTTGTAAAAAGGGCGTTGTATAGGGCATCTATTACAACGGTCCTGAATGGACCGTTGTAATAGCCTTCTATTACAACGGGCAGCAAATGCCCGTTGTAAAAAGGGCGTTGTAATAGGGTATTTTTGTTGTAGTGGATATTGTTTTTAATGACATTTCTTTGAGAACATTTGCAAGTAAACTTGTTAATCTTAGCCGAAATTGTTACATCGATTAAATTCCAGCATACTGGCCACAAAATGGGTTCTACAAACAAAATGGAAGGCACTTATTGGAGAATGGATTTTCATACAAATGACCAGGTGAAGGGACTACCTTCTGGCAGTACATCTCTAGAGGAATGTACCGAGGCTATAGAACATCTGCCCTCTATCAACACAAGATCGGCCTACCTCTCCCTCTAGATGGTACCGAATATGCCATTACCCTGGTCATTACTGACCTATCCGAGGGCACTCATCGCATACATCCATAATAATTTAAAACCCAAACTTAATAGTAGGAATAAATATATCTAGAAGGGGATGATCATATCCTAATGGTTGTGAACCACATAGCCTTGGTGTATCTACCATGTTTCGGCCATTTTCAGGTGTGAGGCTTGAGGTAACGATTACCTTTCACATTGCACATTCCACTTTGAATGCCATACTGTCATTCCATGGTCACACAACTGATTTCTACAAATGTATAACTCCTGAGCTTGTACGTCTCAGGAAAGGGTCTTAAGCTAAGAGAGGTTGCCTTCTCCGCCACCAAACAAATGATACGTTCATAGAATTCACTTATGTGACTAGAAATGCAATGTCAGACATTCATCCATACAAGTTGTCCAGGAATAGGATAAACCAAAGGCACTCTCCTACCAAATCCTATCGGGAGTTACCCCTAGGATTAGTAGCGAGTAGTCCCTACAACCCGAAGAGTTTTAGAAAAGAAGGGATCATTGCTACTTTAGTATTTGGGAGCTAACCAGAATTATCAAATCAACACGCGGTCCTTTCAGCCCGAAAATCATCAGTCTTCATCCTTCATTTTCTATATCAGGTCTTCATTTTTCGAACATATACATTGGTTCGAAGTGGAATTCGGATAGGAACTACCCAAATCCAACCCCAGTTTCTTCGAACCAACCAACGATAACAAGATGTTCTATGAATATGGAATCATTCTTTAATTGATGTAGTTCTTTTTTATTAAAATCTCTTCTGGAGATATATATTTCTAAAACATTATTCCGGATATATATGGAATTATTAAACCTCTCTTATCAAATTCTTTGATAACTTAAAACCTTTTTTAAAACTTGGAAAAATTCGAAATCATTTCATTTTTCACTTAGGAAAATATTTCCAAATCATTTCATTTAAATCTTAATAAATATTTCTTAATTCAAAACTCATAATTTTGAAACCATGTTATCTAGGATGTTAATCCAATACCAATAAATATTAAATGAGCAGAATCTATGGAAATCACCTAATTCTACTCAATATCAATTCATGTATTCAATAAGTACTATGGATGGAATAACGACGAAATCACCTTTTAAATTCCACGAATAGTACAAGTTCCCTCTTCGGGCTTTAATACTAAGTATAAGTAGATCATCTCTATAAAATCAAAGTTGTATTTAATTTGAATTTGGAATTTTAATCTTTTTATACTTAACTCGTTTCCAACATTTCGACCTTATCTATCCCTCGCCCAGGGAAGAGGCCAGATAAGTCAGGGCACTGGTTGCTCCTGAACATCTTCTTAGTTTAAGCATCTCACATCTGAATCTCACGAATAGAAAAATACAGTCTACTCGTTGGCTTTTAGAGCTAAGATTTAAACCCCTTTATTTGTAATAGCTTTTCTTTAAATCATTTATTTGAACTTTTTTAAATAAGCTATAAAAACACCAAATCATCACTAAAACACTTAATTATCCATTTGAAATATTTATAAAGGAAAGGAATTGTTAAGTTTAAAGCTATATTTCAAAGGTTATAGAAAAATGCTGTAGAAAAGTGCTTTTTAAGCTATATTGATCAAAACGACTTTTTATCATTTGGAAATTCATTTTTTATAACTCAAATCACTTTTAAAACATTTTAAAATATTTTTGGAATTTATTTCATATTATTAAACAATTTTAGAATATCATTTTCAAAGAAATCCTTTTATGGATTCCGAACTGCAAAACCGCGATTTTTCAAAAAGCTTGTTTTACTCATATTTCAAAATCTACTTATCGAAATCTTGATTTTCTTTCTTCATTAAAAAATATGGATATAGTAGTTCGAAATTTTTTTATCTCAAAGAACTTCGAGCTAAATTTTATTTTATATGCTCGTTTGACTTTTATGGCGCGAAATCGCTAATACTGTTACGCGACGCCCCTATTTTTGACTAAATTTTCAATTATCATTCAAACTTCATCAAAACACTTCCATATGTTTATTAAACATTTCGAACTTATTTTTAAACCTTTTTAAAGAGGTTTAACATTCCATATACACCAATTCATTAAATAAAGGAAAGTGATTTCCTTTGTGCTTATCGACGAGTATTTTCGTGACTTACATATATATTCAACATTCATATTTAAACAACATCATCAACAATCATAATAAAACATATATAACATCCAATAGCATATAATACTATAGTTTAGGAATTATCACCTTCATTTTCCTTTTGAGCTAATATAAAATTGGCTATAGCTCCGCTATCTCGAAATCTACGCTTACGATCACTAGCACTCTCGATTTTAAATGGCTCGACCTAGACTTTGGATGTAAAGAGGAGCTCAAAATATTGCTAGGAAGGAGGAAGGGCTGGGCCTTGCTTTGGGAAGTGGTGGCCGTGGGTATAAAAGAGGTAGAGGAGGAGTTTTGTTTTCGTTTGAAGTGGAATTGATAACTTATATATATTGTACGATTTTAAATTCCTTTTGCCAAATATTTCGCTATAATTTTGTTAAGCATAGAAGTCATGAAAAGAAGCTTGAAGTGGAGAAGAAGATGATAAGAATATGGTGAAAAATGTGAGAAAGTGGGTGGGGATTTATAGGAGAAAACTTAGAATAAAATATCTAATGGTATAATTACCAAACTGCCCTAAGCCCACACCCCTCCTACACCCCCCTACACGCATGGCTCTCCCTCCACCATGTGATGGTGATGGTTGAGGTGATGGTGTGACGATGGTGTGGTACAGTGAGTTGATGTTTGCTTTTTGGTTACTTAAGTATTAAGTTTTAGGAATTATTTAATTATTTTGTAATATGTATATATTTAAGTGTTCAAGTACACATGTAAATGTTATCATGTGCATGTGACTTATATATGCATGTACATGTATGTGCATAACACTTCAAACGAATTCGAACAACTTTTGTTTGTTAAACTGTTGAAAACTAGAAAACTGATTATCGGTCACATTTTCACTAATTAATTAACGTATATATCTTTGTAAATAAAATTCAAAAATAAATTTATAATCATTATTAATTAATTAAAATGATCTCATTTTAATTACGAAACTATATATATAAATATTAAAAATTATTTACAATAATTACTATTATACCGATAAAGCGATATCGATTTTTTCCTTACATTTTCAAATCAAATATATATTTTTATAAAACTATTATAAATGTTTTACTATCTTTTTATAAAAATTTAAAATTAATTATCGTTATTTAAAATAATTATTGGAATAATTAAAATAATTTTTAAATCGTTAAATCTCAATTAAACTAAAATAAATCAATTATTATATTTAAGGGCATTAAAAAATGTCATAAATGCATTTAATTTCCACAAAATACAATAAATTACTTTATTACATATTCTTGTTCAATTATAAAAGTAAGTGTATGGATCTAGCTCTGTATAAGACGTTTAATGATTTTAGAGTTGTTTATCGATAAAATGGTTTTCGGCCGTTTTATCGATTTAGATTTTGAGGAAAATATTTTATAAATATTTATTCAAAATAAGATTACTGTTACTTATTACCACTCAAAACAATATTATTTGTATTATTCACTTTTTATTTGAATAAATTTAAAAATAAATATAATTGATCAAAGTGATAAATCTGTGGGTCGTTACATATTCGGTACTATCAGGTAAGAGATAGGCCGGTTCTGTGTTGGCAGGGGTTGATAAGTTCGACCTCGGTGTTATTTTATTTAGAGATGCAACATGATGAGTGCTGCCTCAGTATCTTAATTATTGTATGGAATCCGTTCTCCAATAAGCACCGTACGGATTTAGTTGTGCCCAACTATGTTGAAATGTGAGATGGAAGCATTTCAGCTATATTCATATTTTACTTTAACCCATAGACATTACTATAATATCAATGGATTTTCTATAGAAAATGTTTTGGTTATCGTAAGGTATAAATCCATCCGTGCTAATGTGCGGCATGATCTTATGAGATACCTTTATTTGAAAAGTTTTTTGATAAACACTAAATTCCATTTGGCTATATTTTTCTCATGCCGATTTACCAGACTGACTCGGACATTCTTCACTTTCAATGCTCTAATCAGAACAAGCATATTTCCATATTTTCTTTGGATACGTTAGAGCTCAGGAGACGAGTTGGAGGTCCAAGACGTATCTATGTATTTCATTTTGTTTTGATGTGTTGTCTGTTGGTTGTATTTATCAACAATTGTAAGGACGGGCTGTTACAACTGTCCAGGCCGAAATATGCTAATGTACTCTAATTGATGTCTGTATGTATATTACAGCTTTGATTCTTTTGTAAATATTTGTTTCATATTATATATTATTCGTTCTGCTATGAGATTCTATGTTTTTTAGTTTTCTTCTTCCTTCCTTCTTCTTTTCCCCTAACAATTGGGTTTTCTAGCATTCGATTGCTCAGCATGCTAGTGGACGTATTAGTGATAATTTTCAAGGGTCGAAAATCTTGATTTATTGCATGTGGTATTAGAGTGTAAGGTTAAGCGAAAACCTGGGCATGGTGGGGATTACTCATTAAAGATAGGGTCAACAGCATCCTAGAATGAGTTTGAGTGTAGATATATATGAGTGCGTATTTGTTAGTGGTTTAAAAACGTTTCATATTATGTTGATTGGTCGGTTAAGTGGGTTATGGATTCTAGTCAATACGAGTAGCTAATGTTATTGATAGGGATCTCTAAACACTTCAATAGGGCAACTCGACACAATATTGTTTTCAAATTGGGCAAATGAAATAATTTTACCTAGATTATATTTTATATATAAAGAAAATGTTTTTCAAAAATTATTATAGTTATATGTTGTATGCTAAGTTATTAGGAAAATGATAATATTTGGTTATTACCATTTATTGTTGATTAGTCATGCTCACCCAGTTAAGAGCATCGACTATTATTGTTGATTGGGTCGCCGTGCCCGACTAGTTTATGGGCATTGACTATTGTGCTAGGTTAGGAGTAGTTTTATCCTTTTCACCGAATGGGTTGGGTAGATTAGTGATCATGGAAACATTAAAATAAACACCTTGTGAAATTTAGTTTCACAATTTGATTATAAGGCATTCGAGACTAATGTTGGGTTAGAATTTGATTTGACTATAAATTAAAAAATTGTTCGTTATAACTTAATAACGTTTGGGAAATGATTTTATATAAGAAAGTGAAATTATATAAATATGGGTTATAAATGCGGATTATAAATTAAAAGGATTTAAATTGACAATTTGAGAACTCGGTGTTTTGAAAATTGTTTATCAAAGGTTTTGAAAAATAATAATAGTATTGTTTTAAAGTATCTTGAACAAAAATATTCTAAATGTTCTTAGAGGAAATAGAAGGAGTTAAAATGGATTTTTAGGAAGGTAAAAAGCACCAAACTCACTTCGGTCGCTGGAAAATAATTTCGATGATGACTACAACATCATCGGTGTTCATTTTCGAGTTTCTAAGTGACGGACAATAGAAGAGTTGTTTGATAAAAGAAGTTTGATTAAAATTTCAAAAATATGATTTGCTATACAAAAAGAGATATATTATATATTATTTAAAAATAGAGTTGAGATAAATCCGGGTGGTTAATTCGTTACGAAAAGTGATAATTTATTCCCTCCCCTGGAGTGGATAACCTTTTATATATACCTGCTTAGTAGCAGATGACCCATGTTATATGATTATATACTATTTGTGATGTAGGGGAATAGGTTAGAGGGATCCAACAGGATTTCTCACCACTGTTGATTTTATTTACATATATATATATATATATATTTGCTGATATAGATGAGCTATGATACAGGAGGACAGGTTGGAGGGATCCAGCGGGATTCCTCGCTATTGTTGAATTGTTTAAATAATATTCCTGTTATATAAATTATTAAATATCAAACTTGATGGTTTGACACTATTGGTTAAGACATTGCTATATGTTCAAAACTTAAATCCTGTAGCGATAGAAAATTAATATCGATGTGGGTTAAACGTTGGGTAGTTATTGGCTTCAAATTAGTATATTAAAAATACTATAAATTGCCATTTGTGTTGGAATTGGTTTTGAGATAGGAAATGATTTTAAAACTGAAATTGGTTTGCGGAATTATTTTATTTTAATTGATTTAATTTCTATTTTATTCCAACCTCATTATCTGTCTTTTCTAACTCAACTAGAAATGTTTTAAAGGATTATTTATTTATATTTAATTTTGTTTTAAAGTTATTTATCAATATTTTAATATTTTGAAAAGCTAATTATTTAATTAATTAATATGGGTTGAAATTAAAAATAATGATTTATTAATAATATTTTGGAAATTAATTATTATTATTTGTAATAATATTGAAGATTTATTTATTATTATTCTATTAATAATGCTTTGAAATTATTAATTATTATTTTAAAGATGTTTGAAAGTTAATAATTATTATTTACTTATAATGTTTATTATTAATAACTATTAATATATAATAGTGTTTTGAAGTAAATGGTTATTATTTATTAATGAATGTTTTTGAGATTTATAAATAGTGTTTTATCAATCGTTTCAAAGATTTACAAAGTAGTTTTATAAATAGATTTCATAGATTTATAAAAGAGTTAATAATTGCTCTTAGATATTTATAAAGGAACTTTATAAAGGGGTTTATAGATTTATAAAAGGAGTTTTATAAATAGTTTTTCACATTTACAATGAGTTTGTAAAGGATTTTTAGAAATGTAAAGAAAATTTATAAGTGATTGGAATTTATAAAGAGAGTATAAATGAATTTTAGAGATTTAGAAAATGTTTTATAAATGGTTTTAGAGATTTATAAGGAGTTTATAAATGATTTTAGAATTGAATAAAAAGAAAATCTTTCTCAGTTTTGTAAATATACTTATACCATTGAGATAAGTATATGAGTACATTTTTTAAGTTGTGCAGTGTAATATTTGTAGATATACTTATACTATTGAGACAAGTATATGGATATTTTTCCAAGTATTGAAAAAATAGGGATTTGTGGATAAATTTTTGTAAAGTTATTTTTATACAAGTAATATTACAAAGTAATTTTAATTAATGAAAAGATTAATTAAGGTGGCTAGTGGTTGCCTACGTGCTTAACCAACGTTGGTTTTACCTTTGGAAATAAATCCATGATATGATTGTGTTTTTGTTAATAATTAAATAACCAACTATCAAATACGGATCCAAAACGTAACTTTGGAAATATCTAGGAGAAACACGTGAGTAATATGGCACAGTCATCTCTGATGATGTTGTACTGTGCATATAAATCTCGTTTCGCTCTTCTAGGACAAATGATAAGGAAATCCGTCCACTAACAGTTAGGAGGTGATCTCTGCTCTTATCTTTGACTGTTTATTTCCAAAAGAATCGAGGTTGAGTTTATCGAAAACTATCAAATATTGTTTCAAATAGACCGGGATCGGATATGTTATTCGAAAACCACTTCGGTCCAACTCAATTGTTTCGAAGTGAAGACATCTTGAAGATGATGGAATTTGAAGATGAAACTACTAATCCTAAGGGTGATTCCAAAATGGATGTAGTAGAAGTAGTGCCTTCGGGTTGTCCATCTCCTGGACAACTTGTATGGATGAATGTTGGCATTGCATTGTTACCTAGAGGGCAACATTAGCATCTTAAGCGGAAAGTGATATATAAAAGGTAAAATGTAGCCTCAGACTCATCAACCGGGATTGACTAAAACATGGGTGATGCAGCAGGGCTAGGTGAGTCACTCCCATTAGGGTATGATCGTCCTATCTAGAGTCGATATTATCTCTCATTCGTATGCTTAGGGCCCATTAACAGAAGAGGGTACTATCCGGTAAGGGATAGGTCGGTTCTATGTTGGCAGGGGTCGATACGTTCGACCTCGATGTTATTTTATCTAAATATGCACCATAATTGACGGTACCCTAGTAGTCCAGTATTGTATGGAATTCATTATCAAATAAGCGCTATGCGCACTAAGTTGTACCCAACTATGTTGAAATATGAGATGCAAGTATTTCAACTATATTCATATTTTACTTTGACCCCTAGACATTATTATAATATCAATGGATTTTCTATAGAAAATTTTTTGGTTATCATAAGATAAAAATCCATCGTGTTTATGTGCGGTGTCGTCTTATGAGATACTTTTATTCTGAAAAGTTTTTTGATAAACATTAAATTCCATTTGGGTGTGTTTTTCTCACGCTAGTTTACCAGACGTTCTTCCCTTTCAATGGTCGACTCAGACTGAGCATATTTATAGATTTCTTTGGATGCATTGGAGCTCAGGAGATGAGTTGGAGGTCTAAGACGTATCTACGTATTTCATTGTGTTCTGATGTATTGTCTGCTGGTTGTATTTATCAGCAATTGTAAGGACGGGCTGTTACAACTATCCAGGCTGAAATGGGCTAATGTACTCTGATTGATGTCTGTATGTATATTACAGTTTTGTTTCTTTTGTAAAGATTTGTTTCATATTATATATTATTCGTTCTGTTGTGAGATTCTATATTATTTAGTTTTCTTCTTTCTTCCCTTTTCTTTTCCCTAACAATCGGGTTTTCTGGCATTTGATTGTTCGATACGCAATATAGTGGACGTATTAGTGTTGATTTTGAGGGACGAAAATCCCAGTTTGTTACAAAATAAATTCATATAAGTTTATTGCTTATCAAAGGTATTGTCCCCTTGTGGACTAAACATAGAGGTACGATCCCCTCTTGGATAATCATAATACATAAACGAATCATACCATGTCACAAAATCATATCAAGTTTCTCATGGACTATCATCTTAAATATGGTGCTAATATATCAAAATCTTCTTAACACAAAATAGGAATTCATACCCGAATATAAATGCTACAAAGGACACACGGGAATGGATACTCGAATATACTCATAAATCAACACACGAGTAGTTTGGTTGGTTGCTGGCACCATACTAGCAGTTTAGTCAGTTGCTAACACCACACTAGCAGTTTAGTCAGTTTCTAAAACCACACCAATAGTTTGGTCGATCGCTAACACTATACCCAATAACTTGGTCGGTCGCTAACACTATACTAGCAGTTTAATCGGTCACTAATACCATACTACATAATTCGACCAATAAGATATTCTTAGTTCGAATTGCTCTCTTCAAGGGGGATATTGATAAGAAAAGCTCCAGGAGTCTAGCCCGCTAAATGCTCACTAAACTCCTACTGTCCAACAGTACCGAACATCAATAACATATGTTCAACCTAATATTGCACTGCTAAAGTGCCACGCCTACTAACGGATGACGCAACTGTTATGATATCAAATATAGCCTGTGGTACAGATGCTAGCTTAGTGGTATAGGGCTAGAAACTAAACGAAGACCATGATTAGGAGTGCGACCTCCGCCGTTAAGCCGCTAGGTCGAACAACTAGCCTATAAAGTCAAGCTAACAAAAGCACTATCTAATATAATGAGTTATGCAATAACTCACATTCTAAGATACTATTTAATCCCATAGTGTCACGTACTCTTTTAATAGTAATTGTTAAAAGTATAACCCATGTCCTATAACCACTGGGTGTTGCTAAAGTATTTACTATTAGTTAGTAAATTTCACTACCAAATACTCCACATAAACAATTCGTATAATTAAACAATAAAATGATTACTTATGTTCCATAACCACTTGTTACTACTATATTGTTTAAGTATATTTCTCATTTCATAGAAAAAGCAAATAATTAGCTTGAAAGCTAATTTACACGAAAATTCATCAAAAGTCACAAAAGGAATCCCGAATTGCCATATATAAACAAAAACAAAACACAATAAAATACTAAGAGGACATCGTAGTTTTGAAAGCAATTACTTCAAATTCATCACATATAAATGGTTTCTAAATACAATATGTAAAAGTCTATTTTCACATTTCTCCTTTAAAAACCATACTTTTAAACCATCCACTATATCTACCAACTCTATATAATATAATGTAATTATTTATTTTATATACTTCCAAATATATTCTTATAAAGAAAATATAATTATACTTGAAAAGATTATGCGAAAATGGTTTGATTTGAAAATTGTTCTTTTGAAAACTCAAGTTGATATTATGTAATATTACTTGTGTGTAATATCATATATCCATAGAGCATTACTATGGAATATAAATTCGAAGATGAGTTCACAAATTCATAAACCAAAACTCAAGTATCAAAATCATCACGGAATAAGGCAACAAAACAATGCAATAAACAATATGGAACAAACGGGAGAACGAACGAACAAACGTGCGAACCGGGGCTTCACTTGGAGCTGAAATAGCTCTAGGAGTTCAGGCCACCTATCCGTCGGTGGTGGTGAAACCTAGAGTTATTTCAGCTCCAGGTCGCCCTTCGGTGGTCCGCCGACAATGGTTTTCGAGCTGCAGATGATTTGGTCTCTAGGGCAATGAATTATGAAGCATGCAAGCACTCAAACATCATGTAATTTATGTTATGAGAGATTTCTACTTTACGGTTTCAACTATCAATCAAAGCAACTAAACATGCAAACATCACCATCAATTTGAGATCAATCCAACATCGGTTCATTTGACAACACAACAACAACTTGCATCTAACTTTAAAAATAGATCGTGTGAGTGTTAACTCACCCATTGGCCTTTTAGAAACTTGCATTGGCCTCCTATGCTTACTACTCCTCCTCTTCTACTCCAAATTGCCTTAAAACTCAAATACACACAAAATAAAGAACTGAAAAACTAGACAAACATACTACAGATGAATTGGAGGTAAGGTGCGGTTGGGATTGAGAGATTACCTTGATTTTTTTCCTGGATTTTATCTCGATTTATTGGAATTTAAATTTGATGATTTGCTTTGCTGCCTGAAGTTGAATTTAAGAAAGATAGCTTGAGAAACTTACTCTATGTTATGAAATGAATGTATAGGAAATTTTTCTCAACTTAGAGAAACTATAATTCACTTAAGTCCACAAATGGATTGATATACATGCCTAAGCCCAGGCCCTCTTTTAAATAAGTCTAACAAGGAATTAAACCATTATCTCATTTTTCAACAACTTAAAACAATATTTTCTCGATGATTTAAATATAGAAAAATTTGTATGAACACTCTAAAATTAAGTTCATCACTTAATCTTGATAATTAAATAATGAAATGAAATTTTAATAATCATTTAACCCTTTATTTTTATTATTGAAAATGAGACATTTTGCATTTTCTAAAATAAGAAAACATACCTATAAATTATTTTAGTAACTAAATTTATTAATTTCTCTCTAAATAAGAATACTTATTATTTAGAAAGCACTAACACAATCTATAACATAATTTACCCAAGAATTTACACCCTCAATCCCTATTTTAAAATATTTTCTTTAACTTCCTTTACTAAAGAAAATACACAAATTTTATTGATTTAACTCATTCTCAAAACTTATTAATTTTATAAATAAGTTCTAACACTTCATAAATCAACATTCTAATCTTTAAAAAGATTACAACACTCTAATTTACACAAATACTCAATTTAAACCCAATTTCTCAAATACAATTTATCCCAAAAAGCCAATTACACAATTCGTAACTTATTAGATTTTCAATCTTACATAATTAAATCTGGTTTGTTTAGTTAAAGGTAAACAAAACCGTATTGTTACACATAACAAGTAATAAAATCTAATTGTAATAATTAATATCCATAAAGTTGATATATGACA
This sequence comes from Allium fistulosum, assembly GCA_030737815.1. NCBI lineage: Eukaryota > Viridiplantae > Streptophyta > Magnoliopsida > Asparagales > Amaryllidaceae > Allium > Allium fistulosum. The sequence goes on along the minus strand of CM060901.1, from coordinate 1,544,586,545 downwards.
TGCCTATTGCAAACTGATCAAGGGCAGAACTAGGTTTTAATGATGGGATGAGGTTGCTTATAGCTTTGAATTATCTTCTTACCAAGAAAAAAGGATGTTAATATTTATAATAATTACTCCTATAACATTTACCAAAAGGAAGAAGAAATCATTTTATTTTAAACTCTTAGGAACTTTGTGGTTTCACTTTTGCCTTTGTAATTTCTTGATGCAAAAGCCTTATATATATATATATGTGTGTGTGTGTGTGTGTGTGTGCGCGCGCGCGCACATGCGCGCATGTGTGCACATACGTATGTGTATGTATGTACATACATACGTACAATTAAAGGTCCTCTCCCCGATGTCTCAAATTGATAAATTTTTGGTCCTCTTAAGGATGCAGAAGCAAAATCAAAGTCTCCTATAGCAGTTATCAATAAAAAGTTGACTTTTCATCCATTTTGAGTATGCTCATATCTTTTATTATGCTATATAAATATATTCACATAAAGATTCTATTGGAAATGTTTTGAAAGAAGTGAATTATTAAAAAAATTGACTAAGTGAATGGATGGCTCCTATATGTGAATAGTCCCACATTGTGGGATTATATAAAAGAATCAAGTATTTATACTTGATTCTTTGAAGCTAAGTTGGGCCCTTTGGGCATCCGATGATGCTCTTTTGTGAGGAGGGAGACCATGCTTGACCACCACGCGCGCGCGCGCGCGACCAACCGACCAACTCGACTCGACCCGACACGACCCGGGCCGGGCTCGGGATCGGGTTCGGGCTTGTAGTGGTGTAATACTTATATTTTTGGTGCAAATTTCTTTAACAGTTTTTGACCGGGCTGGAACGGTATTAGAGAACGTTTCATAACGTTCATTATTTTTGACCCGTTATTTTCTCAGATCCGCTTTTCGAGACCACGTCCCCCCAATCAGTAACGTTCTTTTGCTATTCTGTTTTCTTAACTGATAAGAGGACGAAACAAAAAGAACAACATACAGTTTCAATTCGAATCATCTTCTTACAAAATCAGAGCAAAACAAATTTATTGAGTGCAAAATAGAATCGGTTTCGTCCGTGCAAACGAAAGCGATACCACCAAATACTGAGAGGCTGTTTTATCCCAGAGGCGGCGGCGATTGATCCGAACTGCTTTGCACAACGTAGCAGATCGCCGAAACGTCTTCAAGAGAGTGACGTAGTCCACGACTCAGCCAAGCCATTGTTTCCAACAAATTGAAGACGCCGACAACAATGACTTCCGCTGCAGATCTCGATGCCGCTGCTCCCACTTCGTTTTTCCAGGTCTCTGCTGCGCCTTTCAGATTCGAAGGCCTTCATTTCAAACGCTAGAGACAGAAGATGGAATTTTTCTTGACGATGAGAAAGGTGGTGGCTGCGCTGACAACTGACAGACCACAGCTACCGGACAGGCCAGATGAAGCTGACACAGATGCCATGCGAGCCTGGACAGAAAAATCAACCCAACTGCAGAACTGGACAGAGCAAGACTACCTGTGCAGAAACTTCATACTCAACGGCCTTATTGATGACCTCTACGACTACTACAACTCAGACAAGTCAGCCAAAGAAATCTGAGAAGCGCTGCAAAAGAAATATGATACGGAAGAGGCTGGAGCGAAGAAATATGCAGTCAGTCGCTACCTAAAATACCAGATGACGAATGACAGGTCAGTAGAGATGCAGTCTCATGAGCTTCAGAAAATCGCTCATGAGATCATCTCCGAAGGTATGAGTTTGGATGAACAGTTTCAAGTTGCTGTTATTATTGATAAACTGCCCCCAGGTTGGAAAGACTTTAAGAATGTGCTTAGGCACAAGACTAAGGAATTCTCCTTAGAGAGCTTGATAACTCGCCTCCGTATTGAGGAGGAGGCTCGTAAGCAGGACCAGAAAGAGGAAGTGCTTGTTGTCACAAACAACAACACTAAAAGGTCCAAGCCCGCGGTTCTGAAACCGAATCCGAAAAACTTTAAGAATCAGAACCGCAACCGCAACAAACAGAATTGGAACCCGCAAGGGAACCAAAAGGGACAGCAAAAACCGACCCAAAAGAATGACTCTGGACAGTTGTTTCTGTGTTACAACTGTGGAAAACCAGGTCATATGGCACGCAAGTGTAGGAACAAACCAGGCCCTGCACCGTAGGCTAACCTGACTGAGGAGCCTCTTACGGCTATGATTTCTGAGATTCACCTAGTTGGTGGATCAGAGGGTTGGTGGGTAGACACTGGTGCATCTCGCCATGTCTGCTACGATCGTGCTATGTTCACTACATACACGGCTGCTGATGATAAGAAAGTGTTGTTGGGAGATTCTCACACCACTACAGTTGCTGGCATTGGAAATGTGGAATTAAATTTTACCTCTGGAAAGACAGTTCTTCTGAAAGATGTTATGCATACTCCAAAGATGAGAAAGAATCTGGTTTCTGGTTTTCTCCTTAATAAGGCTGGTTTTACTCAAGTTATAGGGGCTGATTTGTACACTTTGACTTATCAGGGAATGTTTGTAGGGAAGGGTTATGCTTGTGAGGGTATGTTTAAACTGAATGTTGAATCTAATAAAGTAACAAGTTCTGCTTATATGTTATGTGATTTTAATATTTGGCACTCTAGATTATGTCATGTAAATAAACGTATTATTCATAACATGAGCACCTTAGACTTAATTCCTAAAATGTCACAAACTGACTTTGATAAGTGTGAATTCTGTAGTCAAGCAAAAATCACTAAGAAACCCCATAAATCAGTTGATAGAACTCCGAACCCTTAGATTTAATTCATTCTGACATATGTGAGCTTGATGGCACTTTGACTAGACATGGACACCATTACTTTATCACTTTCATTGATGATGGTTCTGATTTCACTTATGTATATCTTCTGAAAAATAAAAGTGATGCATTTGATATGTTTAAATTATTTAAAACTGAAATCGAGAATCAATCTAATAAGAAAATTAAGAGACTTCATAGTGATAGAGGAACAGAATATGAGTCTAGTCCATTTCTTGATTTTTATAAATTGAATGGTATAATTCATGAGAGAACTGCACCTTATTCACCTGAAATGAACGGTAAAGCTGAAAGAAAAAATAGGACCTTTACCGAATTAGTTGTAGCTATTTTATTAAATTCGGGTGCAGCAAAACATTGGTGGGGGGATATTTTATTGACTGTATGCTATGTATTGAATAGAATCCCTAAATCAAAAAGTAAGATTTCACCTTTTGAAATTTTAAGAAATTATAAACCAAATGTATCTTACTTTAGAACTTGGGGATGTTTGGCATATGTTCGTATACTTGATCCTAAGAGAATAAAATTAGCAAGTAGAGCATATGAATGTGTATTTATTGGTTATGCTGTTAACAGCAAAGCATATAGAATTTATAATCTGAATACACATAATATAGTAGAATCTAATAATGCTGATTTTTATGAAACTAAGTTTCCTTTTAAATTAAGGAATAGTGGGGGCACGTCAAATAACACCGTGCATATTGGAACAGAACTTAATGAATCTTCTGAAATTGAACCTAGAAGAAGTAAAAGAGCAAGAGTTGATAAAGACTTTGGCTCAGATTTTTGCACTTTTACTATATAGGAGGATCCCACAAACCTCCAAGAAGCCTTATCTTCATTAGATGCCG